>JAGSMP010000102.1:0-1200000 GCA_029286625.1 Parnassius orleans | reverse complement strand
ATTTTAACTTTTAATGACTAATCATGGATGCAATAATTTTTATAATATAAATTTAATAACAATTTCAATAAGAATTACTAATAATCTATATTGAATAAAAAATATTCTATTCTATGCCACGGAGAAATGCACTAGTCCAAATTTTTAGACTTAATTGGCATTTTATTACACACCAAGGTCCTCTGCAGCAGCTCCGGAAGCTGCGCTTGTGGGGCGCATTAAATCGTCAGACTCCGATAATAGTTTCGTTTTCTTACTTTTTTTTTTTATAGAATAAGAGTGACAAAGGAGCTTACAGTCCGTCTGATGGTAAGTGATTAAGAATCAAAATGCGTAGTCACATCTGAGGACTAAGATGAAATGCCTCTTTCCAGTAAAAGGGGTCTACGGTTCTCTACAACCACCATACGAAACACAGCTACATTGAGCTGCTATTTCACGCTTGTATTCTGTCAGAGTGCGGTCTTCCCCAGTCGAGCCGACACCTTTGTGGTACAAGCATAATATAGCTGAGGCAGCAGGCTCTACCACGTAATTTCCTTCTTCCCTCCTCATTTTCTTTCCTTTAGCTTCAAAGTTAAGTGCGATCTTATAGAAGTATTTTAAGGGTTGGTTAAAAATGTTTATCAACAAATCTAAAAATAGCCTATAGAAGGTAGTAGACCTCGCAATATAATATATAAAGTATACTGGTCGTATCGAGAATCTTATGGTCTTCTGGTATTCGTCTAGATAGCGGTGAATCGTCACGTTTATGATAGACGTTCAATATCCAGTTGGTGACGGGGAGCAGCGTTAAGCGTTCAAGACGTCCGAGGACATGACGATTGGGGAACATCCTTACTACAAGACCATGTTCAGCAGTTGATAAAGAAGATGCTACTTACACTCACAGACCAACAAAGGAAGATAAACGGAATGCTGTATAAATTTTAATTGATGCCGAAACCAAGCCAAAACCATGATCTAATTGTTGTAAAAACACGTACTAACGCACAAATTAATATGCATCTCAAATGACATAATGAAACTCAACATGGTTTTAGGTGTATATCAGTCCAGAAGTTGAGCATGATTTTGGCATCACTTGAAATGTAAGCAGGGCTCAATTTATCTTTTTATGTTGGTCTAAGCTTACACAATAGTGGTAAACACGCAACAGACGTACTGACTGCTCACTGCTCACCATGTGGCCGAGCTGGACGCCAGGCTGCGCGGCCAGGTACTGTACCAGCGAGTGGTAGTGCGTGCTGAACACCGCTCGCTGAGCTTACACTATGGTGGTATTCACGCAACAGTCGTACTGACTGCTCACTGCTCACTACTCACCATGTGGCCGAGCTGGACGCCAGGCTGCGCGGCCAGGTACTGTACCAGCGAGTGGTAGTGCGTGCTGAACACCGCCCGGCACTCGCGTGCCGCCAACTCTACACACACTGCTGACGCTATCGCCGTACCGTCGTACGTGGACGTACCGCGACCTGTCATTATCGATACAATTATTAATGATAAAAAATAGATACGTACAAATACACAAAGAAGCGCGTTAGAAGATATATAATATTGATTAAAAGTAAGTTTTTTATTGAAACTGAAGTGACAAACGAACTCAGTGCTTTTGATGGTAAGTGACTACTGCAATCCAAAGGTTACAAATAAAAAAAATATAGTTTAAGTAAGTCAAGGATTTGTATAAAACTTACCTAATTCATCTAGTAAGACTAGCGAATGCACTGTGGCGTGCTTAACAATAGCAGCAGTTTCGTTCATTTCAACTAAGAAGGTGGACTGTCCAGACAAGATGTCATCTGATGCGCCGAGACGCGTGAATATTCGATCCACGAGACTTAGGCTACATTCTTGCGCCGGTACGTAGCTACCCTGAGGATAAATACACGATTGCTATTATTTTATAAGGTAATTACATGTCACATGTCAATAGATTCATATTTTAAGGACGCGTTTGAAAAATTGATAGGTATAGAATCAAACTATTACATTGACACGGGTCACACACACAAGTGTACGCACGGTTAGCTGCGGGTGTGGGAATCGTAATCAAGTAAAAATATTTTGATAATTTGAAAGATTGATTTTTTTTTCTCATATCTTATACCTACAAAAATATATTACATACGAAATACGAATAGCTGCTCCAGAGACTGCTAGGCACTAGAAGCCCACTACTAGCAGTGAGATGATGGCTGTGAACTTTGGGCTGGTTTTGTTAGTTATGATAAGACTTTAGCTTCGGACTTGGTGAAGTGACTTGAAGGTATACTTCGGTGACAGCTACTGGAACTCCTCGACGAGTAGTACTAGGTGTGCCGAGATTGGGCTCGTTTTGTTAGTTACGATGAGAACTAACCACCTGGCTTGATGGAAAGACCTGATGGTGTACTTTGGTGACTACTACTGGAACTCCTGGACGAGTAGAACTAGATGTGCCGAGTTTGGGCTCGTTTTGTTAGTTACAATGAAACCTAACCTCCGGGTTTGGTGGAGAGACCGGATGGTGTACTTTGGTGACTACTGCTGGAATTCCTGGACGAGTAGTACTAGGTGTGCCGAGTTTGGGCTCGTTTTGTTAGTTACGATGAGAACTAACCTCCGGGCTTGATGGAGAGACCTGAAGGTGTACTTTGGTGACTACTACTGGAACTCCTGGACGAGTAGAACTAGATATGCCGAGTTTGGGCTCGTTTTGTTAGTTACGATGAAACCTAACCTCCGGGCTTGGTGGAGAGACCGGATGGTGTACTTTAGTGACTACTGCTGGAATTCCTGGACGAGTAGAACTAGGTGCGCCGAATTTGGGCTCGTTTTGTTAGTTATGATTAGACCTAACCTTCGGGCTTGATGGAGAGACCTGATGGTGTACTTTGGTGACTACTGCTGCAATTCCTGGACGAGTAGAACTAGATATGCCGAGTTTGGCTCGTTTTGTTGTTACGATGAAACCTAACCTCCAGGCTTGATGGAGAGACTTGATGGTGTACTTAGGTGCTTACTGCTGGAACTCCTGGACGAGTAGAACTAGGTGTGCCGAGTTTGGGCTCGTTTTGTTAGTTATGATAAGAACTTACCCCCGGACTTGATGGAGTGACAGACACACCTAGTTCTACTCGTCCAGGAGTTCCAGAAGTAGTCACCAAAGTACACCATCAGGTCTGTCCATCAAGCCCGGAGGTTAGGTTTCATCATAATTAACAAAACGAGATGAACTCGGCACACCTAGTTCTACTAGTGCAGGAGTTCCAGTAGTAGTCACCAAAGTACACCATCAGGTCACTCTATCAAGTCCGGAGGTAAGGTCTCATCATAACTAACAAAACGAGCCCAAACTTGGCACACCTAGTTCTACTCGTCCAGGAGTTTCAGTAATAGTCACCGAAGTACACCATCAGGTCACTCTATCAAGTCCGGAGGTAAGGTCTAATCATAACTAACAAAACGAGCCCAAACTCGGCACACCTAGTTCTACTCGTCCAGGAGTTCCAGTAGTAGTCACCGTAGTACACATCATGTCACTCCATCAAGTCCGGGGGTAAGGTCTAATCATAACTAACAAAACGAGCCCAAACTTGGCACACCTAGTTCTACTCGTCCAGGAGTTCCAGTAATGGTCACCGAAGTACACCATCAGGTCTCTCCATCAAGTCCGGAGGTAAGGTCTCATCATAACTAACAAAACGAGCCCAAACTCGGCACATCTAGTTCTACTCGTCTAGGAGTTCCAGTAGCAGTCACCGATGTACACTTTTAGCGAAACAAAATATTATAATAAAATGTGTGATTATAAAAATAATAATATTATTTTGCCTTGTCAAGTACCTATGTATCAAATTCGAATATTTTGTATATGTACAGCGATCTTTTTCAGCTGCTGCAATCAGGCAGGCGATACAGTATCCACTTACGACGGCGGCCGAGCGCGGACTGTGGTTTCATCGAAATTTTTGTACAACAAATCAAACAGGCACCAAAAATAAAATAACCCTTATTGCAATCCATTATGATTCATCCATATTAGCAAAATATGTGAAAAAATAATCATCAGTTTTTATTTTTTTACGACTATTTGTGACATTTTGATAAAAAGTAAACCACTATTTTTTTATTGAATATGTCTGCCTACTTATAGTATTTTTAGAAATCTTAATATATGTTGATAATAGAATAAAAAATGTACCTAAAAATGGCTAGGGACGATCGTTTTTACAATATAAAAAAATATTTTTAACAAAAAAGTTACCACCATTTGAAGTTGAATAACCATTCTATACGTGGTAGCTATTAGCTATGTTTGATTTGGTTTAGTTTTGTCACAAAATGTACCGAAAAACAGCATAATTTTGCCCGATTTGGAAACGCACCCTTAATAAAAATACTATTTTACATAACATAATATAACATAAACACTCACGCCTGTCACCCAGAGGGGTAGGCAGACTACGGACTTCCATTTGGCACGATCCTGACACACTTCTCTCGCCTCCTTTACATCCATATATCTACGCATACACGCTCGTCGGTTAAGGGTACTCCTAATCTGGCCCATTTTCAATATATCGCCAATTTGGTCGATAAACCTTCGTATAGGGCTTCGTATTCGTCCCTTCCCGACTCTTCCGTTCACTTCTGCAACATAAATTTGCTTTATCACTCTTTCCTCGTTCATTCTTTCTACATGACCAAACCACCGAAGCATTCCTTTCTTAATCCTGGTTGCAACGTCATCTTGCAAATCACACTTTTCTCTTATCACACAATTTCTCAACCTGTCATTCAGATTCAGCCCTAGCATACTTCTTAATGACCGCATTTCTACAGCATTTATTCTACTCTCATGCTTCTTCTGCCAGACCCAACTTTCACTACCATACATTAAAGTAGGGACTAACACAGCATTATGAATTGCCATACGTGCCTTTTTTGACACATTCTGACTTTTCATAATAGCGTGTAGATTCACTCTATTTCTTGCGTTCACTCGTCGTTCTATATCCTTAGCATATCTACCATCCCTGCTAAATAAACATCCCAAATATACAAACTCATCCACTTGCTCAATCATCTCCCCTTCTATTCTTATTTCACATAACGTTTTACTTACTTCTCTTTCAAAAACCATCACTTTCGTCTTACTTGCGTTCACTTTCATACCCCTTTCTTTTAATGACCAGTTCATTAAAGTAACCATTATTTGCAACTCGGCCGCCAACGATGCAAAATATGACTTGATCATCGGCGTACAAAAGGTATTTGACGGTTAACTCACCCATTCTCACAACCCACATTCTTCAACTTTCAAAGTTTGCAAACAACTGTCCATAAATAGGTTAAACAGCCACGGGGAAGCTACACAGCCCTGTCTGACATCTTTTTGAATGTCAAACCATTCCGAGTAGACCCCATCGATCCTGACACAAGCACTAGAGTCCCTATAAAGAGACCTTAATGCCTGTATCAAACCAGCGCTCAAACCAAATGAGTTCAGTGTTTGCCATAACACATTCCTGTCCACTCTATCATAAGCCTTTTCCAAGTCCATGAACGCACAAAAAACTTTCTGGTTTTTGGCCAAAAACTTCTCCGCAATCATGCGCATGGAGAAGACTTGATCCGTACACCCCATCCCCTTTCTAAATCCAGCTTGCACATCCCAAATTTTTCCATCAGTTTCTTCCATAACTCTTTCAATTATACAGTTTACCCACAATGCTAAGCAAGCTAATGCCACGGTAGTTTTTACAGTCCTGCTGAGACCCTTTTCCTTTATATATTGGGACTATAACGGCTTTGCACCAGTCTTCCGATACCCGCTTCAGTTCCCAACATAAATTAAACAAGGTGTACAGCAGGCCTGCCACCACTCCGTCTTCAGCCCTTAGCATTTCGAGTGATACTCTATCATATCCGGCTGCCTTAACTGCTTTCATGCTTTTCATTGCTTTCATTATTTCATCTACACTTATCTCCCTACCTCTCTCCACTTCTTTCGGAATTTCTATTTCACTTAATTCAGACGACTCTTCACTCATAAACGCGCTTTCAAAGTATTCCTTCCATCTCTTTAAATTAGAAACTTCATCATTCAGCATACAGCCATTCTCGTCTCGTATAGCATTCATTCTAGGCTGTATTGAATTTCCCCTGGCAGTTCTTACGAGTTTCCAGAACATTTTAATATTTGCCTGGAAGTAATCAGATGTCCTTCTATCATTCTTATCAGTTCTTTCTTGCTTTTTCCATTCAACAACTTCATTTACTCTCTTATTTATACATCTAAAGTCTGCCTTTTTTCTTTCAATCTCATCAATCATACCGCTAGAATTACCAGCTTTAGTTGCTAGTAAATCTAGCCATGCTCTCTTCTTTGCTTCAACTTCCATCCGTACCTCATCATCCCACCACAACGTATTATTTTTCCTTTCATTCGTTCTCTTACTTACACCACATACTTCGGTGGCTGCATCCACCAAACCTTTCTTAACATTATACCACACAGTCTCCAAGTCTAAATCATTCATACACAATTCATCCATACCACTTATATTTTCTCTCAGTCTACATTTGAATTTCTCTTTCACACCTTCATCTTGTAACCTCTCTATTCTTATACGCTGTAACGCAGTGGTAGACACAGATGTCCGATGCCGCCAACGCTTGAATAGACCATTAATTCGGCATAAGACCAAGTAATGATCCGTCCCTACGTTGGACCCCCGGTAAACCCTTATATCTACCACTGCGCTCCTCATTCTTTCATCCACAATTATGAAATCTATCATGCTCCTATCATCACCTCTTTCCCATGTATACATGTGAATCCTCTTATGGCGAAAGAAAGTGTTCGTCACAAAAAGATTCTTTTCCACACATACGGTGAGGAGGTCTTCACCATTCTCATTTATACTTTCATCGCCAAACGTTCCTAATATCCTTTCACAACCAGACCTCTTCACATTAAAATCTCCTAACATAATAATATTTTCATTTACGAGGGTGGATTGAAAAGTACTCGGCCTAACCAAGAAAATAAACACATACTAAATCAGTAATATTTTTATTTTTCTACATAATCACCATCAAGTTCAATACACTTTGCCACCTCCTTCCAAGCATTTAGACCGTTGAAAAAATGATTCTTCCTAGAGTCAAAATATGCGTCTACAGCTTCTTTGACCTCGTCGTTTGTCGAAAATCTTTGACCTCCCAAGTGCTTTTTAGGTTGGGAACAGAAAGAAGTCTGATGGTGCCAGATCAGGTGAATACGGCGGATGCGGTAACAGTTCAAAGCCACAGTTGTGAATTTCAGCCATTGACTGTACTGACGTGTGAACACGGGCGTTATCTTGATGAAACAGGACTTTTCTTCTGGCATTCCTCGACGTTTTCTTTTATTTCCTCTCGTAAACGACGTAGTAAGGTGCAGTAGTAATCAGAGTTTATAGTCTGACCCCTTCAAGATAATCAATCATAATCACACCTTTCGAGTCCCAGAATACTGAAGCCATCACCTTACTTGCCGACAAAATCGACTTAGCCTTTTTAGGGGTGGTAAACCAGGTCTTCTCCACTGTTTTGATTGTTGTTTTGTTTCCGGTGTACAGTAATGAACCCATGTTTCGTCCATAGTAACAAAACGATTCAAAATCATCTGCATCGGCTTCAAATAACTCCAAACAGTCGCGTGAAATAGTCAATCGCGTCCTTTTTATTCAACTGAAAGCAGTCGCGGAACCCACTGCAGACACCTTGTGGAAACCCAACTCGTTGACAATGATGTTTTGAGTTCGTTCATAAGAGATGCCTATAATCTCGGCTATCTCTCTAATTTTAATCTGCGGTCTCCCATTATTAAATCAAGTACTTTTTAATATTTTCGTCAGTAGTTGACGTCGAAGGCCTTCAGAGCGGGGTTCATCTTCACACTCTCTCTACCACGCTTAAATTCTGCTATCCATTTTTGACGGATGAATATGACAGAGCACAATCGCTAATGTACTGACCATGTCATCATGGATGGCTTTTGATGATAGCCCTTCTTATGGAGGTACTTAATGACGGCACGCTGCTCGATTTGTTCCATCTTATGGAAATTATGTCCGATTACTTTGTTAATAAATCTATTCCTCTATCATTCATCATTTCGCATACTTCATCCATCTTATCATTCATTGCTCCACATACGTTCAGCGTAGCTAGACGGGCCTCCGTAATCCACTTTTCGCCCCTCCGGGAGACAGAACGTGACGGGTGGCGAACCTCGTCGCCGGTTTTTCTCCCGGAGATTCTTCGCACCCCTGCCCCATTTAAGGGGCGCCGGGAACTCGGGGCCATTTCTTTTATTTGCTGGCTCTTGGTGCGAACTAAGGGGTGGTAGCTTTTACGCCGCTACCATACGGCGAGGAGCCGAGTCTATCCTTTCGGCTTTGTCGCTCGTTTAGCACCACCCGGGAGATACGTAGGGTGGGCCTAGGATTAGGTGGTCAAAGCCTACGGACGCGAGCGACTCACCCCCCAGTAGAAAATCTTACAAAAAAATAAGGTTTGATCACCATTGCCCCTGACTATTGATAATACCGCTCAGGTTTAGAGGTAATGACGCTCACACCTATTTGTTTGAATGTAACAAATGGTATAAATTTTCATTGATCAAATACATGAGACCATAAACAACTAAAGCAAAAGCTACCAATCGTAAGTTAGTTAGTTAGTTAGTTACAACCTGTATACGTCTCACTGCAATAAGGGTGACAAACGAGCACATAGTCTACCTGATAGTAAGTGGACACTGTGGCCCATAGACATCTACATTTATCCCCAATTATAATCCTATCTATAACCAATTAGGAATCAAAATGCAGATGCGTTGTCACCCTTGAGGATCAAGAAGGAATGCCTCATTTCTGGTAATGAGGGTCCCCGGTTCTCTGTTCTCACCATACGAAACACAGCCACATTAAGATAGCAATCTATATTATATTCTGTGGCGTTCTATGAGAGCGTGCATTTCCCCGGTCGAGCCGACCCATTCATGCTACAATTACATACTATTATACAGCTGCAGCGTGGCTCTACCACGTACTAGCTAGTTACGAGTAAATAAGATTTGACTTACCAAATGTGCCAGAACGGTGAGAAGTCCAACTTGGCGCATGAGAGTGGACTTGCCGCCCATATTGGGTCCGGTGAGCAGCAGCAAGCTGGCGCCCTCTACACCCAACTCAGTGTCGTTTGGAATAAAATCGTTCACTATTGGAATGCATGGATGACGTCCCTCTACGATTTTAATATATGGCTGGAAAAATAATTTGACTGATTAATTTTATATTATAAACTCTTACCGTACTTTCTAACTATATAATATACTGCGATTCTACACTACTACAGTATTTTTGAAAAAGATAGGAAAAAGGTTTACCCTAATTTACAATTTCTACACGCTTGCATTTTTACACATTGCACATTTATCAGTCTTATTATTACCTCTCTGCAATCATGAAATCACATATAAGGTAATTGCATTGAAACAATTCCCAGGCCTAGAATTATAGCTTTCATGAATTGGTTAAGCATTTTTCCAAGGCAAAACCCTGCACTAATTCTCCAGGCTACACACAATTTAATACTAACCTTTTTGGTTTTATCAAAAGTTATTTCCGGTAAACATATATCGCCGTTTTGTTGTCTTGCAAACTCTGCGAACGACAGCAATATGTCGAGAGTAGAGATGCATTGTACCGCCGCCTCCCACTGGTTGTAGTGTGAAGAAAACTTCTCGAATATACGACGATTAAGGTCCTTTAACACTTTGGTTTTTTGTTCCTCGGCAGCGATCATTCGAGATAGGAAGTCCTAAAAGTGATAAAACACTTTTACTAATGATCACACTTCACAGTTTATGTTTAAGCCTTCACTATATCTATTATACAAATACTATGTGGGATAAGTAAGGATAAAGTAGATATATTCCTTCATCCCTCATATAAAATTTCCTTTATATTTATATATGTGTTCATTGGTAACTAATAACTCAATTTCTTTGTCATTTTCTACACAATCACTTAAATTGTGTCCTACCTTAGTATCTGTTGTTGAAAACCTCTTAAATCCTTTCCGTGCTCCTTCCAAGTGATATTCAGACCCAGCTTTAGAAGCATTGCTCTGTGGCACTTCTAATTGATACCGTTTTTTGTCTGTACCCACGTATTTTAACTGGAACAAATTCAATGGTAAAAGATATAACAATTTTGTAACAAACACTGTTTAGAAATTTTTAAATGTTTTAAAAAAATATTTAAATAAAATTATGACATTTAAAAAATCTTGACTCTCACTCGACATCTAAAATATTTCTCTTGTTCGGCAAGGTATTCCTTTAATTCGTCTTCAATCTGCTGTATTGTTTGCAGCGCACTGTCATACTCTTGGTCGACCCCCTGCCCTGGAAGTATGCGACCTTCCTTCTCCGCCTCTTGCTGATTAAATGCTTCCTGAAACATTTATAGTCACTGCTGTTTATGTACAAAATACTGTTTATGCTATATTTAACGATATTGATTGTCGGTTTCGTTTAAAAATAACACTAATAATGTAAGTTATGTAATTTGTTATTAGCCTTTAACAGTTGGACTTGAGTAATCGTTCCGAAATGAGATTCCTTTGACCGGAGGAGAAACGGCGAAAGAAGCTTCGCAAGTATCACCCTTCACATGGCTTAATATATACCTAATGGAAAACGATAACAGACCCATTGGTAACCAAAGCATAGTCAATGATCCATTTTTTTATCAATGCATAGCAAACCCGAGCAGACCAGTCTCCCACAAGCAACACCTGTTCACAAGAATGACGCACGTGGCAGCCATCGCTCTCCTCGACCATATCGAAGGAAAGTGGACGAACGTTCACAGAACGCCACCGCACCTTAAGCGAGCATGACATATCTCCCCACAAACACAGATGATGGTTTATCAAAAACAATTGTAGCTGCTACCTTAAATTCTGTTTTACAGAACTTTCAATTTAGTTTCATGTCATTACATTGTATGTAGGCTTGGCTGCAATGCCACGCTTGGCAGGAGGATTGGCAGTATAGTACCAGATGTCTCGCACTTTTTTACGATGCTACGCGTCAACAAAGTAACAAGGAAACCTACATATCTGAGAAATACTTTTCGAGGAAATGTGAAAGAGCTATCAACCTTACTACTGGAGAGGACTAACATTACAATGTTACTTTACCCTTAATATCAATGATCACATCACTTAGTCAGTGTTTGTACCTATTTTCGTCTTATTAATCAAGTGGTAACAGTCCATTACTGGACATGGACCTCTTTCATTGTTTTTTTTTTTTTTATAGGATAGGGTGACAAACGAGCACACAGTCCACCTGATGGTAAGTGGTTGCTGTGACCCATAGACATCTACATCTATCTTCAATAAAGAATCAAAATGCAGATGCGTTGTCACCCATGAGGACTAAGATGGAATGCCTCTTTTCCAGTAAAAAGGGTCTCCGGTTCTCTACACTCACCATACGAAACACAGCAGTGTTAAGCTGCTATTTTACGCTGGTATTCTGTGAGAGCGTGGTCCTTCCCCGGTCGAGCCGACCCATTCATACTACAACCATACTACTAATATAGCTGCAGCATGGCTCCACCACGTAAATTGTAGGAAGGCTTTGCCATTACCGCTACGCATGAAGAAGGAATCGGCGAGAGCAGTATCATATATCACGCACATTTGACGCTACTTCCTTCGGTCTAGGTATTTTAAGTTTGGCGTAAACGAGATGGTTATATGGCCATTTATCGCTAGCCATGTAAGATCTTACTTAAATTTCCCTCCTATGACATTCTCATAGGGTATGGATTCACATGGAGGTGATGGATTCGCATACGCTGCCATTACACGACCACTCCTGTCTAGTGAGTATGTAAACCTTGGTTAGTTCTCATCTCTCTGCTTTCGCTTTGTTCTCATATTCGACAAAACAATGTGCAAATAAGAAAAACAGAAGATAGAAAAGGCATATATACCTTAAAGAACTTTAAACTGTCTTTATAGTCAGGGAATTTTCCCTCCGGTTGGAATTGAGTTACTTTTTTCAACAGCTGAGACTCGACATCAGAGAACAAATCGACGAGTTTCAAAACAGCAGTAAAACCTTGCAGTACCGAGATAAAATCCAGTACTTTCCGCTTTGAATATGTTTTCTCTTCATAGAAAATGGCACGCGCGTCTGGATGATTTTGTGCTCTCTTCAGATTTCCCAAGGCGTGTACCCTGTTATAAATAAATATGTATAGCTAGGATAGAGCGAGTTAGCATCATTTCTCTGCGCTTACACTTTAAATACAATAATAATCAATAGTAAATTTGAAATGAAATCAAACAAATGTGGCAGATGTTTCACGCTTCACTAAAATAAAAGTGTCAGTGATGCAACATCACTTGATCAATTGAATAATCCAATATATTTGTAATAAAAGTATGATTACATTTAAAAAATATTTATGAGATATAAATTTAAATTATTTTTATTTTCACTAATTAGATGAATTTTTATTTATTTTTTGCAGCAGATGTAGCACAAAAGGTTATTTGGATGTATCATAAATTAATACTCCGGTACTTAATACTACAATGAACTATCCCACGGCAGCCATATGATAGATACAGAATGATATAACCGTCAGTCAATACTCAATAGTCAAAACAAGGTTTCAAAGTGATAAGGAATCTTCTTCATCAGTCCGTAAAAGCCAATAGCACATGGACCTCTCCCCTGAGCAGGGTTTGTCTTAATCATTACGCTTGGCAGGTGGATTGACTATCATTGTGCCAGACAATTTGCATATTTGATGAAATATCCTAATTTCAATAGAGAAGATGGCAGCTGGGTGCTATCATCTGCTTGGGATCCCATAAAATTAAATCCAAACCCAAGCATATTACTGCAAGACTTCAAGATACAGTAAGCTCATTCTGCGTAGATCGGACCAAAAATTAGTAATTAAAAGTTGAAAGTGGCCTTCGTTACCTATGAAATCAAGACGTCAAACATCTCAATCCCCCCGTGACCATGGGTGCTATAAAGTGCCCAAAACATCGGGAATTAAAAATGATAAAATGAAACTTTTAAAAGCTTACTTGGCTAAAAGCCTTTCCAGATCCGGAAGCGTCGTCAAAATGTTTTTGGCATCCTGACACAGCTCCTGATTTTCCAGTAACATTTTAACAGCATCCTGGCGCTCCTTTATCGCTGTAAGACTGCAACTCGGTGAACACACCCATTGGTATAGTAACCTAATAAGAGATATTTGAGATTAATTAATTAAGGAGAAATTATTTCAAATTTGCTGTAAAAAGTAATTGTTTAAAAAAAAAACTTAGAACTAATTTGTGTTGATTTCAACATTGCATTAATAAGAAGTTCAGATAACTTTTGAAATAAGCATCACTTAAAGAAATAGGCCAGTGTTGACCCCCCTCTTTAAATTGAGTCGTGACTGAAACATACAAGGTGTGTATAGATGCAGGTGGATCAGGACAGCTTTGAGGAAATTTGTGCGAGAGGCCTGTAATGATTATGGTCATAATATAAATCAACTGATACTATACCTTTTACCCATAGCAGTAGAGCAGAAATTCAATTTATCGTACAAGCAACCTTCATCTTGCACGATCCTCAGATTTCGCAGCGTGATTGCGTCAAGCACCATGATATTCCCGCCTCGCCACTGATTTTGAGCCTTCACCTCTGGCGATAGGGTTCTATTTATGACATCAGGTGGGGAGTAGGAAGTAAACTGAGCCATATCCAATATTTGTATGTCAAGCAAGCAATCGGTTAGAAATGCAACACAGCCTCCTAATGCCTTGATGGCTAGGTAGGAGTTCGCGGCTGGGGTGAGACCTAAAGCATCACCTGGAATAGCAATAAAACATTTTTCTTACTAAATTGACATTAAATTAGATGTGCATTTTTAGTAATTTGCATGCTTCATTTATCATTGGCTTTTGAGCACAATAATTAAGACTACTCGTATGAAATTGAAAGCTTTTTAAAAACTAATAGTGTGAGTAACCGCCTACATTTCTCACAGCCGGATCTCTTGTCGTCGCTGCGGGTTTTGGGGGCAGGAAATAGACCGCTGCGTATTGTCACCCGCATTGGCGAAGTAATGCGTGTTGGCAGACTTCACATATCCTCGATTTTTTATTTGTTCGATTTACTCATGATTTAAAAAAAAACAAATACAATTTTATCAAACTTGGTTTCCTCGCTCTCCATGAATTCAAGATGAGCGCTTATTCCCTGTGCAACCACGGTTCTTAGTAGTGTCATATCAATAAATATCTTTTCTTGAGCTTTATCAGTATACAACAAAAAAAGAATCAGTTTGAATGAATGCTAACCTTCATGTAAGAACATTTTCAATCCTGCAGGCCAGTCGCCATCGGCATTGGTTTTATAGTACTTCTCGGCCAATATCTTTAACGTCTTTTCTGGTGTCCACATTGCCAAAGGTTCCCTACGTGCGTTATGGCAGTGGGTCGTCAATAGCTTGGAAGTACGTGATGTTGTGTGCTTGCGGTCAAACACTAACTATAAAATAGAATAATAACGTAATTATAGAAGTTATAGAGCTTACGAAAATACACTATCGCTTTTTGCAGTCATATTACGATGAAAAAAAAACAAGAGATTCATAAAATGCATAATAAGTTACTATATTGCAATATGCGCCCTTACACTTCGATTACCCGTACATTCATGTATTAATAATCAGTAACCAACATAGATTATTCTGGTCAATAAATTAGTTGATAATTAATACGGATTTTTGTACAAAATAATGTTTTAAAATAATGTTGCAAAATAAATAGTAATCATGAAGGTTATTTTAGCCAACTCGTAAAACAAAATAATTTGTAAGACAATATGTATACATATACATTTAACATAATACTATAATTACAGTTTTGTCGTGACAGGTTAACACAACCCTTCACCTCATACAGTTCACTAGGAACTTTATAGTGTTTGATAAAAATATGTACTATGACAATGCCGTCGACCATCTATTCAAAATCAATAATTGCATTTTTTTATTTAAAAAATTTCATACCTCTTCAGCAATAGCCAATAAATAGACAGCAGCAGCATCAGCTGGACCCGGGTCTTGCAGACCATACACTTGTGCACCACGGACTGCCACCTGACAAATTTCGCGTTTCACTACCTTATCCGCTTTGCTTGTTTGCCCGTCTAGAAAGGAGGAGAAAATGTTATGAATGGTGTAAATGTGTTATTTTAATAATCATAATAATGACAAATTCCTGGTTGAGTTCAATCATGGTGACAACTTACGAATAATCATCTAATAGCATGATATCAAATGGGCAGTACAAATATTGTGCCACAACCATAATTTGAATTGTGTCACTACTGTAGAATTTTCAGTGTGGTAGAGCCATGCTGCAGCTATATTATGGTTGCAACACATATTAGTTCGACTGGAAAATGACACTCTCACAGAGTACCAGAGTAAAATAGCATTTTAATGCTTCTGTGTTTCATATGGTAAGTGAAGAGAACCAAATGATCATCCTTTACGAGTTATGTCCCGAATCCCGACAAATGGAGAGCAAATAGTACTATACGCAATAATAAAACTCCTAACCCAAGTAAAGTATTTTCTTCCCTTGATTTACTTACATTTTTTACACCTCTCCTGCATCATTTCTGGTGTTTCAGTCTGCTCAACACGGGCAACTTTATATCCTTTTGACACTAAAGTAGAAGCCATGCGCCCGTATGCACTCTCAGGGAAACCTGAATGTGCAAACTGACCCTAAAATACACACAAATATTAAATCAATTTTTGATTGACTAACTTCCCTTAAGCTGAATGGAAAAGATCTACAATCACTACACATGCTTAAAAATGTTAATTAAATGTGTTGAACGAACATTATGAAGAAACTGAGGCATTTATACATAAACACGCACTCGCACTCGTGCACTCACGCACGCATGCGTTCACACTAAATGTTACCGTTATTTAATATAAATAATAATAATTAATATAATAATTTTTAGTTTCTTCACACTTATTTTTTATAGAACAATTATGTTAGGTTAGCTGGCAGAGAATGCCAGTGGCACTAAATTGGCCTTTGTACAAAAATATTTTTTATGCAATAAATAGAGTAATAATAGTGCATGAGAATAAGAATGAATAGACGACAGAAGGTAATAAAACAGCAGATGAGCAGCAGCATCTTCCCGATAATAACACAAAATAATAAGAACTGGGAACTGCGGTTGCCAACCCGCCTGTTAACCCATTCAATGCCTTTGGCGCCCATGGGCGGCCTGACAATCTTTATCCACATGCCGAGGACGCCCATCGGCGTCTTACTTTCAAAGCTAATTTTCTCGGTCAAACAACAATAAAAAGACCTAATTATTTTTTAATGCTACATTTTACTATAATCGAGCTATTCTCGAAACGGCCTGAGGATATCTGCGATTTAAAAAAATGCTGATTCTAAGGTTACATGCCGAAGCCGCCCATCGGCGCCTATAATAAATAATCAGAGTTTATCAATCTTTTAATGTTATGTGAATGAAAATCACTATTTGTCAGCTGACGACTTAGAAAAATATAAATAGGCGTTTTTATACCGGGTGGAATTGAAGTCGTTTGTAGCATATAGTTGGCAGTGGCATAATCACGTGAGTTGAAATTTGTTATTTGGTTAGTTTCTTGTTTGGATTCTAAGCAATCAAGATTCGATTGCTTTGAGTCTTGACCATGACTAAGCGGAAAAAAAAAATATGTTGAGACTGCGTATTCTTTGAAGTAGTGATAGCATCGCACACGCCTAATAGATGGATCAAAGGATAGGTACCGCTTCGAGGTGGAATACTACGCTAATTGTATGCGCCATAAAGACAAATTTTAAACAAAAGAAGTCTATAAGTGATTTCTTACTCATTATTTTGGTCACTTCGCATTTGTATTTTGATATTTGTTTTATTACCAAGAGCACATTAAAAACAGTAAATTCATGATAACAATGTACCTTCTAAAAGTTAACTAAAATTTATTATTGTAAATTTTGGATCACTCACAACTTGACATTTGAAATTGAAAAGTAACCTTTATAAGTTTAAAATTAAAAGGTTGATGTTATCTGACTTTAAAAAAGCCGTAATAGTATTCGTTTTCCGATATATTTCATAGAAGTTGAGTGGGAAAAAAATTGGAATATATATATATATAAATAACAGGGTTATTTTGCAATAACCGGCCAAATTTGCAGAGGACGTTCAGAATAAATAACATAAGCGAATGGTGAAAAAAAAAATAAACAAGAAAAAAACCGAAACATATTATCCTTTATGTTCAAAATGTGTGGGAATGCATTATTTTAATTGCTTGTCATGCATAAATACGCACGCACACATTCATAAGGGAATGTTGAGTTCGGAAGCTATTGGTGGCGTTCGGCGTTCACGCTCTGTTACAGATTAGGTATCTAATAGTTGTTTTGACTCGGTAAAAACAAACGCGTCTCCCCTGCCCCTTCCCTTCCATTTCACCGCTGGGTACATTCGCCTGGTCGGCCGACAGTGTTGAATTGACCGTGACCTCATTACGTAACAGGTGTCCTATTTTTAAAATTTCGTAGATAGTATTACTTGTCACAGCCAGCAGTACTACGTGTGAAAACTACTGAATTCTTCTGGATATCACCCATTTTATTACCAACGTGTGCAAGCACTGAATATTAATCAATGTCAGCAATGCTCGGCACCAGTCCACTGCCTTCATAGCCGTCCGGGTGACTTCGTTTTTACCTGCCAGCGCCAGCTAGTCCGCTTTTAAACGCCTTCAGCGCTCGCGCCGCCTGAGTAACCATTATTTAAATCGCGCCAACCTATCATTGGCCTTCCAGCTCAACTATCTTTTCTACAACTAATTGTTTACATTTATTCTTCACCTCTTTCCCTCGCTCTGTAGTCTAAACTTGTATTTCGAACTGTCTTTTGTGTGGGAGTAAAAATATTATTGAATTCGAGGTGTGCAGAACTTTTTATTTGCATAACATCTATTCCAGTCGTCGATGAAATGTATTTTTTTTAATTTTATTTGTTATGACGGTCCTAAGTCCGTTTAAATTATGAAGGGAAAATTGTAATCATAATTCGCGTCGTAGTTAACAACTTAGTAGCGAGCGTGTCATTAAGGAAGTAAATAATAGGCAAAAGCTCCGTGCATTGACTCGTACACACACGAGCGCGCGTCTTTGTTGCCCATAAATCACATTCAATTTCGGATATTTTCAAATAAATGTAGAAACTTTATTTACGCATATTTTTCAAAACTGCAAAAAGTGTATGTCAGAATTTATATTTTAAACTTTAAATTTGGCTAGTCTTTGAAAAATAACCCTGTATATATATTTAGTATTTACAGAATAATGTTCTATAATAAATGAATAAGTACCTAGACACTGCATTATTATTTCGGTCGTTAATCAATTAAAATTATATTTTTTCTAATAACTCGCGTAGAAACCCACTCAGTTAACGTTACATTCTGCTCAAAAAACAAAAACAAAACATAGTTCACGTCGATTTCTACTACCCCTTGCCGAAGCCGCCGATGGATGCCTTGGAATGCTTTAGCGAGACGCCTCTGACGCCGTTGGGCGGCCGACTTCAAATGTATGACGGAATGGGGGTAATGTGTTTCTATTCACAGGAGGCAATAAATGGGTTAAGCATGTCAACTATGGCAAATATCCCACCTATAAGCCTCTGTACAACAGTGGACTTTAAATAGGTTGTAATGAATTAATGAATGTGTGATAAAGAATTTTCTATCTATTTATCTATGTAAATGTCATGCAAAAATTACTGTTATTCATATCTATAGCAATCTATGGAATATAAGACCCGCATTTTTTCATAATTATAGATAAAAACGGCGTAAATCGTGAGTACGGAGCGACGTAAGTTGGGGCAAGTTTGAGTATGTACTCTTCCCAGCAACTGTAGAACAAATGATTGGCATGAGTATATCCAATGACGACAACCAATACAGACGAATCTAATCGCGTGAAAAACATTTCACCGCCCTCCTCCCGCGACCTTACATCTCAAAGAGATCTTATAAGGTGGTTATTGAGCAGATAGCAAAGATTAGTGCAACTATCTATTATATTATAATATACCAATTAAACTTATTTTAGGTACTACCTTCATGTAAGAAAACCCTAGTTCATTCACGCCAACTGCCGCATCCATATGGTAGAGTTCATAGAACTTGCCAACTTTGAAAAACAAAACACAATCAAAATGAGCCGATTTCATATCCCACCACTGCTTATGACCCTAAAATAAAATAAAAAACATTAATTACTCAAAGAAAGGTATGGATATTAAATAATCATGATCTATGATTAGAAACTTACTGGAGTTTGACTGTTGTAATAATCAGGTGGTACATATAGTGTTGTGGGGTCATAGTCAGGGTGATCTGGTCTTCTCTTCTTAGCATCTCGAATCTTGTCTGGTTTTAACCAATCCAGTTTGCAATGAGCCCAATCGCCATCATCAGCTATTACTGCTGTCTCTTGTTGTTCTAATGGTTTTGCTTGAGTTTTAGATCTGAACAAAAGTTATTCAATTTTATGATAGTATAAAATTCAACTCATAGCTAAAACCCGTCCAACTACAGGCCTATTTTAATCACCTCGATGCAAACTACATTTTAACATATATAAGTTAAAATTTAACTCATGTTGCAAACTAATAACATTCATTGTTATGCAGATGAGAGTATGGACAATTATTTATACACCGGCAGTGCTTATATTTCTCGAGGAAACCAAAGACATTACCGAGTGCCAGAACTAACTGTAACAGTCTTTGTCCCACAATGTTTCGGATTGCAACTAAATCTATACCAATTTAACACTCCCAAGACACAGATGTCAGAAAAGTCGAAGACCAAATTCATAACAAATTACTTAATTACTAACGCTACGAAAATACATTTCATCTGACATCTTCAATCATATTTAACCGCATTAAGTCTGCCATAATATGCTTTATACATGGAAGTATAAATAAAAAAAATACGGGGAGAGCTCCGAGGCATTGTTTGAACTAATTATGCTGCTAAATTCCACTGTTGTACACTGTGTCAGATCTTGAAATTCCACCCACATCATCTCAATGGTTGGCCGTTCACTAAAGTGCATTTTACAAAGCATTTTCTGCTGCCACATATATTACATTGTAGAACTTACAGTTGCCAGCAGTTTTATGGACCAATACAATTTATGTTTTATATACATTGATAAGAATTAAGGGCACAATGTAATAGGGACAAACAAAAAAGTCAGTGCATAGTCAGCCATCTCACTCACAATCATAACCAGAAACAAGACAAACATGGGTTTCACCAAATACAAATATTTGGCTGAATATTTGGCAATATTTATAGATAAGTATGTACCAAACTGAATACTAGGCATAATTGATTAACATACCTAAACAGTTCAGGTCTTCCTGTAATGTGTATTATAAAACAATTACTGTTCAATAAATAGACGTCAATAATTATAGGCCAATCTCTGTTTTGACTTCAATTTCAAGAATAATTGAGAAGCTCCTTAATAAAAGGCTGATTAATTATCTTAACAAATACAATATTTTATCAGAATTTCAATACGGGTTTCGTAAAGGAATATCAACTCAAAACACAATTCTAGATTTGATCTCTATTATAGCTAAGGAAGTCGACAAGAGATACAAATGCCTTACGGTCTTTCTAGACCTTAAAAAGGCTTTTGACACCGTTTCTATCTCCATTCTTGTAGACAGGTTAGAGAGCATTGGCATCAGGGGGATTGTGCTCTCTCTTTTTAGTAGTTACCTTCGTGACAAAACCCAAGCCATAAAAATAGATAGCTTCATTAGTGACGAAGATACCGTTAAAATTGGTGTCCCACAAGGGAGTGTCCACAAGGGAGTGCCCGACTCTTTTTTAATTTATATCAATGAATTGTGTAACTTACAAGACGTCGGGGGAAGGATTTTCTCTTATGCGGATGATACCACTAATGTGTTTACTGGCAAGACTTGGGATTCCGTACACCATCTGGCTGCAAAGGGCTTAGCTCGTGTGTCGAAATGACGAGGGATAATCTTTTAACTTTAAATATCCAAAAAACGAACTACATCTGTTTTGCTCCCTATACATCGACATAATTTATGTATCAAAATCCACAGCTGCCCAAATCTTGAAAATACCTCGTGTGAGTGTCTGCTTTTATCGGATCAGAAAGTTAATCTGGGTATTTCAATCATTAAGGTCAGCAATGTCTAGGATTCTATTAAATAAAATTTACATAGCCTTAGTACAATCGATAATTTTCTATTGCATCCCAATCTGGGGAGGAGCCACCAAGACCAACTTTTTAGATCTGGAAAGAGCACAGAGGTCTCTTATAAAGGTCATGTATTTCAAACCTTATAGATTCTCACCAAAAACACCCTATATCAGATTAGTAAAATTCTCTCAGTTAGAAAGCTTTATGTTCTTAACCTCATTCTAAAATGTCATAAATACCTACCGTTTAATGAATCCCTTCAAGAAAACTGATATTGTGGCCCCTATACCTCTTGTACGTACTGTCTTTGCTATTAAACAGTACCCATGTCCGTCTGCTTTTATATATAATAATCCTTTAAATGCAGTACTCCGTGCAAAGTGACTGACACGGCAGCATAAGGGTTAAAATATATCCTATGCAATTAAATATATGCAAAAAAGCTTTAATGCATTGGTTGTATAGTGACTTATGACGAGGTTGAAAATCTTTTAAATAGAATTGTCTGAAATCTATCTCACCAACATCTTACATTTACAGGTAACAGTCTAACAGTATGCCTTCTTTCATATTTGATCAGTAAAATTTTATGTTGCAAGGCAACTATGCTTCTTACTTATGCTTTCTTCATCCACCAACACACACACACACCCCACATCATACATACAACAACACTCCTACACTCACATTCACACACTCCTTAATATACACATATTAATTACAAATTCTCTAGAGATTCTCTTCTTTTTGTAATTTTACTTTTTGTAATCCTTAAGGGAGGTAGCGGGTCATTCCCAACACGAGTATCCTCTCATTACTCACTGGGAAGTCTCAGTAATATGTTGTTAACAAGATTACCGAAATAAACAATTATTTATTTAAGTACTGTTCTTGGAAATAAAACTACAGTGTCTCAAAAGCATTATGCTATAAAGTGGATAACTTACCTTATAAAACAACATGACTGTGTAAGATGTTGCATTAATCAATCATGGTCAATCACACATAAATAAATATAGTGAATTTTAGGACTACTTTGCCTATCATTTGTAATTTAGGCAAATATTCAGCTGAATATGAATATTTGATAAACCTAACGAATATGCCAAATACCAAATATGAAATGAATATTCCGTCCATCCCTATTCTGTAATATCAATACTATAAATACTAAAGAATCCCTTAAAATCTAAATATTAACCTATTACTTCTTAGTTCTTACCCATTAATGGAAGATTTCTTTTCTTTGCTACTCGTAGGGGATTCATTGGGATCATATTTAAAGCTGTCCTGCAACCTTTTTTGTAAAGTATCCTTAGGCTGTGTTTTGACATCTGGAAGCAGACAGATAAATCTAATTTATTGTTTCTTAAATGTTCATTACAATTTTTTTAAATACACTGTCATTACCATTTTCCTTAACTTGTAAAAATTCAATATTTTTTTCAATAAAGTACATTAAACATAATATAGAAAACTCAAGACATAAAATGCAAATAAGTGTATTATGTTTCAGTTTATTTTAATGATGTTTTATTGGCAAGTCTTAATGGATTATTAAGAAGGATTGGAAGGTCAGGATGAACACAATTTGCGTTGTCCTAATGTCCATTTGAATATTGCAACACTCAAAATGTTAATATGCGGCGCCTTACACAACAATATTACTTCGCTATATTGTAGATCATTATATATAATCAGATTTCTTGATATTTTATATATAAAAAATACAACTAAGTTTAAAGCTGAATAGTATTTAACTTCAACCAAGTTAATTGAAATACAACTAAGTTATTTTTTTTACTTTACGTAACAATAACAATCCAATGAAGAATGTTATGTTTATTGGTTCTTCTAGAATGTTTATATATATTATTATATAGGGCTACACTCCAGTAAATTAAAATTATTTACAATCCAATTCGCAGACTCACCTCACCTCTACTCTCACCTCACAAAGTTTTACAGTCTCACCTCTATTCTCGACATCAGAATCGTCGGAATCTACTGGATTAAGACGTATCCTTTTCCTCTTCTTAGAAGCAATAAGAGCATCATCATCACTATCGTCATAGGTTTTATTTACCTCTGGCGAAGGAGTCGTTTGCCTTTCGCGCTTATTGTCTGTAATATAATATTTTTATTAATAAATGGGTTAATTGATTTTAACTTAACTAGGGAGTTTTAATTCGAAGTTGCGAATTTTACTTACTTTCATATTTTAAATCTTTGTTACCGTTTACCAAATTTTGGTTAGGAATAGCATCAGAATCAATATTATTTGATTTTATTTTTTTGTTGCTTGGTGGAGTTTTAGTGAAATAATTGAACAAAGTGTTTCCGATACTATTACGCTTTGACATTTTTGAAAACAGTTAAGTTAAGCTAATACGACACAATCTTATTGTTTTACAAAAGTTTTCAGAATATTTGAAAATTACTCTGTAACAAAAATAATAACATCAATAGTAAATAAAACTGTATAGACAAACTGGAGTTTTTGGACTTGATTTTAGTTTGGTTTGGCGCAAAATTTACAACAAACGAAACACGTCAAATACAAACGTCATTATTTTTTCTTTTAAATTTTTAAAAGTAAACGGATTTTGCATCATACAGCCTATTATTTTTTGTGATATTTCACAGTATGTCGATTGTCTCCCAACGGAGAAGAACCTTGCTGCAATGTACTATGGCTGCGACACGAATAAATCGGCTTGATCGGGAAAAGAACACGCAAGTAGAGTTGTTCAAAACGACTATAAGTCAATAGTACGCTAGAGACTACACTATAAATTTTTAGCGCCCTATTAAATACGCTATGGTATACATATATAGTATTGCAGCACGATAAATCTCGTAGCACGTTACATTACATGTCCTTCGTTGGACAGACCGCGTGCTATAAAAGAATTTCATTTTTAATACGTCGCATTTTTGTCTAAAATAAAATAAAGCAGTAAAGAAAAACCAATGAATTCTCCTTCATACTTTTCAGGCTTATGACTGTCTATAATTGATGTAAACGTTATTTTAAAATTGATATAAATTATAGATCAATTATAGGCGAATTTAAAAGTTCATTGATTGTATATACAAGAAACAACTACAGTGGACCCCCGGCAATCCGGCACCCCCTGTAATCCGACATGGTCTATTATTTATTATTAGATATTTTTTTGACAATCTTCGCAAATGCATGATTGAACAAGTTATAACTTGTACGCACCACCACTATTGTGCTTGACGCGTAGGGTATTGTTTTGATTCGTTTGATTTTGACTACATGTATATAACATATAGAATCTTATCATTGGATCTTGAATTTGTCGAATTACAAGGTACTCTTTTATAAAAAAAATCCGGACTATAGGGGATCTTAGGCAGTACTCTATAATCCGACAAATTCAATAGTCCAACACTGCCCTGCAAAATGTTTGTCGGATTACCGGGGGTCCACTGTATTTACATACACTATTTTATATTCATATACATTAACTGATCAACGTCTAGCATTAAACTAGATCGTGCGCGATGAATAGCGTGCTGCTAGATCAAATTTGCGTAACACGTCTGCTCACAACAGCGTTGCTGTTAGAGCTTGTTACCGAAGCCGCGCGCGATATTCATAGCGCCATTGCGTCATAGCGACTACTTACATATCACGCGCTGTGTGCTATGGAAAGATAGCGCGCTATATTAACCACCTCTACACGCAAGCACAGAGAGAGAGAGAGAGAGAGAGAGAGAGAGAGAGAGAGAGAGAGAGAGAGAGAGAGAGAGCGTGAAAGAGGTTTTTTTACGGAGATATTCTTCTGTTTACCGATTTTTTACCCGACTACGTATTTTCAATATATTGATCCGTTGGGCTATGTCATTTACTTAAACTTGTTTACTGCCGATGAGCTGTATAATAATATGATATACTGATTGGGAAAAAAGGTTATCGATAAGGCGTTCGTCACGGCTCTCCCCTTAATGATGATGGTGTGTCCCTACCAGTAACGGGGCCTCTGTGGTTGGGGGCGCTCGGAGCGGGGACCCTGAACGCCTAGCATAATAACAACGGAGGAGAATGATGACTATGAAGTCGCCTCGAGACATCGTGATAGCACTACGAGGGTGCTATTGCTAGCAAGTATTTTTTCCAATTTTTTTCCAAGGGATTTGCTTCCAATAAAGCAAACCGAGAAGTCCCCGATCGCATTCCGGACGGATATTTCGGGACTCCTCGTATACACTGTTGGTTTTCACAGTGAGGTTTTAGCCAGTAAGTGTCTGGCAAACCTTTCCATTGCCCCGCAGCCGAAGGTAGATATCCGTGAGGATTTCCCCACGATAAAAAAGAACAGCCTCAAAATAATAGCGGAAAGCTATTTAACGTAGTAGAGCTACGCTGTAGCTATATTATGGTTGTATCACGAAAGGGACGGGTCGTACCACGCGCTCACGGGATACCAACGTAAAAAAAAAGATATGCTATACAGATCATGACGATACTACTAAAACTGACTACCCTAAGTCAGATAACATTAAGTGTTATAGTCAAATCAATAACATTAAAAGTAAAGGCAGTATTGTTTCAGAAAAATAACTTTCTTTTGAAATAATTTTATTGCTGAAATGCATTTATGTCTACGCAAATTAATAATTTTACAAACTTATGGTACTTTTATCTCGTATATTATGAGCATGCACTACTACAGACATTTTACGCTGTCATCAATAAAGGACTTTAATTAACAATTTTTAAAGAAATAAAAATATATTACATGTAAGTTTTAGTTTAAGTATATTTAAGTCGCCATCTAATCGTCATAAAGATATTGTTTTAAGTTCCATACATCAATCTAATGAAAAATACTGCATCAAGTACTTCCTCACATAGTTGAAATTAGCGAAATTAGAAATTAACAGTTTATAAATAAAACTTAGACATAGAGAGAATGGACTGTGCGTTCCGTATTCAGTTGTGCAGTGAATACAGACCGAAAAGTGCGAGAGACAAAGCGAATGTGCGGCCAGTAGTAGTCTCTTTCTAGAATTCTGATTGGTCCACGTCACTGGCTTGCAGAACGTGGACCAATCAGGCGTGCAGGAAAGAGACAGGTATTGGCCGCACAGTCGCTTTCTCTTTCTAGAGAATGGTCACTTTTGTGAGGCTAACGCTCAGTCCATTATAACTTAACATGTTAATTATCTATTTTTAATCTATGCTAGTAATGTTACCCCTAATAGTACATGCTCAATTGTATAATTAAAATAAATTATGGTTAATAATTGTCGTAAATATTTACATCAAACTTAATAAAAAATGCGCAGAATATAAGGCCTTTAAAAGATAGGCAATCTTGGAATGTTTGCACATATTTATTGCACTTCGCCAGTCAGTCAGTCAGTCAGCCTGTATTGTCTTAAATTAATTGTATCTTTACTTTATATTTTACCATTATACTTTATTAGACAAACTAGCTTTTATCCGCGACTTCGCCCGCGTGGATCTTAAACAAAAAAAAAAAACTACAAACCCATAATAATTCTTTCAAATAAATGTTAAATATCCATTTTACATCAAAACTAAGTGTTAGAAGAAAAAGTGTAAGTACCTTTTTTTTGTGAAAACCAAAACAGTTTTGCTACAAACTTGTTTTATATCTTTAATAATTTATGAGGTAATCTTTAAAAACCATTTATTTTATCAGTTTTTAGTTTTCACAAGAATTCTCTGTTTTTCGAACAAAATATAATCTAGATCACCACAATTGCTTTTTATCTGTTCGTGAAGTCTCATCACAAACGGTTCAATAATTCCGGAGATTAGCCTGGACAGACAGACAGACATGCATTTAAAAAAAAAATAGTTATTATTTTTTAATTGCAAACAAATAACCCCTTGAGTTTAATAGAAGAGTTATTTCGATATTGCAGACGGACACTTTACTTTTTTTACTTTTCTGTATAAATGTATGTTAATATAGATTATTTGTCAATTATTTGTATTTTTATATCAGTTTTAATACATAGTAATAGGGGTTACTTATTTTTATTTTATTTAATAAATAATTGCACTTTCTGAATGGTATGTAAATATAATTATTGAAAATAATATTTAAGTAAAACTAGAGGCTCATTATTGGGTAGATGTATAAACTATTTATAACAAGATTCCCTGTAATATTGCCGATTTACCTTTGCATAAATTCAAAGCGTAAGTAAAAAGCATTCTTATGAAGAAAGGGTATTAATATGACTATTTAAGAGATAACAATGCATGAACATATTAAGCTTCCATAGACTTTATATAAGTAAATATTTTATATGGTTTAATTGTAAATGTTGAGAGAAAAATGGTCTACTTGTGACTATCTTGCCGCTTCTTCTCACAAGGTCTCCCCAGATTAGGGAATTGTTGTACCTTTTGTCTTTCAGAAAGTGCTTTGTAAAAGCCAATTTTGCATAAAATTATATGACTCGGACTTTAAGTAACAATATGCTTACATTTAGCCACTACATACAATAAAAATATTTTGGGCGTTGCTTAAATATGTGACAGAAATTCTTTACAGAACAATTGGTCAAAGAATTATTAAATTATAGATATTTTTTAATTCGCGTAACAAAAACTAAAAAGTGTTTGTGGGCGGGAATAACACCACTTGTAACATTAGTATTGACATTTTGCAATTCAATGTTTGTTGTTTTATACCCTCAGACTTTTTCTGGTATAAGTAAATTATTTTAAAATGAACCAGTATTTTAAAATGAAGAAGTAATAACATACAAAATGTAATAAGTATATAAATTACAAACAGTTGAATATATTAAATATCTTTAGGATAAAACCGACAATGCGTAAATAAATCAAATTAAATCTTCAGGAAACAAATTTCAAGTTTTATCATCTATAATTATCTTACAGATGTAATTCATAAACCATTTAATTAAAAACAAAGACAACATGCAGCTTTGCCAAAATGTATCTGATTAGCTTATTTTTATTTATTTTAATCATATTTAAATAAAACAAAAATATAGGAAATAACCTCATTATAAGA
The DNA here is from genome assembly GCA_029286625.1 of Parnassius orleans. Lineage (NCBI taxonomy): Eukaryota > Metazoa > Arthropoda > Insecta > Lepidoptera > Papilionidae > Parnassius > Parnassius orleans. The sequence continues at coordinate 1,171,507 of JAGSMP010000102.1, read as the reverse complement.
TATTTGGGGAAACAACCCATTATAAATGGGGAAATCCCCAAATATCTTATAAAAGGGAAACCCATTATAAGATATTTGGGGAAGCAAAAATTATAAAATATTACATGAAATCTGTCGGGTCTTGTGACTAGATTAAGAATATACTGCCATATCCTAAAAAAACGCACTGTTATTTTGTGATATCCTAGCAAAATATAACATATCATGTTATGTCGCTGTGACAACTAAAAAGGTGTACTTCTAACTAACAAAATAAGTTTTTTTCTTAAATTTTTGTACAGTCGCATTACTTAATCTAAATTGTAAAATTTATTATAATAATGCAATGTCAAAAGCATATACAAAACTTGTATAAAAGGACTACACAAAATAGTTGCAATTATCATCATTCTATAAATTACAGTTAGGGCTGATTTTTTAAACCTCAGACAAAATGTCTGATAAATACCTTACGAATTAAATTACCTGTTGATTAACTATCTAATGACAAAAGAATCAAAGAAAACTGAGCGTTTGGCGAATTTTTATATAGCTGAGGTTAAGTCAATACTCATATTATTTGTTTATATTTTTCTTTTAATATATAGTTTTCCTTGATAGAACTCTGCCAAATCAACTCAGTCATGGGAGTGGCAAGTAAATATTCTAATATAATTGCAATTGAAAACTTACATTTCTATTTTGTTTTCGATTTTATATCTTATCAGAGGTAGTAAATTTCCACAATTTTCAAGGTCTTCCTCCACAACAATAAAAAATGAATACCACACAGTAATCGGGCCTGGATCTGTCATTTTATTCTGTTATTTTTTTTCAGATGGACTTATAATTTATAAATTAATTTTTCACCTCTTCCTCAATTGCAAGTAATCAACTCTATCAAAACATCCTATATATATATATATATATATATATATATATATATATATATATATATATATATATATATATATATATATATAGCCAAAAATACCACCTTTAAGTAAGTAAAATGTTTTGTTTAATATCTGTATTCAAATGAAATCTCTTGAATCACTTGTAATATGGTCTTCAAAGATGCAGACAAAGTTATTCGTTAGGTAGTGTTGTTAAGCTTTATTTACATCTGCAGGCAGACACTGCAGAGTTATTTTTCAGAGTAGCCAAAGCTTAAGTTCAAATATATAAATAATGATACACCGTTATTGCAGTTTTTGAAAATAGGAGTAATAAGGATTCTACTTTTATTTGAAATTATCCCAAATTGAATGTGATTTATGGCCAACAACGTTTTTGCCTACCAATCGACCCTTACGAATGTGTGCGTGCGCAGTAAAATCAGTTAAAATAATGCATTACCACGCATTTTGAATTTAAAGAATAAAAAGGACAGAATATTTGAGAATATTTTTAATTTAATTTTTCTTCACCATTTTCCTATAAATATGTTACTTATTTTGAACCTTTTCTGCAAATTTGGCCAGTTATTGCAAAATAACCCTGCATATGTGACAGTTATGTCTGACAGCACAGACGTAAAAATATTATTACTTTCATTATATAGTATAATGAATACTATTTACATCTAACATACCTCAGCGTAGCAATTTATTCATCAAATAAAGCCCATCTGACGAATGAAAAATACCTTTTTTTTTTGCAATCTGTCATTTTATCTCAGGCTTAAAAAACAACCCTTAGTTTTATACTTGTACCGCTGAATATTAAAAAGAAGAAAAAAAGTTCAAATCAAAAAATCTTCACATTATAATCTGTGGCTCAGGGACAGACAAGGCTATAGACTTGTGGGGTAGCACCTGGCCCCCATTGACATAGAGCTCGTCTTTAACAATGACATCTTCACCAAGGACTGTACAATTTTCCATCCGCACCCATCTTCCTACCACAGACCTCCAACCAACAATGCAGCCGTCCAACCACGCATGTTGGCGCACACAAGCACCACGCAGAATGGTACTGCGCTTTATGCATGCACCTGAAAAAAAAATTACAATTTCGATGATTGCATAAATTAATGTTACTGTTAAGAGAATGTAAACAATTATAGTTTTAAGGTTTGCGCTCATCTGCATGCTACAAAAATCCGAACACTATTTTTAAAAATCCGATTGCAAATGGCCGTCGCGTCGGCAAAGCGATTGCTGCGGATACAGTGGACGCATTACCACAAACTGATCCGTTTAATATTATCCGTCCGATGCGTATGATGCGACCTTAAATGTGCTAAGGTATTTTCATTTCATCAATGCCGGCAAACTATCTATGCGATGACGCCAGACCCGAATCTTAAAGACTGGTGAACGGAGTCATCAATGCTTCTTAACCCGCACTCTTGGATGGCATTGGGTTTAAGGTAAAATTTGGTTTAACATAAAAATGGTTATAGGTAAGTCTAGTATTGGAACTTAGAACACGCGTCTCAATAAACAGAGTGACTAAGCCTAAGCCTCGCTATCGTCCTCGCCAACAAATAAAACGTCACACGATATTTATCCACACTTATAGTGAAACCTAGTATGACTAGGTAAATGGTAAACGTGATGTTATCATAAAACACTGCGTTGTGATATGATGACGCAAAACGGAAACATGAACAATTTATGTTTGACCTTGAGCCTTTTGTGTTATTACAATTTTGCATCATAAAATTTTAATTGTTATAATTATTATTATCGATCCGATTTGCTATTTATCAATGCAATATTTTGAAAATTATTTTAAGCATCCCGTACTTAACAATATTTGAGATTTGAGAAAAATTCTGTAATATTATTTTGAGTATTCACTCAAAATAAGTTTTCAGAGAGTACACAAGGCTTTTTACCTGCTCAAAAAAATTGTTATAATCATTACCAAAAATAAATAATAATTGCATGAAGTTAAATAATAACATAAAATTTACATAAAATTATCTAAATGACTGGTGCAAATAAAAAATATATTATGGTTGAATTTCTGGTTGGAATACACTGACCGCCATAATATAATATACTATTATGCTGGACTGGCTATACCCTATAAAACGTTTGTCCCGATTTGAAGCGCCGCTATTGTGTGTACCGGGAACTAAATTTGACAAAAAGAGTGCGTGTTGTGTAGTTATGTTTCATGTTAGTAATATAATAAAAAGTATTTTTAGTAACAATGATAATGTAAAATTTATTACAAGAAGGTAAGTGTGGTAACATTCCACAGGCAAAGGTATTTACAGTTTGTATTAAAAAATTAAAACTCTTTGATAATAATATAGGCTCTTAAAAATCTGTTACTTATCTTATTAAATGTAATTATTACCATGTTTGGCCTTAAATCACCTTTTTTTGATAAACAATAACATTCAATAGGGTTGACGAGTTCCTTGTCGATAATACTTATCGATATTTTTTTTACCTATATCTGTTTACAACAAATAATTATCTAATTATCAAAGCTGCAGCATGGCTTTACGTGGTAGAGCCATGTTGCAGCTATATTGTGGTTACAGCACGAACGGGTCGGCTCGACCGGGGTAGGACCACGCTCTCACAGAATACCAGCGTAAAATAGCAGCTTAATGCTGCTGTGTTTCGTATGGTGAGTGTAGAGAACCGGAGACCCTTTTTACTGGAAACGAGGCATTCCATCTCAGTCCTCAGGGGTGGCAACACATCTGCATTTTGATTCTTAAGTGAGGACAAATGTAGATGTCTATGGGCGACAGTATCCTCTTACCATCAGGTGGACTGTGTGCTCATTTATTTTATATATTATTATTATATTATTCTATAAAAAAATATATTAATTTACGGGTTTTCAACCGACTCTCCTAAAACTGTGACTAAAAAGCATAAAACTTGTGTATTGTCGTCCGAAGCAAATTGATTATGATGTCAATGATTTGTGGTATGGTATTCTTTAATATAATTTAAAGTTTGTAAATTTCTAATTGTACCTATAGAGTTAATTGAAATAGGCATAATATTTTGGCAGCTTATTGATTTTTTCTATTACGAGGACTAAATTAATGGTTAACAATAAATTATTTATAAAATTATATATATATATATATATATATATATATATATATATATATATTTTATTTTGTAGTTACCTACTCCAGTTTTACCCACTCATTGGACCTTTCCAAACCTCTCGAATAATAATAATAATAATAATAATAATAATAAGGCGTAGGGAAGTGACGACCCCATCGCCCGCTGACGTAACAGTTAAGTGACAAAACTGCTACGTCGGCGCAGTCAGTCAGCGCCTTGCCAAGAGGTGTGAGCGCCGTGCCTCGGCAGAAATGAGGGTGCTAATTTGGGCCCGTTTGTGCTTACGGCCAAATCATGAAACGGTGCCGGGTCTGGGCGTCTCCCGTTAATTGACGCCCACTTAATGGATGATGGAAGAAAATAGAACGCGCATAGGCCGCTGCCTGGGGTCGCCGGGGCGCGTCTGGAGCTGGCGCTGGACGCGACAGCATGAGGGGCGCCAGCCGAGCGCGAGGTGCTGCACGACCACCCAGCAGCCCTCGCATCCATCATCCCCACCAGATGGCTTGGTGTCGGCAGGGTCCTCTCGGACTCGGCAAGCGGCACCCGCCGCTGGTGGAGTAGTGCGCCGCATGCGTTGGACAAAAATATGAACACAAACGCATTGCGGGCGTACTATAGGGCGAAGGAGGAAGAAACTGGAGGATAGCGTATCGGGCCCGGATGCATCGCTTTTTGCTGAGCTGGAGCCATCTGTTCCCGTCACAGAGCAAAACCTGGCAGACAGAGTTCGGTACATCTTACGCTCGAAAATATTTGATGATGCCGAACTCGAACGACTACGGCGTGAGGCTATTCCCTCATCGAATGAACCAGCTATAGTTGGGAATGCGGCTCCTAAGGCCATAGACCAGCAGCCACGTGTGGAAGCCGCCATGGATCTTCCCGCTCTGGTTGATTCAGGCGATGATGGAATGGTCACCCATGAACTAGAGCAGATGAGGAGTAAATTGGAGGAGGCGATTGTGGAAACGCGCTGTACGCCTCGAAAATCGACCGCGACCCCGCGCATAACCCTAAGCAAGCGGAATCGGGATGTCGTGACGGCCCTGAACCCACTGCTGGCAACCTTTTTGGAAACCAGCCGGGACCTTTGCGATACGGACTCAATACTCTTTGGCGCCGCTTTAGCAGTTTGCCGCATTGTTGGTGCCAAACTTCCCACGTCTGGACGTGCTACTGGGCAAAGTAGCACTATCCCAGCCTGGAGAAGAAGGATTGAGGACCGTATCGCAAAGGCAAGGGCCCTCATCGGCAGACTGATAAGCTTCAGGTCGGGCAATAACAGGCCGAGTTGTGCGCACCGTCAGGATGGCGTTTGCTGGGACAAATATCAGTTTGTCCCAGCCGGATATAACGCAAAAACTGACGGAGCGCATAGACGATCTGAAGCAGAGAATCGCTGCTTGGGGGAAGCGGATTCGGCGATATACCGAGAGGTCGACACGGTTCAACCAGAATCGTCTCTTCCAGAGTGATCAGAAGAGGCTCTATAAATTATTGGAGCGGCCAATGGTACGTGGAACGGGCTCAGCACCGAATCAGGCCGACACTATCGCATTCTGGCGCGGCCTGTGGTCAGAGCCCGTAAACCACAGCGAGGGCCCTGGACGGAAGTTGTGGCGAGTCAGTGCGAGTGTTACGCCCATGGACCCCGTCATCATAACGCCGGATGACGAAGGAGGCGGTCCGTAGGGCCCTGAACTGAAAAGTCCGCCTCGACGGACTGCATCACTACTGGCTGAAGGGTTCGTGGTGTGTCACGCTGTGCTCGCCCGACAGTTTCAAGAGGCTCTCGACCAAAGTCGCTTCCGAGCCTCTTCACTACTGGGATCACTCATTTGGTTCCTAAAGACCGGATTCCACAGACCTGAGCAAATACCGCCCCATAACGTGTCTACCTACCATATACAAGACACTAACATCCATTTTGAGCGCGAGAATCACCGTCACCTGAACGCAAATCAGGTGATGTCGCGCGCTCAAAATGGATGTCGGGGCGGTGGTCGTGGAACCAAGGAACCACCTCATTGACGCGGTCATTGGCAAGGTGGTTAAACGCAACCGTCGGAACCTCTCCGCCGCCTGGATAGACTACAAAAGGCATTCGACTCGGTGCCTCATACATGGCTTAAGAGGGTCCTCGAGCTGTACAAGGTTGACTGTACAGTTCGAGACTTCCTCGGCAGTGTATGAGGCAGTGAGTACGATCCTTTGTCATCTAGGCGAGCGGTTGACGGCTGCGGAGAACCACATAAGGATAAGAAGGGTATTTTCCAGGGCGATTGTCTGAGTCAATCTGGTTCTGCCTCTCTCTGAACCTCTCAGTACCTTACTGGAGGGTTCTGGGAGGATTTCAGCTTCGGAAAGGAGGCACAAAGTGACCCACCTTTCTATATGGATGATCTCAAGTTATTCGCCTCCAGTCGCTCACATCTTGTGGAATTGCTAAACATCACTTGTGATTTTAGCAATTCTATTGGAATGGAGCTGGGGACGGATAAGTGTGCGGTCCTCCATGTCGAAAGGGAGTTGCTAACTCTGAGGCATAGACTTATCTGTGCCCATCAACATCAGGACCCTTTCCGAGGCTGAAACATACCGATACCTGGGTATGTCACAGAACATAGGTATCGATGAGGCGGATATGAAACAGTCAGTTTGCGATGTGTTTTATGCACGCTTGACAAAGGTGCTCAACAGTCTTTTGTCGGGTGTGAATAAGACACGCATATAACGGTTGGGTCATGCCTGTCCTCATATATACCTTCGGCATGCTCAGGTGGACTCAGACCGAACTGAACGCTCTGGATAGAAAAGTTCGCACTGTTATGACGTCACACAGAATGCATCACCCGAGATCGTCAGTAATGAGGCTGTACTTGCCGCGGAAACATGGTGGGCGCGGCTTTTTGAGCGCTCTCACCATGCATAATCGCGAAGTGTGCAGCCTCCGTAATTACTTTCAGGCGAGATCGGATGATCCATTCTACAGGGACGTCATTTCGTGTGATAAAGGGCTTACTCCTCTATCCTTAGCCAACGAGCAATGGCAAGACCCAGCAGTACAGTGCATTTCCGACCGGGAGGCCGTATGGAAGGAGAAGGAGCTCCACGGGAGGTTCTACAAGGCTCTACATGAGCCTTTCGTAGACACAGGCGCCTCCTTCCTTTGGGGAAACCGAGGGTTTTGTCTGTGCGATACAGGATCAGGTTATTAAGACCAACAATTATCGGAGATACATCCTAAAGGATGGCGCCGTCGACATCTGTCGAGCTTGTCGCCATCCCGGCGAGTCACTTAGGCATGTCATCTCCGGTTGTTCGGCGCTTTCTAACACTGAGTATTTGCACAGACACAACCTAGTAGCCAGGATTCTACACCAGGAGCTCGCTCTGAAATACGGTCTCGTGGATAGGAAAATGCCATATTATAAGTACTTGCCGGAAGCCGTGCTCGAAAATGACCGCGCCAGGCTCTACTGGGACCGGGCCATCATCACAGACAGGACTATTCTTGCGAATAAGCCTGATATTGTGCTGATGGACCGGGCACAATCAGATATTTTGGTCGATATTACCATTCCTTATGACGAGAACCTCGTGAGAGCCGAAACAGATAAGCTGACAAAATATCTGGACCTGGCTCACGAGGTGACCGACATGTGGGTGGTCTGCCGACCGAAATTATTCCTGTGGTCGTTTCTGCGAACGGGCTAATCCCGGTCAGCCTCTCGGGTCATCTGAGGCGACTGGGACTCCGTGACGGACCGCTCCGTGCTCAAATGCAGAAGGCGGTGCTCCTCGACACCGCCCGCATCGTCCGCCGGTTTCTTTCCTTTCCCCTAACCCTCGGCCGTTTGGTCTCCCCTGCCGAGGCTTCCATTTAGTTGGGTTTTATTTATTTATGTATTATTTGTGTTAGTATATTTAATATATATACATATATATTTATGTATTTTATTTACTATATTTCTTTTATATATTTATTCAGCCCAACCAAATGAGAATACTTTATAAATATCCCATAATAATAATAATTAAATTTAAAATAAGGCGTAGGGAAGTGACGACCCCATCGCCCGCTGACGTAACAGTTAAGTGACAAAACTGCTACGTCGGCGCAGTCAGTCAGCACCTTGCCAAGAAAGGCGTAGGGAAGTGACGACCCCATCGCCCGCTGACGTAACAGTTAAGTGACAAAACTGCTACGTCGGCGCAGTCAGTCAGCACCTTGCCAAGAGGTGTGAGCGCCGTGCCTCGGCAGAATTGAGGGTGCAAAAGCCCGTTTGTGCTTACGGCCACACTATTAAACGGTGCCGGGCCTGGGCGTCTCCCGTTAATTGACGCCCATTCTTATGGATGATGGAAAATAATAGAAAGCGCATAGGGCCGCTGCCTGGGGGTCGCCGGGGCGCGTCTGGAGCTGGCGCTGGACGCGGCAGCATGCGGGCCGCCAGCCGAGCGCGAGGTACTGCAAGACCACCTAGCAGTCCTCGCATCCATCATCCCACCAGATGGCTTGGTGTCGGCAGGGTCCTCTCGGACTCGGCAAGCGGCACCCGCCGCTGGTGGAGTACGCCGCATGCGTTGGACAAAATATGAACATAAACGCATTGCGGGCGTACTATAGGGCGAAAGGAAGAAACTGGAGGAACAGCGTATCGGGCTCGTATGCACCGCTTTTTTGCTGAGCTGGAGCCGTCTGTTCCCGTCACAGAGCAAAACCTGGCAGACCGAGTTCGGTACATCATACGCTCGAAAATATTTGATGATGCCGAACTCGAACGACTACGGCGTGAGGCTATTCCCTCATCGAATGAACCAGCTATAGCTGGGGATGCGGCTCCTAAGGCCATAGACCAGCAGCCATATGTGGAAGCCGCCATGGATCTTCCCGCTTTGGTTGATTCAGGCGATGATGGAATGGTCACCCAAGAACTAGAGCAGATGAGGAGTAAATTGGAGGAGGCGATTGTGGAAACGCGCTGTACGCCTCTCGAAAATCGACCGCGACTCCCACGCATAACCCTAAGCAAGCGGAATCGGGAAGTCGTGACGGCCTGAACCCATTGCTGGCAACCTTTTGGAAACCAGCCGGGACCTTTGCGATACGGACTCAATACTCTTTGGCGCCGCATTGGCAGTTTGCCGTATTGTTGGTGCTAAACTTCCCACTTCTGGACTTGCTACTGGGCAAAGTAGCGCTACCGCAGCCTGGAGAAGAAGTACTGAGGACCGTGTCGTAAAGGCAAGGGCCCTCATCAGCAGACTGATAAGCTTCAGGTCGGGCAATAATAGGCCGAGATTGTGCGCACCGTCAGGATGGCGTTTGCTGGGACAAATATCAGTTTGTCTCAGCCGGATATAACGCAAAACTGACGGAGCGCATAGACGACCTGAAGCAGAGAATCGCTGCTTGGGGAAGCGGATTCGGCGATATACCGAGAGGTCGACACGGTTCAACCAGAATCGTCTCTTCCAGAGTGATCAGAAGAGGCTCTATGAATCATGGAGCGGCCGATGGTACGTGGAACGGGCTCAGCACCAAATCAGGCCGACACTATCGCATTCTGGCGCGGCCTGTGGTCAGAGCCCGTAAACCACAGCGAGGGCCCTGGACGGAAGTTGTGGCGAGTCAGTGTGCGAGTGTTACGCCCATGGACCCCGTCATCATAACGCCGGATGACGTAGCTGAGGCGGTCCGTAGGGCCCTGAACTGGAAAAGTCCGGGACTCGACGGACTGCATCACTACTGGCTGAAGGGTTCGTGGTGTGTCACGCTGTGCTCGCCCGACAGTTTCAAGAGGCTCTCGACCAAAAGTCACTCCCGAGCCTCTTCACTACTGGGATCACTCATTTGGTTCCTAAAGACCGGGATTCCACAGACCCGAGCAAATACCGCCCCATAACCTGTCTACCTACCATATACAAGACACTAACATCCGTTTTGAGCGCGAGAATCACTCGTCACCTGAACGCAAATCAGGTGATGTCGCGCGCTCAAAACGGATGTCGGGGCGGTGGTCGTGGAACCAAGGAATCACTCCTCATTGACGCGGTCATTGGCAAGGTGGTTAAACGTAACCGTCGGAACCTCTCCGCCGCCTGGATAGACTACAAAAAGGCATTCGACTCGGTGCCTCATACATGGCTTAGGAGGGTCCTCGAGCTGTACAAGGTTGACTGTACAGTTCGAGACTTCCTCGGGCAGTGTATGGGGCAGTGGAGTACGATCCTTTGTCATCTAGGCGAGCGGATGACGGCTGCGGAGAACCACATAAGGATAAGAAGGTATCTTCCAGGGCGATTGTTTGAGTCAATCTGGTTTTGCCTCTCCTGAACCCTCTCAGTACCTTACTGGAGGACTCCGGGAGGATTTCAGCTTCGGAAAGGAGGTACAAAAGTGACCCACCTTTTCTATATGGATGATCTCAAATTATTCGCCTCCAGTCGCTCCCATCTTATGGAATTGCTAAACATCACTTGTGATTTTAGTAGTTCTATTAGAATGGAGCTGGGGACGGATAAGTGTGCGGTCCTCCATGTTGAAAGGGGAAGGGTTGCTAACTCTGAGGGCATAGACTTATCTATGCCCATCAACATAAGGACCCTTTCTGAGGCTGAAACATACCGATACCTGGGTATGTCACAGAACATCGGTATCGATGAGGCGGGTATGAAGCAGTCAGTTTGCGATATGTTTTATGCACGCTTGACCAAAGTGCTTAACAGCCTTTTGTCTGGTGTGAATAAGACACACGCATATAACGGTTGGGTCATGCCTGTTCTCATATATACCTTTGGCATACTTAGGTGGACTCAAACTGAACTTAACGCCCTGGATAGAAAAGTCCGCACTACTATGACGTCCCATGGGATGCATCACCCGAGATCGTCGATTATGAGGCTGTACTTGCCGCGGAAACATGGTGGGCGTGGCTTTTTAAGCGCGCTTACCATGCATAATCGCGAAGTGTGCAGTCTCCGTAATTACTTTCTGACGAGATCGGATGATCCATTCTATAGGGACGTCATTTCTTGTGATAAAGGACTTACCCCTCTATCCTTGGCCAACGAGCAATGGCAAGACCCGGCAGTACAGAGATTTCCGACCGGGAGACCGTATGGAAGGAGAAGGAGCTCCACAGGAGGTTCTACAAGGCTCTACATGTGCCTTTCGTAGACACAGTTGCCTCCCTCCACTGGCTACGTTTTGGTGACCTCTTTGGGGAAACCGAGGGTTTTGTCTGTGCGATACAGGATCAGGTTATTAAGACCAACAACTATCGGAGATACATCCTAAGGGATGGCACCGTCGACATCTGTCGAGCTTGTCGCCATCCCGGTGAGTCACTTAGGCATGTCATCTCCGGTTGTTCGGCGCTTTCTAACTCTGAGTACTTGCACAGGCACAACTTAGTAGCCAGAATTCTACACCAGGAGCTCGTTTGAAATACGGTCTCGTGGACCGAAATTGCCGTATTACAAGTACTTGCCGGAAGCCGTGCTCGAAAATGACCGCGCCAGGCTCTACTGGGACCGGGCCATCATCACAGACAGGACTATTCTTGCGAATAAGCCTGATATTGTGCTGATGGACCGGGCACAGTCAGGATATTTTGGTCGACATCACCATTCCGTATGACGAGAACCTCGTGAAAGCCGAAACAGATAAGCGAACAAAATATCTGGACCTGGCTCACGAGGTGACCGACATGGGGTGGACTGCCGACCGAAATTATACCTGTAGTCGTCTCTGCGAACGGGTTAATCCCAGTCAGCCTCTCGGGTCATCTGAGGCGACTGGGACTCGTGACGGACCGCTCCAAGCTCAAATGCAGAAGGCGGTGCTCCTCGATACCGCCCGCATCGTCCGCCGGTTTCTCTCCTTTCCCCTAACCTCGGCTGTTTGGTCTCCCTGCCGAGGGTTTCCATCTGGTTGGGTTTTATTTATTTATGTATTATTTATTTATTTATGTTAGTATATTAAATATATATTTATGTTTATTTATTATTTCCTTTAAAATATTTATTCAGCCCAACCAGATGAGAATACTATATAAATACCCCAAAATAATAATAATAATTTATTTTCTCACCACAATACAGAATTATTGTACATAATATTATAGTATAGCCTCAATATTATACTGTGGGAGACTGGTGCCTAAGCTAGGCTTTACGCCTGTATTTCAGGACGCCAGATCTCCGCCCTATGGTTTTAATTACAATAATTTTATTATGCATTCGTACATGTACCATATTTATAAATTACATAATATCTTCTTTCATCTAATTAGGATTTTAGATATATTAAAAAGTGGTGTGTGTGTGTGTGTGTGTTTGTGTGTGCGCGCGTGCATGTGTGTGCGTGTGTACGCGCGTGCGTGTTTGCGTGTGTGTGTGTGCGCGCGTGCTTTTGTTTCTTAGTTTGTGACTGGTTAGTAATTACATTTGATTTGGTTAATTAGGTAGGATTAGTAAGTAGCTTTTCAGTGTCATAATAATTTAATTCTTGGAGCCAGGTAGTTATTTTCTTTTTGCATATAGTCTTATTAACGTTAAATATAGGAATAATCTTATTGACTTTAATGTATAAAAAACCCCCAAGGTGACAAAAGAAACGTTTAGATAATTTGGTGGATAGAGTTATATGACAGCGGTCCACGGGGTTAAAATGCCTTTTACCTCGGGAGAGTGAGGAATTGTATTTTAGTAGAGCATGTTGTTTTAGTAAGGTTTTTTGTATAAACAGTTGTCTCACAGTTAATATTTTCAACTCTTTATATAGGAGGTCTGTAGGATAGCGATACGGCAGTGAAAAAGAGACTTTTAAGATGGCTCTCTGCGTTCTCTCCAATTGAAGCATTTTAGATTTTGGAGCACCGCCCCAGGAGGTTATACCATATGTTAACAGAGATTGGGCCAAGGCGTAGTAGACGGATTTCTTTAGTTTTTCGTCAGCCACGTCTCTCAAAGTTTTAAATACATATATAAGTTTACGCAACCTGTTATTAAGGGTATTAATGTGTTCATGAAAACGTAGAGTGCCATCAATTATAACTCCTAGATATTTTACTTTGTCAGCTTGACATAGTTTTATGCAGGTATCTGCGTTATTAAGTGGGTTGGAACATGAGTGACTTACGATGGTATATGGTAGAGATGATGTGGTTAATGTGTTATTTTTTAATCTAAACGTGACATAACATGTTTTATCTATGTTCAGTGTCAGTACATTACTTTGAAGCCAGTTTGAGACTGTATTGTAGCCCAACTGGGCGTACGTAAAGACATCTTGCCATGAGCCTGCGCTAAATAGGAGGACGGTATCATCTGCAAAACTTATGATCCGGCCTTTAGGAAGAGTGAGCATACTCAGTTCATTAATATATATAAGAAAGAGAGTGGGAGAGAGTACACTGCCCTGAGGCGTACCATAAGTAATTGTGCGTTCAGCACTGATGAATTTATCGACCTGAACGCACTGAGTACGTCCACTCAAGTAGTCTTCAAAAAGTTGCAGTTGTTTACCTCTAATTTCCATATTCTCCATACTACGTAAAAGTATGGGTACAGAAACCGTGTCGAAAGCTTTGGCGAGATCTAGAAATATGCCAAGAACTTTATGCCCATTGTCCAAGTTTGTAAAAATATAATTAGTAAGGTCATGAATCGCATCGGATGTAGATTTACCTGACCTAAAACCATATTGTGAGGGTGAAAGTAAATCATTTTTTTCCAAGTAATTTACGAGCCTGTTGTTTATCATGCGTTCGAGTATTTTGGACAAGGCAGGCAGCACAGATATAGGTCTATAATTATTGACACGATCTCTGTCCCCACCCTTATAAATCGGGTGTATAATCGATTTTTTAAAAGCTTTAGGGAATTTTCCGGTTGTGAGAGCCAGATTGCAGATGTATGTCAGGGGTGGGACAACTACATTAATATGCCTTTTAAGGAGATTAGAGGATATTCCATCCCAACCCACAGCACAGTCATTACGGAGAGATATTATTAATTTTGCAACCTCGTCCTCATCCGTTGGTAACAATACCATGGACTGCGAGTTGTTGTTATTAAGCGTTAAAAGCTTTTTTTGTTGACTCTGTAAGTCCACCCGGTATCTTTTCGGCGAGATTTTTGCCTATATTAGCGAAAAAATCATTGACTGAATTAACAGATAACTCCGGGGTGGATGATGAGGTTAATAAGTGATGGGATGAATTTTCTTTCTTTTTTGCCCTGTTTGTTATGTTATTTATTGCTCCCCAGAGTTGCTTAGGATTATTACTAGTTTTTTTTAATTCATTTTTTTCATATTCCAATTTAATTTTTTTTAATAACTTATTACAATAGTTTCTGTACCTAGTAAAAGATATATTTTTAGAATGAATCATACATACCCAATGGTGAAACCCGGAACTAAACCCGTTCTAAAGTTACTAAGAAAAACGTAGATAGACTAACGCAGGGTCGATTTTTGTTTTATATGAGAACATAACAGAATGGTAGGCATGGGTATATAGAATCTTTATTGATGTATTTTGTCACACTGTCCTATTTCTATTATTAGTTCCGTGGACGCTCACTTCTGCTATCAGCGCCAAAATGGTGAAAATCAAATCGCCTTATTGGCCAGTCCAGCGAACTTGTATAATAGAGGTCATTGTTGGAATATCACATAAACAAATCTGTTCAATTGCTACCAAAAAGCAAGAACAGGCGATTTGAGGTCCTAAACGGAAATAACGTCAAAACTGGCAAAGTTTACTTTTTTGTAATTCCCATAATGCTTTATAGTGTCTGATTGTAAATTGATAAAGAATATGAAATAATATTGATATGTTTCCCACGTGATGCCGAAAAATATCATTATTACGTTATTCCCTAACCCATCAATATTACCTTTATATTGTACATACAAAATTTGCTCATTCACCTTTGATTTATAATTTTTTTAGTTCTTATAGTATAATTATCATAGTTATTACTAATTAACACATGTGCCATGTAAGCTTAGCTTAGATGCTGAGAATTTACTTCATTATAATGTCATAATAAACATGTAACAAACAGTACGACTCCCGGTGCCAGTAGCACTGAAATTATTACTTACTTACTCGCAATTTTATTTCTCAATTAACCATATGTTTGGCGAGGAAGTAACTTTAGTTGCAACATGCATAAAATTACATTAAAATTGTTCTGAAAGCATAAATTCAATATACTCTTAAATAAAGAAAGGAGACTTGTTTGAGTTTCTTTCATAATGGTTTTGAAAGCTAAAAAAATTATACTGAAAATGTATACTAAAATACAAATTTAATCTTGTTAAAACAAAAAGAAAAGAATTCATTGTATAGTCTGTTCTAGTGTGATGTGTATCTAACATCAACAACATTTTTTTTTCTTTATTTGGAACAGTAACTTAAGAGTATCCATAACATAATACTACAATATTGAGAGGCCGATTACAGCTTTCAATTACAGCACATTATTCAAATAAAGCATTGCATTATTTAAATACACAAAAAGTGATACCTATTACACATGTAAAGTGTGTGTGCGTGCGTGCGTGCATACGTGCATGTGTGGGTGTGTGTTGCAACATACAATCTTAAGTTTGGTGTCTGAAAACATACAGTAATAATATAGTAAATAACTTACCATCCTCAATAACAACATCAGGACCAATCGTAACATTGGGTCCAATGCGACATCCTTTACCGATTTTTGCTGTCGGATCTATTAAAACATTGCCTACTACACCGGTGCCGTCGTGTAATTTATCAGAATTCTTCTGTCGTAAACTGTTTAGGTATAGACACATGCCTAAAAATTAAAACAATGTTGATTATTGATTCTTCATCATCATCACAGCCCATCAGAATCCACTGATCATCATAGGCCACCCTCATAGGGTAATATTTGCTAAATTTTCCACGCTTGGCAGGCAGGTTAGCAAGCTAGTTTTTTATTATTTTTAGTTATTTTCAGGATGCTACTGTACAGCTGTTTCAGTTTCTCTCTGTCGTCTCTTACAACAACCACGGGATGATATGGGGTAGTATATTCTCTTACGCCGTCACTACAGTGTAATCTTATTTACCTATGATTAATATGTTACCTACGAGGCATTCCATCTCAGTCCTCAGGGGTGACCCCGCATCTGCATTTTGATTCTTAATTGAGGATAAATGTAGAGGTCTATGGGCCACAGCATCCACTTACCATCAGGTGGACTGTGTGCTAGTTTGTCACCCTTATTTTATTTAGAAAAAATGCCAAAGCTTATCTACATATAGTAAACTTAACCACTTAACCAATTCATCGAAAAAGCCGAGCCTTAACCTCATATATACTGGTGATTCAATCGATCTTGTTTACCAGTATTAGTGCAGGGTTACAAAAGGTTACACATACATATGTATGAACTAATTACCAGACGGTGCGAATATTGTGTGGCAGCATCATCACCCTACTGGGACTGTTGTTAGATTTGGTCTACTATAACTACTACTATAATAGCTCTGCTAGATAACAAGACCACTCTTCTACTTAATGTATAATTTCCTTAATCAAATGGCTAAAATCATTAGACTACGAACAGACAGAAAAACTATTTGAACGTATTGTTTAAATATATATTACACACCACATGCATACACACTCACACTCACACACACCACATTATTAACACTTAATACACCTGCTTACCTTTTATTCCTTATTCTTTTCCTTGATGAAATATATAAATAAATACAAATCGGGGTGATTGACAGCCTATGCTTTGGCAAGGCTGTTTTTAATTAAAAATTATTTAATTTTTTTTTACCGGTTACCGGTCATTCTTTTCCTTGATAAAATTGGTCTCAATCGAAAAAAAATATTATAAAGGTAGTCAACCACAGCATGGTCGACTACCTTTTTCCATGCAACAATACCTGTTTACCAGGTGTAAACAGGTAAACTGATATAGTAATTTACCCTCAACCTTTTTCTTAAAAAATTAAATGTGTAAATATAGATATTTTTATTGCGAATCCAATGGTATATGGTTGACTTTTCAAATCGTGGCAAGACTAGTGATTGACACGATGTAACATTTCAATAATTTTATTTTAAAGTGGAGCGTGACAGAGAACACTATATATATTATTATGTGCGGTAGGGAAGGATGCACGGTAGCCAGAGCCTGATTAAGAGTTGCGACAGCCCTAGGCTATCCATGAAGATGCCCCCCCCCCCTCACCTCCCACCGGCCTGTTCTGTCCGTGCATGCCCAGCCCACGAATATATTTACTAGATTTTTAAATTTTACAAGTTTTCCACCCCTCGGTTTCGTCTACATTAAATCAAATTTTCCTGATAGTAAGTGTAGCGACCATCGCCCATGAACAACTGCAACACCAGGGAAATTGCAGGTGCGTTGCCGGCCATTTTAAAAGGAGTAAGCTCATTTCTTGAAGGTCTCTAAGTCGTATAGGTTTGGAACAATCGCACGTGGTAAACGATTTTACAAAGAAGTCTTGCGAGGGCGAAAACTCCTAGTAAATCGCACAGTCACGGTGGACCGCCAAGGATCTAGATGGTGTGGATGGTACCGTGAGTTTTGTCCCGATGTGCGTGCCGAACAATTTGTCTAAATAATCAGAGGCAGAAAATTGAGCCAGTGAATCGAGCCGATCAGAAAGAACTCGGGCCTCGATGATTCGAGCCACTGTTCGCTGGAAAGCACTGGGGTGCCCCGGGTGAACCGGTGCTAACACCGGAGCACCCGTCTTCAGCACAATAGTAGAGACTCCATCAGACCCACTCGACTTGACGTCCAGGGAGAGAAATGTTTTGCACACTGAGCGCTATGTAAACCGCATATCCAGCATGGAGCAATCACACAGCGGAATAGTCGGCGTTGGGTGTCATCGAGAGTCGAGTTGGACTCAAAAAGAAAACCTAAAAGATCGACTTTCTCCAGCATGGGCTAGTGAGTGGTTCTCCCTGTGCAGAGATGGAACACATGGCTGGCAGAAGTTCCCTTGGACAGCATTAACAAAACACTTAATAAAATTAGAAGCACAGAAGAGATCTTGAGCTGTTTAAATTCTTTAAATCATGTCCAGTCAGTGAACTAAAGAGGAAAGGTACAAAATAATTCAGTCTTATTTTACAACTTATTTTTATCCGTTTTGTACCAAAAAGAAAGAAAGAGCAACAAGTACTTGCTGTACTTACTTAATTATTTATTGAGAATATTATGTATACCGAATTTAATTTTGTACATAAGGGTGCTTGCAAAGGCAAGCTCAGCGCCCCCTCGAATCTTGCGCACTAGGCTCCAGCCTAGTTAGTCTGTGGATAAATCAGGCCCTGACGATAGCATCTGCGCGTGAGACGCTTACCGGAAAAGTATATATTTTGTATAGTAGTAATGGTTAATAATTTACAAATAAAAAATATTTTTACAATTAACTGATTTTTTTCAATTTTTAACTGTTTAATATTTAATTTAACGTTAAATTTTATTTAAATTGTTTAATATTTAATTGTTTCATTTTTATTTGGTTAGTATAATGTTAGTATAAACGTTAGTACAATTTTTTATAACAATAGAATTTTCAGTGGGAGAATATATTTATCTTTCTCTATTACACAGAGAACTGAACGCGCGCCTTTTTCTTTTCCGGCAAGCGTCTCACGCGCAGTTGCTATCGTGCATCCTTCCCTATCGCACATAATAATATATATAGTATTCTCTGCCATGCTCTACTTTAAAATAAAATTATTGAAACGTTACATCGTGTCAATCACTAGTCTTGCCACGATTTGAAAAGTCAACCATATACCATTTGTGCCGGACGGGCGAAACTCGGGAGTAAGTGTTATCGAACGTACTCCGCGAGTCGCTCACGTCCTACACCAATAGGTTCCGGAAGATACTTCTACTGCCGTCTTTGTGGGTGCAGCTGGGGTACTGTGGACTGAGGTTAAATCAAAATGCACGAAATAGAAGTCGATTGTGGATCGCGGTGCAACCTTCTATTCCACACTTGATGATTTTGCATCTGTGTGTTTGATTTCTGTAGCGTAGACAGCGGAAACATAAATTATTTTTCTTTGCGAGTTCCCATCTTTTGTCGACATCCGCTTCTTTAAATTTGTTACAGTCAGAGCCGTAGTGATCTTCCTTTTCGCACACTCTGCATTTCGGAGACAGTTTGGTAATAGCTGCGTGTGTTCTATGTACTGGACGGTTGCTCTGCGCTCCGTTGATAATTTCTGGAGGCGCAAATGCACTGCAGAATCGAGCTTGTTCGGTGATAAAATCGCTGAAGCAAACGAGGTCTGGTCTAGAGTTGTATTTTTCGGTGTAGATTCTATACCACTGGGCGCGTATAGAGTTTGGCAGCTTGTCGGTGAGGTGTCGTAGTAGCTCTGCGTTAATGAGGTAATGTTCTCTTTTGAGTGCTCGAAGTGCGACGACGCTTCCCCTCACTTTGCTCGCGAATGTGCAGATGTCTCTAGGCGCTTCTGTACAGCGTGCTAATCCTCGTAACTTCTCAGTCTCTGCTTGCGCGATTGAATCCGCACGTCCAAATTGCAGCTCCAACTCTCGCATGATCTCATCTGCCTTAGCATGCCCGATGAGTTCTGAGCTGACAGTTTTCAAGGCTCTTCCTTGTAGACTTCTTCTTAGTCTCGCTGTCATTGAAACAACCCGAGGCTACTTCAATATCATTGAATTGTTTTTTAAATCGCACGGAATGAAAGCCACTCGGTATGTGCTCCGCTAAAGCTTGGCAGTGTCATTATAGCTTTCAACGCTGCGAAAGTATGCGACGATAGTGACGCACTCTCTGGTTTTGGTTTGTCAGCGAGTGCGGCGATAGCGGATGTGAGCTCTTCTATACGGCAGCGACTATGTATCCGGTTCCGAAGGACCAACGGATATATCCGGCTCGAAGGACCAGCGAATGTGCCGGACGGGCGAAATCGGGAATAAGTGTTATCGAAAGTACTCCGCGAGTCGCTCACGTCCTACACCTATAGGTTCCGGAGGATACTTCTATTGCCATCTTTGTGGGTGCAGCTGGGGTACTGTGGACTGAGGTTAAATCAAAATGCACGAAATAGAATACAAATGGCAAGGCAGTGGCCAGCGGTTCGGCTGCTCAACTGTTCAGCGGAAATCTTCTGACTATTGGTTATTGACCACGGTTGTTGAAGACGGTTGGTCAACTACGGTTGTTCTATATCGGTTGTTCACTATCGGTTGGTCACTATATTTTTCAAAATATTTCTTTAAATTATTATGGTAGTATCAAATATTTATTAGTAGTAGCTGGTTTTATCAACACTGTCTGACTAGATGCTATTATCAACTAAAATAGCTATTTCTATCACTTGTGTAACTGCAAATATCAGTTACCACGTTATACAACTAGTTATCACTATCACTTGTAACTGTGAATATCAGTTACTATGTTGCTAGCTACTATTCACTATCCACTATATTCTGCCAATAGTCACTTCAGCTACTACTGGTTACTACCGCTTCTTACTGGTAGCTCTACACACTACAACGTTACTGGGTCCCGAGCCCCTAAGGTAGACTAGAGCGTTACTTTAAAGTGAGCCACTTGCCATTGTCCGTTATGCCTCTTTATTGCATAACATTTTCACTACACAATTGTCTTAAATTATAATTTTATTCATACATGGTCAATTCCTACACTAATGTACTGTATATTATTAAATCGGCAATTTAGTCCTTTATTAGTATACCATAAAGGTTTCTTAATATATTAACATTATAAAAAGTTATTAAACAAAATGTCTCGAATTTTCATAATATTTGGATACAAATAATTCTTTAATTTCACTATAAAAAGGAAATAAGTTTAATTACGCTAAATATTCTTTTACTTCCGTAGTTTATAAATTTTAATCTAATTCAATATTATATTTATAATTCTTCCAGGACATAAAAATTATTTGCATCATTTTCGGGATCAACTATTACGCAATTAATTAAAAACTTCTAGAAAGTTCTACAATACGTCGCGTTCTGATTGGTCGACTTTTCTTTGTATATAATAAGAGATATTTTCTTAACTATTATCAAATTCGATGTTCTATACTAACATATTAAGGTTATAAATATGTTGTAAAACTATATTAATACACTTTTCACTTAGTTTTGTCCGTAATTTCACTTTTAATATTGTCTTTAATCACTTCGTTTCTAAACACTATTTGGCCGTCGCGAACACCATTGGATTCGCAATAAAAATATCTATAGTTACACATTTAATTTTTTAAGAAAAAGGATGAGGCTAAATTACTATATCAGTTTACCTGTTTACACCTGGTAGACAGGTGTTGTTGCATGGAAAAAGGTAGTCAACCATGCCGTGGTTGACTACCTTTATAATATTTTTTTTTCTTCGATTGAGACCAATTTTATCAAGGAAAAGAATGACCGTAACCGGTAAGAAAAAAATAATTAAGTAATTTTTAATTAAAAACCCCGATTTGTATTTATTTATACATATTATTAAAAAAAAATATTTCATCAAGGAAAAGAATGAGGGGGTATTTTTTTAAGCCGGATCCAATGATTCATAGAGCCTTTTCTGATCACTCTGGAAGAGACGATTCTGGTTGAACCGTGTCGACCTCTCGGTATATCGCCGAATTCGCTTACCCCAAGCAGCGATTCTCTGCTTCAGGTCGTCTATGCGCTCCGTCAGTTTTTGCGTTATATCCGGCTGGGACAAACTGAAATTTGTCCCAGCAAACGCCATCCTGACGGTGCGCACAATTCTTGGCCTGTTATTGCCTGACCTGAAGCATATCAGTCTGCCGATGAGGGTCCTAGCCTTTACGATACGTTCTTCAATTCTTATTCTCCAGGCTGGGATGGCGCTACTTTGTCTAGTAGCATGTCCAGCCATGAGGAGCTTGGCGCCAATAATACGGCATACTGCCAGTGCGGCGCCAAAAAGAATTGTCCGTCTCGCAAAGGGTCCCGGCTGGCTTCCCAATAGGTCACCAGCATTGGGTTTAGAGGCCCCTTACGACAGCCCGATTCCGCTTGCTTAGGGTTATGCGTGGAAGTCGCGGTCGATTTTCGAGAGGCGTATTGCGCGTTTCCTCAATCGCCTCTTCCAATGTACTCCTCATTTGCTCTAGTTCTAGTTCCTGGGTGACTGTTCCATCATCGTCTGAACCAACCACAACTCGGGGATTCACGGCGGCATCCACGAGTGCTGGTTGCTCTGCAACTTGTGGCGCCGCATCCTCAGCCGTAGTATTTTCATCCGATGAGGGTACAGCCTCACGTCATAGCCGTTCGAGTTCGGTGCCATCAAATATGTTTGTTGTTATTATTATTATTGTATCAAAACAAATACTTTTTTTTAAAGAAAATTACTAAACTAATCAGGTACAAGGTTTTACCTGTTAGGAAGTCTTTAGGTTGTCCTACATCCATCCAGAAACCTTGCAGATCCATTGCATATAACTGTCCATCTTGTGCCATAAATGGGAACACTTCTTTTTCTATGGACATTGGGCGGAGCTCAATTCTATTTAGTACTGAAGGATTTAGTATGTACATGCCTAGAAAAAAAGCAAAAACGTTCTGTATACCATTTTATCTATAACTCAATAAAAATACAACTATGATGCGTGATATGAATATAAGGCAAAAAAATAAAGAAACATAATTAATAATAAATATATAATATAAATAATACTTTATACCCGCTCCACACTTGTCCAAAAATATTAGGAACCAATTTAGTATGACTACAAGGCTCCACACTACGCATTGCTCAGTTTAGTAATTATTAATTTATACTCGTTTATTGATTAAAAAAACTAAGAATAATCTATTCTATATTAGAATACTGAATTAGAATAGATATCATCATTATTATCATTACAGCCTATCACAAGTCCCCTGCTAAACAAATATCTCTCCCAAGAAACGCCACAAAAAAGGATACGGTCCTGGCCCCCAACAATATCCTAAATCTTATTATGTCGAGATTTAGTAAGGAATTGGTGACAATTAGTGACTTAAGAAAAAAAATTGTGACATGATACTTTAGGAGACATGTTTTTTTGGAGGATTCTAGCTTAAATTCAAGCTAGCAGCCTCCTTCAAAAATACTAGTATTATCTGCGTCTGAGATGTAATTATTATTTTAAGACTAGTAACTAATTAGGGAATTTCATATACCGATGTTAAAACATATTGGTCCAATGGAACCGGAGTTATTCACATGTCTAAGGAGGGTTCTGGCTTGAAGATTATGTATCATACAATAACTCCAGAACGCCTCTTTAAAATTATTTACCTGTTAGTAATAATAACACTAAATCGCACCATTAAAGTGATAAAAGTAGCTAGATTTATAAGACTTATTATACTTATATAAGAATTAAGGTGGTTTTGTTTAATATGTCGTGCTTGCATAAATTATTCATAGAAATCCAAAACAAGCTAGGTCCAAGGAACACTCACCGAATCCCTTTTATTTTATGGAACCCTACATCAAATGATTACATATCATAGACAGTGCAATTGAAATATTATGTTACGCTAACTACCTACATACCTACCTACATAACAGTAATGGGTTCTTCTCGTCACATATTTTGCACTATTTCAAAATAATTTGTACCTAAGTTTGAAATTATTTATAAAGCAAAAATAAATAACTTCGCAGAATCCTGGTGACTTTTCCACAGAATCCTTAGGTTCAGCGGAACCCACTTTAGGAATCTCTGCCTTAAGGTACACCATACAAGATAGGATGATGTTCACTAACAAAATTATCTATTACTACCAACTGGTTTCTATTTTCAAGGTAGCTATCAAATAGTTTTAAGGCGGTACCTCAAATACCAATCTTCTCTAACTTATCCAATAGCAGCGGGACATAGACAGTGTAAAACACTTTTGCAAACTCAAGGAATACTGCTAAACATTTATTATTTTGTAACAATGAGTTGTTAAATCATTTACATGTCGGCAAAACCATACAAAAACTACTTGCATGCTCAAAACTTACCAGCATTAATTTTGTTTGAAATAAATTCCTGGGGCTTTTCAACAAAATTTTCAATTTGACCATCTTCTTTGTAAACTACAACACCATATTTACTTGGTTCTTCTACTTTGGTTACTACTATAGTACCTTCCTGGGGGAAAAAGGTAAATGAAGTGCTTAAATATTTTTGAAACAGTATTAAAAATGAAATCAAACTAATTTTACGGATTTTATAGGTTTTAATTTAAACTTTTTTAATTGCCAAAAGGAATGTGCCAAAACCTTTTGAAATATCGATAATTTGTAACTTGCTCACATGCAATCTGTCATAGAAATCCTCATCAAGCTCATTCAGTATACTTTTTTTACACTTGTTTTAGTACTTTGCCCTTTTTTATAAACATCAACAGTTTTGAGTTAATTATGATCATGATATTGTAATAAAGAAAATAATTTGATGGTAAATTTCTATTATCCTATCACATCTGTTACCTATGTTCATCATTCATCATTAAACAAAAAATAATTTCAATATTGCGTTTTGTTTATAAAGTCCACCAGTTCTATTAACCGGTGCACTTTTGGTGGTTGGTTATTTACTCACTACTTGGGGAGCGGTTGCATCAGCAAGTTGTTTAAATTGGCAGCTATTTTGGCTCACTGCTCACTTAGTGGTCACCATTGCAGTCTATTTCACCTAATGATGCCTCGTTTAGAGGTGAAACACATGTCAGACTATCAACGGTAGTATGTATTTCCTAGTGTAGTGATGTTCGGATTAGTTGTGAAGGGATAGTACTTTCAATTGAGGGTGGGAGATGTTCTTCAATAAAACACATCATTTTTATTTTATTTACGCAGATCTTAGCTAATAATTTTTTTACATCTTTAATATTAGAGATATTAAAGATGTAAAAAAATTTATTATATATAGATTTAATATACGAGACGAGAATGGCTGTATGCTGAATGATGAAGTTTCGAATTTAAAGAGATGGAGGGAATACTTTGAAAGCGTGTTTATGAGTGAAGGGTCGTCTGAATTAAGTGAAAAAGAAATTCCAAAAGAAGTGGAGAGAGGTAGGGAGATAAGTGTAGATGAAATAATGAAAGCAATGAAAAGCATGAAAGCAGGTAAGGCAGCCGGATATGATAGAGTATCACTCGAAATGCTAAGGGCTGGAGAGGGAGTGGTGGCAGGCCTGCTGTACACCTTGTTTAATTTATGTTGGGAACTGAAGCGGTACCGAAGACTGGTGCAAAGCCGTTATAGTCCCAATATATAAAGGAAAAGGTCACAACAGGACTGTAAAACTACCGTGGTATCAGCTTGCTTAGCATTGTGGGTAAACTGTATGCTAAGGTGTTAATTGAAAGAGTTATGGAAGAAACTGATGGAAAAATTTGGGATGTGCAAGCTGGATTTAGAAAGGAATGGGGTGTCGGATCAAGTATTTTCCATGCGCATGATTGCGGAGAAGTTTTTGGCCAAAACCAGAAAGTTTTTGTGCTTTCATGGACTTGGAAAGGCTTATGATAGAGTGGACAGGGATGTATTATGGCAAACACTGAACTCATTTGGGTTGAGTGCTGGGTTGATACAGGCATTGAAGTCTCTGTATAGGGACCCAGTGCTTGTGTCAGGATCAACGGGCATACTCGGACTGGTTTGGCATCCATAAAGGGTCAGACAGGGCTGTGTGGCTTCCCGTGGCTGTTCAACCTATTTATGGACAGTTGTTTGCAAACTCTGAAAGTTGAAGAATGTGGGTTGAGAATGGGTGAGCTAACCGTCAAATGCCTTTTATGCGCCGATGATCAAGTCATATTTGCATCGTCGGCGAGTTGCAAATGATGGTTACTTTAATGAACCGGTCATTAAAAGAAAGAGGTATGAAAGTGAACGCAAGTAAGACGAAAGTGATGGTTTTGAAAGAGAAGAAAGTAAACGTTATGTGAAATAAGAATAGAAGGAGTTGATTGAGCAAGTGGATGAGTTTGTATATTTGGGATGTTTATTTAGCAGGGATGGTAGATATGATAAGGATATAGAACGACAGTGAACGCAGGAAATAGAGTGAATGGGGCTCTACAAGCTATTGTGAAGAGTCAGAATGTGTCAAAAAAGGCACGTTTGGCAATTCACAATGCTGTGTTAGTCCCTACTTTAATGTATGGTAGTGAAAGTTGGGTCTGGCAGAAGAAGCATGAGAGTAGAATAAATGCTGTAGAAATGCGGTCATTAAGGGTATGCTAGGCTGAATCTGAATGACAGGGTGAGAAATAGTGTGATAAGAGAAAAGTGTGGTTTGCAAGATGACGTTGTGACCAGGATTAAGAAAGGAATGCTTCGGTGGTTTGGTCATGTAGAAAGAATGAACGAAGAAAGAGTGACAAAGCAAATTTATGCTGCAGAAGTGAACGGCAGAGTCGGAAAGGGACGCCCTAGACGAAGGTTTATCGACCAAATTGGCGATATATTGGAAATGGGCCAGATTAGGAGTACCCTTAACCGACGAGCGTGTATGCGTAGATATATGGATGTAAAGGAGGTGAGAGAGGTGTGCCAGGATCGTGCCAAGTGGAAGTCCGTAGTCTCTGCCTACCCCTCTGGGTGACAGGCGTGAGTGTTTATGTATTAATATTAGATTTCCACAAAGTAACACCTAATTCTATTAATTATATATTATATGTAATTGGTTTCTTTAAAACTCCATCCATGCATGCATTACAGCCTATCAAAAGCCCACTGTCAAATATAGGCCTCCCTCATAGATTGTCTCAGAAGTAATCAATATTTGCAATAGTTGCCACACTTGTCAGGTGGGTTGGCAACTGCAGGTTTTTATTATTTTAAGCTGTTATTATTAAGATGCTGCTGTCCGTTTCCTGTTTGATTTTGCTGTCACATTTTAAGACACTCTGGGATTATATTCTTACACCGCAACTATGCAATCATCATCAATATGCTTATTAATTAACTAGGTGTTCCCCGCGTCTTCGCTCGCTTGTAATTTAGGGTTTTAATTTTTTTGCGCGGAACCCTAATACTTTTTCTAAAATAAAAGTAGCCTAAGTTACTCCTTATAATATCAGCTATCTGTCAGTGAAAGTCCAGTCAAAATCAGTCCAGCCATTTCCGAGATTAGCCGGAACAAACAGACAGACAGACAAAAATGTTAAAAATTGTATTTTTGTTATAAGTACCTTATATACTTTCATATGCATTTAGTAAAAGGCTGTTATTTTGACATTACAAATAGACACTTCAATTTTATTTATTTGTATAGATTTCTAAGTAAAATATTTAGGACTTGAGTAAGTCACGCATGCATTAGCAAGTTTGAATAAAAAATAAATCTTACCTTTCCATGACTTTTGTGATATTTAGCGAGTTCTTTAAAAGGAAAATCACAAATAACATCAGAGTTTAACACAAAAAATGGCTCAGGGCTTGTATTAAGCAATTCTCGAGCTAATGCTAAAGGGCCTGCTGTTCCTAGAGGTTCAGTCTCATGAGAGAATGTTAGTGATACACCTAATTTTGACACTTGCTCCGTCAATTCCTTTTCCATATCATCTGCTCTGTATGAAACAGCTAAAATAACCTTAAAATTATAAATGAATTATTATTTAACTTAAAAACTAGTTTTATACTACCACATTATGTAGAACTTTTATTACACAATTTTAATTTGTATATTTATAATATGATAAATCTATAAAAATGTAAGGGTTTCACTTGAAAATCATTTACAAATTGAAGGTGATGTATTCCACCATACTAAATATTTACGCATGCAAAATTTTGTTAAATTAAATTTATATTTTTTTGGTAGGTGATAACAAACATCAATAAGATCTTACCTTCACAGATTATGATGATAAGATCTTATTGATGATTCTAGTTCGGACTACAAAATATTTATCAAAATTGATGAGTTGAAAAGTAAGATTTCCCTAATATGATACTTAAGGATAAATAACTAACATATAAATAAGATTGAGTATTAATACAGGTTATGAGTAATAAAATAATATATAACAGTTACGGCAATGTAAATTAATAAAACTCATACTTGTGTTACTCCCGCTTCCACAAGAGCTTCAATTTGATGCATAAGTATTGGTTTGTTTGCAAACTCCACAAGTGGCTTTGGCCTGCTTAAAGTCAAGGGCCGTAAACGAGTTCCATAACCACCAACGAGTATGAGGGCTCGGATTTCCCCCAGTATTTTATCTGATCCACACATTTTAAAAGAACTGTTTAAAAGTCACTCGCAATCCACGAAATCTTGGTGATAAGCAAATATCACCTTGCTTATTTCTTGTTTGTCAAAAGGTATTGGTGTATCCTTTAGTTACAGAGTACAGTAATAAATTCCTTAGGAGATTAAATAATAAAAACTACGTTTTAGGTTTATTTAACCCATAAAATCCACTTTTCATAAATTATTGTAAACTAAACCTTGACCAGAGAGTATAGTTCTTTGTTGTTAACCGTACGTGGCGCTCTTTTGCTGTTGCTGTTTTTATTATTCGCTCGAGAGAGCAGGCAAAGGACCTAAGCCATACAGCCTTGTCTTTTTTTATTTTGAATATATAGAATTTTAAGGTGTAAAGGCCGGAACCAAGTCTTATTTTTCTTCTTTCCGTCTCTTCAAAATCCATAAAGGCCAAAGCCAAGTCTAAATTTTCTTTAATTCTTCATATTTTCAAAAACCGTAAAGGCTAAAGCCAAGTCTTCTTTATATTGAGTTGAGTGATCAGTGACAGGCTGACAGGTAAACAAAAACAATTTTTTTTATAACTGACTTTACGGCTTTGGGTTCTGAGCCTGAAGTTCAATGTATAGTTATCCTTCATAGTACACTGCTTCACAATATGTTGATGGGTCACATTGTGCAGCCCTTGGGAGATTTTGACGGCAACTTGAGCCAGCAGACAGCTGACAGTTGGCAATGGTATCTCAAGGCGGCTAAGCAGACAGACACATTATCTTGAGAATCACATCACCATCAGAGCACTTGTTTCACCGTTTCCATTAATAGTTTACATGCGCAGACATTTAATACACAAAATCGCACCACTTTTACATATCAAAATCCACTTCAAACCATTATTTAAACAATAATACAGGAGCAGCAAACCGCCGCCGGTCAAGTTCCCGCCAAAACTCCGCGCTCTTTTGCATAGAGATATAAATATACCTATGGAGGCGGCATATTCTACTATTGAAATAATAGTTATACAAATATCTATAATATCGACACACACTTGTCAAAAACTTGTCAGTTTTGTCTCTTTTTAACAAAGCAGTAGTTGCAATAGAAAAGAGAGATAACTACACTTTGTCAAAGAGAGACAACTATACTTCTAAGTCAGTGCTCTTTTGTTTATCATATCCAAAGAGAATCACCACAAACTATATAGCAACACTCAAGAATCACTACGTTTTTTTTTGGAGTTTATGGCCTGGTATCTAGACCTTTTGGCCAAGTCTTAGGTATTTTTATTCGGTTTATTATAATTTCCCAAAATGTTTATTTATCCTTCATAGTACACTGCTTCACAATATGTTGATGCGTCACATTGTGCAGCCCTTGAGAGATTTTGACGGCAACGTGAGCCAGCAGACAGCTGACAGTTGGCAATGGTTTCTCAAGGCGCCTAAGCAGAAAGACACTTTTTATCTTGAGAATCACATCACCATAAGAGCACTTATTTCACCGTTTCCACTAAAAGTTCACATGCGCAGACACTTAATACACAAAATCGCACCACTTTTACATATCAAAATCCACTTCAAACCATTGGCCATGTGGCGATAAAAAATACTAGGTACCTACTCGTAATCCACATCTCGAGGTTGTCGATGATTATTTTATGTGTTTAATTAGTTTAAACTTATAGAAAATGTCAATTTTTACCCATATACCATATAACAGATGTGGGTAAGTCCTACTACCTAGGTATTTACGTAGTTATCAGTTTTCTAACTAGGCAAATAGGTACCTATTGTTTTTTTTGTTATACTAAAACAGATACTTACCTATTTTTGATTAATTTTATCCAATGCTCGCTTTAGTTTATTCATTTTTCTTTAATTAAAAAATTTACACAGTTTTATTTTCACAGTTTTTTTTAATTAAAAAATTTAATAAATCAGTGCTGATCAACTTGTGGGTCGCAAATTTTTACTCACCATGTTTATTAGTTATTTATTAATGCTCGACGCAAAAAGAGAGGTGTTATAAGTTTGACCGCTATGTGTGTCTGTCTGTATGCCTGTCTGTGTGTCTATATGTCTGTCTGTGTGTCGGTATGTCTGACAATTAATTGTTTCATATTTAAGTAACAGAACTCAAAAAGTTGACATTAATAGTATGAGCTCTTCCGGGTCGATAGTACAAATGGGCGTGCCTCAAGGCTCAGTTCTCGGCCCCTTTCTGTTTCTTGTATATATTAATGACTTACCTTACATAGTAGGGGATAACCATAATATAGTATTATTTGCTGATGACACTTCATTAATTTTCAAATTAAAACGACAATTATTAAAATATGACGAAGTAAATAATGCTATATCTAAATTAGTAAATTGGTTTAATGTTAATAACTTGCATTTAAATAGTAATAAAACGAAATGTATGAAGTTCACGACTCAAATGTCAGACAATTAAATACTAATGTAATTTTAAATGGGAAGAACTGAGTCTTGTCGATACCACCATTTTTCTTGGAATAACACTAGACGCGAAGCTTCAATGGAGCCCCCATATATCAAAGTTAGCAAGCAGACTTAGTTCTGCAGCATATGCTGTAAAAAAGATTAGAAATCTTACCAGTGTGGAAACGGCTAGACTTGTTTACTTTAGCTATTTCCATAGCATAATGTCGTATGGTATTTTGCTATGGGGACACGCAACTGACACTGAAATTATATTTGTTTTACAGAAGAGGGCCATAAGAGCAATCTATGATTTAAAACCTAAGGAGTCGCTCAGACAAAATTTAAGGAAATTAATATATTAACTTTGGCCTCTCAATACATTTATGAAAATGTAATGTACGTACACAAAAATAAAAGTAGTTATACAAAAATAAGTGATGTTCATTCTGTAAATACTAGGAACAAACACAAGCTAGTAGTACCAGTTACTGACTCCACCGAGTCAGTAATTCATTCTTGGGGCGATGTATACGCTTACAACAAAATCCCAGAAAATATACAAAATTCGACCTGCTCAAAATTCAAAACTTTATTAAACATAGTTTGTATAAAAGGGTTATTATAATGTTAAGGAATTTATGGATGATAATAACCCTGGGAATGAGGTGTTCGCTGCCAGGCTGTTTCTAATTTGTTTTGTGTGGTTAATTGTGTAATATACATGATTGTAAGCTGTTATTTAAAAAAAAAATCCCGCTGGGTTTCTTGCTGGTTCTTCCCAGGACAGAGGTTTTTTTTCGAACCAGTGGTAATTAGACAAAAGAGTGACTTTCAATAAGTATTATTTATAATCTATATTGAATAAAAAAGTTTCTGTTTCTGTTTCTGTTTCTGTAGTACTGTAGCTCATAAATGAATGAACCGTGATGTTTTTTTATTTTGTATTTAATGTTGTTTTTTACCAGTGGTTCATAGACATGTTTTATCAAAATCGGTTAAGCCGTTCTAATAGTACATTAAAAACGTACGTTTCGTAGTTTTTTTTTATTCGAAGTGTTATATGGTTCTAGGTCAGGAAGAGAGAGCTACGGGGATGATGATATAGGGTATATACAGTTGAAAAATGCTGAATGCCTAGTGCCGAATAACTCCTTGAACACAAAGTGCGTTCAAAACATTACCACTGTGTTTTGCAATGCAACGAGAAGGAAGAGGATATAATAAGCTTATCCTGTGAAAATTGTGCAGCTAGCAAAGGCGGATGTAAATATTCTGTGGCATTTTTAATGTGGCATCACCGCAGAACGGAGGAGCCTTTGCTAACATCAGTTAAATGTTATTGGAAGTAGTCAACTCTTTCAGGTGATTAATAGAGATTTAAAATAGCTTTCAGCTGGTGTAATTTATTATATAAGTACCTAGTACATTACCTATCATTATATTACTGTTATATCGTTATATTATAGCTTACAGGTATCATTAAAGTTCATCAAGGCCAAGGATTTTGCTCAAAATAACAAGGTCACAGAAATACCGAATAACGACGACTTTATTGCCAAAATTGTGCAAAAAATAAATGATCTTGGGTTGATTGTTAGCTTTCAGCCTACTTTAAAGATAAACCAGAAGTACAAAAATTATCTATGCATAACCTTGTATGTACTTTTAAAGAAGGCAATGAAAATTTAAGTTTTGCATGACTGAAATGACAGATGAAAGATGCCAACTCGTCGAATCAGCAACGAAGGCGCAAGCTACTTCAGACCTTTGCTTTGAAATGCGGTATGGACGAGTAACTGCATCGAAAGCTCATGAAGCTGCTCAATGCCGCACACAAAATGGGACTCTTGTTGAGGAAATATTTAGTGCTAAGCTTTTGATTGAAACCGATGCGATGAAAAGAGGAAAAGCCCTAGAAAAAATTGTGAGAAAAGAAGTGGAAATTAAAAAAAAACAATTAAAACCTCCGGACTTTATCTCAGTGCAAGTTATCCATTTTTAGGAGCATCGCCAGACGGAGTAACCGAGTCTCACGTTATAGAAATAAAGTGTTCATCAAAAGCTGCAACGTTTAGTAAATATTACAAAGATGGATCATTAGGTAAGCAATATTTAGCACAAGTACAGACCCAGATGCTCTTAACAGAAAAACAAAAAGGATTTTTTTGTGTTGCACGTGCAGACTTTGAGGTGTCAAAAGAAGTGGATGCTTACGAAGTTTTATACGATGAAAGCTACTGTCTGGGTCTTATTGTTAAACAACACACTCCTTCCAAAACTTACTAATTTTAACAATAAGATCCAGACAGTAGCTTTCATCGTATAAAAGTAAGTTTTGGAAGGAGTGTGTTTTCCCTGTTTTAATAAGTTTAAAAAAAACTTATTAAAACAGTTATTAAACAGTTATTAAAGTTAATAAGTTTTTAAAAAAAAACTTATTAAAACAGGGGTCCCAACTGATATTCAGAAATAAAATAGTACATTAAAATTTGTATGATGTCTTTTATTCTCAATCATTCTTTAAAATTAAACAGTGACTTATGTAAATTAACTATACCGCAGGCCGTCATCATTACGTAGTCTAATAAATCAACGTGTTTAAGATCTAAAGTAGCATGTGGCATCAAGAATACAAAGTTCCTTAATCTACCAATGGTTCTCTCAACATGTATACGCAAAGCTGCATTTTTTGTTTTTATTTTTTTTTGTCTTTGTACGTGGTAGAACCATGCTGCAGCTATATTAGTAGTATTGTTGTAGCACGAATAGGTCGGCTCAACCGGGGAAGGACCACGCTCTCACAGAATACCAGCGTAAAATAGCAGCTAAACACTGCTGTGTTTCGTATGGTGAGTGTAGAGAACTGAAGACTCTTTCTACTGGAAAAGTGGCATTCCATCTTTAGTCCTCATGGGTGACATCGCATCTGCATTTTGATTCTTTATCGAGGACAGATGTAGATGTCTATGGGTTACAGCAACCACTTACCATCAGGTGCTATGCTATTAAACAAAAATTTTTTTTTTGTTTCTAGTACCTCACTTTTTGTTGGAGTCATCTTAGCGCTGCCACTAGGTGGGCGTATCAAGGTGCATTCCTTCTGCTGCAAAAGATGAGCCACATTCTTGAAACCTCGATCAGCCATAACGTCACTATTTTTAGGTAGCAAATTTAGAAATTAACAGTCCTCAAAAATTACGGAGTCAGATGCTCTTCCTCCATATCATAAGACCATCCGGAGTAATGGATATCAAGTATTTCATGGTATTACATGATTTATATTCTGACCAAGTTAGTGCTTGCTTTGCAGCTTCAGTCGGTTTTTCAATTTGTATTTCCAGACAATCTATAATACTTTTGACATTGCTGATTCTCCTTCGAAATGACATCGGTATATTAGACACAACTTTTGTTGATTTTGGAAAAAATACAAGACTTTTTATACAAGATGAAGTTTTGGCATTATTTTTCTAAAACTAATGCCTACAGAACCGCTTGTAATACCAAAATCAAGCGCAAATAACGCGTTAGATTGATATACGCGGATCTTTTTAAGACTACCATCACATCTCTTGGTGAGCATTTGCAAGACTCACTTAAAAGCTGAATGCAACAATACCATTGTTTTGGGATACCTAAAAGCATCTGAGGCTCTCGAGATATACATAAAAGAGTGGCTTTTTGCATGTATGTTTTAAAAGATTCTTTATCGAAATCAGCCTCAGAATCGGTAATATCTGTTGCATCTAATGCATTGTAATGACTGTCAGTATTTGTTGATATCAAAGATTCTTCAAAACTGGAAGTCGTTGGTTTATTTACAAGCGGATTTCGTTTTGTTTTTTATCCATAGATGTCAAATAAAAATATTTATTATCGGTCTCAGTACTTTTATGATAAACTTTGATCCTATTTACTTGAATTTTTTTGTGTTTCGTTTTTAAAATATTTTCTGTGGTACTACTTAAATTTCCATATCTTGTCATATCTTTTAAAGTGTCATTCAGCATATCTTGAACTAGAGGAATGGAATCCACAATATACACTTCTTCAACGTCATGTGAAATAGACAGAATACATTCACTTGAGGAAGTTGTCAGTTTTGCAATTTTAAGTTTTTTTACAACAGAGCGCTCAGATTTTTCAACTGATTGGTTTTGACAAGCAAACCTATGTGGCACAACCCCTTTCTTGAGTTTAAGTTTGCCTCCGACTTATTTATACTTAACGTAGCTTTCCATATAATTTTCCACCTAAAACAAAAATATTACCCTTCAGAAACAAATTCAAAACCTAAATAAAAACCGTGTTTAATGTATGTACGTTGCTATCGTTAAAAAAATACAACGAAAACTAAGGATAAATGCGGGCCGCGAGTTTGATACTTCTGACATCGG
Organism: Parnassius orleans; assembly: GCA_029286625.1. Classification (NCBI taxonomy): domain Eukaryota; kingdom Metazoa; phylum Arthropoda; class Insecta; order Lepidoptera; family Papilionidae; genus Parnassius; species Parnassius orleans. The sequence goes on along the minus strand of JAGSMP010000102.1, from coordinate 1,136,334 downwards.
GCCGCGAGTTTGATTTTGTAGTAGGAAGAAAATGTATATTTATGTATATTTTGTATATTTTGCCATATGTGTATTTTCGGCCCGCCAAAACAGTCAGTTGAGGAGCACTGCACTGCGCTGCTACTAGGTGCTAGGTAGTTGGCAACTTTGGCAGGATACCTATCTATCTAAACAATCAAAATAGACAAGTAGGTATGTTTAGTAAGGCAAGGATAGCTAGAGAAGAAGGATAAGCTTATTACTTACAAAAATACTTACATCGAAATGGTCTTCACAGCATTGCGCTTTAGTTTTAGGACCTATTGAATCGACTCTTTTTACGGCTGTCATCCACTTTTTCCTCATTTTTGGGTCCTCAGGTACATAAAAAAAGAGTTTATCTGGTGTTTTAACTGTTGAATTGAAGCACTGAGGCACAATACAGTATTTTATTCCATTTTTACCACAGAGAACTTTAAAATTCTGATTTTTACTGCGCAGCGGCGTGCAGACGAGAGCGCGATTATTGTATGAGCGGGGTGTGACGTCATCAGCTAGTGAGCGCCCGCCCGCGTTTTTAAAATCTTCGTTCGGAAACACGCACTTTGATCGTTAATATCTCAGCCAATTTTTAAGATATGAAAAAAGTAAAAACACCGTTTTTCTCGTATTATTTTTAGATTTATTTGGCATGTAAAGTAAAAAACGTTTGTCAGACCCATTGTCTATTTAATTTATTTTTGAAGTTATTCAGTTTCGTGTACTAAACTAATTTTGTTGAACCTTTTTACCGCTCTCCGTTAGCACCTCCAATTGCAGTATTATGGTTCCACTTCAATCATTTATCGATTGTCTTTATAGGTAAAATAAGCATCATTAGCTAACGCACATAATGACAAATCAAAATTTCTCACCCGTTTCGGGATCTCAGTTAGTCTATACGCCAGTATATATTCTAAAGCCGGCTATACATGTTGGCCGAGCGAAGGCGAGTACCAACGTGTAGATATCCCATTTGTCTAGCTTTGCCATTGCTCGTCGACGCTTGCCTAGCTGGCCGAGTGCAGGCGAGCGCCAACGTATATACGGGTCGTTTTACGTGCCTTGCCACCACTCGGAATCGCTCACAGGAACTAAAAATTTCTGAAATTTTGTATATTTATTGTCGTTGCATGTGAAATATTAGTGGAAACATTGTAACGAGTGCTTTGATGGTGTTATAAATTTCTGGTTCTTCTTAGCTCTTTCAAAATCTCCAAAGAAATTCGCAATGTAACGCATCAGCACATAATGTGAATAAAATACAAATCAGGCTAGGTTGTATGGTCTAACACCTTTGCCTGCCTTAATTGGCAAGTCGTAATATCAACACATTGTGAAAGAACTACTCAAAGGAGTTTTTACGTCTTTTAACAACTCTCTGAACATATGTCACATAAACGCTCACTGCCTTATTAATAAAAATTGCTTATTCCAAGCTTAATTCGAAGTTACACTTGGACTAGTTAATCTCAGAGTAACTGAGTATTAACTTCTTTATTAATAAACATGTTATTAATAAACATGGAGTAACCTCGGACTAACAATACATTCCTTACGCCGGGATTAACGCGTGCGCTATGGCAACCCACTTATTTTAAAAGTAAAATGAGTGAGTGAGTATATGACACTGACTTAGAAGTGCTTAGAAGGTATATTTATATCTCTATGGTATATGATTGGTGATAGAACTCAATGCTTGATGATGACATTAATGACAGTGACAGGCAATATTTTGAGTTTGACAACTTGACAAGAGCTGAAAAATACTAGAGGTGTAAAAGTAACGGCAAAAAAGCGTACCCGTATGTATTCGTTACTATAACAATTAGTATTCGTTACTATCGTATCGTTACGTTACTCGTTACTTCTGATACCTCATAACCAGCTCGAATCAAGTCGTATTGCGTACGCGTACAGTATGACGTCGCGGCATCGCAACATTCATAATTTGTAGAGAACATACTTATACATTAACAAAACTTTGTCTACACACACAATACCTTTAATAAACAGTAAACAACTTGGACGACGAATTTCCAAATTATACTTTACTTAATAAAGAAACATCGCTCTTTGTAACGTACGTTTTTAAATTCATTGAATAAGCGTGCGCGTGCGTAAAACATACGATCAGCAAATGTTTACACGCATCAACGGTACTTGCGTGAACTGAAACCATGTAGGTACCCATACAACGAACAATACGAGTAACGAAATGCATTCGTGTGTAACGTTTCGTTACTCGTTACTAGATGGCGCACCCGTTACTCAGTACCGAATACATACGGTTTGCTACAGCTTTAAAAAATACGTTATACGTGTTGTTCCTCGTCTTGTTTTCGGACTCGGTGGAAAAAATAAGTTCTAAATTAAATCTTTTAATCATGCCTTAAAATGGATCAAAAACGCAATCGCTCTCAAAATTGGGATGAAGAAGAAAAGGTAATTTAAGTCAATAGTTTTATTAATTTATTATTAATGAATCGTTAATAATAAATTAATAAAACTATTATTTATAGAGTAAAGTGCTTTTATTTAGGCCGTAAATGATAGTGTTTCAGGGAAAGATGCAGGGTACAGCACATTTCAAGTCATTATGAAGCGATGTAATATAAAGACTTTTGAGTGTTGTAGAGATCCGTTAAGATTTTTAATGAATATCTCCGCTCTGCCACATTCACAGCCGGATTTCCTACAGTGTCGAAATTATTTGAGAGTAGGACTGTATGATAATTAAGTTACTAGTTTTTATTTTTTTATTATAGTTTTCAATATTGTATATTATTTAAAATAGCTGAATGTCTGGACAAGTCCTTGTTAGATTATAAATTAATAAAATAACATTTTAGTTTTATTTTTTAAGGATAAATAAAATCTTTTGTAGATGTAAATATTGTATATTTATTTTAAAAATTTTCATTAATAAATGCTGCCCGTACTGAATTTCCTCTTAGGGAGTTATTTACTAATTTTATGACTGGAACATTTCCATCATCTCCTTCTATTACATCCTCAAGCAGATCATGTTGTGCAGTATTGCCAATGCAACAACATATAGTTTTGTACGCTCTAATTTAGACTTAAGTCCTCGCAGTAAACACCGAAACCTTTGCTTCCACACTCCAAAGCATCGTTCTACAGTATTTCGGGTCCTGATGTGCGACCGGTTGTAAATTTCTTCCTTTTGTGTATTGGGACGCAGGATAGGAGTGAATAAATAAGGAGTACTAGCATAACCATAACCAGAATCTCCGAGAAGCCTGCCTTTTAATTCTGACTGCTCAAACCTTTGTTTTATGCGACTTTCATTAAATATTCTTGAGTCATGTGTGCTGCCTCGCCAATGTGCCACTATATCTATGATCTCTAAATTAGCATTTGACACAACCTGGAACAAGGTACTCATAGCTTCATTAATATGAAATAATAGATTAAGGAGATTGTACTGATTCTGACTAAGATATAACTTTAGGTAACTATATGGCAAAGATGGGTAGCTAGGTGCTATAAATTCCATACTATTTGATACTCACAACGGTCAATGCCCGATTCATGCTTGATGGCCGACGACATTGTCGCGAGGGCTTAAATAGCGTGGTTCATCCCCTACAGCGTTAGTCGTAGAGAAGAGGAACTCGTGGTTAAGTAATAGCTGCGCAGATCAATAGATCTGCGAAATTAAGTTGCACTTGCCGCGGTCAGTCCATGAATGAGTGACCATTTTCTTAACATACCGAGATTGAGAGAATAGTGAGTGCATCTGTATCCTCAGACACTTAGTGCACTTTACTGTGTTAAGATCATTATGTTTTTAAAATTCATGCAGCTAAAATGATAATAAGTTTATTATTACTTTATACTTTTCAGGGACAGATGAAAGAATATAAACATGAAGCATGATGAAGCCTCATAAACATATTGGCCTTTAAACAGAGCAATCTTATTTAACTGATTCCTACAAGTTTCCTTCCTTAAATTATTAAGTTTACATTCATAATTAAGTCCAATGTTAAAATAAACTTCTATAATCTATTTAATTATTAAATATTAAATGTTTGTAATTATCACACGTAATACTTATATGAAAAATAAAGCAGCCATTATGTACTCCATGTCCCCGTTTTAGTTTCCCCATCAAAACATTTTATAAAATATAAATAGGTATATACTTAGTTAAGTATCTACCTATTTATATAAACAATATGTTAAAAAATAAATACCGGAGAAACTGCCCACGGCAGTGAATATTTTTCTCCAAAGATCATAGCTCGAAAATACAACATTCTGATCTGATTATTGGGGAGTTTTTTTTAAGTTTTTCGGTAAAGTCACCTGGGATTTTATACATTTGAATTTAAATCCAACAAAAGGCAGGTAGGTTCAGCTTATTCCCAGGAACATGTTATATGAATATTTTTTAATTATTTTAGAACTATCATGGTAAAATTCAGTTAATTTTTGCCGCTTCCTTAACAATCATTTTCGATAGTCCTTTTAAGTAAAATATACATTACTAGCTAACGCACACAATGACAAATCAAAATTGGTCACGCGTTTTCGGGCTGTCAGGTGGTCTATACGCCAGTATATTCTAAGTCTATGACGAAATCATAGATAAATAAATATGTAGCAAGCTAAACGAAATACGAACTTACTAGGTAGCTACAACGTGCGTAAAGTTTGTTCATCCTTCCTAGTACACTGCTTCACAATATGTTGATGCGTCACATTGTGCAGCCCTTTGGAGATTTTGACGGCAACTTGATTCAGCAGACAACTGACAGTTGGCGATGGTATCTCAAGGCGCCTAAGGAGATAGACACCTTATCTTGAGAATCACATCACCATCAGAGCACTTGTTTCACCGTTTCCACTAATAGTTTACATGCGCAGACACTTAATACACAAAATCGCACCACTTTTACATATCAAAATCCACTTCAAACCATTATTCAAACAATAATACAGGAGCAGCAAACTGCCGCCGATCAAGTTCCCGCCAAAACCCCTTTTACAAAATGTCAAAATACGCGGCTAGTCTATGCTTAGTCTGTCGTTAAACTATGTAACGCCAAGGATTAACTTTTATTCAGAGAGTAGATTCGGATTAATTTACTCTCTCCTTACTCTATGTTTATTAATACTGAAATCAGTTATTTTGAGTTTTGGCGGGAACTTGATCGGCGGCGGTTTGCTGCTCCTGTATTATTGTTTGAATAATGGTTTAAAGTGGATTTTGATATGTAAAAGTGATGCGATTTTGTGTATTAAGTGTCTGCGCATGTAAACTATTAGTGGAAACGGTGAAACAAGTGCTCTGATGGTGATGTGATTCTCAAGATAAGGTGTCTATCTGCTTAGGCGCCTTGAGATACCATCGCCAACTGTCAGCTGTCTGCTGATTCAAGTTGTCGTCAAAATCTCCAAAGGGCTGCACAATGTGACGCATCAACATATTGTGAAGCAGTGTACTAGGAAGGATGAATACACATTTGGGGAAATTATAATAAACCAAATAAAAATACCTAAGACTTGGCCTAAAGGTCTAGATACCAGGCCATAAACTCCTAAAAAAAAATTTGTTATTTTAAACTTTAAACTAGGTGTAAAGTTAATCTTGCTCAAGTCAAAGTATCCCGAGCCACTACACCGAACTCGAAGCTTCATTTTCACCCGAGCATATTCATGCCATATTAGTGTCGGAAAGTTGGCTGAAGCCTTTTTTACCGTCAACTTTATATCCCCTACCCGGCTTTGTACTTGTTAGGAATGATCAGGTTGGAAAAGGTGGAGGTGTTGTAGCCATTTACCTACACGCATCAATTCCTCATAAAATTGTTTTAGCATCTCCTTCCTGCTATTCTGCCTCTTCTGAGTTTTTATTTTTGGAACTTGATATCAAGGGTATAAGGATGCTTCTAGGGGTAGTGTATTGCCCCCCTTCAACAGACTACTTCGCCACTTTAGATATGGCTCTTGTTGATATTTGTTCTGAGTACTCACACTGTATAATCATAGGTGACTTCAATACAGATTTCTTGAAAAAGCGTTCCAAAAAGCTTCTTTCAATTGTTGAGTGGGATAATCTTTCTATACTCCCTTTAAAGGCTACTCATCACAATATTGGAACCGATGACTCATTGATTGATCTAAAATTTGCGGCTTCTCCTGATCGTGTGATGATGCACGAACAGTTACCTGCTTTGGGAATCACACGCCATGACTTGATTTATGCTTCGTATAAGCTTAAACCTCCCAAATATTCCCCCTCTGTACTGCATGTGCGCAGTTTTTCTAAAATAGACTTTGACAAGCTAAGGGATGACGCTCTTAATCTCGATCTAGCCTCATTTATTGCAGCACCTACTGTTGACGATAAAGTCTCTATTCTTAACCAAAATATTCTCAGCCTTTATGATACTCATGCCCCAGTTCACAAGGTTAGATTGAAGCTTCCCCCAGCCCCATGGATGACAGAGGGCGTAAAGTTGGCAATGTCTAGACGAAATCGAGCTTTTCTTCGTTTTAAGAGAGAACGTTCTGAAGAAAATTGGTTGTCTTTTAAAGCAGCCAGGAATAGGTGCCATCAAATGGTAAGGGCAGTTAAACGCCGATATTTCCATAATTGTATTAATAACCCTTCTCCCGCCGAAGTGTGGAAATTTCTTAGATCTTTTGGTCTTTGCAGGCCAGCTACATTGGATTGTGGTCCTTCTCTATCACTTGATGAAATCAACCAACATTTCGCTTCTGTAACAGCATGGACCCTACAATTCGCTCTCAAACTCAAACTCTTCTGTGCAAATTCCTAATATACCTACCTTTAATTTCTCTCCTGTTTCACAGGATAATGTCAAAAAGTCTATTTTAACAATTCAGTCCAAGGCGGTGGGTTATGATGAGATTAGTAGACACATGGTAGTATTTATACTAGAGCACCTTCTTCCGGCAATTTCCCATATTATAAATTTTTCCCTTGATTCAGGTCAGTACCCTAATCTTTGGAAAAGGGCTTTCATAAAGCCCCTTCCAAAAGTTCCTACTCCATTCTTCCCAATCATTTTCGCCCTATATCTTCTACTCTTTCTTTCCAAAATTTTAGAATCCTGTGTTTACAAGCGAATTTCTACATTTATTTCGAAACATAACCTACTGAGTATATATCAGTCTGGGTTTCGCCCTGGTCATAGTACCAGTACTGCTTTAATTAACGTCACAGACGATATTAGACAAGGTATGGAAGAAAAAAGTAACAGTACTGGTACTAGTTGATTTCTCAAATGCTTTCAACTCAGTTGATCCTGAAATCCTTCTTTCCATACTGTCTCATCTAAATTTTGGCCCTACAGCAATGGAATGGTTTGCATCTTATCTTCGCGGTCGACAGCAGTCAGTCTGTGAGGGGCAAATGACTTGGCTTGGGCTGATGTGGAAGATGGTGTCCCGCAAGGCGGTATTCTTTCTCCTTTAATTTTTTCAATTTTTATAAACTTTATTACCTCCATCTTCGATTGCTCGTACCATCTGTATGCCGATGACCTTCAGCTATACGTGCAAGCTGAAATTGGGGATATCCATAATGGGATTAAAAAATTAAATGACAACTTATCAGCTATCAAAGACTGGTCTACTCGTTATGGAGTGTTGATCAATCCTTTGAAATGCCAAGCTATACTGGTGAGTAGCTCAAGGATGCTAGCCAAGATTAATCTTGCAGACTTACCTCCTATTTATTACAATGGGATTACAATACCGTTCAGTAAGTCTGTACAAAATCTTGGCCTACACATTGACAGCTCGCTGAATTGGAGAACTCAGGTTTCTGAAGTGAATCGTAAAGTCATTGCCACGTTACGTTCTCTGTATCGTTTAAAACATTTTCTCCCCACAAAGTCTAAAATCATACTTGTTCAATCGCTCATATTACCCATAATTGATTGTGCAGATGTGTGTTACCCGGATCTGTCCCAGGATCTTCTGAACAAGCTGGAACGCCTTCTCAATAACTGTATAAGATTTATTTTCGGGCTTCGTAAGTATGACCATATTTCGCAATATAGATCTAAGCTTAATTGGCTTACAATCCGGCAGAGGCGTATTTCCAAAATATTACTTGTTCTTTTTTCCATATTAAATGACCCATTTTCGCCTTCTTATCTTAAGAGTAAATTTCACTATCAGTCCTCATCTCATGATAGGGTTCTACGTTCTTCTTGTAACAACAAAATATATATTCCAGTTCACTTCACCAAGTTCTATGGTAACTCCTTTACAGTTCAGGCTATACGCCTTTGGAACTCCTTGCCCGATGACATCAGAAAAGCTCCCAATAAGTTTAATTTTAAAAAGTTGGTGCGTAACCATCTATTAAAGACAACACTTCTTACTTTTTATTTTGTTTTTATTCTATATTGCTACACCTACGTCAAACTCTTACCACTCATTGGGTCGACTGGTAGAGAATGCCTCAAGGCATAAATCCGTCCTTTGTATTCTTTTATATTAAGGAATGCAATAAAGAATAAATAAAGAAATAAAGAAGGCAGCTAAGAAATGAGAATAATAAAGATGCTATCTTCCTGTATAGGACAGTTACTATTATATTCTTTGATGCTATCTTATTTTGTACCATGTGAAATTTCATGTTCATAAAGAGTTTTAATCTCATTTTACGATCCCTTTAAGCTTGTACTTTGAGCACAGATTTCCATACTCTTCCATCTACGTCCATTTGATACATTGACTTAGAATATACTTACGCCAGTATATTTTAAGTCTATGATTTGATACATGCATTTAGAATCTACTACCACCTATATTTGGTAATTTTAAAAAGTTTGCATGCCGTATCTCATGGCTAAATAGGTCTTTAAGCAACTTATTTTTATTGTAAAAACCTATCACTTACCCTATTTATGGCAAATAAAAAGAATTTGAATTTGAATACGACTTTGAGCCAAAGATATTTGCTTTGCTTTAAGCTTATTACGGGTAAATAAAAGTACTCTGTGATATTGCCCTATGGTCTATATATAATACTTGGTCTATTGTATGGTGTTATTACGTAATGGATGGGAGATTGTCAGTGTCATTAGATCAATTTAATCTCCCCTAAAAAGTTATACAATGGCCATCTCAGGTAGAATTCTTCCTTGGTTAAAAGGTGAGAAAAGAGTTGTCTCTTAGTTTCGCTTTGTTTTATTTATCGTCACGTGATTCCTATATGATTTTTTTAAAATTATTGAAAAAACTAAGTGAATTATTTTGAGCCATGATAACCTTATCGATATATATTATTCGCTATTATACTTTATTCCAGTAAGTAATTAAACGTTAGTCAAATAATTTTATCATGTAAAATCAGTTGTACTACCTTAACTTTGTATAATGTCATATTCATTAGCGTGTGGTTTCACCTAGACCTTCATCTATAAATACATCGATTGATTATTCTAGTTTCGAATTTATTAAAGATTTTGATTGATGTGGGTGACCGACGATACTTGACGATACCTTTGCAAGGTATCGTCAAGCAAATCCATTAATTTTACTGTAGTAATAGATCTTTGCTATTTAAAATTTTAAACAATATTTAAATTTCACATTTGTTTTCAGTTATTGTTATTTATTGTATATTATATAGCCACCAAAGTCATGTTTTCATTTTTTACATTCTGCATCTATTCCCCATATTAATAAGACACTTAAGTACCTAATCTAAAATGCTATGTTCTTACTAATACAAAAGTTTTGCAATAAATCTTTATGAGTCATAATATAATCAATTTTAAACAATTATATTTATTTATTTAAACTTTTGTGCACAAAAAAGTTCATTTTATGGCCAACTAATTTCTTTACGACATTCTGTCCCAGTCAACCATTAGGCTAAGCAGAAGGAGGAGAAATTAAATCTCCTTGCGAAGCTCAGCATCCCTTATTGTTAATGATAACCTTAGTCTGTATCTGCCGAATTTCAGACATACCAAGCACAAATGAGCCATTGTTTCTTCTTCCCTTATGCAAGTCCTGTACAGAGGAATGTCTGTACCATCTATGGTCAACAAATGCTTATTAGAAGAACCATGTACTGTAATATATTTGCCACTACCCAGTTTTGGAGTTTCTCCAGTTGTACCTTGGAGGTGCGACCATTTATTGAAGGCAGGACTTGCTTAGTTAGGTAACTCATTCAGATGTGTAGCCGTCAGAAATACATCCATACATTCAACTAGAAAATCCTGGGTGGGTACCTAACAGTCATAATATATGAAAGTTGAAATCTTCTGAAAAAGGTCCAGATCCTGTTGGGGTATTAGTTTTAGATCCATCTGTAAAGATATTAAGTTTTCTGGGGCTTAGAACTTCCAGATGGCTTGTTTCACCTAATTGTATTTTGTATTTCTTATCAAATACAAATTGTTTAGGGATTCTGTTATATTGGCTAGTACAATAGGAATTTCATTGTATATTCTATTAATTGTGCCAGTATAAGGTATCCTATTGTTGCTCATTTTAATGTTTATAGTTTTTAATCTCAATGTTAGCTACATTACTTCTTATTGAACTACCTTTGGGTGGATGAAGAGTAGTTAGTTATAACATGGCCTCTAGACTCTAGAGCTGTTGTTGGAGTAGTTCTTCTAGTAGCCTGTTACATACATATAGGCTTTTTTCATGCATTGCTGTAATATGACTTGGTGGCTTTCACCATTCTGTACAAACATAGTGTGATTTTAGGTAACAGACTCCAAGATATGTTAATCATGCTTCTGCATTGCCAGAAAGTAAAATCATTGACCTCTTGTCTTGTGTCACGTCAGCATGAATTTAACGTGAGAAAATTTTCGTACAATGATTTTTTATGACTTTCAATGTCATTTAAGTCAACAAGAAAGTTATGATAGACTTCGATTGGCCTTTCACGATGAAGCCCCATCTCGTGCCACTGTTTACAACTTGTTTAATGAGTTTAAACGTGGTCGCACTAATCTCACCGATGGTCTGCGTGAGGGAAGGCCTTCTAAGGCGACGACTGAAGATAACATCAGTGCGGCGTATGATAGAGACTGACAAAAGAGTGACTTATCAGCAAATTCGAACAAGCTTAGGCATCGGTATGAGTCCAGTGCACAAAATCCTCCATGTACATTTAGCGGTCAGGATCTTTGTGCCCGGTGGATACCTCATAATTTGACAGAGGCCTGAAAACTCCGTCGTGTTGATTGGTGTCGTGAAATGGTTCAAAGATTTAACAGAGGTGACTCAAATGCTGTGTTCGACATACTTACGGGTGACGAAAGCTGGGTTTATTGTTTAATATCCCGAAACTAAGAGACAGTCTGCTGTCTGGGTGTTTCGGTGTTCTGGGCGAAGCGTGGGAAAAAAAATGGTGACCTCGTTCTTCGGAAGGACAGGTCATTACGCAACAATTGTTTTAGAGGATCGAAAAACAGTTACTGCAGAGTGGTACACTAACAATTGTTTGCCACTTGTCTTGGAAAAAGTTTGGGAGAAACAAACTCACAGTAGGATCCTCCTTAACCACGACAACGCCTCGTCGCACACCGCCAAGCAAACAAGTAGTCACTTGGCGACGTCAGACGTGGAATTACTGGGTCACCCGCCCTATAGCCCCGACCTCGCACCTTGCGATTTTTATTTATTTCCGAAAATAGAAGAAAAACTTTTTATGGACGCCGAGGAAGCAGTGTCTGCGTTTCAAAATGCCGTCGAAGAGACCCCCTAAGGACGAGTGGGCAAAGTGCTTTTCTCAGTGGTTCCATCGGATGCAGCGATGTATTGATGTAAATGAACCCTATTTTGAAAAGATATAATAAAACTAATAACTTGCTAGTTTGTTCAGTTTTTGATTTTCTAAGAACTTTCAGTGTCACCCTTGTATACATTTGAAAATATAAACTTATTTATTGTAATCATATTATAATGTTGATTTTTTGTTATATCAGATGGCCTGAAGCTCACCAATGTGAGATATTCATCATGTGGGAGTGTAGGCAAGCCATATGAGCAAACAAGAAAAAATCTGATTTTAACTAGTGAGACCAAAGTCATAGTTCAAGGATTTACTGGCAAGCAAGGAACTTTCCACAGTCAGCAAGCATTAGACTATGGAACAAAAATTGTTGGAGGTGTGTCTCCAAAAAAAGCAGGCACAGAACATCTTGGAAAACCTGTTTTTGGCACTGTAAGGGAAGCTAAGGAGAAAACAGGTGCTGAAGCATCTGTTATTTATGTTCCACCTCCAGGAGCTGCTGGTGCTATTCTTGAAGCCATTGAAGCTGAAGTTCCACTCATAGTCTGCATTACTGAAGGAGTACCTCAACATGTAAACAACTTTTGTATTAATCAAATACAATGAATTGTATTTGTGTATGTATTTGTATTTAATCATCACATCAGTGACAAGTGAATTATTAATTTTCAGGATATGGTTCGTGTGAAGCATGCTCTATTGCACCAGAACAAATCTCGTTTGGTTGGTCCCAACTGCCCTGGAATCATAGCGCCTGAAAAGTGCAAAATAGGCATCATGCCTGCTGCTGTGCACAAAGCGGGCTGCATTGGTGTTGTTTCACGCTCTGGCACACTAACATATGAAGCCTGTCACCAAACTACTATTGTAAGTTCTGAAATTCGATAGTCCTGTTAATTGCTGTTAGCTTAATTGTCATGCTCATTTTATAAAAAAAGTAACCATAAAAAAAAATTATCTACCCACAAGAACATGAGCTAAGGTAGTTCAAGATTTAAGAGCTAACTATTAAGATAAAATGTACACAGTACATGAGCATCCCGGTTTCGATTCCTGCTTACACTAGTGCAATTATTAATTGCAATTTTAAGTGTTGATTCACCATATGCTCAGTGATGGAGATCATCATGAGGAACTATGCATGTCTGAGAAATAAAATATTTCTGGGACATGCATACATATTGTGAAGTCTGCCAAAACACACTGGAGTAGTGCGATGGATAAATTGTTCCATAACCTTCTCCAAAGTTTGAGGAGGCTTGAAGTGTACTTGTGGGACAAATTATTACAGAAAAATATTATCCTTATTTTACTTAATTATTTTACTTATTGTATTACTTCATGATTTCACAACATTAATTATATTGCAAGGTTGTAAGAAATTTTAGCTATATTAACTTTAACAATATATCATGGTCATGGGGGACTGGTCACCATTAACTTTGTAAAGCATCTGAAACATCAGAAATAAAAAAATTAAATTGAACATGACACATCTGCTAAATTAAGGTAAGGCCAGCGACAGTATATGTGATACGTGACACATGTCAGTTGTAAGTAACTAGTAATGGGTAATATGTACGGTATTATATAACAGTTTTTAATCTTTGCCTGCTTTGTTCACTGGTTCGAATCCCGGGTCGGGCCAAAATCAGTTATTGTTTTTTTACAAAGAAATTCTCAGTAGCAGCCAAGATTCAGGATGTTGGCAGTATTTTACCCGAGTGCCTCGGAAAAACACGTACAGTCGTTGGTCCTGCTTCTGACTTCTTATGAGAGTGGATGGAGATTATGAGGATTATGAGAGTGATGGAATAGAGACACAGCGATCCTAAATTTTTTTTCGAATGGTGGAGGGGATAACCCACGCGTCTGATAGTTTCTAGTGTGTGTGCATAGTATATCTCTATGTGTCAGATGTCGGACATGTCATTCAGGAAACGTTGACTGGCAAGTTTAGTTGCTGATGTGAAGATCAAAATTAATTACACAGATAACCGCTGAAAAAACAGGGAAAAGCTAGTTTCATCAGCTTCTAAATCTTTCACGACGGTATATTATTCACAAGTGTGAGACAGCTCAGACGTGTGCATCAATCTAATGTAGTATTTATCCCTTAACTCTCGTACTTACTAAGCAAGTCACACTTTATTTTACTGTTTGGTCGTGTTTCAAGTACGACTTGGTTGTGAATGGTCATGATGGAATAAAATTTACGATTGTAACAATAAATATGTCGCCCGTTCGGTATCCGATCTCACGAACATAAGTAACGATTAAAGCAAAAGTGAATCAACACGATTCTAAGGTGACGTAACACAAGGTGCATAAATGCGTTCTCACCTTTAAGCACCAATCCACGAATTAAAGTATATATGATCCATCTGTAAAACGTTATATAATAGGCGAAGTACCCGCAGCAGTTCATATGTCATGTAAAAAGGATAAAAATGTCTCTGTACACGTGCAACCTAGGTTCGATCCTCGCCAGCACCAATGAAATTGTTAATTGCTGTTTTAAGTGCTGCTTTACCACGTACTCAGTGGTTAAGGAAAACATCGCGAAGAAACCGGCATGTCTGAGAAATTTAACAAAATATTTCGAAAACGTGCAGTTCGCCAACACGTATTATCGTAGTAACACGGCAGCGTGGCGGCCATTTCCTTGCCCTAAAACCGAGAGGGTTTTGAGAAATGAAAAGAGGCATGTGCCCAACAGCGGGAAGTATATAGGCTGTAACTAACTAACAATAAATATATTTAATTTAAAGTGGCCACTCTTAAAACGTCAACTTCATTTCATACTTTAACTCCTGTTGTAAAAAAATAGATAACCTAAGACTGACGTCTGAAGTCCTAATGCTTTGTTCTAAACATGGTGATTTCGCGAACGAAAGATGTAACTATTTATAAGATAAACTAGTTTCTTTTTTTTCTTTTTTATAAAAACGTTACCTCCACACTAGGATTTTCTCCTGTATCGTGGGAGTTTAGTTTTTTAGTTTAGTTTAGTTTACATACATAAATTTCACAAGGACAAACATCCAAACCTGGAACAATTATTTGTAGGCCATACAAATACTTGTTCCGTGCGGGATTCGAACCCGCGGCCCTTAGCGCAGCAACGCATTGCTAAGCCACTGCGCCACGGAGCCGTCAAAACTTTTTTTAATAATAATAATCTTTATTGAGATAATATGAGGTTACAAATAGCTTATGAAGCCTCTGAATCCTAAACTAGGTAAGAACCTGTATGTCAGGATTCAGCACCTTGTCCCATGTTTCTTAGCCTAATTCAATTCAATGTTTCCAGAATTAACTAATAACAGTAATTCTCAAAGAATGTTATTTGATAATTTTTGGGGGCATGCAGAACAAGTGCAGATCATGAAATGCAATCGTAATCAATTTCACGTGGGCTAAGTCGCGGGGAACAGCTAGTTGACTATAAAAATGGACCGGTTTGGCCTCACGGCATCATCATTCCATCTAAGTCCTCAGGGGTGATAATACAACTGCATTTGCGTTCTTAATTGTATATAGATGTAGATGCTATGAGCCACAGCAGCCACTTACCATAAAGTGAACTGTGTGCCCTTATTCTATAAAAATATATCCATTTTATTTAGCTCAATAGCACAGATATTCCATCAAATACATAATATTGACACGACCAAATTAGTAATTAGGTATCAAATAATTTTCGCGTATTATCAGACACTACAATGAGAGCTTTCACAACTTTAACGCTTCTTATGAATGAGGTGAAATATGGAGGGGATGTTCAACTGTTAGGAAAATATTAAAGTTAATGTTTCTTACTGAAATGTTAGTTATATTTTATAAAGGATAAACCAAATTACGGGATATTCCTAAAAGTTTTTACTTTTAGATATATCTGTAGTTTGGTTTGGTTAAAAATTTGTAAAAAATTAAAGAGCAACCACTAAGGCATTCCTTTGTGTATCTTTTGATTAAAAAGATACTCTTTTCATTTCGTCTTCCATGTGTCAAAACACAATATATTGTAAAGTTATGAAATTTGAAGCGTGGCCTACTTTGTGTTGTTTCAATTAGTTCTAGATCTTGAAATATTATTAGGTGGTAGAACTCCTTTTCTGCTTAGTTATTTGTCCGAGTCCTCTTAGCTTGTTCTGTCGCTAGGTAGTAGTGTGCACTGTGCACGGCTATGTTCCGATCTGAAGGTTTTTAGGACCAGTTTTTTTAATTTTAAATTATATAAAAAAAAGTTACATGACGGATATAAGTAGCGACCTATGCCAGTACTGCAACTGGTCTTCTGGCAAATTAGGAAAAATGATGCAAATTTTATTTTTAGGTTTAATATTTATTGATATGATTGGTTCTTGTATTATTGAAATTTAAATGATTTCTTTTTTACATTTTAGGCTGGTCTTGGCCAAACCCTTTGTGTGGGTATTGGTGGTGATCCTTTTAATGGAACAGACTTCATTGATTGCTTGGAAGTGTTCCTTGGTGATCCTCAAACAAAAGGTATCATTTTAATTGGAGAAATCGGAGGTAATGCAGAGGAATTGGCATCAGAATATCTCACGCAACATAACACTGTGAGTTAACTCAAGTTTTTCTTGAATATTATGTGCATTTTATATTATATTTTAATTAATAGCTTCTTTCTTTCCTAACAGAGCAAGGTAAAGGATCAGGACAACCTCAAGAGGTTTTAAAGACTAATTTATGTTATCATGTTTTCTCATATGTTTATGTTATCACCTATTTCAGTGTGGTATTTTGAATCTTTGTGTTTTTCAGTCATTTATAAATATATTATTTGAATTGATCTTAGTTTTTCATCAATGTATTTTGATTATCATTTTGACAAAACATTTTAGTTGAGTGTTACAGTTATTTATCATAGTATGTTGATAGATGTAATTTCCTTAATTGTTTGAAAGATGAATTCAATACATTTCTAGGCTTTTATTCATTTTTTAATTTATTTATTACAGGGGCAAAAAGCAAAGCCTGTTGTTTCATTCATTGCGGGTCTCACTGCTCCACCTGGAAGACGTATGGGGCACGCAGGTGCTATTATCTCTGGAGGCAAAGGTGGCGCCATGGACAAAATAAAAGCTCTTGAAAAAGCAAATGTAATTGTAACCCGATCCCCAGCCAAGATGGGAAGTGAACTTCTAAAAGAAATGAAACGATTAGAGATTGTTTAAACTGTATATTATTCTAAATATAACATTTTATCCATCTGTTCATTCTGTATAGATTATTTAGTAATTATAATGTAATTATTTATTTTGTTGTTTCAGTCATATTTCATACATTGTATCTTTCTATTACAAAAGGAATGTGGGGTTAGTAATTATTTTATTTAACTATTCAATCATGCCTTGGGAATTAAAAAAAAACAACTGCTTATTTCATTTGGTATGGTATGAGAGACAGAAAATCTATACTATATAACTTGCACTAAATTGTTAAAAAAGTACTTCATACTTCCTAAAATTTTCTCATGTATGTAACACAATTGTGTATCTGATTTGCTGCTATGCTTGTCATATGTATAAGTGAAATATATTCACAATGTCGCTGACTTAAATTTAAAAATGATAAAAAATTAATGCAATAAAAGTCAGTATAAATCTTTAGTTTTTATTTTTACAACTTTTTAACACTATAATACATGTGTCATTCCATGCAAATAAAATGAATGAAAAGTTAACAGAAAGAAAATCGAAGATTACTATCAATATGTTAATAAGCAACTTAAGATAAATCTTATCATGTTCATCATCTTCATTATCATAAAACCCCATTACTTCATTGCTGAACACAAGGAATGCTTCAAAGCACAGACCTAAGAAACATGTAGCCATCAACTTCCTGCATGTCTTAGTGATTCAGTAACAATAATTGTAATACATGAGAAGAGCTGATGGTTTAATTTATTAGACACTGAAAATATATTTCTAAAAAACTGTATTTATATTATCTGCTCTTTTTCACTCGGATGTGCCTG
Organism: Parnassius orleans; assembly: GCA_029286625.1. Taxonomy (NCBI): domain Eukaryota; kingdom Metazoa; phylum Arthropoda; class Insecta; order Lepidoptera; family Papilionidae; genus Parnassius; species Parnassius orleans. Next base: position 1,118,524 of record JAGSMP010000102.1, on the reverse strand, counting down.
TGTTGTTTTATTACAGAACAGTTACAAAACAAAATTGTAAATTCCCTGTTTTATCTAGCAATTTTTTGCACATGGTGATAGCCACAAAAAAGTTATAGACAAAAAGTAACAGCATTAACTAGTAAAATTAAAAATACTTAAATTTCATCATAATTTTTATCAGTCTTATGACTCCTATGTGAGCCTAATAAACAAATATGCATTTATCATGTTAAACTAATGCTTGCGATGAAATTAGAAGCATTTAACAAAATAAATACCTTATGACTAAACTTGCATGGTACATTTAGATTCAGGTGAGAACAAAATAACATTTTATACATAAATGTATTTAATGTTATTTGTAAGCAGTATAATGCAAACAGCTCTGATAATATTATTCTTTAGCAGTATAACATTGATAGAGCTGTTTATTGATTTAGGAACTGTGTATGCTGACAGTATAAGATCAATTAGCCATCATTTCTAATCTCATTCTTTATCCGCATGGGTACTTACTAGAAATTGAGTTGTTTCAGTACATGTAACACCAAAAGAAATAATAAAATATTCGATACAGCTACAGAGATAGCTACAGTACTAATGTTATAAATACAAATTAATATCTTCTGCCTCTACTACCACGTCCTCCGCCTCTATCTCTGTCTCCTCTTCGTAATTTCATAGCTTCAAACCTTTTTGCCATGCCCTCTAATTCACAGGGCACTTCTTGATTAGCTTCTTCAAGAATTTTAATAAGATCACTAGCATGTGCCCAATCATTTTTAGTAATGAATGATAAAGCTATTCCTGTTTTCCCTGCTCTCCCTGTCCTACCTACTCTATGAACATATTCCTCAATATGACGTGGAAAATCAAAGTTTACAACATGAGTTAAATCTTGTATATCTATACCTCTTGAAGCAACATCAGTTGCTACTAAAATATTGACTGTACCATCAACCATTTCATTTAAAGCTGCTTCTCGGTCACTCTGTTCTCTATCTCCATGCAGGGACTGACATTCTATTCCCTTTAAACACAACTCAGTAGTAACATGTGTTGCTGTAGCTTTCTTGCCACAAAATATAAGCACTTTGTCGTTATCATTCATATTGAATAGAAAGGACAAAAGGTGAATTTCTTTTTCTTCCTCCTCTACAAATAGTAATTTTTGTGTGACTGTATGTACAGCAGCAAGATCTAATGACCCCACATTGACTTGAATGGGATCCTTCATGTATGATTCAGCTAGGCGTCGTACACCAGGTGGCCATGTTGCTGAAGTCATGACTGTTTGGCGATCTGGTCTTACATCAAATAATGATTTACGTATTTGAGGTTCAAATCCCATATCCAACATTCTATCTGCTTCATCCAAAACTATATAAGAGAAGTTTATTATATTTAAATGTCTAGCTAAAACTAAATCATTTAATCTACCAGGAGTAGCTATAACAATATCAACGCCTTTAGATACTACCTTTATTTGTTCTTTACGATCACCACCACCATAAATACAAACAGATTTAATATCCTTATATTGGTACTTAGATACTTCTTTATGTATTTGAATAGCAAGTTCACGTGTAGGTGCTAAAATAAGTACAGATGGCCCTTCTCTCTCCTCTCTTGGGATGGTTTGCCCCTCAATATGGATCAAAGCAGGCAATAAGAAAGCTAGAGTTTTCCCCGTACCTGTTTGAGCAATACCTATTAAATCATCTCCTCTTAAGAGAATTGGCCATGCTTGACTTTGTATTGGTGATGGTTGCTTAAATCCTTGTTTATATATTTCAGTTAAAATTTCCGGATAGTTTTTAAATGCTTGCTCAAATGTTAACACAGGATTGGGGATTGGTCTTAAATCTGGCCTATCTTTAAAAGTTCTTTTCACTTGCACATCGTGGTTTGTGCGCCTCCAGTCAGAAACTTCGGCATGTGACATATTACATACTTTAGGGTCTTCTTCATAAAAATCTTTTACAATTGGAGGTAAATTATCCCATCTTTCTTTTTGTGCTTTGTCATGATAAGCATTAAGTTTATCCCAATCAACTACTTGCACTCCTTCATTGTTAACTTTAAAAAATTGCCGAGATTCAGTGCCACTATCTGCACTGCCATAATTGTTTTCTTTTTTTGTGTATGGATTGTGACCGTCTATAAGGTTTTCTATCATTTCCTCAGCGTTGGTGATTGCCTGATCTGAGCCACTTAGAGTAATATTTGTTTCGATGCCACTAGAATCCCCAACTTTAATTTGTGCTTGAGATTCAAGTGTAAGTTCGCGAATTTTCGATCCTCCCTTTCCAATAATGCGCCCAACTTTGTTAGAAGGAACGGATAGTACTTTTTTATTATCGTTATCTTGAGGAGCATTACGATTATTGCCGTAGTCTCTCCGTCTCCAATTCGTTTCATCGCGCGGATAACTACTGGACGCCCCGTATGACCTACGATGGTAAGATTGCGAATTAGAACTTGGAGTCCTATTTACCGGTTTCGAGTCGTCTTCTTGCCATTCGTCTTCAAGGTTCGCCATTTTTTCTGATCACGTTGCGGTATACACGATCTCAGCAGATTTTGTAAAATAACAAAATTAGTGTTCTCTTGCAAAGTAAAAAATTAATACTATTATGACTCCTGCAAATTACTATTATTATTCTTGGGTCCTTTATCGAATATAAAATGATATCAATTAAACGTAATACCACCGGCGCCGGTAACGAAAATCGAAATCATAGAGAAATATGTAGCCAGGCTGGTGCAACTTCCATAGTAAAAATTATACGTACGAGATTGGTCAAATTTTAATGACGGTTATCTCTTCTTTCTGCTTTTCGTAACATGTCTATTAATGACATTGTCAAATAAAATAGATTCAAATGTCAAATCAAACAATTACATTTGTATAATTTTATTTATTAAGATTGCTTTAAATTTTGTTATAGAAGCCGTTGTTCATTTACAGAATTGTTAAAAAAATAAATATACATTATAAAACTTGCCAATTAAATGGTGTAAGAATAGGAAAAAATAATAACAAGAAAACACTATTCGTAGCAATATTTCTCTTAGATGATGAAAGGTTTGTGGTGATTTCAACTTTAATTGTAAAATGATATTTAACGCGAGTACATTTATGGAGTAGCCATCTATGTAGGACAGGTTTTTATAGTGTACGATTGTGTACACAAATACAAACAAACTATTTCCTAAATCTGATAGTTCGATGGGATGGCAATCGGAAACGAACTATACTTAGAAACTACATTATCAATTGTGACTGCTAACATTCTATTTGTTCAATAAAAATGTGATTTTATTTATATTATTTTTTCAGATGCTAGCAATGAGTGAAATAGCTGGCACATGCACCAATTGAAAAGATTCACATGTTAAAACATATTTGTGGCAAACATTGCAAATCCGAGGATTTTGAACCCAACTAAAACGAACTGTTATTTCATCAGTGGACTTAATTTAAACTTCCACTATTATGTGTATGTTAATTAGGTTTCATTTACATGTAGCAAAAGATAATATCCCTCTAAAGTCACATTTTGGTAAGAATACGATTATATAACTAAACTCAAAGTTATTCGTAATTACCTGGTTATAAATAATTTTTTTATAGATTCATCTACAAAAATTAGCTATAATGAGCACTCATTTTGAAAGCGACAATTAGTAAACAATCTTTGCGAGTAGTATGTACATAGGTACCTCTGTGAAGAAGCCTAGCGATTTGTACATAGTATTTGTTACACTTAAAAGGAATTTAATCCAATCAGTGTTAAAAAACCCAATATTTTTACCCTTTAAAAAGAACTAATGTTGAATGAAAACAAGCATCCAGACGCACACTATTTATTTTAAAGCATAGCAACTTGTTCAGTGCGAGAATGAAGCCTCGGTCCTGCAATGCCGCAGCCAAACGCTTAGCCACTGCGCTACGGAGTCGTCATTTATTTTTACTTTATTAATTATTAGTATAATAGTGCGTTTTTTATTTTATATTTTCTTAATACATATTTTTGTACCTAATAATTGTAGAGATATAATTACAAATTGCTGTGTGTAAAATACATTGATTTCTTATCTTCATGGGCATTTTTATTCGATCCCCACGTTAAACAAATTATTTCTCATAAATTATTCAGTATAGATATCTAACTTTTATTAAAAAATATCGAAAAACACTATATCGATAAAAGTTATATCGATAAAATTATTCGAGAATAGACATTTACAGTACTATTATAATTCGCCTATGTTGTCAGCACTGTTTCTCAAAAATTAAATGACATGTCTCGATGTTGGTAGAGTAACTTGGCGCAATGTCATACATTTACTTTTTCTTAGGAAGTCCCGCCTCTTAAACGTAGTGATTATATTCTCTTTGTATGTAGCAAGCAAAGAGTAGAGTAACTGTCCGTAGAAAGCTAATAAAAATCGAAATGTTATATTTTTCTCAAAAACTTTAAGAATAAGGTTTCTCTGGTAAATAGTGTATTATCTATGGTTTTGTTTTTAATGTACAGCCGCCTCCACATGCTTGGCAAACAACGGCAAACAGCAAACACCCACAGAGTACTTTTTATATACTGAAACCACAGAACATATATAACCCTAAAGGGGAAGAATAACGACTGCATACAAATTTTATGAGGAAATTTTTCCTTACCAACCGGCGCCATCTGTATACCGCCCACGAAAACTAGACAGTAGAAGTTAGGGCGGGAATTTCAAAGCACAGTGCATTTTACAGATACTTTGTATTGCATTTTATGCACAAGTACATTGCGTTTCTCAATAGTTTCCTTCAAATCACTATCGAGAAACACAGTGTACTTGTGCATAAAATGCTGAAAGCAATATTTATGGAACAGTCTAATAAAACAAACATTGGTATTTGACTTTTTTATTTAGCATGAACTTAATCATAATTTATCAGACATTCATTTGGCAACTATGACTAATTTTGCATGAATAAGTGTGTTTTTGGATTATATATTCATTTGGGACAAAAGGTGTTCACAAGTCACAAGTATGTGTATGTAATGATAATTAATCAGCTAATCGAAAACATGTGAAAACACAAATTAAACATATTCTAAAAATGAAATTATGCATACAATTTGAAAATGCAGCAAGCATCTTAGAACATAATTACAAGTATGGACAGGTCTATTGCATATAATTTTAAACCAAAACCTAGACAAGGTCAAACACAAGTTTACACTTTACAAACATGTATCATATTATTTAATATGTATTATTTCAGTTTAATGAAATAAATAAAGAAATGGTTAGGAAGAGAGATAATTATTATTTTGGTTGAAGGCAGACAGATCTGACAATATAGCTACACTATCGTCCATTAATAAAACAAGTTGTAAAATAATGAATAAAGCATAATCAGCCTATAATGTTCCCACTGCTAGAACACACGCCTCCTCTCTGTGAGAGGGAGTGGGCTGTAAACTACCACACGGGTCCAGTACGGGTAAATCTGCACTAAAAACATAAATGAACATAATCTATTCATATATAATTACTTGTCCTAACTGACTGCAGATCAAAGCAGAACAGGTTCCTTTTGTGACGTAGACATGTACTAAGAAATTTTTTTTTTGAAAATCTATCCCTATAGTGGATAGAACAGAAGTTTGCATGAAAGTCCGTCCCTTATTAAGTAAAATCAATGAGAATTGGTATTTGGACAACAATGAAACACGTTTTTGAGCGATTTTGGAAACTTAAACCCCAACATGTGAAATAAGGATTGAAAGTTTGTATGAGAATCTGGTGTTTTTGAATATTGAGTTTTAAACATGAATAGTTAGATTATTTAATACAAATAAATAAATAGGTGTTGTATTATCATCTTGGGTGAAAAAGTCTAAAATTCAGGCGGTTGAATTTGTGGGCAAAGGTGCTAGTTGTAGATTTATTTATGCATAATTATGTTCATTTTTCTTTTTAGTGCAGATTTACTCGCCTCTTCAGAATACATTCTGTTTTTTAGAATATCATATCTCTTAATTGTAATGTGGAAGACACTATTAACTATGTAACTTATATTTAATTGTTTGTGCTCCACACAATCTTCGAGGAAGTCATAATTTATAGTCTTTTAACAATTGTGTTACTCTCATTTTAATATTCTCTTCATATGCCCCTTTTTCTAAAAATATATTTATTATGCTTGCACTTTTCTCTACACAAGCTATTAAATTCTTTGAGGCATATGTAAGAGATTTTTTTACATTTTCATAACCAACACCAACACCAAAATACAAATATGAACGTGTGGAGCACCAATCAAACTATCAAATGTTGTTCGACAAACGTGTTTGCCAAAGAGAATATAATCACTACGTTTAGTGTTTGCGATGTATCCACAGATCCACACGCTTCGCAATCACAGTCAGTAGTACGCGCTATGGATGATCGATGATAGTCGATGTCAAAAATTAAAACATCGATGTTTTAACATCGATGTTGCCACATGTCAAACATCGAAACATCGATATCAATAAGCCCATAATCGATTATTGGGAACTTTTTTTTCTCTTTTTATTTATTTAGGGATTTTTATTTGTTAATAACTACTACTACTTTCTAAAGGCTTAAATCTTTCATGATGACGGTATAAGTAGAGACAAAGCGGAGAGACTACTCAATGATCTTACCCCTGACTATGCATGTCCGTCTCAACCATTATTTAACTCAATTAATATTGATTTAGAATCGGCAATCACTATCCACGAACTTGAAAATATCATTTTCCATGATTAAGCACCTTCCGTTGATTGGCAAAAACCTGATAGTAAAATTATATAACTTATCATTAATTTATGGATTTATTCCTTCACAATTATTGGGAACTTTTTTTTCTCTTTTTATTTATTTAGGAATTTTTATTTGTTAATATGTCAATCCCATTATAACTTAAAATCTATACATTTACTATTAATCTGCACATACTCAATGCAATACCCGAGGTGGGAGCATGTAGAATGCCTTGCGCAATACCCATATTGTACACATTTATCTTATAGGTCCTTACAAATAATTCCCTTGCCCCTCGGTTCCGCTCACATTCCATTAAAAAATGATGTAAGTCTTCTATTACTCCACACGTTTCGCAATTAGGTGAATCAGTTCTTTTCATCAGATAAGAAATTTTGTTTGATGGAATGTGACCTTTTCTTATTCTAAACATTATTTTAATAATATTTCTATTTAATTTCGTGTCTATAAACCAGGGTATTCGGGGCGGCTCACTCTGTATCGTTTTGTACCAAATACCTTTCGTTTTGGATCGTTCATTGAAAAATTCTTTCCATTCGATATAACATGAAATTTTAAATTTTGGCAGTACTTCTGAGTAACAAGGGTTAATATTATACTCTACACCATTTACACAAGCAGAATTCGCTAATCTATCTGCCTCCTCATTACCCAATAGACCAATGTGTGATAGAATCCATTGCACTCTTGCACAGATATCGCGTAGACTGAACTGATATAATTGGGAAAGTATGGTATAGGCTATCGAAACACCTTTGATACCAGAGGCGGATCGAGCCAAATGTTGGATAGCAGTTTTGCTGTCCGATTATTTAATAATTTTGTTCCAGTTATAGCTTGCGGCATACCTTAGGGCTTCGGATATTGCAATGAGTTCAAGGGTCATAATACAAACGTCATTAGTAACTTTATAACATCTAGAAACTGCTCGAGATGAGTCGAAAAAAGCTGCTCCTTGCAACTTAACACTCTTTGATCCATCTGTGTAGATTTTATGCCAATCGTGATATTTATTTTCAAGTTCTTCAATAACATTCACTTTAAGATAATTTTTTTCATATAATTTTTTGGATTGTTTAACAGACTCTAATTTAATTAATAATATATTTTCAATATCAATGCGGGACAACCAAGTGCTAAGCGAAAATGATTCGAGAAAAGGAGATGATATGATTCTATGATTCATAATTTTAGTCTTATTATAAGATTTATCTAATAGTGGGATTTTCTTGCGTTGCCAACATCTTGTTTCACAGAGAGTGCTAAGTTGCTTCAACAAATCAATTGTAACATTATTCGAAAAAGAGCTGGCTTTTAAAACATATTTATAAGCTTTCCATTACATGTATTAGAGAACTTTTGATAAAACCACCAATAACCCTTAACGCTTTATTTTGTATTTTATCTAACTTTGATATTTTGGACATTAGCGCAATTATGAAATAAAAAACTACCGTAATCGATTCTACTTTTTATTAACGAAATATACAGCTGACGAATATCTTTGGGATGACAATATCATTAGTAGATTTAAAAACTTATTACATTTTTCTGTGATCTCATTAATGTTTGTTCCAGAGTAGGTTACTATCTAGCTACAACCCCAAGTATTTAAAGCAATTTAAGGAAGTCAATGAGTGCTCGTTAACTGTTACATTAGGCAAAAATCGTCTGAGTCCTCGACTAAACAGTCATAACTTTGTTTTGTCAGTTGACAGCTGTAAACCTAGATCGTTTAACATTTCCACTATACAATATAACGCATTATTGATCTTTGACTCACAGATTTTTATATCTTTGTCTTTTATATAATTAACAAAGTCATCAGCATAATGAATAATGTTTACGTTGTGTTGTGATAGTAAATGGCAGATTCTATAAGTCGCTATATTGAATAGGAAAGGGGATATTAGGTCTCCTTGTGCTAATCCTTTATTTGTGCTTCTTTTAAGTACCTTATTTTCAACTTAAGATTTCACCCATAAATGTCTTTCGCTTAGGAATGACCATAAATATTTACAGAACTTACTACCAACCTGCAATTCATCTAATATTTTTAAGACACTATTTATATCAACATTATTATAAGCGTTTTCAATATCTAAAAAGCAAGCTAACGTGGGTATATTTTGTGTAAAACCAGTTTGTATATATGTCACCAAGCGAGACTGACAGTCCAAGCAAGATTGTGATTTCCTAAATCCAACTGTCGATGGCGAAAATATACAATTTTTTTCAATGAACCATTCTAGTCGCTTTAGCATCATAATGTGGAAAGTTTTACAAAGACATGACGTTAAGGAAATTAGTCTCAGTTTATCATCAGAATTAGATGGTTTAGGATTACTATTTTTTGGTATAGGTATAACCAGCACATTACGCCATTGACTTGGTATATTTCCAGACCTGAACACAAATTTATAAAGAAATAAAAGAATTTTTTTTGCGATATCGGGAAGATTATAGATCATACTATATGTGATTTCGTCATCTCCAGGAGCAGTATCTTTTTTTTACAACTTTTCAATTCTTCCATTGTAAAATCAGTGTCTAATGAAGGATTTTTAGATATAAAATTTGGACATACGTCGGTTGCAGAATCCGGTGTGTGCGAAAGTAGAAGTTATTCTTGCTTATCTAACGGAAGAATGATTTTTGTTTACGAATACCTTTCATCCATCGCATGCGCTGCCACATGTTTGATATTGAAATCTCTCCATCTATTGACTCGCAAAAGTTCTGCCAATGAGTACGCTTTGACTCTATTATAAGTTTACTGGCTTCTTTAGTTATTGCTTCTAAGTGAGTTAAATTGTTGGGAGTTGGATTACGTCTAAAATTCCTAAGGGCTAATTTTCTTTGAGCAACTACTCTAGACAGGGCTGGGTTCCACTAATTTCGGGGTTTGAATTTTGTTTCTGGATCAATGCGTACTTTTATAGTAGGTATACTAGCATCGGCCGCTTTATCAAGTTGAGCAAGTAGAAAATTATACATTTCTTGAATACATGTTTCATCATATGTATCAATATCTAATAAATCAACGCTAAAGGATTCTTTAATTTTGTTAGTATACGCTATCCAATCAATTTTCTTAAAATTACCTTTCTGAATGCTATTATATTGTTTTGGGATATTAGTACTTAATTTAATTACTAGATGATCGCTCCCTAGATTTTCGTTAAGCACCTTCCAATCGAAGTTAATGGCAATATCATTTGATACAAAAGAAATATCTGGGGAAGTTTCGTGTACAAACCCATTGACAAGTTTAACTCTTGTTGGCATTCCATTATTAAGAGAAAAATAACCATGTTCTATCGATGAGTCTACTAATTGTACCCCTCTTGCATCGGTTTTGTACGACCAATTGCTGTGGTGTCCATTAAAATCACCTGTTATTAATGATTTTTTTGGGAAGAAGGAAAATAGCTCCTACCAGTCTGATACTTGAGTTCTAACTGATGATGGACAATAGACTGATATAATTTTGTAAGAACTTACAATTGTACAATTTAAAACATACAATTTCTATGCTTGGGTTAGTTAATCGAATTGTACTTATTACGCTTTGAAGTGAGTTGTGTGTAACGATTGCAACTCCACCATAAGAGTCATATCTGTCCCGTCTATAGATACTATAACCTTTAATATTAATATTATCATCAGTGTTTAACCATATTTCACTTAGTATGGCTATGTGTATTTTTTCTTTTATCAAAAGCTCCTTGGGGACCAAAATTGATAGATCTTGGGATCTATCAATTCCACTGTAATATATCAATAGCGATGTTTTTGTTATGTGTACTATTCACGATTCATATAATTTAAAATTGTTTCATAAATTTTTTGTCCCGATGTTAAACTACTCACAAATGTTTTAAGTACTTTAAAAATAGAATACACGAAAACCGCCATAACTTTATCCTCAAAACTTTTCCTAGAGTACCAAATAGAATGAACATTTAATAAGAGTCCCTTAAAATCAATTTTTTTTTACTCATTTCTTCTTCATCTGAAGTACTTTTTTGGCCTTCTTCTTCCGCTTCCTTAAACTCAATATCATTTTCTATCATATTTATTTTTTCTTTTCTTTGTCTTTGTTTTTTATTTTCTTTCCTTTCCTTTTTATTTGTTTCTAAAGGTGTTTTTCCTTCCTCTGAGGCTGATTCTTGATTATTTTCATTATGAACTTGAGCGTCAGTAACAACCTGACTATAACTTCGAGATCCATGGTTTTGCCACACTTGTGTAGGCTGTTCTGTCATCTCTTGATTGACAAAAGTATCTTTAGAGTGCGTATTTAAGTTTTCGCTCATTTCTATTTGACTTTTATTTATAACCATCTGTAGAGCTTTTCTGTAAGGTATATTTTTCTTACTCATAGTGATACGTATTTCTTTTTCTTTGAGATACATATGGCATCTTTTATCCAAAACGAAATGAAATCCTTTACAATTGAGGCACCTGTATGTTTTTAGATCACAGTTTATGTGTTCTGTACTACCACATTTTGGACATAAGATTTTTTTAGTCGGGCATGCTTTAATAATATGTCCGAATTTCCAGCATCCGGTACATTGTGTTACTGGAAAAGTGTAGTTTTCCACTTTGAAATTATACTCATATGCCGTGACATAAGAAGGTAAAATAGTGCCTTGAAAGCATATCCTTACAGTTTCACTTTTGACCCACTTGCTATTTAAATCTAGTCATTTAAGTCGTCTTACCGCCAATATATTGATATCACTTTTCAAAATAGCTAAAATATCTTCTTCAGTAAACTCCAAATCTACACCTCTGATCAATCCATAAGAAATCGTGGTTTCAAACGTTTTTTTGATATTTGTACTCTAAATCTTGAAATTTTTTACAACTAATCATTTTTTCCGCATCATTATCACTTTGGAAGCAAATCAAAACTTTGAAAGGAGACTTATATTTGATTGTTTCAATATTCTGAATATTCTCACTTCGTAATAATTTAGCTAACGCCATTTGTTTTGGTAATTCTTTAAATGATGTAACACAAACCACATATTTAGATCCGATTTCTTTCGATATTGTCTTTTGCCCCTGTCCTGTTGAAATACTTCTTAAGAGTCGTTTCGGTCTTCTTTTTTCAACTGTCACATAACCATCTTCGCTGTTTGTATCTTCTTCACGTGCTTTTCTCTTCTCCAATCGCACTTCAGGCTTTCGAGTAGTGAACCCAGAGTTCGTATGTTCCACTTGAGCCACACGAGTTATTCTTCGATCTTCAATTTGGTTTATTTCTAATTCATATCTACGTATGACTTTCGAATCACTTCCATCACTTCTGTCTATCGATTTATCTTTATCACTATTCATATTTAAACATTGAGGGTAAATTTAAAAAAAGTCTTTATATTACGTACTGAGCGGTCTATGACGTGTGTGCACCAGGCGACAGCTCGCGCAAGACTGATTATTGGGAACTTGCGAACACTGCGAACCCGCGAAATCAATATCAACTAAATCTTGCATCTCCCCTAAAATATTTAAAATTTTGAATAATTCAGAATTCGTGAACGCATCGATAACCTAAAAATATATCATTATGGTGTATCAAATTTCACTGTCAAGTGTCAACTGTAATGTCGCAGTTGTCACTGAATTCGCTTTGTTACTCTGTGGTGTCATTGTTGGTTGTCTGTTTCTTTGTCAGTTGTTTTTTAACAAATCCGAAGGTGGATCTTAAACAAGATCCAATGCAAGTTTAGAACAATGTTATTGGTTTTACCTATCTAAAATAAAAATAAAAACTTGCGGTGAGATATTTGACCACAATCGCTATCTACCGACTTCAAAAAGGAGGAGGTACTCAATTCGACTGTATTTTTTTTTATAGGAGAGGGGACAAACGAGCATGCGGCTCACCTGATGGTAAGTGACTACCGCCGCCCATGAACAACTGCAACACCAGGAGAACCAGAGGAATTGCAGATGCGTTGCCGGCCTTTAAAAAGGAGTAGGCTCTTTTCTTGAAGGTACCTAAGTCGTATCGGTCCGGAAAAATCGCTGGTGGTAAACTATTCCACAAGGAAGTTGTGCGAGGAAGAAAACATCTTCTAAATCGCACAGTTGTGGACCGCCAATCATCCAGATGGTGTGGATGGTATCGGGAGTTCTGCCGCGATGTGCGTTCGTGAAATTAGGCGGCTGGGATTAATCCGAACAATTCCTCAGAGCACTCCCCATGGTAAATGCGAAAGAAAATGCAAAGGGATGCAACATCCCTACGCAGCGCCATTGAATCGAGCCGATCAGAAAGAACTCGGTCGTCGACGATTCGAACCGCTCTGCGCTGGATGCGGTCAAGTGGAAGGAGCTGGCACTGGGGTGCCCCAGCCCAGAGATGAGAACAGTATTCCATGTGAGGCCGAATTTGCGCTTTGTAAAGTTGCAAGCGATGTGCCGGCATAAAATACTGTCTCGCTCTGCTGAGCACGCCAAGCTTTTTAGAGACTAATTTAGCCTTCCCTTTCAAGTAACGGTGGAACTATACGTCATTCGATATGTCGATGCCGAGGATTCCCATGCTAGCTGAGTGCCCTGAAATTGAGGCAAAACCCCAATTTGGCCTTCTCTTTCAAGTGACCACGAAACTGCACGTCACTCGATATGTCGACGCCGAGGATTCCGATACTGGCTGAGGAAACAAGGGGAGTGCCTTGAAACTGAGGAGATACGACAAAGGGGTTTTTTTAGCGGTAAACGCGCAAACTTGTGTCTTCTGAGGATTAAACTGGACTATATTTAGTCGCCCCCAATCCGAGACTTTGTTCAGCAAAGACTCGACTTCAGACACAAGTTTGTTCCGGTACTCGGCGACGTTTTCCCGAGAAATATTGGCACGGCCGGTGTATAGAGCATCACCAGTGCTGTCATCCGCATAGCAATGAATGCTACCGGTTTGCAACATATCATTGATATGCAGAAGAAACAGCATTGGTGATAGCACGCAGCCTTGTGGAACACCAGCGTTAATAGGTTTGTAGTCGGAGCATGCACCGTCTACAACGACCTTGATGCTCCGATCTGCAAGAAAGCTGGTGATCCAATTGCACAATTTCTCGGGAAGCCCATAGGAAGGGAGCTTCGAAAGAAGCGCTTTGTGCCAAACCCGATCGAAAGCCTTCGCAATGTTCAAACTAACGGCCAATGCCTCCCCCTTGGACTCTACTGCCTCCGCCCATTTATGAGTGAGGTAGACCGGAAGATCGAAAAACGAATCACGATAAGTTTAGTATATCCTGATTTAATAGTTTTTAGAGTTCCGTAGTTACAGAACAAGGAATCCTTATAGTTTCGCCATGTCCGTCCATCCGTCCGTCCGTCAGCGGTTTTGCTCAGACCCTAGGTGCTACAAATCTGTAATTTGGCACAGTTATAAATATTAATCACGCCTAGAAAACTGTGAAATAAAATCTTAAAAAAACATTTTTATTTTGGGTACTTCCCATACAAGTAAATGGAGGATGATTTTTTTTACCTGTCTATTCCATCATGTGGGGTATCGTTGGATAGGTCTTTCAAAAACATTGGGGGTGTTGAACAACATCTTTTCGATTCAGGGGTCCGTTTGCGAAATACTTTAAAGTGGTATTTTTCATTAGAGTCATGTGTCCCCCCCTACCAACTAAACCGATGTTTATGGAAATGTGAAAAGTATACACAATAGTAGTATATATAATGAAGTTAAAAGGAAAACTATCACAGCTAAGTAGAATCAAAATGTTAACGAGTAATAGTTGACCAACTTAAAAAATACACTTGGATTAGTAAAAATTTCGTTACATTTTCATAGCAAATGACCTAAAACTAGCTGCATTAATAACTTTGTAATGTTATTGTAAGCTGTTAAAAATAAACATTTATTATATTAGCTTTACTTTTTCATTTGCGGGATAGATAGGGTATTATTATCGAAATCGAAAAGTTTTTTAAATATTTTTTGAATACCATTCCCTATAAGGCTGATTTGAAAATAAGTCCTTCAGTTACGATCACGGGCCCATTTTTAGTCGTTATAGCGGTCAAACCGTGAACTCACTTATTATGCTCATTATCAAGGAAGCCCACGTATTGTGATGGGCAACTACGGAACGCTACCTCTACATTGTGCGTGGCCCGACACGCACTTGGCCAGTTTTTAATTATACATAAATAAACACTCACGCCTGTCACCCAGAGGGGTAGGCAGAGACTACGGACTTCCATTTGGCACGATCCTGGCACACCTCTCTCGCCTCCTTTACATCCATATATCTACGCATACACGCTCGTCGGTTAAGGGTACTCCTAATCTGGCCAATTTTCAATATATCGCCAATTTGGTCGATAAACCTTCGTCTAGGGCGTCCCTTTCCGACTCTGCCGTTCACTTCTGCAGCATAAATTTGCTTTGTCACTCTTTCTTCGTTCATTCTTTCTACATGACCAAACCACCGAAGCATTCCTTTCTTAATCCTGGTCACAACGTCATCTTGCAAACCACACTTTTCTCTTATCATATTATTTCTCACCCTGTCATTCAGATTCAGCTCTAGCATACTCCTCAATGATCGCATTTCTACAGCATTTATTCTACTCTCATGCTTCTTCTGCCAGACCCAACTTTCACTACCATACATTAAAGTAGGGACTAACACAGCATTGTGAATTGCCAAACGTGCCTTTTTTGACACATTCTGACTCTTCACAATAGCGTGTAGAGCCCCATTCACTCTATTTCCTGCGTTCACTCGTCGTTCTATATCCTTATCATATCTACCATCCCTGCTAAATAAACATCCCAAATATACAAACTCATCTACTTGCTCAATCAACTCCCCTTCTATTCTTATTTCACATAACGTTTTACTTTCTTCTCTTTCAAAAACCATCACTTTCGTCTTACTTGCGTTCACTTTCATACCCCTTTCTTTTAATGACCAGTTCATTAAAGTAACCATCATTTGCAACTCGGCCGCCAACGATGCAAATATGACTTGATCATCGGCGTACAAAAGGTATTTGACGGTTAACTCACCCATTCTCACAACCCACATTCTTCAACTTTCAAAGTTTGCAAACAACTGTCCATAAATAGGTTAAACAGCCAAGGGGAAGCTACACAGCCCTGTCTGACACCTTTTTGGATGTCAAACCAGTCCGAGTAGAACCCGTTGATCCTGACACAAGCACTAGAGTCCCTATAAAGAGACTTCAATGCCTGTATCAAACCAGCGCTCAAACAAAATGAGTTAAGTGTTTGTCATAACACATTCCTGTCCACTCTGTCATACGCCTTTTCCAAGTCCATGAAAGCACAAAAAACTTTCTGGGTTTTGGCCAAAAACTTCTCCGCAATCATGCGCATGGAAAATACTTGATCCGTACACCCCATTCCCTTTCTAAATCCAGCTTGCACATCCCAAATTTTTCCATTAGTTTCTTCCATAACTCTTTCAATTAACACCTTAGCATACAGTTTACCCACAATGCTAAGCAAGCTGATACCACGGTAGTTTTTACAGTCCTGCTGTGACCCTTTTCCTTTATATATTGGGACTATAACGGCTTTGCACCAGTCTTCCGGTACCCGCTTCAGTTCCCAACATAAATTAAACAAGGTGTACAGCAGGCCTGCCACCACTCCCTCTCCAGCCCTTAGCATTTCGAGTGATACTCTATCATATCCGGCTGCCTTACCTGCTTTCATGCTTTTCATTGCTTTCATTATTTCATCTACACTTATCTCCCTACCTCTCTCCACTTAATTCAGACGACCCTTTACTCATAAACACGCTTTCAAAGTTCTTACAGTCATACATTACACATTAAGAGAGAGGAACGACATTATTAGTACAAATTATTTTCTTGTTTGTGCCTAGGTATAAGTAATAACTTAGCATATGGAACGTAACATGTGATCCATTAAATTTCATTGTACCTAGGTTATGTTACCATAAAGTACAAACTCGTTAGATAATATTAATTAATTAACTTTTGCTTGCATCTTAATATTTATGTAAATTAACGGTGGGGATGTGGCGCTGACAGCTGATGCACAGGTCTCCTAGTTCGGCTGCAGATGCTATGTTTCAAATATATGTACCAAATTAGCTTTATTAAGTGTTAAGCAAATATCTGGTTGTACTACCTTTTGGAAATAAAGAACTTATTATTATTATTATTATTATTATTCATACCGCCAGAATTACCAGCTTTGGTTGCCAGTAAATCTAGCCATGCTCTCTTCTTTGCTTCAACTTCCATCCGAATCTCATCATCCCACCACAACGTATTATTTTTCCTTTCATTCGTTCTCTTACTTACACCACATACTTCGGTAGCTGCATCCACCAAAACTTTCTTGACATTATTCCATACAGTCTTCAGGTCTAAATCATTCATACATATTTCATTCAAACCATTTATATTCTCCCTCAGTCTACATTTATACTTCTTCACACCTTCATCTTGTAACCTCTGTTCTTATACGCTGTAACGCAGTGGTAGACACAGATGTCCGATGCCGCCAACGCTTGAATAGACCATTAATTCGGCATAAGACCAAGTAATGATCCGTCCCTACGTTGGACCCCCGGTAAACTCTTGTATCTACCATTGCGCTCCGCATTCTTTCATCCACAATTATGAAATCTATCATGCTTCTATCATCACCTCTTTCCCATGTATACATGTGAATCCTCTTATGGCGAAAGAAAGTATTCGTCACAAAAAGATTCTTTTCCTCACATACGGTGAGGAGGTCTTCACCATTCTCATTTACACTTTCATCGCCAAACATTCCTAATATCCTTTCATAACCAGACCTCTTCACCCCAACCCTTTCATTAAAATCTCCTAACATAATGATATTTTCATTTCCCTTACATTTCATCAACACCATCCTTACCATGTCCCAAAACTGCTCTCGGATATAAGTGGGCTTAGACATGTCTGGGGCGTACACCCCTAGCACAAACAACTTCTTTAAGCCCTCTTTCATTCGTATCCATAGCAGCCTTGGGCTTACACATTCATACTCTTTCACACATTGACCCATTCTTTCTGAAAGGATGACACCGACTCCCTGGCATGCCCGCTCAGTCTCGTCTACACCAGACCAGTAAGCGGCATACATGCCATGTGCAGTGGCATCCTTTCCCTTTCGTTTCGTCTCATTTACACATAACACATCTATTCCTCTATCATTCATCATTTCGCATATTTCATCCATCTTATCATTCTACATTGTTACATGTTATATACCTCTACATTGTGCGTGGCCCGACACGCACTTGGCCAGTTTTTAATTATAAATATTCAATTCCTTTATTCGTATAAATAAACTTATTAGAACCTGAAGACAATTTATAGCAGTGATAATTGAGAATTCATTTGAGATTCTATGGTATATAAATTCTTCAATACAATGACCTTGAGAGCCATTAATTTTGCCTTATTTTTTTAAATAAATATATGTCAACCCGAAAGTAATCGCTGTCACAAGCTCTTCGTCCGTTATGTTTGCCCATCCGGAATATACTAGCACGTTCGCCGAGCGTGTGGATGCCGTGTTTGTGTTGGGTGATTGTGGTCGGTATTTGTTCGTGTTTGGTGTTTGTGGCAAACACCAAGTATGTGGAGGCGGCATAACAACAGACTAAATAGCCAAATATTATAAAATTTCTAAGTTTTACAACAGACTAAGAAGAGAAACCTACCAAAGGTACCCACCTAGCCACCTACTTTGAGATAGTCACTGACCTCTATATATAGGCTTGGGCAAAAAATTACGATATATCGAAATATCGATATTTTTATGACAAAATATCAGTATAATCGTCGATATTTTTAATCGCGATATATCGATATTTATTTTAGAGTATCGAATTCGTATCAATTTTAAAATGTTGTATTAATGGACAAAACATGAAACAACAAAAGGAGCTACAAAAGCATTCATGTGTGGTTGGCGTTTTTCTTTTCGTCGTCTAACCGTCAGTAATATTAAATTTTGGGCCTTATCCTTACATCATGCAAATGATGACGGTATATCGATATTTATCACGCAATAATTATCGATACTGTTTAAAAATATCGATTCGATATATATAAATATATTTTTTTCCCTTGCTCATCGCTACCTCTATATATACAAGATACAAGTACGCTGGACTGGCTATCAGCGTTGCCAACACCAGTTTGTCAAATTCCCCAATTTGGGGACAAAAAATCAACGGATTCCCCACAAATTCCCCTCAATTTTATTTTAAAGAAATGCAACAAGTTTCAACTAATTTTATAAGATTTTTTTTTTTGAAGTTTATTGGAAACTTACTCCTTAAGAATAGATTTTCATATACAGGGTGTTTTTGAAACGCTCCCGAAAACGAAGACAGACGACAGTACTAACTATATCTTAGATGATGGGTGAAATATAAAATCGATCCTGATGAAAAAAAAATCATCTTTTCACAACGTTTTATTAGCTTTATTCACGCTCCATCGTGTTATTAAAGTTAAATAAAACGTTAATTTCATTAAAATAAAACATGAAAATACTTAAATATTAAACCAGCAGTGGAATTACTGAATTACAATCAGCTGACTAGGGGTCAATGTACGCGCGAACGCCGAATTCGCGCGGCCCGCAACTAGCGATGGTACCACAATACCTAATAATTTACAACACTTGTCTAAATACCTAACTTATCTACTTAACCTACTAATTTGCCACTGTGGTTGTCTCCACATAGCCACTTTAATTCGAATTCACAGGTTAAATAAACCAAATAACTGGTTCGATTCCCCGCAAATGAAAAAAATACTTAAATAAAATGTTAACAAGGTTAGAGTCATGCTTTTTTATCCATTGTGTAGGTATATTTTTTATTCTGATGTATTCAGTTATGTACCTATTCAGATCAGTTCAGTACTAAATTATTTAAAAAAAATTAGGTTAAATAAACCAAATAACTGGTTCGATTCCCCGCTAATGAAAAAAATACTTAAATAAAATGTTAAAAAGCTTAGTCATGCTTTTTTATCCATTGTGAAGGTATGTTTATTATTCTGATGTATTCAGTTATGTACCTTTTCAGATCAGTTCAGTACTAAGTAATTTAAAAAAATTAGGTATGAAACGGCTTACCGATCCTCCGTGGCCTTATGAGATTCTCCAAGGCACATTAATATGTTGCCGTATTCACGAGCACTATAAACGTACGCGTTAGGCATTATTAAAACAAAAAAGAAACACAAAACGTAACAACAAGAATAACACGTAATAACAAGTACGTAATACCAAGTAATAACAATAAGAATTTAATAAACAAAACCAATGAACTGTCGCTCGCGCATGCGTGTCCAAAGTCAGCGCGGAACTGTCTCAAAACTAAAATTAATAGTGAATCCTGCCAAAACTGAAGCCTACTGCGTCCTAACTAACGTCCTTGCGGTAAACACTTTGAACATTCCACAGACCGTCAAATGTTATGACATTGCCAACTTTTCTTTTATAAGTTTAGTTTCCATATGATCCCTACGACTAGTCTTTCATATGGAATTTAGAAGTTATAGTTGTAATTTTTTTAATACAATTAGACAATCAATTGTACCCTGACGAAACAAGCAGTTCGTTACTACAAAAATGATATTGAAATTAATAAACGTACTTACTTGGGTTATCTTTGATTTTGTACAAGAAAATAGAAATAAAATGGTATTGAATAATTTAATAGTTAAAATCAATTGCAATTATGATCGACAGTTAATTAATCTAAAAAATAATTATTTTACTTTACTTTTATTGACTTTCCGTTTTTAATCCTTCCAATACTTTAATTTGAAAACAGGTACGTCAAAACTATTACAAATTACTTGCAAGTTTTATTGTAATTGCCGCCTCTAATTCTTATGTCGCTTGCAAACAAATCTTAGGAGGTGACACACAGTCGGCCGGGTGGCGGCAGCGCGTGGTACGAAGGGGGCGCGACGGGGGAATGCTCGCCAGTATTGTTGTGCGCGCACGCTATTGGTTCCTCATTCTTGCCGCGCTTTGCAAAAGCGATGTTTCCCAATATACAGTCGCACACACAGCTTTCTATGCACGACGCGCGACGATGTTTTTAAAAAGGAAGGAAAGAAAAATTATTTATATCTATTGTTTTATGACTGAACTAGTGAACGAAAAGGTAAATAGAAGGTGAATGGGAAAATTGTGCAGTAAAGTTAAATGTATTGAGGAAGAATACCGAAAAATTACCATGTGGTCAACCTGATGACGGAAACATTTATCATTCGCATTGATGATGATGATTCTGATGAAGTAGCATCCAGTAACACCAACACACCATCGACATCCGGCTTCCATGTTCCATGTTCTAACGGTATAATGGACGGCGTGTCACCCTTAGCTTAAGTTTTCTTGTTACAAACTACTTTATTTTACGATTGAAATAAAAATAATGCTCAAGCATACATTATCCATTTTAATTTCAACCTCTTCCAAAGTTCTAAGAAGCTAGTAAAGTAACTATTATGATTCTACAATAAAACCATTAATTACTATTATAATATTATAAAACAACAGCCTACTACCATGTAGTACTTTAGAACGCGACTGTACCCATGCGCAGACACACCCCTCCACTGTCGCTCAGCGTCGTGACGGGACCTGTACGAGCTAGATAAAGAGTTTGGCTTCGACGCGGATATTGACCCTAGTCAGCTGATTTTATGATTTATTTATTTTAAATTCCACTGCTGGTTTAATATTTAAGTATTTTCATGATTCTTTTTAATGAAATTAATGTTTTATTTAACTATATCAACACGATGGAGCGTGAATGAAGCTAATAAAACGTTGTGAAAAGATGATTTTTTTTTCATCAGGATCGATTTTATATTTCACCCATCATCTAAGATATAGTTAGTACTGTCGTCTGTCTTCGTTTTCGGGAGCGTTTCAAAAATACCCTGTATAAGCCAAGGTTATGAAAATTTATGGGGAGTAAAATCAAACGTTACGTTACGCGTTACGTTATGTATTCATGTTTCCAAAACGTAAACAAGCGTTTTTCCCAAAAAAATTGTTTTCACACTTTTTCCATATTTTAGCAACAAGTATTTTACTCCATGGAGTGTTTTTAATTCCTTCCCTTGTTAAAAGTACTACAGTATCTGCATTCATATACTGTTCGCTTTAAAATAAAAAAAAGATATGAAAAAGCATTATATTGTTACGAGCTTGGGGTTCGAGACAATTAAAAACTGCCGAGTGAATTACCAAAATTGACACTTTAATTAAATATATAAATGTAATTACACAACACTAATTACAACTTAAACCACACTAATAACAAAACACAATTTTACTACAGATCGCTTTAATCGCAGTTGTATCGCTTCGAAGTCTTCGCTTGTATCACCAATTCAATACTGACTCGGTCGCGGTCTATACCGGCCTTATATAGGGCCTCAGATAGTTTCCAGAACCTTCTACTGTAGAAACATCTAGAATGTTCGAGTAAATATCGGTCCCGAAATTTCTAGAAAGATCTTGACTCTCCTAGTTCTGCTACTCGATACCAGAGGGCGCTAGTGGCTAGTGTTGCCATGTACAAGACATTAATAATGGCGCGTAACAATATAATACACATAAGCTGCGAAAATAAATCCGAAAATTAAATGTGGTGCAACGAAGATAATTAAAAAAAGGGAGTCATTCGATATCCATTAGTAGCATAACAAAAATGTTAAGATAAGTATATAGATTTCTTGAAAAAAGGTTCTGACTTGGCCCGGGCTATCGATTTTAAAAATTTCCGTATCTTCCCCGCATAATACCAATCCCCAAAAAATCCTCAATCAACTTGAGATTCCCCGCAGTTTGGGGAATTCCCCACATGTTAGCAACGCTGCTGTCTATGCCCTACAAAATGTTTGTGTTGTTCTGAGGTTTGTGCCAATTTGAAGCGCCACCATTGTTCGCACCAAGAACTAAAATTGACATAATATGCCAAAGTACCAAAGTCTGTTGTGTTGTTTAAATCGTACCTCCGTATTTTAAACAAAAAAATGAAAGTATTTTGTGTGTGTAGTTTGAATATGTTTGATTTTAGTTATATAATAAGAATTATTTTTAGTAATAATGAGTGTGCGTAATTTGTAGAACTCATTACCAAAAGGAAAGTGGGATAACATTTCACAAGTAAGTGAGTTTACAGCTAATTACATTTAATATGGTTATGACCAACATCTTTGGCTTTATATTACTTAGTTTTGACACAATAAATAATAGTACAAGAACAGAAGGATCACTCTCTGATAGCAAACTTGCGAGTTTAAACCAAGTTACAAAGTCACTAATATTCATAATACTTTGCACGTCTCGGATAGGACCTTCGTTAAAATAGCCTACCGATAGTTGTGGCGCGAGTATTAAATCAAAATGCACCCTACGGTCGCGTGCGAGAGTCTGTATCACTTAGCCCGTTCCGCGCCTTTGTTAAGGCCGCCCTACTGTGGTGTTAGGTGTTGTGAGAAAACCAATTGAATCCTTTGATATTAGTTGCTAATAGAATACACCGAGATGTTATGCAATGTATTAGAAAATATCCCCTTTGTCGTTTTGCCTCAATTTCAGGGCACTCAGCTAGCATGGGAATCCTCGGCATCGACATATCGAATGACGTATAGTTCCGCCGTTACTTGAAAGGGAAGTCTAAATTAGCCTCTAAAAAGCTTGGCGTGCTCAGCAGAGTGGGACAATATTTCATGTCGGCACACCGTTTGCAATTTTACAAGGCCCAAGTTCGTCCTCACATGGATAACTGTTCTCATCTCTGGACCGGGAACCAAGCCATTTAGCGTGGTGGACGTTAAAGTCACCATTCACCAATGATCACGATCTCTGCGGATGGGACCTCTTGTAGTACGGAGTCTACAGCCATTTGGACGTGGTCGATTCTCTGTCGAGTCTGTGTCGGCATTACCGCTATGGGACTTATAGAGGCACTCGTAGACGTGGGAATGTTCGTTGCTGTCTACGCGCAGCTGAAGGATGGACAGGTCCGTACCTTATTTATTTATTTATTTAATCTTTATTGAACCTTACAAACAGTACAGGTGTTGTAAAGGCGGATATAATGCTAAAAACATTCTCTGCCAGTCAATGTTTAAGACTTCCGAGGTGTCGAGAACAAGTTTCCTATCTGATGTATACGCAAACTCCAGCCCTAGGAACAAAGGAGTATTCTAATTTGTACCCCGGGTAGGAGAGGCACAAGTATCTAGTTAGTGTCGCTGTATGCGTAGTCACAACGCGCGACCACAAAATGTTATTTTTTCCATACGCGTTGCGCCTTGTCACCTCAGGTGTAGAAGGTATATGTGTAGTGAGTGAGTTTAGTTTAGTTGTTATTCTACTCTATGGTAGTAATCTAGATTCTTTGATGTTAGTGCTTTTGGCTTTTACAGCTTTATCTGAAAGGCCGGGCCGCTATAAAAAGGGGAACGTGAACAACGTTACTTTCATAACGGTGTTCATCTATGAAAATTTTGCGCTTCACAGATGAGTTATCTAACAAATGTGGCGGGCCCCAGCTCCGACGGCTAACTCGTTTCGTTCGATGTTTGGGCGGTTCTCACCACCCAGAACATAGAACGAACGGTGAGAGCGCGGGTGTACGGGGTGTACGTGGTGTGGAGGGGTGTGCAGCGCCCGTCTGTCCTGTCCTGTCCGTTGTGCTATCGGTGTTTGTGACACCAGGTGAGTGTGTAGTGTTAATGCGTGACGGACCGGTGACATTTTCATGGTTGGAGTAGCGGAACCGGGGGTTCAGCTAAAACGTTACGGAGTCTCCAGAGAGTGGCCGTGACGTTTAAAGTCGGAACGTAGCTATGGTAGTATAAGTTAGTTTGTACTAGTGATTTATTACTCTTTGGTATTCGCTAGTTTAGGTGAACGCACATTTGTCAGCACCGTACGCGCAGCACGCGCCGTGCGCGTCGCAATTTAGAATTCGTTGTATGAAATCATATTAGACCTCGCACATTTCACTCACACCGTACGCGCCGTATTTTATAAAATGCGTTAGGTTTCCGAATATTGAAAGAGGCATGCTGTTGACGTCATATAATGCGGCGCGTTATGCGCGTGCTGATACTCAGAGTTGTCTAATGTTGCCAACTTAGTGGATTTTCCACTAAAACTGGTGGTTACGACTACACGGTTTTCAACGTCTAGTGGAGAATTATTGTTTACAGTAGCTAATGTTTTTTCTAGTGGTTCAGTAGAATTAAGTTACAATTAGTGGCAAGATAACTTCACCATTAACCCACTTTCACGTTTAGAAATATATTTTTAGTTCATTTCAGGAGTATTTACTTTCTGTGTAGGCAAATAAATGAGTCTTCAGACAAGACATGCGTAAGACGATCTATTCATCAAATGCAAATATCTGAAAAATTGTTCATCATCATCTAATAAGTCTTTATATAACGTATTATATTTCCATCTTTCTTCGAATTTTATTTTCTTCTTCCTGCTGCCAAGCAGGCTAATACAACATTTTTTTCCATTAGCGATCCGAGCAATTCCGAGCGATCAATGTCACTGCACCGTTTCACACCAGTGGTTAGAAAAAACTATAAAGTTGTCGGCAATACTAAAAATTTTCGCACAGTGCGTACGGCACGTACGTGCCAATGTGCGACGCCATCAGTAAATGCGGCGTGTACGGCGCGTACGGTGCTGATAAATGTGCGTTCACATTTAGTAGCATGCGCAGTATCTTCTTAAGCGCATTATTCACGATCTATCCCAGCTGTACGTCCACTCAAAGTCGTGGTTTTGGACGTAGCAAACACATTACCGTGCGCGCATCCAGTGTGTTATATGTAATCGAACGAATTGAATGAGTGCGCGTGTTTTATTTATTTAAATTACCACCAGTTTTGTCAATATGCCTAAAAATGGGAGTTCTTCTAATATTGTCATCAGCAGCAGAAGAGAGAAAAAAATTAAATGAAGTTTATTTATGATTATGGATTTGAAACACATTTATTAAACTTTTTTTAATGTAACCGTGATTTAAAATAACGCAAGCTAAGTTTTAAGGTAGAAAATGAAAGTGTGAATGCTTAGGCACTACAATTTTATTTAAGCAGAACTTAATCTTATTTGTTAGGAGAATTAGTACCTACTTAAATTGCGACGAACCTCGACAGTCTTTTTAAAAACACAATTTAAAGTATAAAATGATTTAATGTTCTTTCGAAAGTGGTTAGTTACAGAATGAATTAATATTAATGTTAGAATAAGTCTAGTACAATTATCATATCGTCACCGGATAGGTTGTTCGTCTTACATTACTTAGAATTATCACTCGAGTTCTCACGCATATGCTGATGTGGCTGTTTGGAATATTGAGCCAGGGACGGATTGAGGCGATATAACTCCTCCCTCCACAAGTTCGGGATTATCCTCGGGATTATCTCGAATTTTCCAGATTTTACAGATATCAATTAATTTATGTTTAAAAATAATACTTAAAATAATTAATATAATAACTAAGATTATAATGTTGATTAAACTAACACTTTTATTAGTAATTTCACTTTTTTCATTTTCACTTAACTCACTGTCACTAATTTCTCCCATACTCTTCTGTAGTAATAGATTCAGGAACTGTACGTCTGCTATATTAACTCCATCGAGATTTATAGGCTTCTTCAGAGTACTTGACGGGTTGAGTATTATCTTTGGTAAGTTTATTACTGGCTGTCTTAGGTAGGTTATTTCTTTAACTTGAGTCTGATGTCTTTTCAGTTCGTATCCTTTGATTTTCACCTTGCAGTTATCATCCATAGTTAAGAGGTAGGTTCCTAGTAGAATCTCTTGGCTTACTTCACTGTCGCAGAATTTAGTGATAGCTGTTTCAGTATTTGTAAACTATCCAGCGATTTGGTTGTATGAGGTAGATCTTCACATGTTCAAGGGTGACAGGGATCGGGTGACAACTTGAGATATTTGTGTGAAACTGCATGATTTCTACGACACAGTTGTCATTGGTGAAGAATTGTATATCGTTCTCATGACACAGGAATCGACGTTCGTCAACCTCGCGACATGACTGAGAGAGCGGTGTTGCTTTCAACCCTTTTACAAGTAGGTACGGATTTTTAGGAAAGATGAGAGTCGTCTGGCCATTATGTAATACAGGTAAGGGAACTAATTTATAATAGTTAAACATTTCATTTCTAATAAGTGGAATACTCATAATAAACTTTATCTGATTCTGTTTTATATAGGCTTTTATCTCGATACATCTTTCTAGTTTTACAATATTTTCATAAGTGACAGGAAACACTAATTTGTCAGTTTGTTCTATTTCCTTTAACAATATTATAAGTTCTTCTGTATCAATGATTGACTGGTGTAGTACATTAATTTTACTTAAAGCAATGGCTGTTTCGATTTCATTCAAATGGAAATATAAATTATGAAAACTATCAAGGAAGATATTATAAAGGTGAATGAGTTTGGTAATCGTTTGTCGAAAATCGGAGTTGTTTAAAGCTTGAATAATGTTTTGAATAGTATCTTCTACTCGTATAAAATTGCTTTTAGTAGAATTTGCAATGGCTGTAAAGGAGCCCACCATTTCGGAAAGTATTGTCATTTTATTTTTAATCGCGTTTTGTTCCGTATGTAGCTTATTTATTAATTTCTCATATCTAAGAGCGTCATTATTATCTAAGTTACCTGTGATGGCTTTTATCAAAGAGCCTACCGGATCAAGGAGACCTCTTTTGGTTCGTATTGAAGGAATTAATTGTCTAAATTTGTCGATGGTAATATTCATAGTATAATCGGTTTGATATTGTACGGTAGTAAAATCTGAATCAAATGATTTAGTATCGAAACAACTTTGAACATGCTTTTAAGTAACCCATATCTATGCATACTTGATTCTAATTCATCGTAAATTAAATTTAAATCTAATATCTTAATAACTATCCAATTATCATAATTAACGAATGCTTGACCTTCGTCAACAGGTAACATTCCCGGATTCTTGTCAATGCGAAGCTGATGAAGGGCCTGGATTGCTATCGTTCGGATCACCAGTAGAAATAATCTGCGAAGGACGTTTTATCTCTTTAATAGGAACATTAGTAATACGTTTATTGGTTTCAACGGGAATACATTTCTTTTTATAGCACCGATGGCATGAGCCTTTTGGTAACGTGGTTTATCTTTGCCCCGTCTAGTATTAACACCTTTTATGAACACAGTATCACCTACGTCTATCGAATCTATCTATATATTTATCTATATCGAACTGCGATTCGCCTGCGTGTTTTTCTCTCACCGTAAACTTTTTGTCAATTATTTTATCCGTAAGATATTCATATAAATATTTGGTCCTTTTAGCGTGATCCTTTACTAACTGCTGTGTGAATTGCTTATCGAAATTAATGGCAAATGTACTATTGGATTTGGTGTGTCCGAATACTACTTCAAAAGGCGTGAGATCTGTCGAAGAATGAATTGAATGATTGTATGACATAACAGCATATGTCATCACTGACGCCGCGTCTGTAATTTTATGTTCGTATTTAGCGATTCGGTAAATTTCAGTAATAGTTGAATGGAACCTTTCGATAAGTCCCATAGAGTTGGGGTTGTGCGCAGTACCAATGTGTAAATTGATTTTGTATAATGTTAGCATTTCCTTTAAGAGTACATTATTAAATTCCATACCGGGATCTGAACTAATTTTGGATGGAATTCCGTAAAATGAAAAATACTTTATTAAAGCTCTTATTACTTCCGGGGTTACTACTATTAATTTCAATTGCTTGACCCAATTTGCTAAACGCGTCTATCAAGGTTAGAAAATACTTACCTTCTATCGAAAAGGTATCAATGAAAATTTCTTGGAATGGTTTAGACTGGGTTTGAGTCAATTGAAGTTGAGGTTTTAGGGGTTTACGGTCATACTTCATTTTCTTGCAAACCTCACATGAGTTTATGATGCTCGCTACCGTTTGTTCCATATTGTTCCAATAAAACGTTCGCCTCAAATGTACTAATGTTTCCCTAATGCCTCTATGGCAATTTTTACCTAAATGATATTTAAGAACTATTTCGCGTTGCTCATTTTCATCTTCTACATAGACTATCCTCTTTGTACATTCATAAAATTTAACACTATCCTTTTTGAATAATTGCGTTGTGACTTCCGAAAACTGCTTGCGGTGTATGACATCTTCGAAATAAAAGAAATATTTAATTTTAGGCCTAATATACTCTTTCAGGATTTTTTTTTTATTAAATCCAAATTGTTTAATGGTAAGTGAACTTCCAATATGTTTTGTTTATCCCTAGACAAGTTTTTAACTGAACATTCATTTCTGTTCCAGGTATGAACGAGTATTTGATTTGGTTTCGCATCAATCGCTTCCTGAAGAATTAGGATTCCTGCTGTATCTATGTCTTTAGCCGAATGTACTGTATTGTTACTACTATGTCCTTCAGAAGCTGTGGCAGTGCTACTATTTGGAGATGGTATTGGATATGGAGATTGTCTACCATGTGAAGAGGGAATACTCAACGTTTCCGAATCGGATGATACTGTTACTACGTCCTCCGCCTGATTCGAATTACCTAGCTTTACAATTTTAGAGACTACATTGCTCAACTGGCGTTGAAGTTTTTTTTCGTTTTTGTCTATATTCACTTGCATCGAAACATCATCATTATCAGTTAAGGCGTTAATCTTAATTCTAGATAAAGCATCAGCGTTACAATTTTGTTTCCCGTTTTTATACACTATTTCATAATCAAATTCCGATAGGCGGGCGTAACTTCCATCTAGTTAGTTTGCTATTCGGTTCATTAATGTAATTTAACCAGGCTAAAGGGCGATGATCGGTGTAAATTGGAATTTTTTTCCATATAAGTAAGGGCGGAAATGTTTGACTGCCCAAACGATTGCCAAAAGTTCTTTTTCTATTGTGCTGTATTTCGTTTCAGCATCGTTCAACGTACGACTTGCAAAGGCTATATGCTTATATGCACTACCGATAGGTGCCTGCGACAGAACTGCACCGAGAGCAAAGTTCGACGCATCTGTGGTGCGAACGAACGGTCGAGAGAAGTCAGGATATTGTAAAAGTGGGGCGTATGTTAAAAGCTCTTTACATCTTTCAAATGCGTCTATATATTCTTTCGTAATTTCAATTTTGTTTTTCTTTTTCAGGCAAGAGGTTAGCGGTTGTGTAAGTTTAGCGAAGTCTTTAATAAATTTTCTGTAATACCCTACTAATCCGAGAAAACTTTTTATTTCCGTGGCTGTACGCGGTAATGGATATTTTAGTACTGCTTTAATTTTTTCGTCATTTGGTTTCAAACCCTCTTTTGTAATAGTGTGACCTAGATATAGAACTTCTTTTCTCAAGAATTCACACTTATCTAACGTGACTTTTAAATTGGTTTCTCTGAGACGATCAAAAATATTCCTTAATTTTTCAATATGTTCCTGAAGACTTGCCCAAATACACAATTATGTCATCGAGGTACACTAAGCAATGGAGACCTTGGAGGCCTCTTAAGATATTATCCATTGCTCGCTGGAAAGTTGCAGGAGCTGTCTTTAATCCAAACGGCATGCGTTTGAATTCATAGTGACCGGATTGAGTTGTGAAAGCTGTCTTTGGCCTATCAGCTTCATTAACTTCTAGTTGGTGGTAGCCACTTGCCAAGTCAAGGGTACTAAAATATATAGACTTGCCTAACTTATCAAAAAGGTCAGTTATATTAGGTAACGGGTATTTATCGTCTATTGTATTCTCATTTAATCGCCGATAATCTATAACCATTCTAAATTTAGGCTGCCCGGATGCATCTAGTTTTTTGGGGACTAAGTGAACCGGTGCGCTCCAAGGTGAGTGAGAATTTTGGATTACGTTATCTTGAAGAAGTTTGTCTACTTGTCTTTGTACTTCCTCATTTTGGGAAGGTGGATGGCGATACGGTCTGATATATATAGGATCTTCGTTAACTGTTCTAATATTATGTTTTACCTGATTTGTGAAAGAAAGCGGAATTTTCTCACTATAAAATACCGTCGTATCTACGGTCCACATCGTATATGTAAAATTTATGTGAAAGAGTACTTTTGAATGTTTTTAAAAGGGGTATAAAAATTATTTCATCGTGCCTGCTTTGCGCATGAGTACTTACAACTGTGAAAGGTTCATTGTATTTAAATTCACCAAAATATTGATCAGCCTTGGCAGGACTAATAAAGGATCTACTGCTTCCGGTGTCTATTAAAAATTTCGAATTTATTTCGGGAATTAGTATATGAGGTAATTTTAAAATGCTATCACAATAATTAAGATGGATCATTTCGGAGGGCTTTCGAAAGCTACTATCGGAAAATTTTCAGGTACTGCATTATCTTCATTATTAATTTCATTAGAATTTTCTAGGTACTGACCTTCAAATGAAGGGTCTTCTGCCAAACCATCATAGTGGTCGTAGTAGTAACCGTCAGTATTATCGTGAGAGAAATCTTGACATGACGTTGAAGGTTCCTCGCTAGAGAACAAATCATTCGTCGTCATGTTTTGCCTAATTGGTGCGGTACGCATAGATACGTCAGTGTCGTAAACGTTTTTGGGCGGTTGATTTTGTATGCCGAATTTGAATTGATTGGGTTGCTGTTGCATGCCATATTTAAATTGATTAGGCTGTTGTTGAAAGCCGTATTTGAATTGATTAGGCTGTTGTTGAAAGCCATATTTAAATTGGTTAGGCTGTTGTTGATTCTGCACACCGTATTTTTGAGCTTGATATTGGGGAATGCCAAATTTAAATCCACCAACTTGGAATGATGCTCGTGGTTGTTGGGTAAATTGATTATTGAAATTACGTGGCATTGAATTTTGTGGTGATGCAAAATGGTAGCCTTGCTGAGGGGCCGTGAATTTATTCGTGTGCAAATTAGGCCTATATCCTATCTGGTTATTGGGTACACCAATCTTGAAATTACTACTATTATTATTACTGTTTGGTGTCAAATTTGAATTTATAAATGCAGTTGGTCTCACGAAACTTTGCAGAGCTGATTGTTGAACTGGTTTGGCTTTATTGTTTTTGGCGTTATACTGAGCTAAGAAGTTAATTTCTTCTGTGACTATACTTAAAGCGATCTCCAAAGTAGAACAACCTTTGAGTCGGACAATTCTAATAAGGTCTTCGGGTAAATTGTACAAAAATACGTTCAAGGCGGTATTATTATAAATAATCATTTTGGCTGCCTTTATTCCTTCATCACAATGTCTTTGGACTTTAGCAAGTAAAGAACTTTTTACATTTTGTATTCTAGTACAAAACTGAATAAATGACTCTCCTTGTTTGATTTTTAGAGATTCTAGCTCGATAGCAATACATTCCTCTGAACGGGGGTCGCCGAAATGCTGGGTCAAAATTTCTTTCAAATCTTCCCACGTACTGAAACTAGGGTTATCACTAAGTAGAGTCGCAGCTCTACCACTAAGCTTACTACATATAGCATGGAATCTATATAAATTTTGAATCGGAGTATTGTCGCCTCCTGAATTTAATAAAACGTATTCACATTTTGATATGAATAAATTGAGCAATTTTTCATCTCCATCGTGTCTAGGAATTAAATCTAAAATGTGTGCTGGAATAACAGTTACTGCCATTTTTATTTAAACTATCTTACTTAATCTAACTTAAACAATTAACAAGTATATTATCAGCCTATTTTGTGCCAACAAAATCAGATAATTAAAAATAATATGGCCCGACGATTTACTTCGGAAAATGCGGAAAAGAATGGGATAAATGTAAACAGGAAGTGAAAAGGTTTACTCACAGTATGTTCAATCCCATGTCCTCCAGTTGATTCTGACCACTTCGATACTGCCGATGGTCCAATGCGCGTAATCGATTGATTTGGAAACGATAGCGCGCGCGTCGCGGGAGTTATTTGTTTAGTTCGAGGATATCCGAACCTGATTGCTATACTGACGCTTAAAGCGATTTTGGGGTCCGAAAGGCGTTAGCACGACAGCAGAATATATACGGATATCCTACCGGCTGCGCCACTTAAATTGCGACGAACCTCGACAGTCTTTTTAAAAACACAATTTAAAGTATAAAATGATTTAATGTTCTTTCGAAAGTGGTCAGTTACAGAATGAATTAATATTAATGTTAGAATAAGTCTAGTACAATTATCATATCGTCACCGGATAGGTTGTTCGTCTTACATTACTTAGAATTATCACTCGAGTTCTCTCGCATATGCTGATGTGGCTGTTTGGAATATTGAGCCAGGGACGGATTGAGGCGATATAACTACCTACTTTATTATTACCGCATTTTGTTAAGTAAAGTGTAACTTTTGATTTTTGACCTCGTTTTTTTTTTTGTTTAAAATTAAATGTAAATCTTTAGCGGGATACCTAAGCTAAGTTTTGTTAATAATATAATGATAAAACGGAACAAAATGTTTTATTTTTTTCATTTATCATTTCGCGGGGAATGCGGGTAAAGGTTTAATGATTGAAGGTCGATGTACGCAGAGCAAACGCATGCATTGTTATTACATAAAATGTCAAATCTGCTGCACAGGCAGTATCCACACGGTCTATCATGCTTGACGCACGACAACTTTGACGTAGGTACGTCCGGCCTATTCATTATCCATCAGTACAACACGAAAAATAGTGAGGAGGCTCGATGCTGCCTTGCTGGATACAAAATGCATCTAGCGTATCCAGCAAGCAATTAATAATAATTATTGACGTACGTCAAATCTAACCATTGTCACAGCGGTGACACTCTCTGTACGTGAGAGTTCAAGCGCTGGTGACCTTGAGCTGGAGCGTGTAACGCTAGAGTTGATACCGAACCAAAATGGAACATTATAGACTTATGCCAAAGAAGATACATAGTAGGTATATGTTATATAATGTAAACTTATGTATTTAGGTAGTGAAAGATACGTTCAATTTTAAATCAACTTTTATTAAATATCTTTACAGATGGGGAATATTAAAACTTCCGACAAAACAAAATATGTACGACAGTTAATGGTAATCTTAAATAATTAAACAACACTTAGTATTTCAGTACGCAATAATCAGTATTACCTACTACCCTTTAAAAATTACTTACTCTTATATATTATTGGCTTTTTCGATTACTTTTATAATTTTTATTATATATAACTAGTTTAGTTTGAGTGGTTGGACAGGTTTTAGTGTTTGTAGATTAAGCACCTCTGGTAGAGGGTTGGGTTGCAACCTGTGCAACTTCAGATTCATGCTGTGTCGTTTCAATATTTTGTATATTTGAGCCTACCTGATGCACAGGTTTTTCCAGACCAAAAAATTCGGCAGTGTGTTTCAATTTTAAATGATTGCTCAAAGCCGAGGATGTAGCTTTCCAGTCGCTTCCACCCCGCGAAAGTATTTTTTCACAAATCGTACATTTCACTTTACTTTGGTCGTCAGTTTCTCTAAAATAAGTCCAAGTAGTAGATCTCCTCCTGCCACTCATTTTTATCATATAATTATCAATTTTCACTAAGAATAACACAAAGAAACACTTTTTTTCTCACAAAATCAGTCAAAACATAGCACGTGCCGGCAATTTGCTTGGTGGGGGAGCGAGGGGCAGGGTCCGGCGCCAATCCCGCGCGCTTTACGTGAACAAGTTTCGACATGAACTGGTTAGGTACCGAGGTGATCCTGCCGAATGATGTTCGGCCGAATATTCGGTTCGGTAAAAGTTTTACCGAACTTTCATCCGAATATTCGTATTCGGTGAAATCCATATTCAGCCCATCTCTACTAAATATCGTTTTTCCGATCGCTATTGATGATTGTTCGATCATAAATACAACTTAATTGTTAATAATTGACGATAAAAGAAATCTTATTTTGAAAACTTGTTTTAATGCAAAATGATAACTGGTACGGTTTTTTTTGCTTAAAAATAAGAAAGGTTTATTACAACATCAAACCACACCCCAAGCATATTAAGGATATCCTCGTTATCCTCCCAGTCTTGATCTGACAGGTCGGAAATCGCTTCTTCGTAGGCAGCCACGGCTTCTTCGGACCTTGGAAAAAACTTGCCTTTTATTTTTTTCTTTGACTCTTGGGAACAAAAAGAAATCACAAAGAGCTAAATCAGGGCTGTAGGGTGGGTGACTTAGAGTTTCAACACCAGATTCCTCAATAAATGCTTTTGTTCTAAGGGAGGTACGTGAAGAGGCGTTATCGTAATTCAGCATGATTCCCCGAAGCCCGGTATTTGGTCTTCTCTCCCGCACAGCATGAAAAGCTTTGGATAATGCAACTGTAGTATACCATTCAAACTTGACTGACCTAGAATTTTCCAGCATTGATGTCGACAAATGTCCGCTCCGCGAAAAAAAACTAGCCACCATTTTTTTGCCGACGTTGCGAGGTCTTTGCAGTTTTGTCGGTAACTGTCCTTCTGAGTAGACCCATACCGATGATTGCCTTTTATTTTCCGGATCACATTGATAGATCCATGTCTCGTCACCAGTAACGATTTCTGAAACACGCCTAGATGCCCCGTTTTCAAAACGTAGACGCATTTCATGGCACCAATCCACACGAGTCTGTTTTTCGCTTTCGGAGAGCAAACGAGGGATCCATCGACAACAAAGCTTCCTCACTCCAAGATGTTGATGTAGGATGGTATGAATGCTCCCCGAACTAATGCCTACAATCTTTTCGATGTCCGTATATGTGATTCGTGGGTCTTCTCGCACCAACATTTCAGTAGTCCATACATATTCTGCCGTTACTGCTGTTTGCGGGGCTCCGGTTCTTTGGTCATCTTTAAGAATAATTTTACCCCTTTTGAATTCAGCAAACCACCTAAAAATTGTTGCGCGTGATGGAGCTGAGTCCCCTAATGCTGATTGTAACCGCTGTAAACTTAATTGTTCGGTTAAACCAAATTTAAAATCATAATATATCATAGCGCGCAAATGTTCACGGTTATACTGATTTTTCATATCTGCGCCATACATTTTTTTCTTTCCTTTTCATAAAATTTTTAAGCCAAATTAATTTGTATCACATTTTTGACCATAGTAATACTAAACAGAAGCCATTTCAAGCTTAAAACGACACTTAAAACTAAGTCTACGAACCGCGATTTTCGATCCAGTGTGCAGCTGCGCGCCTCTCGCTACACCTTTTTACACCCTAATTAATTTAGTTAAAATCAGTGTTTTCTTATCGAAATGTTACATACCGATGAAAACAAATATCATTGTTCTTCTTAGTTTGCTTCCGCGAATCGTTTTTGCAGCCTATTTCACCATGGTAACTTAAAATTCAAATAAATACCGTCGAGAGAAATAATTTACGCGCGTGACCTTTCGTGACTAATAACACAAATTACTATATACTAGTGACTAATACGTCGCCCTTGCCATTGGTTACTTTTTATACCCATGCTTACTGTTGTGACTCGCTAACGCGCGCTCCTTAAAGCTTGCTTATAAGTACTCTTAGGAGCTAAGTCTATATTCACAAACTAGCGCAGTCTATGTTATTATCACAGAATATTTTTAGTTTTATTATTGTTTTCTGTGCTAATAGCGCTTACCCCAGTGTTGCCATCGTAAAAATCTGACTTGCCGTATGTCACAATCTGGTTTGCCGTATTTTAAGGAAAAAATTACTAAATTGCCGTATTTTTCAATAATTTATTTTTAAAATGTCTGTCCCTTATTTGTTTCTTCTCCGTAAATGTTTCTTATTGTTTTTATCACTTCAGATTCATGTTTATCTAGTGATTATTTGTCTTAGCTTCTCATTTGTTTACAAACTACTTATAAGTACTCTAAGTATTTTATTTCCATTTTTTTAAATTAATTTTGTGTGCCTTTTAGTTGAATGGTAATTGTTAAATATAATAACAAGTTTCCTTTTTTTTTTAAATAATCTTGACATATCTTGCACAATTTTTAATTTTATATCAGTATCAATACTAACAATGTTTATTTAGAAAAGAAAATATTTGCGCAATTTTTGCTCAAGCAATCTAACAAAAGCTTATCGCTTTTGAGATGTATGTATGTATGAAATATATATCTACCACATTAAAAATAATAAATTATAATCAGTTGCCAATTACATTGGACAAAGAGTGTACTTATCATACCTAGGGCAGTTGTATGAAGCTTTGTGTCTGTCGTGAGTGTTTCTAGTTAGTTTGTGGTCTCTGTTCCGTTTCTTTACTCGTGTAGTACATATGTACAGTTTCATTTATTACACTAGTGAAAAAACAGTTAAAAACAAAAAAGTTTTGTTTCCCCTTATGGCCAATTGCCGTATTTTGTGATACGGCAATGGGAGGCCTGCCGTATGCCGTATTTTGTGAAAATAAATCGTCGATTGCTGTATAATACGGCAATTGCCGTATCAATGACAACGCTGGCTTACCCTCACTTTCCTGTATAGCACAGTTACTATACGAGTACTCTTTGACTACTTTACACTTCAATAAAATATAGTAGTCTTTGGCTCGCTTATGCGCATAGACTTAGAATATACTGGCGTATAGGAGTTTGTGTATCTGGGTTCAAAGTTTACAAGAGATGGAAAGTGTGAGAGTGATATCGAAAGAAGAGTGAATGCAGGAAACATGGTGAATGAAGCTTTGCACTCCTTTATGAGCAGTCGGAAGTTGTCTAACAAGGCTCGTTTGGCTGTGCATGAGGGGGTGTTGGTTCCGACACTCATGTACGGAAGTGAAAGTTGGGTATGGCAGAAGAAACTTGAAAGCAGAATAAATGCAGTTGAGATGAGAGCGTTAAGAAGTATGATAGGAGTTAAATTGAGTGACAGGTTAAGAAATAGTGAGATAAGGAAACGTTGTGATTTGAAAGAAGATGTAGTGACAAAAATTGAGAAAGGTATGCTGAGATGGTTTGGCCATGTCGAGAGAATGAATGAAGAACGATTGACGAAAAAAGTGTATAAGGCGAGTGTGAATGAAAGTGTTGGAAGGGGTAGACCTAGGAGGACGTTTCTCGACCAAATCAGGGACGTCTTGAAAAAAGGCCATGTCAAGAGTACCCTAAACCGAAGAGCATGTATGAAGGGAATAATGAAAGTGGACGAAGCGAAACAAGTATGTAAGGATCGTAGCAAGTGGAAAGAAGTGGTCTCTGCCTACCCCTACGGGAAAGAGGCGTGATTATATGTATGTATGTATGTATGTATAGACGACCTGAAAGCCCGAAAACGCGACACTAATTTTGATTTGTGATTGCTAGTGATGTACCTTTTATTTACAAGGACTATCGAAAAATGATTGTTAAGGAGGCGGTAAAAAGTTTTAAAAAAATTGTTTAGTGAACGAAATTGAATAACTTCAAAAAATAACTGAATTTTTACCATGATAGTTCTATAATAATTAAAAAAATATTCATATAACATGTTCCTGGGAATAAGCTGAAAGTTTTGTTGGATTTTAATTCAAATGTGTAAAACCCCAGGTGACTTTACCGATAAACTTAAAAAATTCCCCAAGAATCAGATCGGAAAGTTGTATTTTCGAGCCTTTGGAGAAAAATATTTACTGCCATGGATAGTTTGCCCGAAATTTATTTTTTAACATATTGTTAATATAAATAGGTAAATACTTAACTAAGTATATACCTATTTATATTTTAGATATTTTATAAAATGTTTTGATGGGGAAATAAAAAACGGAGACACGGCGTACATAATGGCTGCATTATTTTTCATATAAGTATTGCTTTTGATAATTACAAACATTGAACAATAAATAATTAAACACATTATAGAAGTTTATTTTAACATTGGACTGAAATATGAATGTAAACTTAATAATTCAAGTAAGGAAACTTGTAGGAATTCATCACAAAGCACTTCAGAGATAGCTGCAGGCTTCGGGTTAAGTGATAAAACTGTATTAATCCACTTGAAGCAAATCGGGAAAGTAAAAACACTCATGAATTGAGTGAATCGAACTTTTTTTTTTATAGGTTACGGTGACAAACGAGCACACAGTCCACCTGATGGTAAGTGGTTGCTGCGACCCATAGACATCTACATCTATCCTTAATAAAGAATCAAAATGCAGATACGTTGTCACCCGTGAGGACTATGGTGAAATGCCTCTTTTCCAGTAAAAAGGGTCTCCTGTTCTCTACACTCACCATACGAAACACAGCAGTGTTAGGCTGCTATTTTACGCTGGTATTCTGTGAGAGCGTAGTCCTTCCCCGGTCGAGCCGACCCATTCATGCTACAACTATACTACTAATATAGCTGCAGCATGGCTCTACATTGCATTACATTGCAAACACGCGTCGACTGCTGTGTTACTTTGCTCAACTGACACAATAATGAAGGGATTTGAAATCGAATCATTACTTGTGATGAAAAGTGGATACTGTACGATAATTGGAAGCGCTCGTTGCAATGGCTGAACTCTGGAGACCCAGCCAAATCCTACCCTAAACGAAAATTGACTCAGAAAAAGTTACTTGTGAGTGTTTGGTGGACTAGCGCCGGTGTCGTTCACTTTAGCTTTCTAAAATCTGGCCAAACGATTACGGCAGATATCTATTGTCAGCAATTGCAAACCATGAAGGAAGAACTAGCTGCTAAACAACCGAGATTGGTCAATCGCTCTAGGCCACTGCTGCTTCACGACAACGCAAGACCACACACTGCACAACAAACAACCACTAAGTTAGATGAGCTAAATTGGAATGTCTGCTACATCCACCGTACTACCCGGACCTTGCTCCAACAGATTACCATTTTTTCCGGAATTTGGACAACTTCTTACAAGGAAAAAAATTCAACTCCGATGCGGCAGTCCAAACCGCCTTCAAAGAGTTTATTGATTCTCGCCCCCATGTTTTTTTTTAGTAAAGGGATCAATGAACTACCTATGAGATGGCAAAAGTGCATAGATAACAACGGTGCATACTTTGATTAATTAAATATATTTTAAAAAAAAAATTGACTTTATATTCCTCCCGTACAAAACGCCAATTTCATATGTAAGGACCTAATATCTATACCTAACCACGCTAAAAGTTTTATCATTGTGACTTGGTAATATAATCCGAAGCTTCGCTCAACCCCTTGGGGAAAATAGCATGATGCTATGAATATTGTACTAGTGTGACCGTGAGGCTGTGCGGTTGGTTAAGTAAGGTTATACATTTATTTTGGTTAATAAATAGATAATTTAAATTAGGATAATCTCAAGATTTTTTTATCTTTAATGTACTACAGTTTTATAATGTATAAAAATCTGTCTCTATTTTTATCTAAAGTTTTGAAAGTTAAATTTTTGAAGTCTTATTATAACAATATTATACTTACTGTTACAAATAATGTAGAAATGACTCCTTTTAACAAA
This sequence comes from Parnassius orleans, assembly GCA_029286625.1. Lineage (NCBI taxonomy): Eukaryota > Metazoa > Arthropoda > Insecta > Lepidoptera > Papilionidae > Parnassius > Parnassius orleans. The sequence continues at coordinate 1,078,197 of JAGSMP010000102.1, read as the reverse complement.
ATTGTTTTTATTCTCTTTTTTCTTTTATACTTCTCAAGAAAATGTTTGCTGAAAATTGTTGAGTTCTTCTTTGGATTCCAACCAACCCGTCCAATTTACCTCAACCATTTTTTCTAATTATAGAATCCGGAGGGAATCTGTTTGACAAACGGCAAAATGAAATTACATTTTAGAACGCAAACCGAGGATTTACTTTCTTGTTGTGTGGGCAAGTCTATCGATTCATTATAAACATTCGAGATAAATATCGACATTAATTTTGATATAGTTGAGTCAATCCCTAGCGTACATGTAAAATATTTTGTATAAAAATGTATTGAATAAAACTATTTTTACGGATTTTTTTTTTATTTTTTTTATTTTTTTTTTATTTATTCACAAAATCCACAGCTTGTAACAATTTATTTACACTCAAAACTTATAAAATAGGTCTTGAAGCCAATTACGGATTTACAATATATTATGACGCGTTTATTTTGGTTAAAATTTATGTTATATACTGATTAAAATATAGAATGTTTTCAATTATTTTGTTAATTTTGATATTTTTCAAAGTAAAAAGTCACGTTGTTGATAATTTGCATGAATTTGATAAATACATTTTTATAATGATTTCTTATATTTACGCGAACACTACACATCGAATAAAACTATTTTTACGGATTTTATCGCGTTTAATTTTACTAATTTTGATTCCCGACGTTTCGGGTGCTTTACAGCACCCATGGTCACGGGGGGGACTGAGGTGTTTGACGTCCCAATGTCATAGTTGGCCTAGCTAAACTGGAGTGGCCGGGCTAACTATGACATTGGGACGTCAAACACCTCAGTCCCCCCGTGACCATGGGTGCTGTAAACACCCGAAACGTCGGGAATCAAAATTAGTAAAATTAAACGCGATAAAATCCGTAAAATAGTTTTATTCGATGTAGTGTTCGCGTAAATATAAGAAATCATTATAAAAATGTATTTATCAAATTCATGCAAATTATCAACAACGTGACTTTTTACTTTGAAAAATATCAAAATTAACAAAATAATTGAAAACATTCTATATTTTAATCAGTATATAACATAAATTTTAACCAAAATAAACGCGTCATAACATTGACGACGTCTTGAGAATTTACCTGTGAAATGTGCAATTATCAGGATTATTTCTATTATTAACACACCAGTCACTCACAGAACAAGTAAACATTTTGGAAAAAGTTACTTACTTAAAATAACCACTATTACACACCAAAAAATAACAAAATATCTAGGAGCTATTTCTTGCATGCCGACTTGTGCCGACCTGTCATTCAAAATCGGTTACAGAGTCATGAGCACTGACTTTATATATACAAGTCATAGATTTAGTATATACTTACGTTAGATTGGCAATGTAAAAGAGAAAGGGCATAGCATATGCTTACGTTAGAACGAGATAGAATTGCTAGACCATACACGTACACGCTATAGGCCTATATCGGGCTGACGTCAATCGTTAACGAAACAAATCCCGCTTATTTTCGCGATATCTTTGATTTTGAAGTATTAATAACTGTTTGAAAGGTGTGATTTCAATATGCTGACGTGTGCAGTACCTAAATGCAGTTGATCAAGAAAGAAAAATTCACAAAATTATACATTTCACACGTAAGTACAATTAAAATATTTAGCACTCTAAATGCAATATTTAAGAACTGGTACAAATGTTTTATACACAAATGGATAGGGGGAAAATATCGCATTTTATTACGATAATGCTCTAAATGCGTAAGAATTATATTAAAAATAATAACAAATACGTGAATTCCCGCTATTTCTGATCTAATTTTTGTAGAGATTGACACTATCAATATCATCTTATCGATAATATGTTTCTAACAGGCAAAGACATATCTTTGGATGCAGCCTCTTGTAACTTCGTAATTTTTTTAATTTTCTATTTTTAATTTTTAGGGTTTCGTAGCCAAATGGCATTATAGTAAATACTTTAATGAGCTAATTTAAATTCTTATGTCTCAGATTTCCAAAAAATATTGAGGTTAAACAACAATGGTTAAAAATGATAAATAGAGAAGACTGGGTTCCCAAAAAATATTCAACTATATGTAGCAAGCACTTTGAACAAAAATTATTTGTTTCATAGAAGTGCACAAAGAGATATTTCATATTATCCTCAGAGGTGAAAACGAATTTGTAGCCTTCTTCGTTCGAAGTTGGCTGCAAGTCCTCCATTCTCCAAGTACTCCATGGACTGCAGTAACCACTTACCATCCATCGAATTGTAGGTTTGTTTGTCAATATAGTTTTATATTATAACGAGCTTAAAGGTTAAAAACGTAATTAAAAAAAAACCTGTCCACAGTCAGCTTCAAACAAAGAAAGCTACAAATGTGTTTTCACCCCTGAGGACTAAGATAAAATGCCTTAAATAATTATAAAGGCTCTCTATACACAATGGGCTGGAACGCGGCAGTGTAAGCACTGCTGTTTATTTCTGTTTATCCCTCTCAAGACGTTTATGAGATAGGTATTCATTCTGAACGAGTTTTCCGAAAACATATGAAAGGAAAAATTGTAAACGAAAATATTATGTTTCGAAAATAAGTAAACGAATGCCTTGTGTCCTGCAAATAATTTTTTACATACTTGACATACATATGTATGATTCGCCAGCAATATAGAACCATAAACACTTAATTATTAAATTAATAATCGAAACTTATTTGATTATTAGATTGAAGTATGAAGCAAAATTGCAAAATACTTCTAAAGAGAGCTTACGACATTTTTACAATAAATTAATTATTTTTGGTGGGAAAATAAATATCACAAACTTTTTGTTTGTAGGTTTATTTTTATGCCCTCAAACAAAAATATTCATTTTATGATACGGACACAGCGCTCTATATCGATAATTGAAGTTGATGCATGGCGCAGCACTATTCGTCTCGCACACATGCACATTTCACTCACACCGGTACATTTCGTTTTTGGTCTCACCCTAATCACTCTATCGCCAATCTAATGTATACTATATCTATGATACAAGTACGCTGGACTGGCTATGCCATACAAAATGCTTATGCCGATTTGAAGCGCCCTCATTGTCCGTACCGGGAACTAAAATTGACATAATATGCCAAAGTCTGTTGTCTTATTTAAATCGTATATCTGTATTATGAATTTTTAAACTAAAAACTTAAAGTATTTTATGTGGTTTGATTATGTTTGATTTTAGTTACATAATAAGAATTATTTTTAGTAGTAATGAGTGTCCGTAATATGTAAAATTCGTTTCCAAAAGGAAAGTGGGATAACATTCCACAAGTAAGTGAATTTGCAGCTAATATTAAACAAATTAAAACAATTTGATAATATAGGTACTTAAAAATTTGTTACTAATCTTAATATCGTAATTACCAACATGTTTGGCTTTATATTACTGAGTTTTGATAAACAATAAAATTCAATAGGGTTGTCGAGCTCCTTGTCTATAATACTTATCGATGTTATTTTCTACCCATATCTGTTCACAACCAAAGTCGCCGACAACAGATAATATTCAAATGTTTATTAATTAACAGGTTTCCAACTGAACCTAAACTAAAATTATGTCATTGTAATTGTGAATATGCGTCAGAAACAAAATGATTATCTTTGTTTTAAACACTTCACAGACGACTGCTTTATAGGACATGAGAAACGCACCACTTTGAAAGAGTGCAGTATACCCACAATATTTTCTGGTAGTACCAGTAAGTATAAAAGTATTAGATTATTATTTCCAATGTTTTTTGTTTCTTCTCTCCTTAATTTCCCCTAGACTCAAGGGCCATAGCCAAGTGATGACTTGAATGATGACTTTGTGTTTACAAGAAGTAAGTTTGTTAAATCTTTATAATTATTATGACCAATTTATTGTATCACGGGAATAAATTAATATTTCGACTGCAAAATTATTAATGTCTTTAGTGAGTATGCGTAAGTTTTGGTGAGAATTAACTCCTTCCTGAACGGGTACCCGCCTTGTCGTGGCGTGGGGGGGGGTTAGTAGTCGTGGCTTGGTAACCTATGGTAAACGTAGGGTGACTCACATGGCTGGCCCGAAGTGAAGGGCTGGCCCAAGGTGGCCACTCTGAGTGGGCTTGCCGAGCACTTGGATATGTGTTAGTGAGCTGCGACTAGAGGCGACTGCAGCCGAGGTGGAGTCGCAAGGGAAGAGGATTGTTGGTATGGTAATGCGCCACTCGACTATCCTCCGTGACTTTGACGGGACTGTACCACTTGGTGCTTCCGAGTGCTCGTTTTTTCTTGGCTCCATGGCCTCCACATATCGGGCTCGGGAAGTCGGGGAGGGAAGTCCTCAACTAAGAAGAGGTCCTCGCTGATGGGGCCGCGGATGTGCTTGTTCCCGGAGCCCTGTGAATGGCTGGTTTTATAGATCAACGCTGCGTCGATCTTGGTTTTATATGAGGTCTAAGCTTGCGTCTAAGGCCTAGGTATTAATTGATACATTTATTAATTGTATGGCATTATATTAATATGATACATAAATAGAATGTACGTTACGGATAGGCCTGGGTATAGAATTTTTATCGACATATTTTTTCACACTGTCTTATCTCTATTATTAGTTCCGTGGACGTTCACTTCTGCTGTCAGCGCCAAAATGGCGAAAATCAAATCGCCTCATTACGTCACGGTCATAGCCAGTTCATATATAGAGGTCAGTGGTCATGAGATTTGGTATCCCTTTCTATCTTGCATTTTTGCCATAAGGAATTTTCTTCTCCCTTGCACACTATGTTGGTCTAAACGCCAGTATATTCTAAGTCTATGCTTATGCGTAAACAATAAGCAAGAATGAAACTATTTTTCTTGTTATGCCTTACTATGTGCAGGCGACTGAAGGTGTTTATTTAGTGAACGTGATGTGGAGGCGCTGTCGTAGCGCCACAAGCGAAATACATCGAAGCCTAAATCGCGCTATCAAAGTTCCGAATTAAAAACAGTATATATACAATAGCTCCGAACTACCACTCGGAGCGTTGGCCGCTCCCCGGGCAGAACACCTTGCCCGGCGGGAGATCTCCCCTTTTCCTTCCACCGCCACAGTGGTGACTAACCGACGTGATCCTGTTCCTTCAAGCTACTCTCTGCGCTATAGTGTTCGGCACGGCTTGATTACACTGATTTATATATACTGAAGTCCTCCTTGATATTTTTCCTACTATTCTTGCATTACCGTCGAATTGAGTACCTCCTCTTTTTTGAAGTCGGTAGATAAACGCTCAGATGGCGTTGATGTAGCGATTGTGGTCAAATATCTCACCGCAAGTATATTTTTTTAATTTTAGATAGGTAGAACCAATAACATTGTTCTAAACGTGCATTGGATCTTGTTTAAGATCAACCATCGGATTTTTTTTAAAAAACCGACAAAGAAACCGACCACCAACAACGACACCAATAACAAAGCGAAATCAGTGACAACTGCGACGTTACAGTTGACACTTGACAGTTAAATTTGATACACCATAATGATATACCGGGTGTTTGTGAAACGCTCCCGAAAACGAAGACAGACGATAGTACTAAGGATACCTTTGATGATGGGTCACAAAGAAATTCAATCCCGAGGAAAAAAAAATCATCTTTTCACAACGTTTTATAAACTTTATTCACGCTCCATCATGTTAGTACAGCTAAATGAAACGATAATTTCATAAAAAAAATCATGAAAATATTTAAACATAAAACCAGCAATGAAACTTAAAATAAAATCAGCTGACAATAGGGTCAATATTCTCGGGGACGCCGAACTCTTATCTAGCTCGGTGCGAAACAATGTCTACTTACTCTACCCTTCCCTTTCACACACGCGCTACCACCGCCCGGCCGGCTCGTGTCGCCTCGCGCTGTGGAATTTACGCTTTGCCAACATGTGAGGCATTCCCAAAATTGCGGGAAATTTAAAGTTGGTTGGGGATTTTATGTGAATTGGTATTATGCGGGGAAAATACGGGGCTTTTGAAAATCGATAGCCAGGGCCAAGTCAGAACCTTTTTTCAAGAAATCTAAATACTTATCTTAACATTTTGTTAGGTTACTTATGAATATCGAATGATCCCTTTTTTTAAAATTATCTTAAAATGTTAGTTAAAAAGTAAATTTTATAAAATTAGTTGAAAATTGATTCATTTCTTAAAATAAAATTGGGGGGAGTTTGTGGGGAATCTGTTGAAGTTTTGTCCTTAAATTAGGGAATTTTCGGGGAATTTGAGAAATTGGTGTTGGCAACGCTGCCATGTTGCACCGAAATTTAGTTTGCCGGCAACATAAGAATTAGAGGCGTCAATCACTATAAAACTTGCAAAGTAATTTTTAATAAAGTAACTTAAACGTCAATCATTTAAATGTGACGAAGTGAATAATGCTATATCAAAATTAGTGCATTAGTTTAACGTTAATAATCTACATTTAAACGGAAATAAAACTAAATGTATTAAATTTACAACAACGAATGTTAAAAATCTGGGTACCAATGTGTTTTTAAATGGGGAAGAACTGAGCCCTGTTGAATCCACTGTTTTTCTTGGCATCACTCTCGACGCAAAGCTTCAGTGGGGCCCCCATATATCCAAACTAGCAAGCAGACTAAGTTCTGCAGCCTATGCTGTAAAAAAGATTAGAGGTCTCACTAGTGTCGAGACAGCTAGATTAGTTTATTTCAGTTATTTCCATAGCATAATGTCTTATGGGATTTTGCTATGGGGAAATGCGGCTGATTCAGAAACTATTTTTGTTTTACAGAAGAGGCCATTAGAGCTATTTACAACCTAAAACCGAGAGAGTCTCTTAGAGATAAATTTAAAGAAATAAATATATTAACTTTGGCCTCTCAGTATATTTACGAAAATTTAATGTATGTTCACAAAAACAAAGATAGTTTTAGTAAAAAAAGTGATATACATTCTGTAAACACTAGGAACAAACACAAGCTAGTGATACCAGTTTCTCGACTCCACAGAGTCAGTAATTCATTCTTGGGGCAATGTATACGCTATTACAACAAGGTCCCGGAAAGTGTACAGGCTCTCTATTACCAAGTTTAAATGTTTTATTAAGCTGAAACTGTATAAAAAGGGTTATTATAGTACAAATGAATATATGATTGATAATAACCCCTGGGAATGAGGTGGTCGCTACCAAGCAGTTTCTAAAATAAATTTTGTACTTAAATAGTTTGTACAACCATTAATGTAAAATTTACTTTTTTTAAAAAAAAGTCCCGCTGGGTTTCTTGCTGGTTCTTCCCAGGACAGAGGTTTTTTTTTCGAACCAGTGGTAAAGTAAAAAATGACTTTCAATAAGAATTACACATGTAATCTATATTGATTAAAAATTATTCTATTCTATTCTATTCTATTCTATTCTATTCTATTCTATTCTATTCTAATAATTTTGACGCAACTCTTTTTAAATTCAAAGTATTGGTCGGATTAAATACGGAAAGTCAATTAAAATAAAGTAAAAGTATTATTTTTCACATTAATTCTGATAGATTAATTAACTGTCGATCATAATTACAATTGATTTTAACAATTAAATTATTCAGTACCATTTCATTTTTCTATTTTCTTATACAAAATCAAAGATAACGATGAAATAGTGTTTATAATTGTGTGAGTACTGAGTACCCAATTAAGTACGTTTATTAATTTCAATAATTTTTGTAGTAAAGAACTGCTTGTTGCGTCAGGCTACAATTAATTGTGTAATTGTATTAAAAATGACAACCATAACTTCTAAATTCCATTGAAGACTAGTCGTAGGGATAACTAAACTTATAAATAAAATAAACGTTGGCAATGTCGTAACGATTTAACGGTCTGTGGAGTGCTCAGTGCTTCAAGGACTTTACGATGCCTCGTGCGCATTTGTTTTGGCGGGATTGATTATTAATTTTAGTTTTTGAGACAGTTCCGTGTTGACTGTTGACTATCACGTGCGCGTGGGTGACATTTCAATCGTTTTGTTTATTACATTCTTGTTGTTATTACTTGTTATTACGTTTTGTTTTTCTTGTTTTGTTTTAATAATGCCTAACGCTCAGGTACGTTTATAGTGCTCATGAATACGGCAACATGTTAATGTGCCTTGGAGAATCTTATAAGGCCACTTAGGATTTAGATCGGTAAGCTGTTTCATACCTCATTTTTTTTTAAATAACTTAGTACTGTACTCATCTGAATAGGTACACAACTGAATACATCAGAATTATAAATGGATAAAAAAGCATGACTCTAACCTTGTTAACATTTCATTTAAGTAATTTTTTTTATTAGCGGGGAATCGAACCAGGTATTTGGTTTATTTAACCTGTAAATAAAGTGGCTAGTTGGAGACAAGCACAGTGGCAAAATAGTAGGTTAAGTAGATAAGTTAGGTATTTAGACAACTGTTGTAAATTATTAGGTATTGTGGTACCATCGCTAGCTGCGGGCCGCCTAAAAACCAGCAGTGTAATTACAATCAGTTGATTGTAATTCCACTGCTGGTTTTATATTTAAGTATTTTCATGATTTTTTTAATGAAATTATTGTTTCATTTAGCTGCACTAACATGATGGAGCGTGAATAAAGCTAATAAAACGTTGTGAAAAGATGATATTTTTTTTCCTCGGGATAGAATTTCTTTGTGACCCATTATCAAAGGTATCCTTAGTACTATTGTCTGTCTTCATTTTCGGGAGCGTTTCACAAACACCCGGTATTTTTACGTTTGCGTTGCGTATAGAAATTCGGAATTATTCAAAATTTATATATTTTAGAGGTTATGCAAGATTTACTTGATATTGATTTCGCGGGTTCGCAGTGTTCGCAAGTTCCCAATAATCGATTATGGGTTTATTGACATCGATGTTTCGATGTTTGACATGTGGCAACATCGATGTTAAAACACCGATGTTTTAATTTTTGATATCGATGATCATCGAACATCGATGATCATCAAGCATCCCTAGTAAACGTAGTGATTATATTCTCTTTGATCCTTAGTTTCTAGTTCGTTTGTGGTCTGTGGCTCGCTCGGCTCGCTAGTCGAGCAACTGGTAGCAAGACAATGCGAAAAAGTTTGTTGTCGAAATATCAATAATTTATTTCTATTGCTTGTGAATTGCAGTCAGCTTTTAATGTTAAAAATTCAAATTATTGTTAGAAATGGAGGTGTGGTTAAAAATGAACAATATTTTGCCGCTTCTGAGGCATAATCGTACTTGCCAATAATAAAAAATCTTTTTGTATCTTGTTTGTAAAATAGTGTCGAAGATTAATGTAAACCGCATAATGTTCGTGTCTAAACATTTTTTTTAAAAACCAAGAAAGCGTGGCGGTAGATAAAATATTCCCTTGTAGTCATCGCCGAAAATGAGCAATTGGGCGCGACGGATGCACCGGCGAGCTGCTACATTGAGCAATGTAGTCACGTCTTGCGGACATCCTAATTCTCTCCCTTATCCAAGACGTTTAGAAAAAGTAAAATTTGGTGTTCCTCTTCAAGAAGTATGCAAAGACGATATTCCAGGGCCCTTGCTTGTTAGTGCAAAACACTTTAAATTAATGTGGTTAATGTTACGTACTGGACTTTTGATTAAATTTTGTGTTGTGTTCAGGTGCTGATATTAAAATTAAACAAGGAAGCGCCTCTTCGTCGCGATGTGTTCCGCGCTCCTGGCCATCAAGGCGCCATGAAAAAATTAATACACTTTTTGCAGACAGGCCGACTTGTTAATGTAGATAATTATTCAGTGTACACAATTGCTAGTGTTCTAAAAAAGTTTCTAAGGTAAGTGTAATAATAATTTAGACAAAACTAGTATATAAATAATTAAAATTTTTATTTTACTACCTACTTTTTATTTGCTGAGGTTCATCAACAGTAGTACAGAAGAACTTATATATTGTTTTCATATATCTTCTTCTTCGCCTTCATCAGCCCTTCAAAATAGTTAGGAAGTTGTCAATTAATCCAAACATTCCATTTGGAGCTATTTCCATGCTTACATAAATTTATCAAAAAGCAAAGTTGTATCATTTTTTTTTCAATAATTTCACAAATAAAAGTAAAGGGTTGATAAAAGTTAGTATTGCACAGTTATTTTTGGTATTGTTGTCTTAATTAGTGTACTTTGATGCTCTGATGCAGCAGCTTTTTATACAGAAATATGTAGTTTTAAAGATATTTTTTAAATCTAATAAATATAGCAGAAAAAAGCTGGATAAATGTCACTAATAACCTTATTTATATAACCTTTATTAATATAACCTTATAATTTGGCTAATAAACTTTAACTAATATACGCAATATATTTAGTTAATATATGCAATAAAATCCGTAAAACTAGTTTTATTTCAACTTTAACTTCCTTATAAATTTGCCTCGTCACTCTTTTCTAATTCTATATCTCTAGTTCAATTCTCTCTCTCCATAGCTCTGAAGTATTCCTTTATTAATCCTGTTGAACATCTTATAAACCACACTTGTCTTATCACACAATTTCACACCCTATAATATTTTTCAATAGTTGCATTTCTACTTAATTTTACTCTCATGCTTCTTCTGCCTTTTGCCAACTTTCAAGGTACCATATATTAAGGTTGGAATAAACAGCATTGTGTATTGATATATATGCCTTTTGTGACACAGTCTGACTTCTTATAATAGAGTGAAGAGCCCTAATCACTTTGTGTCCTGCATTCACTCTTTGTTCTATATGTTTGACATGACTGCCATCCCTACTAAACACATCCTAAATACACAAAGTCATAAACTTACGAGGGGTGATCCAAAAGTAATGATAATGAAAATAAAACACGGTAATTAAAGTTAAAATAATAATTTATTTTTCTACATAGTCTCCTAACAAATCAATACATTTAGTCCATCTTTTTTCTAAACCCAGGATTCCTTTGAAAAATTCTTTGTCTTGACCCTCCCAAACGCTTCAACAGCGGCCATTACTTCGCTATCGTCTTGAATTTCTTGCCTTGGAGGCGTTCCTTGAGCCGAGGAAAGAGGTAGAAATCACTAGGAGCTAGATCTGGCGAATAGGGAGGGTGTTCAAGCGGTTCGAATCCCGTTTCTTGAATGGCAGCTATCGCAACTGCGGCTTTGTGAGCCGGTGCGTTATCTTGGTGAAACAGCACTCCAGCTCGCAGTTTGCAGCGGCTTTTTCCTTAATGGCCTCCGTAATCTTCTTATTTGGTCTGCGTAGTAAGAGCCCGTAATAGTGGCTCCTTTTCCAAATACTCCACCATAATTATGCCTTGAGCGTCCCAAAAACAGATGCCATAACCTTTCCCTTGAACTTGAAACTATGAAATTCTTTGGCGTCGGTGAGGAGGCTCGCTTCAAGTCATCGATTGTTGTTTCGTTTCAGAATCAAAATGGTGGATCCAGGTCTCGTTCATAGTCACAAAACGGAACAAAAATTTTCTTGATCTGCTTGGAACTTTTCGAGATTGACCTCGAAATCTCAACTCGATTTTCTTTTGCTCATCGGTTAACATTCTGGGTACCCAACGCGAGAGACCTTTTTCATATGCAACTCGTTCGCAAGGATTCTTTGAACGCTGCCATATGAGATCCCTGTGACCTCAGCTACATGCCTGATGGTCACTCTTGATCTGCCAACACAACATCTTCGACTTTTTCACGTTGTCTTCAGTGAGGGATGTGGATGGGCGTCCTTTGCGATGTTCATCTTCAGTGGATGTTCTGCCCAGTTTAAACTCCTTGGCCCAGCGTGCAACTGTAGAATATGGAGGCAGAGTCCCCAATGTTTCCACTAAGTCACTGTGTATGTCTTTTGAAGACATTTTTTTCAAACAGAGGTACTTGATGACAGCTCTAATTTCGTTTTTCTCCATGTTGATGTTATCTCTTTGACAGTTCGTATTCAAATGAATGTATCTCCCGGAAATCATGATCTATTTATATGATTTTTTTAGGCTGACGTAGTGAGTATATAAGCAAGCAAAAAATATTTTTTTTGGATTTTTATGCGGACCTGAAGTAACCGATTATCATTACTTTTGGATCACCCCTCGTACTCAGCCAACTCCCCTTCCAACTTCTCTTCTCTATCAAAAACTATCACTTTTATCTTACTTTCTTTGTGTTCACTTTCATTCCCATTTCTTTTAATGATGCAAATGTAACTATCATATGTAACTTGCCAACTTGCAAATCTGGCTTGATCATGTGGCATTTGATGTCTAACTCACCCATTGTTAACCCACATTCATTAACTTTCAAAGTTAATTGCTAAAGTAACTCTCAAGCATATTCTTAAGTTTTGTAATTCTTTACTTAAACAGCAGTTTGTCATATTATTTAATTTGTTTTTGTTTTAGAAAGATCCCAGGAGGAGTATTTGGACGAGATGGAGAGATGCATCTGTTTGCAGCTGTAGAATTACCACAAGAACAGCAAGTGGGAGCGATTCGTGGGTAAGTTTATGTTATATTTCTTTTTCTGGTGCTTTTCTTATCTTTTAAAAGGCATTTTCGTTGTGTGTACTGTCGTGTACACATTACAGTACTCATTTATTGTTCATGAGTAATGAGTGAGTGCTGTGGTCGGTTTTAAGAGTATTACTGTTATTCACAGATAAGAACCCAGCTGGTTAATAAGACCCTAGATTTGTAATTTTGGCACTATCCATCCATCTATTACAGCCTACAAACGTCCACTGCTGAATATAGGCCTCCACCATAGATTGCCTCATAGTGAGAATTTTCTCATAGTTGCCATGCTTGGCAGGCAGGTTGGCAACTGCAGTTTTTTAATGTTTTGAGTTGTTATCAGGAAGATGCTGCTGAAAAAGGAAACAGATCATCACAATCTTCATTATGGAATGCGACATTGGCATATATAGCCCATTCATCAATTAATTAAGTTAATAATTATTATAATAATATTTATTAATTTTTATAAATTGCTAGCTGCTAGGCGGCGCGTGTCTGCCACAGAAGAAATAATTACGGAAATATCTTTTTAATATTGTTTAATTGGGAATGATAATACATTCATTGAACTTGAATGATATATTATAACATTCAAATAAATATGGCGGTAAGACACGCGCGCCACCTACTGTAAGTTAATTGTACTATGACTATAACCATCGCGGAAGTGCAAGCAATAAGTTGATAAAGTTTTAGTGCAATCTGATTAACGGTATGGCAACGCATAAAATACGAACAACCAAAACTTAATTTTACTAATTTAAAACTATGAAGTCTGGGTTAGCCAATCAGAAATATTTATGAAAAAACATATAATGTTATTGTGAACAGATTAGGTTACAATTAGCTATGCAATGGTTCTTCATCATCTTAATCAGTGCCTAGAAGTCCACTGCTGGACATTGACCTCTTCCATTGTAGGAAGGATTTACTTTAATTGTCCAGCTTGGCCTATATTGACGTTTACAGAATGTCTCGCACCATTGACGCTACTATCCGTCGCCGTTTTGGATATTTTATGGCTGGTGGAAACGAGAGGTATATTGCTATTTTTCGGAAGTCATAACATTTTTCTGGCAATTCCTAAAGTCTCTTATCGTTATTCCCAGGGGTGATTCTCGTACGCCGCCACTACACGGCATTAAATGTGGTGAAATGGTTATATTAAGGTATATTAAAAATTCGCAAAATTTAAGGGTTGGCAGGGATTGGGGATGCTCATCCAGGTAGTTGTATGACTCATTATCAGTTTATATACAAAGTTTGAACCTAAGGTATCAAATACCAAATAAGTCATTTGGGAAGAAATCGAACGTTTATTGCGATTAAGTTCCTCACTAAAAAGAAAAGACACCACAGACGAGTTTTTCATAAGATGTTAGCTGTTTATGCCCCTGGCCTTTTCAAGCAAGGATGGGACACCATTAACGACGACCCTCGTAGATCCGGAGGGCCGATTTGATTTAGGCTACTATTCCAGAAATCATCAAAAAAAGTGGAAAAACTTGTAAGAAAGATGCACAGTTGAAGAAGCAGCTTTCAGAAATGGTTGGAGTATCAGAATCATTTTAAATATTACGTCAACAATTTGGGATGTCTAAAGCTAGAGCAAAAAAAGTGCAAAAAGATTCCGACAATTATAACTTTTAACAAAAAGTGAAAACCGACTTCAAATTGCTAAAAAAGTTATTTATTTGCTATCTTTAGGGGTGAAATTTTTTCTACAAATTTATACGGGACCACCCTTGCAGTATAACCTATTTAATAAGAAAGAATCATCAAAATTGGTTCAAAATCTGCGAAGATATCGCGTAATATACATACAAAAAAACACACTCGAATTGGGAATCTCCTCCTTTTTGAAGTCGGTTAAAAATGTTGACTACTTAAAAACGCAAGCGCGTCAAAATTTTATTTAGTTTTTTAGTAATTAAATTATAATATTAGTTATTAGTAATGACGCGCACATGACACGTATCGTCTTTTAGGTAGACAACGTTGTTAAAAAAAAGTTCGGCGTCGTCGCTCAACATGACGCGCAACTTGTTGAGCTACATGCTGCGCGGCAATTGTTGCTTAATAAATATATGGCCTAACACATTGAAAACTCTGTTATTGATCACTCGAACCAATTTGTCCAGCTACTACCGGATGTTTGGGATTACTAACAGTGAGTCAGCTCGTCATAGCAATTAATTAATATGCATTAGCGAGTTTTCCCTTCGTACCTACTGTCGATGAAAGAATTTCGATGTAACCGCATTACGCAAGTGCTCTAAACTACTTCTAACTAGGTTAAAACTGCATTATTCACTAAAATATTTATGATTTACGCGTCGCTTATGTTTCACCACTCATAAAACAGACGTTTAGTTAAGTTTCAATTTCGTTTTACGGGTAGGCAAAGTTACGTGACTTTCAAGTTTGTGAAAGGCTTGGAAAGTACAAACATACAATTCTATCTCATCATCATCATCATTATCATTACAGCCCTTCACAAGTCCACTGCTGAACATAGGCCTCCCCCAAGGAATGCCACAAAGCACGGTCCTGAGTCACCTGCATCCATGGACTTCCGACGTGTCTGATGTGACGACCCGGTAAGACATGCAGTCTTACCGGGTCGTCACTCCATCTAGTGGGGGGTCACCTACACTTCGCCTACCGGTACAAGGCTGCCACTCGAGAACCTCTTTTCCCCATCGGTTGTCGGTTCTTCGAGCTATATGGCGAGCCCATTACCACTTCAGCTTACTAATCTGTTGGGCTATGTCGATCACTCTGGTTCTACTGCGGATATTCCTATTTCTAAGTTTATCACGCAGAGAAACTCAGCATTGCCCTCTCCATATTTCGCTGAGCGAAGCTCAAGAGCTTTCTCATATAGTCAGCAGTGAAGGACCACGTCTCAGATCGATAAGCCATCACTGGCAACACGCACTGGTTATACAATCTCATTTTCAAGGTTTGAGGTATACCTGACGAGAAGATGTGTAGTAATTTCCCGAACGCTGCCCAGCCGAGTTGAATCCGTCGATTGACCTCTGGTTCGAAGTTAGACTTACCTAGTCGGACAATTTTTTCCAGGTAAACATATTCGTCAACAAATTCGAGCTTAGTTCTCCCAATAACTACCGGCATAGGTGTGAGGCACACTGAACCTAAACTTCAAGTTGAAGAGGTCACGTCTAATGAACTGCTTCGTCCCCCTCGTGCTCTAATCCAAAGTCTCGAAAATTTTCAGCTGTAGTTACAAAACCGTTTTCAGTGCCTAGAAGACTGCAATGCTGTGGACGATATGAACAATGCGATATGAAACTGTCCATGCGGTCGGAGCTAAGTTCTGCAAGACCCGTCGCTGAAGAACACAAAAACTCCGATCACACTCTTAATATCATGGCTGTTAGACGGGAAATGAAGCTGCAGTCTTCAGCAGATTTGACAGCATACAAGCAACTGAATAGACAAATCTCCAAATGCATGCGGCGGGACTTACGCAACTTCAATACAGCTCGAATTGAAGAAGCGATCGAGCGGAACCAGGGCTCTAAAGCTTTTGCCAGAGATCTGTCTGCCAGAAAGAGCCAATTGTCGAAGCGGAAGACCGAGAGTGGTAGCATCGTTTCCGGGACACCTGAGATTTTGAGTGAGATTGAGAGGTTCTATGGGCATCTGTACACGTCATCGTTGAAGCCACACGCAAGTGTGAGTAACGATCCAAGACCAAGTCTAAGAATCAGAAACTATTTCGATGGTTTCCCGGATGTCAGCGGGTGGAAAACCGGTACTTGAAGTCCTTCAGAAGCTCTTAAATTCCATTCTTCATGGTGGGACTATTCCGGGAGGCGTGGAGCAGAAGTGCGGTGGTCTTGTTCTTCAAGAATGGCGACCACGGAAGAACTACAGACCGATTTCTCTTCTGAGCCGCATCTACTTTGCTGTTTTCGAGAGTCATTACGAATCGTCTCGCACGCAGACTCGACGACTTCCAGCCTCCTGAATAAGCCAGTTTCCGAAAAGGCTTAAATGCCATAGACTACATACATACCATTCGGCAAATTGTACAGAAGACCGAAGAGTACAATCTGCCACTTTGCCTTGCGTATGTGGACTATGAGAAAGCCTTTGATTTCGTCAAAATTAGGTGGTGCTACAGTCCCTTCAGCGGTGCCAAGTTGACTGTCGGTATATCTAAGTGCTGTAGTGTTTATACAGTAGGGCTATGATGGCTATCCGAGTACAGGACCAGAGTACGAAACCCATCCAACTGCAGAGAGGTGTAAGACAGGGTGACGTTATATCCCCGAAACTTCACCGCGTCTTTGGAAGACGTTTTCAAGGATACGGTATTAACATCAATGGCGTGTACATCACTCACCTTAGATTTGCCGACGATATAGACCTTATGGCAGAATCACTGTAGGACCTAAGTACTATGCTCAATGACCTTAATAGTGCCTCCCAACGGATAGGTCTTAAGATGAACATGGACAAAACAAAAATCATGTGTAACGTCCAATTCTATCTAATGTAAACTAATTATTATTATCATATTATATAATAATATGAATTTATTTCAAATAATACGATGTTCCTTGAGGGCCGACCTATGTTCAGCTGTAGACTTGTGAAGGGCTATAATGATGAATACGATTTTAAATGTTGATGTCAAGATAATCTAATTTTACAAGTTTTGTATTGCATTGTCATGTTTGTATTTAACTACGTAAGTATGAATATATTGGAATTTAATAATTCAGCTTTCACCACGTAATCTGAAAATTTGCAGACGTTTTAAGAACCGATTGCAATAACTATGATCTAGTATTCTCATTAGGATCATCACAGCTCATGGTCGATGCATTATGTTTATTCTTTTTACTTTAACGTTATTAAATATCTCTACGACTGGAAGAAATTCCAGGACTTGTCTCTTGTTACCTTATTGTCGTATTCGTAGTTCCCTTTATAGCTTACTATACTACGATGACTGGTAATCATGTAATTTGTAACTAATGTTTATACTTATAAAAATCATAATCTTAAATGTTAATAAAATAAAGAAAATATATTGCATTTAAACGACAAGATGTACAACACATATCACCGAGAGAGTATGCAGAGTCCAAAAAGCAGGGAGGTACACAGATCACATTTAGCCAAAAAATTGGGTATAGATGAAAAATTGTGATGAAAGTGACAGGTGGTTAGCATATTTTTTTTTATAGAAATAGGGTGACAAACGAGCACACAGTCCACCTGATGGTAAGTGGTTGCTGTGGCCCATAGACATCTACATCTATCCTCGTTTGCGAATCAAGATGCAGATGCGTTGTCAGCCCTGAGGACTAAGATGGAATGCCTCTTTTCCAGTAAAATGGGTCTCCGGTTCTCTACACTCACCATACGAAACACAGCAGTATTAAGCTGCTATTTTACGCTGGTATTCTGTGAGAGCGTGGTCCTTCCCCGGTCGAGCCGACCCATTCGTGCTACAACTATACTATAAATATAGCTGCAGCATGGCTCTACCACGTATTAATTTCCCTACACCGTCACACAGTCAGAATATAAAAGAAAATGAATAATTAGTTTACATATATTATGAAAATATTTGAAAAATAGGCACTATTTTTATTTGAATCTCATATCACTACTGATACTGATATAATATACATACTTACCAAATGTTTTTCATTAATTTTCTATATTTAAATTTCTTTGCATTAAGTATTGAAAATAATAAAATAGTAATTCCTGAAGACTTCACGACAAAGTAAAACCACCTTCCCTCTTATTTACCGAAAAATTAATAGTGTGTTGATCGTTGGCAGACTTTCTTCACCGCATTATGTTCATAATTTTTTAATTATGCTGTTAGGCGGAAGAGAATTCATCACACTCCCTCGTTGCGTGAGCGTCGTAAGAGGCACCTATTGAAAACGCCAAAAAGATGCAATAGCTGCCGATAATAGTGTTATGACTATTCGGTTAACGTCAGAAGTAAAATAACTTAACCGGTGGCGGATAACAGCAGGTATGGTGCGCAACGCCTGGTATTGCGATCGCTTATCTAAATCGCATCACAAATGTAATCCACACAGGTGATATGACAATTGGTTGTAAATACATCATCATCACCGCCTTTTCCATTCTTGTATGAATCCAAGAATCAAAAAGTCCTGAATTAGGCGAAGCTGTAAAGGCCAAAAGAATAACATCTCTAACAAAGAAGAAGGAAAATCTAATCTGATTCCTACAACGTGGGAGGAGGACCATGTCCAGGCGTGGGCAGTTACTGATGATGATATTTAAATTGTCTACGCAATAATGCTTACACGTAACACTTGTCCATCTTGATATTTTTCACAAGGGGACAAAGTTGGTCGTCATATCCACATTGCAGTGTTGTATGGCATCGAACAATGGCAGTTTGTCGTTGAATTTTGATGCCGAGGCGTAATTTTACGGCTACATGCACGAAGCTTATTGATAATTCATACGATACTTCCTATAATCACAGCCATTGACGCAATTATCGGGGCACCGTAAGTGCCGAAAGTACTCGATACTGCCAGCACTGCTCCATATGAATTAATACTGATAGCTATTTAAGATTCATTTCATTTGATTTAATTAAATTATGTAATTCAAATAATCTTGTACAGGTTTCAACCTTTTTTTTTTGATTAGACGTTACCTCCATACTAGGATTTTCTCCTGTATCGTGGGGGCAGTTTACATAGATAAATTTCACAAGGACAAACCTCCGGACCGGGAACAATTATTTGTAGGCCATACAAATTACTTCTGTGCGGGATTCGAACCCACGGCCCTCATGGCTGGCTGTAACTTATTGCTAAGTCACGGAGCCGTTTAATAGAGGAACATCGTAACTTATATCAGTGTCTTTCATAGGAGATGTTCAGCTGTACTTCTTCTATTTCCGATATTTTTTTTTTTACGATGATTCTATGCAACGCTTTTATTATTTAACTTTCATAAGTAACTTAAAGCGTTTATTATTATTAAACTTTAAATCTATACAAATAAATAAAATTGGAGTGTCTGTTTGTAATGTCAAAATAACATCTTTTCACTAAATGCATATGAAAGTATATACGGTACTTATAACAAAAACAATTTTTAAAATTTTTCCCTGTCTGTCTGTTTATTCCGGCTAATCTCTGAAACGGCTGGACCGATTTTGATGGGACTTTCACTGGCAGACAGCTGATGTTATAAGGAGTAACTTAGGCTACTTTTATTTAAGAAAAAGAATTAGGTTTCCGCGCAAAAAAATTAAAAACCTAAATTACACGCGGGCGAAGTCGCGGGGAACAGCTAGTTTTAAATAAAATCTATAGCGACAGAACGAAACATAGAATAACTAGGTTTTTACGTAGTATAGAAGTAGTACGTAGTAGGTGTTACAGGTGGTTGGATTTGTTTTCTGCCCAGGAGTCCGTCTGGATAGGTACCTATTCCTACCATCAAATAAGCCTGCAGTGCTGTTTTACGATTTGAAGAGTGAGAGAGCCGGGTATAATTAAATTACAGACTACGAGGCATTTCAACTTAATCCTCAGACGTAACAACGCATTTGCAGCCTTCTTTGTTTGAATTGTAATTAGATATGACTTTCGCATATCTCAGAAACTATCGTGTGATAGTTATATAAATTATAATATTAAGATTTAAAAAAATAACAAACGACCATGACATGTTATAACTATATTGGAAGTGGATTTATGCTAGGTTACCAGCAGATTACAAACTATGTATAAGTTTATTATTGTACGGTAGGTATTGGGATAGTTTTTTACCGGAAGATTGAACGATTCCCGCTTCCAAAATTTTTATAACAAAAACTTCAATTAACTTTCATAGAAATGACCAAAGCACATCGACAATAATTGTTGATACTTATTACGGACTCTATTGATTAATATAATTTTTTTTTATATTTTAGCACTCCGTATCTCAAGGAAAAAACAGAACCCATGTAGGGTCATTTTGTTGTTTGTCCGTCCGTCTGTCTGACAAAACCCTTATTCTCAGGCACTGGTCAGCAGTCAAATACTATGTCTACTATCTCTTAAGATACAAAAAATATAAGCTTCAAAGTCAACGTAATCAAAATATAAGACCATGTCACACTCATCAAACCTATAGCTATAGGATAAATCATGGCCTTAAATCATGAAATTTGGCGAGAAGCCAGGTGTTACAGCACAATTAAAAGAAAAGATGCGAATATTAACAGTAAAAAGAGTTTCTGGTTCTTTACACTCACCATGCGAAACAACAGAATTATGCTGCTACTTACATTTTGTGAGTGTGTTCCTTCCTCGGTCGATCCGATCCGCCTGTGCTGCAGCGGTAATACAGCTGTGGCGTGGCCGTATAACGTGTTTCTCTTGAAGGATAGAGCGACAGTAAAGTAACCCCTTAATGGTATCAATTCTATCATATAGACTGCGAAACTCAAAAGTCGTGGATTCGAATCCGCCATTTGACCACTTGCTAACACAAGCATTTTAAGATTATTATATATACTCAACAGAAGTATTCAAAGCGTTAAGAGGAAATGCGGGCCGAGAGACTTGAAAATTTGGTATTGGAAGAAACTATCGCTGTCACTCTTCAAGCGCTCGGCGTCCGATAAAGACAACTGCAGATCCGACTGAATAGCCTAAGTAAAAAGGCAATAATTCGAGGTTTGGCTCTCTACCATTTCCTCCTCCAATATTGGACCATTTTAAAAGATGTTTCATAAACTAAATAAGAAGGATATACACTGTGTCCCTATGTTTTTATTTTTTCAGTATTAGTTATAAAATTTGAACACTATGCCTCTGTTGACAGCGGTCTAAATAGGCAATTTTAAGCATTTTGTTAGGGTTCTAGTGCTTATAAAGATAATGTATCATTAAAAAGGAAAACATAGGGTCATGAAAGAGGTTGATATTTATTTTAATGTAAAATCTCGTTGCTTTAAGGTCTTAAACCAGAAAGAAAACAGGCGAGAGCGTTTGTATGGAGAAAAGGCCACCCGCATTTCCTCTTAACAGCACCGCTAGTGTTATTTTTAAAATTATCTAAGAGATGATAAACATGAGCAACAAATACTTTACTTTTTATTTATCTTTGTCTAGCGTGGTGAATTAAAAAAACATTAGCTAAGGTAATGTACATTTGTTTGTACTCAGACTCCTGCTGTCGCTGCCGGTGTGCACGCAGAGGCTGCTCGTGTTACTTTTCGGCACGTTCCGGGTGATGGCATCAAACGCTGACAAAGCAGGTGAGTGTTTGTTTTCACTATTTTCTGTCGCCTCTACGCAAACGCTAATCAAAACAATCACATATTTATATTTGCTATTAGTAGTTACGTTCGCGATATTCCGCCGGCTTGAGCCTTGAAATAAAATTTACCCTTGATCCACATACCTTCCCCCTTATATAAAACGTCAGGTGTGATCTATCAACTAATAAATAAAATATTTTATGACTGATATAAGACGTTATTCATAGTATGACATTCATAACGTCAGACGTTAATTTTTCATT
Source organism: Parnassius orleans (assembly GCA_029286625.1). Lineage (NCBI taxonomy): Eukaryota > Metazoa > Arthropoda > Insecta > Lepidoptera > Papilionidae > Parnassius > Parnassius orleans. Next base: position 1,056,103 of record JAGSMP010000102.1, on the reverse strand, counting down.
CATTACAGCTTATCAAAAATCCAATACTGACTTAGATCTTCCTCATAGGGCAATATTTGCCAAAGTTGCCACGCTTGGCAGACGTGTTGGCAACCTCAGCCGATTCATGAAGTTTTCTGACAAACTATTTATAAACATGTATGTATGTCCCACTGCTGGGCACGAGCCTTCTCATGGCTAGCCTTATACCTCACACTTAGCTGGTTTGGGGATTTTAGGAAGACGGCACATACTGCTGCTGCCTGTTTCCTGGTTAGTCCCTCAGTTGCCTACTGTATGAAAACCACATGGTTTACTTCGAGATGGTAGGAGGTACTTAATTTAAATTTGCTAGGGAAAAGACCGCCATAATTTTTGAAGTGTTTACTTTCTGATATATTAATAATGTTATAAATATATTATCAAGTATAGTATATGTTTCAATCAGATAATACCTTAATATTATCAAATAATATTTTATTTTATTTTTATTTTTTAATAAAACGTTACCTCCACACTAGTATTTTCTCCTGTATCGTGGGGGCAGTTTACATACATAAATTTCACAAGGACAAACATCCGGACCCGGAACAATTATTTGTAGGCCATACAAATACTTGTTCCGTGCGGGATTCGAACCGGCGGCCCTTAGCGCAGCAACTCATTGCTAAGCCACTGCTATAATTACCTTATTACTTATATTCAGTTGTTATCAGGAAGATGCTGTTGCCCATCTCCTGTTTCATTTCTCTCTGTCGCCTCTTACGACACCCACGGAATGATATGAGTAGTGGATGTTCTAACACCGCCACAGCACGGTTTACTCACGAGGTGATGATTTTCCTACGTCACCACTGCACGATGAATTTGTAACATCGTTAGAGGTAATTTATTTTTCGGATTCGTAAACGTTCTGTGGGAAGAAAGTAGCTGCTTTCACTGATAAAACGGAAGTTAAGAGTTTAAAAAATTATGTGCTTGATTGTAATTGAGCCAATTATATTACGGGAAAAATAAGAAGTAAGGTTTTTGTAGAACGGTACTTATGTTCGGGGTCTTAGGATTATTGGCGGCGGCAGTATTTAAACAAAGTACTACACTAGAGAGAATATTGGAGATTTTTTTTAGGGTTCCGTACCCGAAGGGTAGCCAACGGCACTATATTACTAAGCCTCCGCTCTCCGTCCGTCCATCTGTCTGTCAGCGGGCTGTATCTCATGATCCGTCATAGGTACACAGTTGATATTTTCACAGAATGTGTATCTCTGTTGCCGCTATAACAAAAAATATAATATAAATAATAATAATTTAAAAATTAAAGGGGGCTCCCCTATACTAGAAACGTGTATTACGATGGTATGGAACCCTTCATGCGCGAGTCCGACTCGCAATTGGCCGGGTATTTAAAGCAGACAATAATTTTTGGGCCCACTGGAAACTTTGACGTAACTTAATTTTATTACACATAAAAAAAGATACCAATTTATTATAGTAAACGGCCTAAAGATTTAATGTAACCGGAATTATAATCTGAAAAAAAGTTCTTTTGATATTCGTGCATTGTCTAATGTAATATGAATAAAAAATGCGTATAAAGAAGAACGAACTACTAAAAAAATTTTCCATCAACCTTAAAGTACCTATAAATGCTGAATGTACAACTTTCTTTTATACTATTAATTATTGACCAGTGCACTATTTTAACTTATAAGACTGGTGAAAACTACTAGACAATCGCTTTTAGTTTGTTTGTTGCTTTTAGTTGTTGTCACAGCAACCACTTACCATCAGGTGGACTGTGTGCTCGTTTGTCACCTTTACACTATAAAAAAAGTAATCGCTAAAGAATTCACTACCTAAATAGTTTCATATAAAATCGTATTTTTTATAATGAAAATTCTTTTTTTGATGGTTTATCGAGGATAGATGTTGATGTCTGTAAGCCACAGCATCTAATTCACCCGTATTCTATAATAAAAACGATTGATTCAACATTCAATCTCTAGGTAAATGCTAAACAATGGATTTCGGGGACTGTTCACCCTTCCTCCTTGACTATGAATTTTCCAATGTTAATCGTGGCGCGTAGGTCTCACCTAAAGTAATAGAAGATTTACATAATCTGAATTAATCTTAGGTAAATACTATTTTCTTTCAACTCTGTAATGTTGTGATCTGCACAGATCTGTTTCAGAGCGTTATCTAATCTTTTTCTGATTTTCGCAAGCTAGTGCAGGTCCGCATTTCCTCCAGCAACGGCTAGCTTTGAAACAGAAACAGAACGCAACAAAAAACATTTATTACTGTTAGATGTGATGTTTTTGTTAATGTTGCTAAAATTTGTTGTCTTTGATTTGGTTAGGTAAAAAATATGATTTCGCTACAGTTCCGTGAGAAATAAAAGTTCGTGAGTACAAGATGGTACGATTGTGTAGAGTATTTGTTTGTAAGTTCTTTGTCGTCCTAATACAAATTGACACAAAACGGTTATTCAAGTTCACCAAGGAGTCTGTATATTGTGAGCTACAAGTAAGCTAAGTAAAATATTTTTCTTCAGTTACATTTTATATAGAGCAATTCGTCGAAGTAGATTGCTTTAAACATTCCTAGGTCTCTTTTCATTATATATGTATTTGTTGATCCTTAGCTATTAACGGTTTCTTGTATTGATTTTAATTACAAATTAAAACTAATGCCATATTGAAATTTTCTTTAAAAAATAATTGTTCATTTATTTTCACGTTGTTGCTCTTTAAATGATAATCTACGATCTATTTTTTTATTTTTTACATAGCCTTATATCGAACTGTAGTATATATTTATTTTCTTATCACACTGGACAAGAGGGTTGGTGAATGAACGAATGTACCGCTACCCATCACCTGTCTTATGTCTATGATCTAGGTTCAGCATTGAAATTGTATTTACGGCAACCGATTGTAAAAATCCAAAGTTATTATGGTTATTTAGTGGGGTGTGCCACATAGGAGTGATGTTGACAATGGGTTAAGAAGTCATTACATCCCCAATACACTCAACTTTATTTTGAAAAACACATAATGTGTTCATACAAAAATTCCCGATCAAAACCCCTGTCTTGTTAGTCGACTTTGACCACCGAGTATGTTTAAAATACCTGATATGGTAGATATATTCCGGTAGTACCGCCTGGATTATCCATCCATTTTCACTTCCTAATATTTCACAAAAAGCTGTGACACGCCTTAAAAAGTATTGTGACAATCGGTCGCGCGTGACTTCCGACCGAAAATAATTAGTGTAATTTCGCCAATTACATGCGAGCGTGCGTAGGCGGACACGCATTAGTTTAACGATGCAAGTGCTCTGTAAGATGCTTATTGTGTGGTTTATTTAATCTTTTTTAAGTCGTACGCACTAGTATTTTTTTTTTTTCATGAAAGTTTATCAAGTGGTTCTCTCGATACACAACGGATATTGACAAATTATTGTTAGCTACCGTTACTGTTACAGCCTATGAAAGTCCACTGCTGAACATAGGACTTCCCCATAAATTACTCCATGGGGGTTAATATTTGCCATAATTGCTACTCTTGGCAAGCGGGTTAGCTAACCCTTATAAAATTAAATTAAGATTAAATGAATAAATTTGTGTAATTTAATGTTAACTTTACAAAATTTAATTTTAATTAAAGAAATTTAATTTAATTCCCCAAATTTAAGTCCTTTGTTGGTTTGGGACGGTCTACCCCCTCGGAGATTACAAGCGTGTCGCTATATATTATGTAATTAATTGAAATGTTATTTTGAATATGATTTAGGAAAAAGAACCGTGGTAGCGCTTAGGGGCTAAGCGCTAGCAGTCAATTTCACAGTACGCGAGCAATCCGGTCGATCCCCGCCGGCACCAATGAAATTGTTAATTGCAATTTCAACTTCTGATTTACCATGTGCTCGGAGGTGAAGGGAAATTATGATGAAACTGCATGTAAGGAATAAATTATTTCGAGGGCATTTGAAGTTCGCCAAAACGCACTAAAGCTACGCGGCGGACTAATTGTTCCATAACCCTTACGGATTAAGGGGAGACCTTTGACTTTTTTCCATCACATAACTGTGGGTGGCCATATTTATTCCGATTGTAAACTGATTAAATCTAAAATGCAAATAATCCAGTCATATTCAGTCGCAACGCATCTTTGTAAGGATAAGGTGGTGGTTGAACGTCAAACAAAACAATTGTAATGCTACATCCTTCTGTTTTCCATGTATTCGATTATGATTGGTGTGAACAATAACATTTGAAACTCGACTTCGCCAGCGTCATGCTATATTAAGTATCTTGTATTGCCTCTACGCTTGGATTGTCTTATGACATCTACGTCACTGTCGTATATAAGTGCCATTATCATTAGAATTAAATGTCTGTAAATGTGGCGCTTTACACTCGTTTATTACGTTGAAAACATTTTCATTCATTCCTTCGCTGTTAATTTTATAATTTTTGGAAATCCAAATTTCATCAATCACCACAGATGAAGTCTTGAGTTCGATTGTACTGTTTTTAAAAAGTGCAAACGCACGTGTGTGCGTGCGTGCGTTGTGTTCGTGCGCGTGCGTGAATCGTTCACATTATATTGTATTAACCTTTCTATAGTGTAGTGTTGTGTAAAAATGTTTACGGAAGAGCTAAATCTCTAAAATATTTTTCTTAATAGGCTTTCAATCTTGGAATTACAAATCTTATTATTGAAATAAAAATTTCTTACAATCTTGTTACGTTTTGCGAAGTAATAAATACGGTGGGCGTATTGATTTATAAATCTAAGTAAAGTTGAGCTGTTTATGTTTGCACGTGTTGTGAGGACGCATAATATTTTGCGTATTTACGTAACGAGTTTACAACCTCATTCATTCTTTGTCGTTAGCTCTCCTAAAGGGTTTCTATGACGTCGATGTAAGCCTGAATCAATGAACTTGTCAACAATACTACTAAAGTTCCTCAATTTAGTTAAGAGGATTTAAATGTTATAAAACTTCAAACACATTAATGGAGATAGCTTCTACTGTAAACCCTGTGTACAATTAGAGAAGTCTTATAAATTCTTCACATAGTGTTAGTGCGATAAAACGAATGTTTTATGTTTTTATATTTATTTATTCGCCAAAGCTTTATATTTCATATAACTCGTATTATCGATTTATCGACTTTTTAAGTGCCTGCATTCCTTTTAATAAACTTTTTAAAAGTTTGCAACTGAGATGAATTGCATTTCAGTGCTCTAAGGCCACCATTATCGTGCGCTATTTACGTTACTATTAATAATTTTTAAATGATCATTTTTAATTCTATTTAAATAGGTACATATTATATAATTAATCCTATAATCAAATTACTCTGCTGCTAATATCAACTTTACTTGCATATGGTACACGCAGCTGATTGATGGACGAAGCTTTGGTGAGAGGCTGAATTATTGCGGAAAACCCATCAAAAACACTGAACATAAATTTAATATGCTAGTGAGGGAGAAGCAGCATTACCAGTCCCATTATTTCATTAAAAAAAACCATACTCCCACCCTAGGACTTCTTCTTGTATAATGGAGGCAGTTTACATTCATAAAAACCAGGAATAATTACTTGTAGGCTCCTCACTTAGTCCCTAAGCTACCAAGTCGTCATGCGAGTTAAATGTGGTAGAGCCACGCTATGATGAATTATAGCTGCAGCCCAAATGGGTCAGTTCGACTGGGTAAGGGCCACGCTCACATAGAATCATTATTATTACAGCCCATTACAAGTCCAATGCTAAACATACGCCTCCCCTTAGGAATGGCCTAAAGTCCTTAGCCACCTGTATCTATCGACTTTCTACATCTCACACCGAATAACATCGTGAAATACTGCTGTTTCACCATTACTTTCATTAAAAAGAGCGACTCGCGATCACACAGTCCTGATGAGGATGATATGGCACATGGACACCTTCACCTATGCTCGATTAATTATCAAAATGCACATTCGTTGTCACCCGTTGAGGCCATACATGGGATGTCTCCAAAAGGTATCTCCGGTATAGTCACTTACCGTACGAAACACACATTTCATGCAGGTATTTTGTGCGAGCGTGTAGCTGAGGACTGCCTAAATAAGCTGTTGATGTGACGCGATAATAAAATTATATGTTTAGTTATTTTATTTGTTAACTTTTATATGTCAGTCTAAAAGATGGCTTAGTATTTTTTCGTTTAACCAGGTACTGGCATGACTTCGGAAGCCCTGGGCGTGTCGGTTGCCCCGTCATTCTTTCACTCTTGCGTGTCCGATGGCAAGACTGCCACGATGGAGGACGTGCAGCGGTTCAAGGTCAGTTCATATTGAATCCATTGTGAATCATTCACTACTGATTCCATAACAAATTTATCACGTGAATCGATGTGCGACTAAGCGTCCGTGACCACTGCACACGACGTCGTCGCTGGAGCGCAACGTTGCGAGCATTATTTAATACCCTAGTTATGAAACAACTGTCGGATTTATACGGTATTTTTGGTCATTGATGTTTTTGTTAAAAAAAGTTAAATAAAATGGGCGTGGTTGCAAGTTTTATTTAATTTTTACTTCAGTTTTAATAAAATCAGGTATTCGTTATGCATATAAACGTTGAATGAAATTGGTTGGGATATCTTAATTTCCTCTGGAGATATGTGAGGCGAAAAAATTCATTATTGTACATACGTACGTACGTAAGGATGTCCTTTTAAAAACAGTAGAATCGGACTTTATGGACCTTAAGAGATATGTTTAAATTTGGACTTTCGATTATCGAATCCATTACAACTTTCAAATTGAAAAGATTTAATTATGAAGACTATTTTTAACCTAATAAAATTTTTAGTCATAATAAAAAAGGCTCAAAATTAAAAGATTTTTAAATGCACAACAAGCACTTGAATGAAAACTTGACATTTCATTTGGGAAGTGATAGGTTCAGCTACACGTCTTATACTTGTTCTTTGTTTTGATAAACCTCTTATGCTGGACTTATCAGATTGCAATCGAAATGCAAGCCATAAACAATAATGCCATTGCATTAACGCCTTGCAACGTAGATAATGATAATCTTTAATTTAGCGATAAAGGAAAGTGGAATTTAACGATTATTATAGCAAGATGTCGATAACATTGACGGTTATTTTTAAATTGATTTTATTTTGCTTGAGATCCGTTAAATCAACAAGTTTTCTTAATACTAGAAATAAAAGTTGCTTTACTGAAAAAATATCAAGTAACTCATGTATTTAAATTATAGATGAGATTGACGATAAATTAGTTTCATTCAATATGTGATATTCGCATAAATAAAACCACAAAATTTTAATAACTAGAAAAAAAATTTTTTTTGCTTTTACAGTACAGTTTACTTGTTACATATTATGTGAAATCAGCAACTTAATTTAACAAAGTTAATTGCTTTTATTTTATTTAAAAACTACTAATTTGTACAGTGTCCACAAAAGAACTGCGCTATTTTTACTAGATTTTAATTGCACTAGAATACTACAATGAAAATACATGAAATTGATTCATTCCACGTATTGTCGATGAAATTCAACCGACTGCGCTTACTATTACCCAATTTGGAAAATTTTGATATTGAAATATGGCGCTTTTTAACAACTCATTTTTGATATTTTAAGATTAATATGTTCTATTTTAGTTCCGACTATGCCTTAATTTTTTTCTAGTAATATAAATGTGGTAAACAAGAAAGCTTATTACTTGCAAGACATTTAAGCCTTTAAAATTCAATTCAGAATTATTATTTTTATTAATAAACAATCAATAAATATAATGCATCATATAGAAGATACAGATTATTAAGGTTTTTGTTTTATTTTTAATACCTCAACTTCCACGGCTTACGGACTGAATTCCTTTAATAATTACAAGAGTTAAGTCTTGTGTAGTAGACATAGTTTCCATATATAGCCCTATGTAAAAACAATACATATTGTAAATTCTAACTGTATATAGCTTGAATTGTTGTTCACGATATTGTCTAAAACATGCGGCAAAGGCTGAAGTGAGCGTGAGTATGATACGAATCAGTATTATTGTACAATGTAGATATTATTGGTGTTTTTTGTTTGAAATCTGCTTCATATTCTATTAAAAATATAGAACATATTTAGCTTTTAGTTAGTTCGCTATTAATCCGTACCATAAGACCATCAATTTTTATTGGTGTAAATTTTTATAAAACTAAAATCAAATGGTTTTCAAATTCTAGCGATTATATTACTGTTTATTGTCTGTTATTCTTATTCCTCTGTTTCATATATGGTTTTGTGCGTAATGTTTGCATCACGTTTGTTTTATTTTTGTATCTTAAATATATAAAGAACCTCATATAAATCTATGTAGAATATTAAAAGAAATTTTCATCTTTCCTTTTAAGCACCTTTGTTGTAATCTAGATTAATTTGCTTATTTGATATGATAACAGTTGACTCACAAAAATCGTTACTCATTTCCTCTCTAATTGAATCATACATAATCTTTGGGATCATTTATCATGTTTGTAAAATCATCTTACACTGAGACCACATCATGAGCTACATGATGTGGTCTCAGTGTAAGCGGTAGCCTTGTTAATGGTACTATTTGTTAATTGCAGTTAAATATTTCAGTAAAAAAAATTCTAATTATTGATTATCTGGTATAGGTTTATTGATAAGACTTCCCCTCAGAAAAGAGACGTTTGAGGAAGAGTGAATGTCCCTGTCCTGTTGTGTATTGTATTTAGTTTATATTGCGAATTGTAGGTATTTTTGTATTTATGTTATTACCGTTAAACTTCGATTTGGTGAAAACTGCCATGGTGGCATTTTTCTTCGCGAATTTTATTTTAAACTAGCGATCCGCCACGGCTTGGCACGAGTGTTTTCTGGATCTCGACAACAACGCCACCTACCGGGTCCAAATGTGAAGCTAAACCATCTAAGCACCCATTCAAACATACACAAAAAATTTCATCAAAATCGGTCGAGCCGTTTTTGACCTTTAGTGAGACTAACGGACGGAGATTAGAATATGAAATGTTTGAATTATTATAAGTTATTATTTGTTTTTATAAGCCAGTGCTTGAATACAATGCCATCTAGTGCTAACATAAATGACATAATCGAAACTATAAATATTACAATGTTTCTTTTTGTATTAGGTACTGGAGGACAAAAAATTAAGAACAAAATGTTAAGAATTTTCTACAATTGCTATTTATTGCAATTAAGTTTTAAAAGTATTTTAAACTTCGTGCATTAGAAATAGTTTGCTTTTTAAATTTTAGCTGGTAATTTTTTTAAAGTATATCGCTACGGAAATACGGTGAAAGGTCATAAAGCTTATCAAACCGATATACCCGATAACTCTATGTATTCTTTACTCATTGCTTTCTACCTTGCAATGCTCTTAGTGTGATGATATGTATAGAAGTATTCATTATTGTAGTTATTTCATTGCAACAATAATGAGAATAGAACTGTAGTAGAAGTCGTGTTGTTAAAATGCTTTGGTCTTAATTAATTCTGTTTAATAAATTATGTATCAAATACTTGTGCCAGATGTATTTGTCTTGTTATGTATGGCCGTTGACCTAAATAAATAAACTGTTGAAGGTTACGTTGTTATCGAAAGCAATCAAAAGATATACTTAACTAAGGCCTTTATGTTGTGTAATTAACATCAAATATTTCATTTATGAAATATTAAAATACCATATTGAAATTCCTATGCTAAATTCCTACAAAATTTAAGCAACAATTGTATGACAACTACAGCTGTATTGAGCTTTGTCCTAAATTGCAATTTTTTTCCATGTATCACATTTTTATTTCAGCCACACTACACACTACTTTTGTGTTGCTGTGCTATATAAAAGTTTAGCTGCATTCGTATAGATGCATTTTCATATTTTTTAATGCGTTATAATGCTTAAAAACGAGAGTATTGAATTGTTTATAGGAATTGTAATATATTAGATCTACTTTTATAATTTAACTGTAACTTTGTCTTTTATTTTGTAGTGCTTGTAATTATCCAATATCCCTTTACAAGTATATTTTGTCTAATAAGATGACCATTTAAGTTGTAAATTATAATTGGGCGAGCAGGTGGCGACGCGTATAATGAGACAGTTGATCGAGCAGTTCAGCGCCGGGGATCTGTTTGGACGAGACAACTATGAGTATTACGCCCGGGTAACTGGTCGGATATTGCGCGTGAAGGATGAATGGATTTGCTCCTTCCGGGATCCACCACCGCCTCGACATCATCGCGATCAAGAGGCATATGCCCGTAAGTTTTTTTAATGTCTTTAATTGGAGATATCAGCTATTTTGTAATACAAAGTACTTCCGCATCATAACAAACAGTTCGCTGAAATTTGAAGAATAACTTTTTACTTTATCATAATGTTCTTGAAAAAATGAATGAAACTACTCGCATCACAACGCAACACTGTTCCCTCATTAATGGCCAGAATACACTGAACGTTGCAACAGTAAATGAAGCAATTATTTTTTTGATTTTGTAAACGGTGGGTTATTGTATGGACATTTTACGCTCCATGATATAATCGGATTGTGTATAATTGTATGTCCGGACACGGTGTGTTCGGGAGGTTCCTGCACCGAATCGGGCGGGAGGCCTGGTGCTCCTGCGAGGATCGACCGGAGGACACGGTGGAGCACACCGTGGTGTGCCCTGCTGGGCGGAGCACCGCCGTGTACTCGTAGCGGCGATGAGCGGCGGCGACCTCTCACGTCCGGCCCTGGTCGAAGCCATGGTCCGGCGAGACGGAATGGGATGCCGTCACCACCTTCTGCGAGCAGTGATGCTAACGAAGGAGGTGGCGGAGCGGGAGAAGGAAAGAGCAACAGCTTTCCTTCCCGGCCGCCGCGGAGACGCCCCGGCGTCGGGGCTACGTCGTGGCCCCTGACCACCGTAGGCGCGGACCTGTGGACGGCGAGCAATGGGTAGCTCGCCGTCCGTCCGTCTAACGACGACAGGCCGTGTCGACGGCGCGTTTTGTTCCACGCGCGCCTCAAAGAGCTGTCAGCAGCGTGAAGGGCCCGCAAGGGCCGACGCCTGCCGGGGCTGCGGCTGTTCGAAAGAGATACCGCGGCTCCGGAACGTAAGGGCACTGAAGGAACACGGATGGTTTTAGTCAGTAAAGTCTGACATTCCTTCCGCTCCACCCACAGCGAAGGCGTCATTAGATGATTTTCCATCCGCAAAAAAAAAAAAAAAAAAAAAAAAAAGGGGTGACAATGCATCTGTATTTTGATTCTTAATCAAGAATAGATGTAGATGTCTGTGGGCCACAGCGTTCACTTACCATCAGGTGGACTGTGGGTTCGTTTGCCACCCCTATTCTATAAAAAAAAGTTTATTATATGACCTTTAAAACAATCAACTTTAAAACTAAGACACAGACAACCTGAGATTAACATTTACTGTTACAACCGATCAAAAGTCTACTTCAAGTGAACATAGGCCTCCACCACAGATTGCGTCATACGAGAGATATTTGCCATGGTTGCCACGCTTGGCTGGTTTTTTAATTTTTTTAGAAAGACTACTATCGTTTATCCTCTATCGCCTCTTACGACATCCACGGGATACTAGACATTCTTAAATCAGCACTACACGAAAAGAACCAGAGCTAACATGAAATTTCCGTCATTACACTGGTTTTCTTATATTTAAAACGAGCTTATATTGCTGCTTGGTGGTATAAATAAGTAAGAGTATGATAATAACCCAGACGGATTCTTAAAAAAGATAGGACAGAAAGGAGCTTCTTTGTCTCTGCGTAGAAGACATCTTCTTCACATTGTAATACATGACATCGCTTTATTTTATAGAAACTTTATTTTATAAATAGGGATAGTTGTAACTATCCCGGTTATTTCACTACTACCGCTATCTGTTTTTTTTTTTTTATTTAATTGAAGAATTTTTTTGAAGAATAAGCGTAACAAACGAGCGCACAGCCCACCTGATGGTAAGTGGATGCTGTGGCCCATAGACATCTACATCTGTCCTCGATTATGAATTAAAATGCAGATGAGTTGTTACCCTAGAGGACTAAATTGGAATGCCTCGTATCCAATAAAAAGGGTTCTCTACACTCACCATACGAAACACAGCAGCATTTTACGCTGTTATTCTATGAGAGCGCGGTCCTTCCCCGTTCGAGCCAACGCTTTCGTGCTACAACTATAATATACACTGCCGTCAAAAGTTTAAGACCATCTTAATTAAAGTAGGAAAATTAAATAAAACTCCAGTAAAATATTAAATGTTTAATTAAACTGATAAATCATCCAATAAAACACTTTTTGACACTCAATATACTTGAAAAGCGTAAAGAAATATTAACAGTACCTACATACTAAAAAAGGCTATAGTTAGCTAAACTGATTTTTCATCAAAAAATCCTCCTCAGCATTCTATGAATTTTTTCACAAGTTTCGGCATACGGGCAATCAATTTGTTGATAGTTTCTTGTGATATATTGCTCCAAATTTCGCACAAAGCATTCCACATTTCTTCTCGCGAGGATGGACCACAATTACGGACGATCCTATCAAGCTCTTCCCACAAAAGTTCAATGGGATTGTGATCCGGGCTCTGAGGAGGCCAAACCATGTTTTTTAACACACCTTGTGCCTCTTTCTTTTCCAAATATCCTTTGCATAATTTTGGGCTATGCTTAGGATCATTGTCCTGTTGGAAAATGAATCCATCTGCAATTAATCGCAACCCCGAAGGAACGGCATTTTGTTCTAAAAATTTTTTGTACACTTCCTTTTTCATAATTCCGTCAATTTTGATCAAATCGCCAGTTCCTTGGCTAGAAAAGCAACCCCAGACCATAATTGAGCCACCACCATGCTTGATTGTTGGGACTACACAGTCTGGCATTATCTTTCTTGGTCACTGCGTCGAACGTAAATTCTTCGTTTTGAACCAAATAGCTCAAACTTGGATTCATCGGTCCAAAGAACTTTTTTAAAATCTTTTTCAGTCCAATCTCGATGGGCAAGGGCCCATTGCATCCGTTTTTTTTTGTTTTGTGGCCTTAGGAGAGGTTTTCGAACGGCGACACGACCATACAATTTCGCATCTCTCAGTCGCCGTTTTACTGTAGTTAATGATAAAGGTTTAACTCGGGTTTTATTTACTTCAACGCGGATTTCCGGTGCTGTTAAGCGTCTATTTCGCTTGCTGGTAACAATAATGAAATGATCTTCACTTGACGTGGTAGCTCTCGGCCTTCCCGAGCGTGGACGATCTTGAAAAGTGCCTGTCTCCCTGTATCGAGTTATTGTGTCATGAACACAAGTCTTCGATAACTTCAATTGTAAAGCAATCTCACGTTCGGATTTGTCTTCATTATGTAAAACAACGATGGCTGAACGCACTTCACTGCTAATTTCGCGTGCTTTTACAATTTTAAGACGTCTTCACTATAGAAACCACAAGTTTAGACTAATTGAGATTGTTTGTGAACAAAACCATGTAATCTCAGGTAATAATAAGTCGGAAACACGTGTTTTTAGAGCTAAATAATCTAATTATTGACCAATGAAACAAAGTAAAACAATTAGTTATTAGCCCATCATAAAAATATTATTACGACTCTACCACCTGGCTCTAACGCAGCGTTTGTCGGTGTTTGAAAACAATACATGTTTATTGTCCAATAACTTGAAAGTAAATAAAAGAATGACTTCTTTAGATATTCGATATTAACAATAGAATATGCAGGTGTACATTTCTTTTATTTATCTTATGGGATTTCGTTACAATTTATAGATAATTATGTTGTTTAAGTGTGGTCTTAAACTTTTGGCCGGCAGTGTAGCTGCAGCATGGCTCTACCACGTATAACGGTTAGGACTCGTTGAATGACCAAAGCTAGTTGTGTGCGCAGTACTTTATACTGCTTGAACGAGTGGGGAATATTTAACGCTTATTAGTTTTCTACCCTCACTCGTGTCAATTAATAAAATTTTAATTCCGTTTACAGGGCAGCTGTCATTGGAAGCAGAGAAAACATGGTTGCAGTGCGAATGCGATCGCTGGGGCAACAAATTCAATTTGGAAGGTACCTACATTATTTGTGTTTAAGTTCACCATAAACATTTATAATACTTATGCTATAAAATAATGCATGCATTTTTCGCAGGTCGTCAATGATCCCCGTTTAGTTGTTAAAAATACCGAAGTAAATGTACAATAATTACTGTTAAATTATTATTAGGTGAGTGCGGTGAAAATTTATAAATCATTAACAACCCATACGATATTCATTTGGTTTAACGTCATGTTATATCTTGACCGTGGTTCGGGTTCTGGTAGCACTTAGAATTTAATTTTGGACACACGTGTAGCACTAATCGTAGATTTCAACTGTAAAGGCTATTTCGGTTTGGAAATTAATCAATTTCCATTATTGTTTAATAATCGTAATCGTAGTTCAGATATTATCCGACTTACATGACTTTTCTTTAAATATAACATTTTTATTATGGTGTAGTTTATAACAATTCGTATAGTGGGTAAAAATATATTGTTGCTTTGTTCAGTTTAAACAACAAGTGGTAAAATTAAAAATTTTGTACAACCGACTTCAATATAAATAAATGATAACATCATAATATAGTCGAAGTCAATTAAATACGCATTGTCAAGGATAATTCAAAAACTATAGGTCAGATCTTGATCAAATCTATATGAGGGACCACATGCGAAACACCAGCTTTCAAATAAAAAAAAAGAATCATCAAAATCGGTTCACCTAGAAAAAAGTTCTGAGGTAACACATATAACAAAAATATCTGTCTAATTGAGAATCTTCTCCTTTTTTTGAAGTCGGTTGAAAAATGGCACCGCAACGTTAGCAAACGCAGAAAGTAAAGCTTACAAAATAGGTTCATATTTTTTAATCCGGATTGCGGCCAGTATTGACATTGGTCTAGAATTCAAACGTATAACGACCATTTTCTCACACTTGCATCGCGTCCTTTTAGCCAGAATTCTCTCCAGCGATATCCTGTATTAGTATACCAATATTTTGGGAGGAATTGGTAACAATTAGTAAGTAAAGAAAAAAAAAACTGAGTTATCAGACCGGAGGCTAAAACTACCTGTCAATTCACAATAATGCCATGGTCATTTTAAAAATTAACTTTAGGAGGTAGTAATATGTGCTAAGTAACAAAAAAAATACGTATTTTATAAATATAACTTGTGGGTAAGTCCTACTTGATAAATAACTGAGATTTTTAAAAAGTAATTGGCTCTAAGTAGTCGCAAAATCTTGGCACATATTTCATAGCGAGACATAAGCGTTCTGCAGCTATTCTATAATAATTATATGATTCTAAGCCAAAATCCTCCCTACGGCATATTGATTCCTAATCTTCCGTTGGAGCAACATGTTTCAAATGCGATATAAGTCACCAATTAGTCTTGTACCAATAAATATTGAAATGGAAATCACATTCTCTAACCAAGACGGTACTAGCCAAAATACTGGTGTGTTTTAAGTTTTTTTTGTATAAACTATACGACCCGCTTGAAGTTAGAACGCAGTACGAAGCGAACACTCGACACTCCTGCTTTGATCTTACGCACGCATTGAAAAAGATAAAGACCGGTGAATCCCCTGAAAAACTCGAACTGAAATCGCAGCCTAAATTAAAACGATTAGGCATCCCTATCTTGTCGGTATTGGAGCAAAATAATTTCTAACTTGTTTGAATTTATGGAGAGTCATAAAATTATATTGTCGGTGCGAAAATATCACCCGGTTATTTCTCTTATATATTATTATCTTCTGATCAAAGTATTGTTCTGTCTAACTATGGAAATAATGATAATATGCAAATAAACTCCGCAAACCGAAAAAGTCGTAATATGGATTTTCAAATCGACTGTTAAAACTAATTGCTGGAATAGTTATTTTACAAAAGTCAGTAATTATGCGAGCATCATAGGGCTTTAAAGTAAACAATATTTTTAAGTGATTAAAAGAGTTATTTTGCGCAAAGCAGACTCTACAAAATTGTTTACCCGAAACTATCTATAGGTGGTAGAGCAACGCTGTATTATGGTGACATTACGAATGTGTCGGCTCGACCAGTGAAGGACCGCACTTTCTAAGAATAGCATCATAAAGTTGTCGTATTTCGTATGGTGATTGAACCGAACGCTTTTTACTGACAGTTTAAGGCATTCTACTGTAAGGTAGTTCTCAACGTCTCTGCATTTTGATTTTTAATGGAGAATATACAGGGTTATTTTTTAAATAGTATCCAAATTTTATATTTAAGTTCAAATATATAAATAATGATATACCGTTTTTGCAGTTTTTGAAAATACGAGTAAATAAGGCTTCTACTTTTACTTGAAATTATCCCAAATTGAATTGATCTATGGGCAACAAATTCGCGTATACGTGCTTCTCACTGTGCGATTCAATTCACAACGTTTTTGCCGACCGAGCGATCCTTACGAATTTGTGCGTGCGTAGTAAAATAATAGGTGTTAGATATTTATGAATGGCAATCAGTTATTATAATGCATTAACACGCATTCTGAATTTAAATGATAAAAAGGACAGAATGTATGGAGATTTTTTTAAATTAATAATTCTTCACCATTCGCCTATATTACTTATTTACGCAAATTTGGGCATATATTGCAAAATAACCCTGTATAGATCGCTGGGGTGTGGGCTGCAGAATTAACTCGGCAAGCGTACTGTGTGGCCGGGCGCTAGGTACAGGGTACAGGGTACAGGGTAGTGTGCGTGCGCGGTGACGTGTGGGTGCGTGTGCAGGGCTGTCGAAGTCGGAGGAGTGCCAGTCGATGCCGGCGCTGGCGCTGGCGGGCGGCGGCACGGGCGCGGCGGGCGGCGCGCTCGGCCTCGGCATCATCCCCGAGCACAGCCTGCTCGACTCCTGCACGCGCCTCTCCATATCGCTCGAGGAGAGCGTCTTCAAGGTCACCGAAGCTTCTATAATGCCGGCCCCACAAATTCCATCCGTTACACCTTATAAAAGTCCACTGCTGAACATAGGCCTCCCTCATAGATTGTCTCATGGGAAAATTTTGCAATAGTTGCCACGCTTGGCAACCGCAGTTTTTTTATTATTTTGTGTTGTTTTCCCTTTATCGCCTATTACGACACCCTCGGGACGATATGCGATAGTGGATATTCTTACACCGCACTACACGGTTAACACTATAGGTACATGCATATTATACATTATACATGCACTCATGTATAATGCCGGTCTCACATATACGCACTTTACTAGTATTATATACCATTATTATATGAGAACCGTAGGTAGAGGCAAATTGTGCACGGGAGCGGAACGTCGTTAAGTACTTATTAGGTGACCTCTTTTTCGGCCGTATATCCTAACCGGGTACCCTCCTATTTCTTTTGCAAAATAGCTGCGCCTGAAATGTGTAAAGTTCTAGTATAATTACAGGCATTTCATCTTAGTCCTCAGAAGTGACAATGCATCTTTAATTTCTTTTTTTTGAAGTGCAAAATGCAAAATTTTTGCATTGGCATAAGGTAGACTGTAAGTTCGTTACTTCAATTTTATTAAAAAAATGCGTTATTGTATGATGTCGGGTCTCACATATATGCAAATTTACAATTCCGTAAATGTGAGAAAGTTAACACATTTCCAAACGAAAACATACACATTACATTCAATTTCCTAATTTGGCACTTTTAAGTCGAACTTATTTCACAAGTACACTGCTACAGATAGGAAAGCAACAAGGCACGGTCTTAAGCCACCTGCATCCAATGAGTTCCAGCATCTCTTAAAAGGTCGTCAATCCATCTAGTGAAAGGCTCCCCTACACTTCGCTTTCCAGTACGCGGCTGCCACTTGAAAACCTTTCTTCCTCATTGATTATCGGTTTTCGAGCTATATTGTCGGCTCATTGTCACTTCGATTTACTAATCCGTTGGGCTATATCGGTTACTCTGGTTCTACTGCGGATATCTTCATTTCGAAGTCTGCAGGTGACCGGAGGCCCAAATCTCCCCCCCCCCCATCAACATGGTAGCGGAATTATGATAGACTATCCCAGGAGGGTACCAGCACCCCTGGAGAATCCTTCGCTGAGCATCCACAACCATGCTACTCCACTCCTGAGCGTGGGTGCTCAGGCTGCCCCGCGTATTCTAGGGGGGGGGGGGAATTCCGCTCAAAACAATAACTGCTCGGGGCAAACTGAGCAACAAGACCAAGGCGACCCCTGCCACACTATCCGTGAATTTCTGCAACATCAGGGGACTTCACTCGAACCTAAACGCCGTCCACAACCATCTCGAGACGGCGAAGCCGGCCTTGCTCTTTTTGACCGAGACGCAGGTGTCCTCTCCGGCTGATACTTCGTATCTCTCCTACCCGGGGTACAAATTGGAATACTCCTTTGTGCCTCGGGCTGGAGTTTGCGTATACGTCAGAGAGGACATCTGTTTTCGACGCCTCGGCAGTCTTGAAGGTTCGGACCTGTCCATCCTTTGGCTACGCGTAGATAGCGACGACCATCCGCGCGTCTACGGGTGCCTCTATAGGTCACATAGCGGTAATGCCGAAACAGACCGACTCATCGACCACGTCCAAATGGCTACAGATTTCTTGCTACAACAGGTCCCATCCGCAGAGATCGTGATCCTTGGCGATTTTAACGCCCACCACGCCGAATGGCTCGGTTCGCGTTTAACCGATCATGCGGGGAGATCTGTTTATGACTTTGCCTTGGCATATGGTCTGACACAACTGGTTACTTCGCCTACGCGGATTCCAGATGTGGAGGATCATACACCTTCCCTGACCTCTCATCCGGACGGATATCAGGTTTCCGTCGATGCCCCTCTCGGCTCTTCGGACCATTGTCTGATCCGGAGTGTGGTGCCACTCACGCTCCCCTCGCGGTTGCGTTCTGCAGGTTGCCGCCGTGTTTGGCGTTACAGGTCGGCGGATTGGGACGGAATGCGGTCTTTCTTTGCATCCTACCCATGGGGGCGTGTTTGCTTCTCGCCGGATGATCCCAGCGCTGTTGCTGACTCTGTCGCTGATGTGGTGCTACAGGGTATGGAACTATTTATTCCATCATCTGTGGTACCCATCGGAAGCAGATCTCAGCCTTGGTTTGGTCGCTCCTGTAAGACTGCATTACGCAGTAAGCAGGAGTGCTATCAGGCCTGGGCTGAGGCTTCAGCGGCTCGGGATGTAAACACCAGCATGCTTAAAAAGAAGTATAACTTCGCCTCCAGGTCTATCAAAAGAGTTATTGCCAAGGCAAAGTCAGAGCACATAGGCAGAATTGGCGAGAAACTAGTTCGCCTTCCTTCGGGAACCCGTGCATTCTGGTCTCTCGCCAAGGCTGTCCAAGGGAATTTCTCTAAGCCATCACTACCATCTCTGCACAGGGAAGACGACTCACTGGCCCACGCCGCAAAAGAGAAAGCCGACCTTTTAGGCTCCTTTTGCGTCAACTCGACTCTTGATGACGGGGAACACACCGCCGACCATCCCGCGGTGTGAGTGCTCCATGCTGGATGTGCGGTTCTCACAGCGCTCGGTTCGCAAAGCACTCCTCTCCCTGGACATCCACAAGTCGAGTGGGCCTGACGGAATCCCCCCAATTGTGCTGAGGACGTGTGCTCCGGAGTTGACACCGGTTCTAACGCGTCTTTTCCGGTACTCCTACTCCCTAGGCGTAGTCCCGAAATCATGGAAGACAGCTTTTGTCCAACCGATCCCTAAAAAAGTCGACCGCTCAGACCCGTCCAAATACAGGCCTATCGCCATCACCCCCTTGTTCTCCAAAATAATGGAGTCCGTTATAAACTGCCAGCTCATGCGGTACCTTGAGGATCACCAGCTGATTAGTGACCGCCAATACGGTTTTCGTCAGGGTCGGTCAGCTGGTGATCTTCTGGTCTACCTGACTCATAGATGAGCGAAGGCAGTAGAGTCCAAGGGGGAGGCATTGGCCGTTAGTTTGGACATTGCGAAGGCTTTCGATCGGGTTTGGCACAAAGCGCTTCTTTCGAAGCTCCCTTCCTATGGGCTTCCCGAGAAAGTGTGCAATTGGATCACCAGCTTTCATGCAGATCGGAGCATTAAGGTCATTGTAGACGGTGCATGCTCCGACTACAAGCCTATTAACGCTGGTGTTCCACAAGGCTGTGTGCTATCACCAACGCTGTTTTTCTGCATATCAATGATATGTTGCAAACCGGTAGCATTCATTGCTATGCGGATGACAGCACTGGTGATGCTCTATACACCGGCCGTGCCAATATTTCTCGGGAAAACGTCGCCGAGTACCGGAACAAACTTGTGTCTGAAGTCGAGTCTTTGCTGAACAAAGTCTCGGATTGGGAAATCTAGTCCAGTTTAATCCTCAGAAGACACAAGTTTGCGCGTTTACCGCTAAAAAGAACCCCTTTGTCGTATCTCCTCAGTTTCAAGGCACTCCCCTTGTTGCCTCAGCCAGTATCGGAATCCTCGGCGTCGACATATCGAGTGACGTGCAGTTTCGTGGTCACTTGGAAGAGAAGGCCAAATTGGCCTCAAAAAAGCTTGGCGTGCTCAGCAGAGCGGGACAGTATTTCATGCCGGAACAACGCCTGCAACTTTACAAGGCGCAGGTTCGGTCTCACATGAAATACTGTTCCCATCTCTGGGCTGGGGCTCCCCAGTGCCAGCTCCTTCCACTTGACCACATCCAGCGCAGAGCGGCTCGAATTGTCGACGACCGAGTTCTTTCCGATCGGCTCGATTCATTGGCGCTGCGAAGAGATGTTGCATCTCTTTGCATTTTCTTTCGCATTTACCACGGGGAGTGCTCTGAAGAATTGTTCGGATTAATCCCAGCCGCCAAATTTCACGAACGCACATCGCGGCAGAACTCCCGATACCATCCACACCATCTGGATGATTGGCGGTCCACCACTGTGCGATTTAGAAGATGTTTTCTTCCTCGCACAACTTCCTTGTGGAATAGTTTACCACCAGCGATTTTTCCGGACCGATACGACTTAGGGACTTTCAAGAAAAGAGCCTACTCCTTTTTAAAAGGCCGGCAACGCATCTGCAATTCCATTAGTTCCCCTGGTTTTGCAGTTGTTCATGGGCGGCGGTAGTCACTTACCATCAGGTGAGCCGCATGCTCGTTTGCCTTCTCCTATAAAAAAAAATTGTTAATTAAATATAAATTATAAATAATTGTCATCATAAGTCTTTTTTTTACTTTTATTATTGGTTATGAAATTACCTTCGTCGTAGGAAGAATCAGCAAGAACCCAGCGGCACTTTAACAAACTAAGATTTTATAACCCAGGTTGTAGAATTACTTACAAAACTCATTTAAGAAACAGCAGAAACAGCTTGGAAGCCATTCCCAGGATTTATTATCAACAAAGTAATATTTAGTTGGAACTTGGTAATAGACAGATGTTGTATATTTTCCGGAACTTTGTTGTGAAAGCGTATACATTGACCTATGAATGAATTAAGGTAGAGAAGAGACAGACTGGTCCCAAGTACGCAACGTATGCAACGCATTATGATAACTGGACTCTTGATTTTGTATGAAAAACTATACATTAGAAACACACTTAACGTATGCAACGCAATCACACGGGTCCGATGCAACGTTGATCTGCGATGTCTAGATCGGCGTGGGAAGGTAGAGGGGATGGTTCGTATCCAATTCCACGCGAACGACCAATGTGTTCCTACAACTTACGCGTAGCACGTCATAAACAAATAGACCTTTGCACCGTGAACGCGTTTTGTTGTCAAAATTTAAGATGAACAGCTCATCGATTTTGTAAGGCGATACGAACGTATTTATAATATTAAATGTGTAGACTATCACGATGCTAAATTACGTTATACAGTATGGAAAGAGATAAATGGTATACCTAGTGAGTACCTATACACCTACTGCTATCACGTTTGTTATTAACGTGAATGAGAGACGGCGAGGCGCGAAATTAAAAAAAAAGTAGTTTTTTGTATTTCTGTCCTAGTTATGTTAAGATTTAAAACATGATTTCATAAATATTGCGGAAATAACACATTGTATTCTACATATTCATGTATTTTTTGTATTATAAATAATACATTTTAACAGAATTACTACCTAAATGTTTTCTTTGTGAAGTGGATATATTCGTTTATGAAAATCAGACTAAGTAAATCATTCTCAAACTCACTCTCAGAAATCAGAAAACGTGGTATAAATTTGTACTCGTGCGTCCGCTAAGAAGTGACAAGAGTCTCTGACGCCAAACGTACGTTGCATACGTAGGCCAAGTGTGTACACCAACGTGGGAGCGTTGCATCGTATACGTTGCGTATGTGGGATCAGTCTGTTTCTCCTCTTACTCACTCTGTTGAGTCGAGTGCTTGGTATCACTAGCTTGTGTTTGTTCCTAGTGTTTACAGAATGTATATTACTTTTATATTACAACTACTTTTCTTGTATTGTGAAAATATGTTAAATTTTCGAACAAAGAAGGCTACATGTGCGTTGTCACATCTAGACACAAGATAGAATGCCTCAAAGTCTGTGTTTACATTGGATCTCTGCTCCCTTCGCAGAAAAATAAATCACTGCCATTTGAACGCAGAAATAGGGTTACTAACCTCTTTCCTTTATCTGTTAATCCTAACACTTACGAGTAGCATGTTTACTCAGAGCTGGCACTCAGACCACATACCTTATTCTGCCCACAATAAATATCTAATAGTAATATTTTTATTAATTGAACATTTAATTTTTCCAGGTTTCCGTCAGTTCATCATCACAATCGTCTTGCAATTCCAGTTCCAGTCCGCACATGACGTTGGAAGAATTGCGCGCCATCAACAAGTACGCCGAGAGCACAAAGAGCCTCTCGTACTTGCCCCAGGTACGCTTTTTCGCTATATTCTATCATCACATTATCGTTTCCATCGACGAGATGTACAAATTTATTATCATCACTAGTAAAACAATGTCTTTATATTGGCTTTAGGAACTACACTTAATGTGTATTTTTAGATTGAAAAAAAAAATACTTCGAATTTTTTTGCCGACTTCACACTATTGCTATAATTTTATGTACCCATTAAGAACCTAAGGAGGTTTTTCATCCTGTAAAAATAACAAAAATATTGTGTTTTAATATCCCAAATATTCTTTTGCTACATCTGTGAATCTCTATTACCAAGTTTAAATGTTTTATTAAGCTGAAACTGTATAAAAAGGGTTATTATAGTACAAATGAATATATGATTGATAATAACCCCTGGGAATGAGGTGGTCGCTACCAAGCAGTTTCTAAAATAAATTTTGTACTTAAATATATATTGAATAAAAAATTATTCTATTCTATTCTATTCTATTCTAATATCTTTCCCAATAGTGTGGTTTCGACTTTATTTTCTATAACTTGATTTAAACTTTTACGCGCTGCGCAAACGTGGACACTTTTTGTTACCGACACGGCACACCATCACAGGAAATCGTAGTTGCTGTGTCAGGTAGCGTCAATCGGACACAGTCGCCGGTTGCGACTTCTGGACACTGGTAACAATTCGTTGCTTGTTTTCCGTCAGTTTCACCTTGGACGACGATGGAGGAACATTACCTTTGCTTGTTGTGTTGATTACACGTTGACGTAGAAGTCATTGCCGTCAATATTTACAGGCAAATCAACCACGTCAATGTCAGCGCCGTACAATTGTAAGGAAATTTGCTTTGTGTTGCTTGTGTCTTCAACTGACGACTTAAAGTTTCCAGTTACCTACACCGAACACTTTCTGATTGGCGGTTGGTATGTGTCAAGTGGAAGCAACTGGACACAAAAAATGTCTGCGTCTGCGAAAGGAATGGCTGATTTCATATTGATTACATGAAAATAAAATATTCATTGGTAGCTTGTATCCCATCCCACACAAGACACAAAAGTGTCTAGGTTTGCGCAGCGCCTTAACTGTATATTGAACATGGCGTATAAATTGGTGAACGTTTAAATTCTAGCGCACACTAAAGGAGTTTTTCTTTAAGTAATGGTGACGAGATTTTATTCCATAGCCACCTTGTAGAACCTGTGTCCACTGAACTCAGCAAAAAAACCTGTCTCTTTTTTGTGTTGTACTTAAGACCACTGGCAAATATGATCTCGTAATTAAATCTCAATGCTTACATCTACTTTTATACTTACATAGTCAGAGTTGATGCATAATATTGTCCGTATTTCATAAAAAAATCTATTTGATATTTAAGGCAAGTATTTGTTAGTGGTCTGTGTGATCTTGTAATGCATGATGAATATCTGTCTTCGTAAACAGATTATTAAGTCAAACTGTGATTGTCCGTTTAGTATTATTTAGTTGATTTTTGTCGAACATTTATTCATTCATCAAGAGAAGTTGTATGATTATTATGTTTGAAAACCAAAATGTTGTATAGATGATGCTAATGCGTGAATGTATATTTTTTTGTGAGGGCAACACAATCGCTTGATGCACATAGATGCGATATACGCATCTATATCGAATGGTTTCGTTAATTAAATTTGTACAGTAGGCGACACCGCTTTGATTGTTCCAAATAGTTTCACGTGACATATGATTTTGACTGTGATATTTTGTCAATTTTATTATATTGTTTATATTACGAAAACGGAGTTGTAGTATTTATTAAATGTTGTTAAAGGGTATGGTATTTTCCTATTAACCCAATATTCTAATACCAATGTATTCTAATTATGACACTAATTGAATTTTAACATTTGTTTCATTTCATGCGAATTATGTTCTGAGTGAATAACAAACAATCATTTTTAGTAACAAAATACAATACTAGTTTACATTTAGGGGATCTAAGAAGCCTAAGGCGCTATTGTCATATAACAGATATACATAAAACGCTACATACTAAAAGGTTGAAGTCGTAAATAACATGCATCTATTCATGCGCTTAGTGCAACCGCTACGTTGTAAAAAGCACTATATTAATATTTTACATAAATGTTTGTTTTGATTTAAGTATCATTTATATGGTATATATATTTAAATACGCAACTCGAACGACTGTCTTAAAATAAGAATAATTAGAATGAGTAAATTGATTTGTACGTAAATGTAATGAGAGTCGACTATGGAACTTTCTGGCCATTACTGTACATAATAGGCTCGCGAACTTAAATTTTTTGAACTGTTGCAATCAAGTTTTGAGTAATAAGTGTGTGCAGATCTTTAGATTCATTTATGAACCAACAGTTTAATTTGCATGAGTTACAAATCGCGGCACGTAAGTCTAGCGCTGAACGAAACGTGAAAGGGATAGCTGCGCATGGGTACTGTCGCGTACGTATCACGTATCAGTACGGGGGACTGAATGCGACTGGAGAGCTAATCAGCGCGCGGAATGCGACTGGAGAGCCAATCAGAGCGTGCGAACGATACGCACGCCCGCTTACTATCCCCATGATACCTTATTTTCGACTTATGCGTAACAACGGTCACCGCTAGACTTACTTGCCGCGATTTATATAAAGAATCAATACTGCAATAAAAATAAAAATGGGAATGACTTTTCGTCGTATTGTAAAATCTTATAGTGAGGCCGCCGAAAGTATATTTTTGGATTGTTCTGTCAGTTGGACATGACTAGTGATGGGCATTAAATAACACTATTATAATTTTTTTTAAACTAACATAAGATTTTTTTATACGTTTCACTACTCGTTTTTCTGTTGTGTTGTTACTTGAATAATATTATTTAATAAATTTATAATATTTATTTAATAATAAGGTAATTATTAAGTGTAACTAGCGTAAAGAAAATAAATATTACATCCATTAAATAATATGTATATATAAAAGCGTCCGCACAAACGTTTTTTTTATAACAAATTTATCGGTCATATTTAAAAGACAATTGCAAAAAAGCGGTTTCCTGTGTTGTAAAAAAATTGCATGCTTTTAATTTGGTTGATATAATATTTTTAATAAAAAAAGTTTAGGGTAATTAAATATATTGAGTTTTTAATAATAATTTTACACAGTTCTTTTAGTTATATTTTTTTCTTTATTATTTATATAATAAAATAAACAGATTACGTTTCAATTGCTTAGTTTAATTATCAGCACAGTACGGATTTAAAAATATACTGGTTTGTTTTATATTAAAAATTAAATTAAGCGCTAAACTATTTAACTTTATTATAACTTGAAATTAAATTTTATATCAATAGTAAATATAAACAATAAAAATGTTTTTATCGTAAATTGTTCGCCACGTCAAATTTACATTGGCTGTTCGAACAAGAACTGCCATGATTGCATTCGGCGGCTGTAGTGTAATTATTGTTAAACTAAGCTAAGTTTAAATTGTTTTTTTCTATACATTCTGTATAGAAAAAACAATTAAAAAAAACCTAATATTAATTATTTTAAAAAGAACAATGTTTTTTTATTTTTATTATTCGAAATAATACAAAAAATACGAATTACAGACATTTCTTTAATATGAAAAAATAATAAATTTCTTGAATCCTTTAGCTCTCCGAGTTTGTGTCCAAATCGGCCCATTTCTTTATTATTTTGAAATTTTAACTATTAAAAAGCCTTTAAATAATGAATTAAAAACTAATTACAATTTTTTTCTTTTTTAAATACCATATAAGTTTATAAATAAACAAGTGGTAAAATTAAAAATTTTGTGCAATCGACTTCAATATTAATATAATTTATTGTTGATTTTTTTTAAACCGCTTGACCTGGAAAGTATACCTTTTGAAACAAAAAAATAATTTTCCAAATCGGTTCAGGCTTCTTCAAGTAATCGGTGAACATACATAAAAAAACAAAGATTCCGACGAATTGTAAACCTCCTCCTTTTTCAAGTCGGTTGAAAAGAGTGCGTGGTAGACTTTTACGCTCGGTTGAAGTAAAACTTATTAATATCAATGAATAATAAAATTTATTTCTGTTATATATTTATTTTTGTTGTTATTTTCTATTTATTATTTTCGATTTATTAATAATTTTTTACATATTCTAAAGTTTTTGTCAATAAAATAATTATAAGTAAAAGTATTGAGCAATATCAAAATAGAAAAGAAATTTTAAATATAATATCTGAAAATTGTATATACCACATAATATACTACTCACGAAATTCTAGTCAGTCGCTGTATTTATAAATGCGGAAACTGCGTGAACGGATAGATTTTACTAAACGTTACTTCCGTTCGAAAAATGATATCGATACCCTCAAGGCGCGACTTTTAAAGAAGTTTTACTACAAAAATAATTGTTGATGCTAGATATTTTTCTTATTTCAAACCTTGCTATCCGGTGAGGATCGTTCGGTTGTGCCGACGTTGCCGTTCCTATTTTTATTTTGGTGCAACCAATACATTTTACAAGCTTGTTGTGACAAATAACATTCATTATTACAGATAATAATATAAATAATATTGTTTATCATATATTTTTTACATAGCTGCGTAGAGTACTCATTTCTGCGTTTTACGCTATATTTGCTGCTCATCTGTTAATAACTGTATTGTGTTGTAAGTCAATTTATAACCGTCACACATTGTAACGACTCAGCAGTTACTAAGCTACTTTCATTTAAATTTAGAAAAATAACAGTACTTGACACAATAATATAGAGCTCCCATTTCAATAGCTTAATTTGTGGCGAGTGGGTGTTTAGTCGTTACAGTGTACGACGGCTTTTACGCAAATCTTGTAGCTTACGAATTAGTCGCACGAACACCATCAAAATTATTAAAACTGAGAATAGCATCAAAGGTGCGTCTGCTATCGACAATTTGTCTGAAAAACGTGGCGATTACGGCAAATCCTCTCATAGGAAAGCTTCGTGACTAGTAGCGGATTGTTATGGTTTGATAAAGGAGAAGAATAGTTATATAGTTTTAGTACTATGCTATTTGTTGCATAGATGTCATTTCGTCAACTTTTACTGACTAAGAGAAATGACCGCCGCATGAAATTAGATTATAACGGGGACGACAGAGAGAAATGAAACGTTGCGTCAGTAGTAGGCATAGCGATTGCGCCGGTACTGGGGGTAAGGTGTCGCGTGATGTTGCGGTGGTGCGTAGGTGCACGAGCGGCAGCGGGCGCGCATGCGGAGCCGCTCGGAGTGGTTCCTGCAGCCGGCCGCGTCGCTGGACGCGGCCCGCTCGCGCGCCGGTACGCCGCCCGCGCCCGCGCCCGCCCCCGCTCCCGCGCACGCCCCCGCCCCCACCCCCGCGCCCGCGGGCTGCGCGCGGGAAGCGCGCGACGAGAGCACCGCTCTCTACGTGCTTGTGGCCTGCCTAGAGTTTTTGTTTTGAAACGGCCCTCGCGCACCGGTACTGTGTCATTGTACGAACGCTTCGGTGCGCAACACTAACGCCACCTGGGGCTTTGCTCTCCTTTTATGTTCGCTTTGTCGAGTGTTCTAAGGTTGTGGTAGGCGTTTAGGGACGCCGGGGTGTATAAAATACGTGAGTACTGCTAAATTCAGTACCCAGTAGAAGATTTTGATCTCATGGCAAGTTATTGCGCAACATCAATAGCACAACCATTATCAAAGAAAAAAAAACTTGCAAATCATTATTAATAACTTTAGAACAGTTTATTCGTTCTCACAATCATGATCCTTAGAAGGTCGAGCTTTGCAATATTTCACAAAGCATTTTAAAGTTTACTTTGATACATACAAACAAAATACTACTTTATTATTATATATTATATATGTTTTATTTCACAATCAAACATTTTATAAATTGTATTCTTAAGATGAAAGTAAGGTACCGTAATTAACCATTGCGCTGGTAACTTCTTTGCGCAAGGAGAGAAAAGCCTTGGCTAATTTAACTGACAGCACAGTATTCATGCTATGGGGGCTGGATTTGCCTGCTGCATGCTTTAGCGCGCCGTGATCTTTGCATTGCACTTTTGGATTGTGGTTTTTCTTTCATTTTATATTTTTTCACTGTGATCCTTAAGGCTCATTCACATTAGTGGATAAATTTATTTAAATATGTATAATTGGCATTTTCCTCTACCGATGTAACAATGTCGTCATGATTGCGATTGTGTTTGCTAATGTGGAATATAGTCTTTCCATTTTAAATATGTGTTAAAATATCTTAAAGGATTTCTTGATCTAAATCATAGACTTAGAATATACTGGCCTATAGACGTACATAGTGTGCAAGGGAGAAGAAAATTCCTTATGGCAAAAATGCAAGATAGAAAAGGATACCAAATCTCATGACTCTGTAACCGATTTTGAATGACAGGTCGGCACATTCGGCGCGCAAGAAATAAGCTCCTAGATATTTTGTAATTTTTAGATTATAATAGTGTTAGTGTCTAAAATTCATAGTTTTCCAAAATGGTTACATGTTCCGTGAGTGACTGTGATGTCAAAATAGAAATAATCCTGATGGTTTCACACTTCTCAGGTAAATTCGCAAGACGTCGTTACTGCTAGGACGCGTCTATTTTTGGTTAAAATTTATGTTATATACTGTTTAAAATATAGAATATTTTCAATTATTTTATTAATTTTGATATTTTGCAACGAAAAAAGTCACGTTGTTGATAATTTGTATGATTTTGGTGAATTCATTTTTGAACAAAATATTTTACATGTATGCTAGGGATTGACTAAACTATATCATAATTAATGTCGATATTATCTTGAATGTTTATAATGAATCGATAAACTTGCCCACACAACAAGGAGAGGAATGAAAATAAATACTCAATTTGCGTTTTAATAACGTAATTTTATTTTGCCGTTTGTCAAACAGAATAAAAAAATGGATAAGGTTAATCGGGCGGGTTGGTTGTAATCCAAAGAAGAACTCTACAATTTGAAGCAAATATTTTCTTGAGAAATAAAGAAGAAAAAGCAGAATAAAAACAATTTTATTAAAAGGAGCCATTCCTACATTATTTGTAACAGTAAGTATTATATTGTTACAGTAAGTCTTCTAAAAATAACTTCAAAAACTTTAGGTAAAAGTAGAGATAGATTTTTATACATAATAAAACTGTAGTATATTAAATAAAACTTGAGATTGTGCTATTTACAATTATGAACCCAACTGAGTATCTATTTATCAACCCAAAAATGTATAACCTATTTAACGACCCGCACCTCACGGTCACACTAGTACAATATTTATAGCATCACGCTATTTTCCCAAGGGTTTGACGGAGCCGGATTATATTCCCAAGTCACAATGATAAAACTTTTAGTGTAGTTAGATATTTAGTAATGCTCCTTAAGCGCCGCTAGATGCCCACGCATGAGACGCGCGGTTCAGTGTGCCAGGATAGTATAAATTCCATAGTATTATTGATAATCACAACGCCCGATGCTCGATTTATGCTTGATGCCCAACGAGTGTGCCGAGGGCTTGATAGCGTGGTTCTTCGCCTACAGCGTTAGTCGTAGAGAAGAGGAACTTGTGGTTAAATTAACAGCTGCGCGGATCAATAGATCTGCGAGATTAAGCTGCACTTGTCGCAGTCAGTCCATGGATGAACTACCGTTTTCTTAACATACCGAGATTGAGAGAATAGACAGTGCATCTGTATCCTCAGACACCTGGTACACTTTAATATCTCCTGCGTATTTAGCTAGTCTGTGTAAGATCATTATGTTTTTAAATTCATGCAGCTAAAATGCTAATAAGTTTATTATTTTTCAGGGACAGATGAAGGAGAGAGTAGCCCCATAAAAATATTGGCCTTTAAACAGAGCAATCTTATTTAACTGATTCCTACAAGTTTCCTTACTTAAATTATTAAGTTTAAATTCACATTTAAGCCGAATGTTAAAATTAATTTCTATAATGTATTTAACTGTTAATTATTGTATGTTTGTAATTATTAAAAGTAAAAGTTATATGTAAAATAAAGCAGCCATTATATACTCCGTGTCCCCGTTTTTTATTTCAACAGCAAAACATTTTATAAAATATATAAAGTATAAATATGTATATACTTAATTAAGTATCTGCCTATTTATAGTTGATTAACGTTTTGTTAAAAAAGAAATTCCGGGGAAGCTGTCTATGGCAGTAAAGTTTTCTCCAAAGGTCATGGCTCGAAAATACAACTTTCCGTTCTGATTCTTGGGGGAAATTGTTTAAGTTTATCGGTAGACTCATCTCTTCAGAGATTATTGAGACTTTGTACATTTTGAATTATAATCCAACAAAAGGCAGGTAGATGCAGCTTAATTCCCGGGAACATGTTATTTGAATATTTTTAATTATTTTAGAACTATCAAGGTAAAAATTCAGTAAATTTTTGAAGTTATTCAGTTTGTGCACTAAACCATTTTTTTAATATTTTTACCGCTTCCTTAACAATCATTTTTCGATAGTCCTTGTAAGTAAAATGTACATCACTAACTAACGCACACAATGACAAATCAAAATTGGTTACACATTTTCGGGCTGTCAGGTGGTCTATACGCCAGTATATTCTAAGTCTATGATCTAAATGTTAGTTTTGTAAATATCGCAAAAAATATCCATTACATAATTTTTATCTAATATCTTTATATTACAAACAATATCTTTTGAAAATTTATTATTAATTTTTAACGCTGTCTACCATTATTTAATTTTTCATAAAATCTTTCACGTTTTTTTATTGTTAACTTTCGAAATGTTTGTTTTAAAGCAGTATTCAAGATTTAAGATGTGTCTGTAAAGCGGCAGTCTCTGCTAGTGATTTAATTCAAACCATTCTGTAGTTCCACCATCGGTGGCTACAATTTAATAGTGGGTCGAATAGATTAATATGAGCATAATTTAATATTGATTCATATCGACAAGTTTACCCTTAATACGTTTACGACTAAAAGTCAGTGAAACCGATTGCAATCGACTAAATATTATTAGTGTAATAGATTTATTAAATAACATGACGTGTCTTTCAAACCTGTTACATGTATATACATTAGAATTTTTATTGGGTATTATAGAATTTATGCAAGGACTATTTTTCAATTTTAAATTATTATTTTACGCAAGTGTTGATAATTGGCTTAAATTAATGTTTAAATGTAAATAGCTACAGCTAAAATCTGTTCGTTATGAGTTTTTTAAAATCTCTTATTTTGTTTTAAATTAAGTCTTTCAATTATTTTGAGAATCAATTATCGGTTATAGGTAAGATGACAATAGCGTAATCTAGATGCTTAGTTATTTTTAAATTGACATTTTTTCTGACTGGATTATGTTTTAAGTAGAGCAGATGTTTCCGTTGTCGTCTTATTTAATACGAGGGTGACACTGAAAGTTCTTAGAAAATCAAAAACTGAACAAACTAGCAAGTTATTCGTTTTATTATATCTTTTCAAAATAGTGTCCATTTACATCAATACATCGCTGCATCCGATGGAACCATTGAGAAAAGCACTTTGCCCACCGTCCTTAGGGGTCTCTTCGACGGCATTTTGAAACCAAGCCACTGCTTCCACGGCGTCCATAAAACGTTTTCCTCGGAAGTTTTTCTTTTATTTTCGGAAATAAATAAAAATCGCAAGGTGCGAGATCGGGGCCAAGTAGTCGATTGTTTGCTTGGCGGTGTGCGACGAGTGGTTGTCGTGGTGAAGGAGGATCCTACTGCGAGGTCGTTTCTCCCGAACTTTTTCCAAGACAAGTGGCAAACAATTGTTAGTGTACCACTCTGCAGTAACTGTTTTTCGATCCTCTAAATCAATTGTTGCGTAATGACCTGTCCTTCCGAAGAACGAGGCCACCATCTTTTTTCCCACGCTTCGACCTCTCTTCACTTTAGTTAGCAACTCCTCGGAAGGAAACACCCAGACAGCAGACTGGCTCTTAGTTTCAGGATCATAACAATAAATCCAGCTTTCGTCACCGCAAGTATGTCGAACACAGCATTTGAGTCACCTCCGTTAAATCTTTGAACCATATCACGACACCAATCAACACGACGGAGTTTTTGGGTCTCTGTCAAATTATGAGGTATCCACCGGCCACAAAGCTTCCTGACCGCTAAATGTTCATTGAGGATTTTGTGCACTTGACTCATATCGATGCCTAAGCTTGTCCGAATCTGCTGATAAGTCACTCTTTTGTCAGTCTCTATCATACGCCGCACAACACTGATGTTATCTTCAGTCGACGCCGTAGAAGGCCGTCCCTCACGCAGATCATCGGTGAGATTAGTGCGACCACGTTTAAACTCATTAAAACCAGTTGTAAACAGTGGCACGATATGGGGCTTCATCGTGAAAGGCCGATCGAAGTCTATCATAACTTTCTTGTTGACTTAAATGACATCGAAAGTCATAAAAAATCATTGTACGAAAATTTTCTGGCGTTAAATTCATGCTGACTTGACACAGACAATTTTCAATTTGCCGCCAAATCGTAAACAAATGACAAATTAATAAAATACATACACAATAATATTGGCAAAGAGTTCCATTTTCAAAATTTGAACTTTTTTTATTATATCGTTTACAAGTGGCCAGTTCTAAAAACTTTCAGTTAAATATAAACAGCCCTCGTATAGTGATGTTTATATTTTCAGCATAGTTAAAATATTTAAATGTATTCTTGTTATTAAACTAGTTTGTAGTAGTGCTCCGTGCAGCTTACCCCATTATGCCTCCAAGAAGCATTACATTCACTGTTTAATACGAGTGCCAGCATATTGACAGGCTGAAACCATTGTCTGAAGTTGGTTGAGGGTGTCCTTGGGTAACAGTTTGAGAATACAGGTTACGCAATCTTGTCTTTGATGTTTAAGCTTTGAATACGAAAAGAATTGCCTTACGAAAGAAAAAATCCAAACAAAACACTGGCACTATTTACTATATTAATAAAAATATTTATTCTTTTTCCTTATTATTTTAAGAATATTTTAGTTAATAGTAACATTATTTATACGTTATTACATTTGCTCGAGATAACCATATAATGCATATTATGTCATTATACAATTTTCATCGGTTGGCTTGTTTTTTTTACGCTACTTTGTCGAGTTCATGCACAGTGAATAAACATGTTTTGTATTCATACAGATAATGTACATTTGGTTTTGCCTTTGCTTGTAGTTGTAATACTGCATAATGATTGAAAATATATTGTTGTTGCGTGTACGTTTATTTTTTATACATATTTTTTTACTAGTAATCGCCGTTGACACGTTATTTTTCGAATTTTACCTGGTCTTGCTCACACACAAGAGTAACATTAATTTTGTATGTAGTAGTCCTTTCGAAATGTTATTAGTCAAGTGGCGAATTAAAACAGGCGATATTGAATGATTTTTACATTGCTCTGCTTTTAATAGATTACAAAAGAAACTTTCACTTCTGGTATCGATTTTTTTTGTATACTATATATTTTGATACTTTCAAAGGGTTCTCAATTCTCAATATTTTATAATTAAACGTAATAAAATTTACAAGTCTTCCTTTTAATGAAATAAATCATTCACAATCGTCACGTGATGGATGTATTGTGGCTGTCTATGTCCAAAGGGAAGGCTGGCTCCATAGCTCATTCAAATTAAATCCCGTCCTGGATGCGAAAAGAGATTTCTTCGAACATTAAATCTTTTGATTATACTATCCACTTCATTGACAAGCAAATAATTTAGCAAACTCAAAATTTTTGTAGATTTACATACTGTGACATTCAATAGCATTCAATGCCAAAAATGTAAAAAGCCGCGCTTTTCTTTGTCACACAGATATGTCCGTTAAGGCCGATTTACCTTGGGCTAGTTATAGGCGTCAGTCAACCGACGTTAGTTCGAACGTCGGTGGTTAACTTTGACATTTTTGTTTAGAAAAGGCCAGTGTCGCCTAGAAAACGCAGATTGAGGGGAGAGCATATCGCCTTCCAAAGTGTATCACCTATTTTTTTTATTAAATAAAATAAAATACTGCTAGGCTGTCATGCTGATCCAAGTTAGTCAATGACATTAGAATTAGAACTGATGTTAACATCCGTTCAGTGCTGGCCGAATGGAACTTTTGTTTAAGCAAACTTTAGAACATAAGCATATGAAGAGAAAGTAAATCGGAAAGAATTTACATCGTAAATTGCTTGATACGCCTTTCGTTCAGCACTTGAACGGATCACACTTGCCCGGTGTAAATCGGTCTTTACTTGGCGCAGAAATTAACTTGGATCTGGCTTTGGCTCTGATGACGCCAGAATGCATTAAGGCGACGAAAATGGGAGGGGATGCGCATTCCGGGTCTCAAGTTGATATCTGCGCGTTTTGCATGTGTTTAATATCGTAAAAACAGCAGCGCGAGTCGTGAACACTAAATGACAGCATGTGCGCATGTATATTTTCCAGCCAGCATATTGCTGGCGAATGTCACGTGAATATACATTGAATAGATTAACTAAACGACCAATCAGGTGAAAGAATGTTACCGTATTTACCCCGCGCAAAAAGACCTATAATTCAATTATTGCGTATGTTATGTCAAGGCTGTGCTCACGAGTCGTGGTTTTACAAAAAGTAACAAAAACTATGTGGTTGCCGTTAATTGTGTTATCAAAATCAGTATTCAAACGCATAGAAATACCGTTACTTCAGAAAGTTCGACCATAAAAAAATAAAATTCCAATAAATTATTATTTGGAAATTGTATGTGGGTTTATTGCATTGGACGGTGTACTTATACGGTATACGTCGGTTAGAGGTAATGAAACTATATACAATTTGCAAATAAAAATTTATTCAAATTAAATTAAATTATTTTATAGTCTAGTTTTCTGAATTAAAGTTATTTCTATACGTTTGAATACGGATTCTGACAACGCACTTACCGGGAACCACAGAGTTTTTGTTACATATTGTATGTATTAGGAGGGTTGTGTATAACGCGGGCGCGGTGTGCGCGGTGTGTGCGCAGGGTGCGCGGGGTGCGAGCGGCGCGGCTCGCGGCGGCGGTCGCGGCGCGCGCGCCTGTGCGCGGGCGGCGCCGCTTGCCGCGCGCTCACGCACTCCGACACTGAGATCCCGCTCGCTCTCCAGCCTCGTAAAGTGACCGCGTGACTCGCTCGACTCGCGCGCGCACACTCGCGCCACTGCTGCCGATCCATGCGGCGCTACCAACATGCTCACAATGCCACCGGCACACACACACCCGCATGTGTCGGCGGACGCGCACACCCTGCCACACACTCTGACACTGAGATCTCGTTCGCTCTCCACGCTCGTAAAGTGACCGCGTGACTCGCACGCACACGTTGCACTGGGCGCGCCCACTTACGGCACTGCTGCCGATTCGGTTAGTGCTACCAACATTTTCACATTGCCACTGACACACAAGCTTGTGTCAGCGGACGCGCTCACCCTTACAGAGCGTAGGAAATGATGATGCTACCATTTTACACTTACAAAAACTTGGACATTGAAATCCCACTCGCCCTTTGATCTCACTGAATACACGAACATATCCTCCTTAACTTGACGCCGGGGAACTGCTATCCATTTAACACAATCTGATTTACTCAGACCTTTCGCTATGGTCTTATGTGGACGCAGAAAATTATAACCATAGTGTAACGCTTACTAACTAATGTTAATATACACGCTCGTCTCTCAAATAGAAGTATGACGCATAAAATAATCGTACATACGGGGCTAAAAACATTCGTTTATGTATGTAGGAGTGTCCACTTAATACAATAGTGCCATTAAGCATGTTCCAGATACTTTGGGAGATATTACTCCAAAAGTACAAAGAATTGGACCAAAATTTCTTTTCTTTCTTTGTTTTTCGTCTTTAGTTGCGCACAATACTGTTAAAGGAAGGCCCACCTTTTGAAATTTTAACAAATTAGGAGCCATTTCTACAACTTAATTCTACGCGAGCGCGATTCACAGCGAAGCTCGACCGTGTTGGCGCTTGGTTGTAATCCGTGTAACACAAACCTTGGAAACCAAGCTCCCGCCAAGGTCACCTCTGTTGAGACGCTGGATTACATCCGTCTGGAACATGCTTTAGAATAAACGGCAGGAGATAAACAATGCACACATGCAAGACTAAGTACTCAGATACCGTGTGACCAACACTTTAAACATCGTTTATAATCAATAACCATTTTTGCCGCTCCAATTTAATGGAATGATCGCATTAATCATAGCAAGTGATCTCTGCATAGGTCAAGAAGCGAGAGGTGCCAATTATTTACCTAACATGAAAAATATTTTGTTCATGTTAATAAGTTTTTACTCCAAATATACAAAATATAAATCGCTCTCCCACATCGCTGAGTTTTATTCGCCAAACTTTGAAATCAATGCAATAAAAGTATGTACCTACCGGAGTATTATCACATTATGCTCAATGGGTTGGTACCTATACAATTATATGTTGTAATTATCACTACGAACGCGACTATTATACCTCCACTATTGTTATTATAATAAAAACGAAATAAAGAGTAATTAGAACTAGCTAAAATATATTCTACCCACAGTATTCGATATTATTAATTGTAGCCTAAATACTAACCTTCACATCGCTTAGTGCAGACATTGAAATACTCCGTTAATCGTATATTAATAATGCGGATTATTTTTCGACAAATACAGGTTCAGTTATGCACTATAGTATGTGAGAGAGTGGCCTGTTGCAAAATGATTTACGACCCTCATATTACGTAACACCACCCACGCACGCGCACACGCACGTGCCCTTTAAATCCACTGCGATGTAATTATTGCGCAAATGCAAAACACGAACAAATGCTGTGTGAAGACAAAAGCAAATCATAATAATTGGCTCGACAAAAAAAAATCAATAAATGATACCTAAATCGCAATTTAAACGTGTGCTTTGCAGAGATTTTAATGTTATCGTGTAAAAATTATATCAAATGAAAAGGCTTATTTATTTTAGG
This sequence comes from Parnassius orleans, assembly GCA_029286625.1. Classification (NCBI taxonomy): domain Eukaryota; kingdom Metazoa; phylum Arthropoda; class Insecta; order Lepidoptera; family Papilionidae; genus Parnassius; species Parnassius orleans. Next base: position 1,018,062 of record JAGSMP010000102.1, on the reverse strand, counting down.
TTACATTAAGAACACGTTTTAAAAAAATAGTTTATATTTTTTTCTTATAAAAAAAAAAACAAAATCAAAAAGTTCAAGCACTCGGACCCGCGCCGGACAGTAATCGCCGACACATTGTCTTTGGACGAATAATTCGCTCTAAAAGTCTCTGCTTTAGCAATTTTCACTCGACAATTTCGGGGAGTGAGTTAATGTCTTCATATGTATTACCTACACACCGTACTACAAGACTATTCATTTAGATTTATCGTGACATGAGAAAAAGGTGTAATTATTCAAGATGAAAAACCGAGTGCCATCTAATTGTTTTGGAAAGATTTCCACCTTGTTTCATTTTATTGATATACACATTATTTTTGAACAGAAGCCTATAACGTGCATTAATTTTGTTACAATTGTTTTAGTATTTATTTATTCTTAAAAGGCATAATATATGCCATTGGTTAATTTATCGCTTCCTTAAACATTCCTATACATATATAATATAGGGTATACTATAATTACTCGATAAATTAAATTTAAATAGTATGAGTGCTATATACCTACGTAGGAATTTAATTATTAAAGTGTATCATTAAATTTTCGATTTTTGTATAACGTATCGCTTTGCATTTCCTTCTACCTCAATAATAAGAATTAAGTTTACTAAAACTTGCTCAGTTTCCCCTATTCAAAGCATATATAAAAAGACCCAACCATATTACCAATTTAATCCGATATCATGGAATGTATTTTCTTAATGTGTATTATAATGGCAACAGTCGTTAATTTTGCCGGTGTCAAAGTAATAAATAATGCCACAGATCAAAGACTGAAATTTCTTAAATATCTTTGGAACCTTAATATTAGCATTTCATTTAAATGTATTATTTTTAAATACCGCAACGATAGTCATTAAAAATAAAATATTTCAGGGATTGGTGTAAGATGTCTATTATTAAACAGTACAAATTGCACTACATAGTATCGAATTTAAACTTTAATATTTTGTAGGAACAATTTCGGGATTTTTTTATGTGTAATTATTAGGTGCTAGTTGATTGTGAAATCTCTTATGAATATTGTAACTTTTTAGTTTATAAAGCGAATGGAAACTTGACTATAATTTTATATAATATATAAACATATTATGTGTAGAAAGTTAGTATGTTCGACTGGCGCTAGAACAATTGGATACTATTACATGTAAATATTTACAATTTCAAGGTTTTTATTGTTATGCACATTTGTTCGCACATTTATATTACATTTATTTGATTTGTAAGTTATTAGTTTTAAGGTTGTTATATAAACAGATCGGAGCAAATTCAATGCAAAGTTTTTTTTGGTCTAATTTGTAATTATGCTTTATATAGCTTTGTAAAATTGTTGTCAAGGTCTGCTAATTAGTTTAATTAAGGAATAGCAAAGCAAGAGGCAGCTCAATTTATTTTTGTTCATACCAAGTATCCTAAGCGGTTGTTGTGAGCGGTTGCGCTAGGCTTTTCCGAAGCCATATTGTGAAGTACCTAAACGTTCTTTTATTATTTTTCACTTACTACACTTTACTGGTTACGATAGAACAATTTAAATCACATTATTACACGGATTAAGTACCATGTAAATTTATGGAATAATGTATAGTCATGTAGAAAATATTTTTGGATGGACACATCCAATCTCTTGTGTTCATTGAATAGGATAAATTAATTTTAGTTAGGAAATAGTTACATGCTGTAAGGTTTGAGACGAAGACTTGTTGTTTTGCCATCACAAATATTATTGCTACGGGTGTGTGCTTACCCTAAGTAAAATTTGATTTAATAGTTATGAAATAAGCATGCTACAAAATAATACATGAGAACTAAACATTTTATTGAACTTTGGGATTGGAATACAGTATGATTTAACAAATGGAAATACACATAGTTAATTCCATAATCAAGTAAATGTTTATGAGATTCAAAATCAACGTTTTTTTTATCATAAAAGTGACGTAAATTGTTTATAACCACATTTTTCTTAATTACTGAACCGGCAATAAAATATTTAGGTTATGCTTTATGATAGAAAAATAATTAATACGTAAAGTAAATTTGAAACTGTATAGTTAGTCAGTCTTTTTAAAAATATTACACTATGTCTTAGATTTAGTTTATTTTACTCATAAACATTACTTAAACAACATTACATTATTATATAATTACTTTGTAACCCCATTGTATATTATAATGTAATTTTTAGTAAAAAGTGGCCCTAAGTGATAGCAATGGCAACAAAGCAAATTTTCTGTTAAACACTGTTTTATAATTTTTACTAGTATTCAACAGTGTCAAAAAATCCAAATAAAATTTTTCATTGTTTAATATTAACATACGAAAATAAACTGTAAATTAGTTCGATATATCTTTTATGTAAAATATTTGATTAATAAGACTGTTCATATGTTATTTTGGGTTATTCCGTTTATACACCCTAAGAAATCCACCCTAGTGTGGATAGTCGGAAACGCGTGTTAGTTTATCCACCACAGACGGGGTGGATAATCGAATTCGTAAATTATTTTTCTTCCGATTTTCTCCCTCGTCTGTACAGTCGTTTATAAAAACATGATAGAAACTGGTCTAAGATTACTTAGTAGACATTAGCATACTTATAAAAATACATACATACCTCTTGTTTTAAGGTCAAAACTGAAATACTTTTAATTGTTCAATTACATATCATTCGATGTGACATAATTTACGTCATTGAATAATGATGATAATATGATGGCGTTTGTGAATTACTATGTAAGAGACATGGCTCAAGGACGAAAATTATGTGGCTGTTTGGAATTCATTCGGAGTGTCCCACAGAACTACAAATTTATTGGTATCTTGGCATAAAACAATATAAAATGAAATTAAAGACAAGTGTCCAAATTTAGTAGTTTTGGAAAAACGCCCAGTTTTTTTGCAAACACTGTTGTAACAAAGAAATTTAGAAAACGATTGCAAATGTACACAGGATATAAAATTACGTCTACTCAATAATGACATTAGTGTTGGTCATTTCCTGGACATAATGCAGAATTTATGAATTACTTATTATTATTTAAAACGAGGAAGTTTAATTTGGTTTAAATGCAATACGTAATGTGATTTTTGTTTAAGTTTGTGGTTATTAAAAATTAATCAATAATATATTAAAGTATGAATATATTTTCTTTTGAACTGTACTTGGGGTGGAAAGGCGGAACAACAATCAAAAAGTGAATTCCGACTACCTACCCCGTTTAGGGTGGATAAACGAACACACGTTTCCGAGTATCCACCCTAGAGTGGATTTCTTAGGGTGGATAAACGGAATAACCCGTTATTTTGTATATTATTGACGCTCGAATATATTAATAACTTATCATTCCACCGATATAAGTATTTAACAATACCAGTTGCTTTGAGTATTATTTTCTGACATACATTAAGTTAATGGTTATAAGATCTCAGAGCTTTAACAAAATTATAGAAAGTTGTAACTTGTATGCAATCGTACGAAGTATAGTTTTAATACACCTAAGTAGATTATTGTCTGTCATATAGCAATAAAACTGGATTTTAGAACTGGATCATGTATTACGCCCTATATTCAACTTTATAGTGTTAGTATTTTAAATACCCTTTATAGTATTATACCAAGGTATTTGCTTATAAATTCAGTTTTTATTATCTCATTATATTTGCACATTTTTCTATATAAATTATAAAGAATTACACGAAAATAAATAAAAATATAACAAATTATAAACGGTATTTTTATTGATCATACTCTCTTTAGTGTATCATTAATATCTTTGAACACATAACTCGACTTAGCCTGAGTTAGATGTAACAACACTCAATTCACTTAACTAATAATATGTTCAAGAACATATTCTGTGGTATTCCTTGGGGGAGACCTATGTTCAGTAGTGGATTAGTGAAGAACTGTAATGATGACGAATGTGTAGTGTGTTCTGCTGCTTTATTGCGATTTTAAAAACCTCTTGACGTGTTCCTACCACAATATAATAGTAGGTATGTATATAAGTAATATAGGGATGGTCAGTTAAATAATCATCATCATCATGACAGCTCATCATAAGTCCACTACAACATAGGAACGCTGCAAAGCATGGTCCTGAGCCACTTGCATTCATCGACTACTGTAAATCTTTTGTCAGTTAAATATTGGCAGATAATGAAACTTGTTATAATCCTTATCATTAAAAATACATCATCATTGTCATTACAGCCTTAAGTCTACTGTTGAACATAGGCCTCCCCCAAAGATGCCTTTGTAAGTGGGTTACTTACCATAGTGGTCACGCTTGGTAACCGCAGTTTTTTATTTTCTAATTGTTACTAAGAAGACACTGCTATCCTTCTCCTGGTTTGTTTCCTCTATCGCCTCTTACGACACCCACGGGACTATATGCGGCAGGTGTTCTTACATCGCCTCTAACCAGTATACCTAGCAATATTTATATGCACTGTTATTCTTATAGACGAATTACAACGTGCTATCTTTACTGCTTTTTGTATTCTACCAGCTAGTACCAGGTGTGTTTATGCCGCAGAAGAAATAATTGTAGAAATATCGTTTTAAATTTGGAAGAGTTATATTGTTTGATTAGGAATGATAACACATACATTGAATTTGAAATTGAATGATATATTATAACTTTCATATAAATTAGATACGAGTGTCAATCGTGAATGATTCGTTCATTTGACCCGGGTCGTATGAATGTATCGATGGTTGCAATTAAATTTTTTGAACGTTTCGGATCAAACGATTATCAGGACCAACGACCAAAGAGTATAGTAATGTCACATGAGTAAATAAACCGTACCGTACAGAGGCAAAGCTTCATACAACCGTGCTATGATAGGTACACTACTATAAGCCAGACGCGTGTGCGTGCGGTTGCCGTTTCGTCAAGTGCATTCAGGCTTCTTAAAGGCTTAACGGTGTGGCAGCGCATAAAATACGAACAAATCAAACATAAATTTTTATATATTAGAAGAAGATTAACACAAATATACTTCAATAAAATCACACTTTTATATAATAATTATATTTGGAATGTATTCAATAAAATATAGATTTGTAAACTTTGTTTCAAGATAAATCTTTTACTTTCCTACCCTTAACATACACTTGACCAATATTTCTATCATCACCTAAATGAATAAAACGTTGAAGGAGACCCAATAAATAATGTTCTTCATTTTCATCCATAGAGTATTCATACTGATCAATTTGTCCGTCATTCGTATACACATCTACTATCAATGCGTCGAATTCTTTGCCAATTTCAAAGCTACCGATCTTGTCGCCTAGGCGTAACGCTGTGAAAAAAAAAAGTGGTTATTACCATGTATAAATAAAGCAACAAAACTAACACACATTATACAAGAAGACGTGATTCGATATTAAATATTAAACATGCGTAATATTGTAAATTTTCGAGAGCAGTGTTGTCGTGTTTCTCAAACTACGAAATTTTAATTAAAACTTTTCCCATATTGTACTAAACATGCTGTAATCTAGTATGCAAAAACTTAACTAGAGGTAGGACTCCTTCCTGTCTAGAAGTTCGTCTAAGTAGGTACCACCCTCTTCCCATCTATTTCTACCGCCAAGCTGCGGTGTGTTTCGATCGAGAAGAATGTATAATTACGGGCTGTAAGGCTTTCTTCTTAATCCTCAGAGGCTTTTTGTTTAAAGTTGTTTGCAGATGTCCATAGGCTGCAGTAGACACCATCATCAAGCGGATTAAAGTTCGTTTGTAACTTCATTTAAAAAAAAATCTTAACAATCCTTTTTGTGCAAACTCTCAAATTTACTTTACATTGTTTTAGCGTAGTATTTTAAAAGCTGCTATTTCAAATCTTTCCGGATTAATTATTGCGACATTAAATTGATTTTTGTTTTATGTCTCGTCAAAGTAAATTAAAAAAAGGAATTTTTATTGTAATAAAGTACTCGGTTCTGAAATTTTAAATTATATTATAATACCTTTGGCGCCGCCTAATGTGGCGAGATAGAACACTTCCTTAAAGTTCAAAGCGGGTCCCATGTTTTCAAGAAGTTCGAGATGAGTGGAGACATCCATGGTACGACGCATGGCATCCAAAATAGTAGCACTGTCACCCCCCGATACATCTGTTTGAAAATTAGTCCAAATTTGGTTACTTGGTTATAATCTTTATTTTTATCCTGTAAGTGTCTTAAAAGGATCAGTTAGCTAAAGTGGCAATAGGCTGGCCATATAGATCGAAGAACCGACAACCGATGGGGAAGAAAGGTTCTCGAGTGGCAACCTCGTATCGGTAAGCGAAATGTAGGACGACCCCTCATTAGACGGAGTGACGACCTGGTAAGACATGCAGGAAGTCGATGGATGCAGGTGGCTCAGGACCGTGCTTTGTGGCATCCCTTGGGGGAGGCCTATGCTCAGCAGTGGACTTGTGAATAGCTGTAATAATATCTTAAAAGACGAAAGCGATCTCTTTCATATTATGATTTTACGTGTCTTTTCTTCAATTTCCCTATACACACTGTACCTGCGTGCTGTCACAATCTTAAAACGATTTAAAACCATCATTTTATTACACATAATATTAGGTCCTTACATATTACACACTGTACCTGCGTGCTGTCACAATCTTAAAACGATTTAAAACCATCATTTTATTACACATAATATTAGGTCCTTACATATTACACACTGTACCTGCGTGCTGTCACAATCTTAAAACGATTTAAAACCATTATTTTATTACACATAATATTAGGTCCTTACATACGAAATTGGCGTTTTGTAAAGGAGGAATATAAAGTATTTTTTTTTTTGTAAAATATATTTAATTAATCAAAGTATGCACCGTTGTTATCTATGCACTTTTGCCATCTCATAGGTAGTTGATCCCTTTACTAAAAAAACATGGGGGCGAGAATCAATAAACTCTTTGAAGGCGGTTTGGACTGCCGCATCAGGTTAATTTTTTCCTTGTAAGTTGTCCAAATTCCGGAAAAATGGTAATCTGTTGGAGCAAGGTCCGGGGAGTACGGTGGATGTCGCAGACATTCCAATTGTAGCTCATCTAACTTAGTGGTTGTTTGTTGTGCAGTGTGTGGTCTTGGCGTTGTCGTGAAGCAGCAGTGGCCTAGAGCGATTGACCAATCTCGGTTGTTTAGCAGCTAGTTCTTCCTTCATGGTTTGCAGTTGCTGACTATAGATATCTGCCGTAATCGTTTGGCCAGATTTTAGAAAGCTGTAGTGAACGACACCGGCGCTAGTCCACCAAACACTCACAAGTAATTTTTTTTGACTCAATTTTCGTTTAGGGCAGGATTTGGCTGGGTCTCCAGGGTTCAGCCATTGCGACGAGCGCTTCCGATTATCGTACAGTATCCACTTTTCATCACAAGTAATGATTCGATTTAAAATCCCTTCATTATTGTGTCGGTTGACCAAAGTAACACAGCAGTCGACGCGTGTTTGCAAGTTCGATTCACTCAATTCATGAGGTACCCATCGTTCAAGTTTTTTTACTTTCCCGATTTGCTTCAAGTGGATTAATAGAGTTTTATCACTTACCCCGAAGCCTGCAGCTATCTCTGAAGCGCTTTATGATGGATCCGCTTCCACAATAGCCTTTAATTCTTCATTTTCCACTTTGGTCTCCGGCCGTCCACGGGTTGGTTCTGAAGGTCGAAATTTCCAGAACGAAAACGTTGAAACCAAAAACGTACGGTGCTTTCTTTTGCGACACCAGCGCCGTACACATCATTAATCATTTCTGCAGCACTGGTGCCATGGTAGAACTCGTACTTGTAAATATACCGATATTTCATGATTTCCATTGTGCGGTAATAAGCGACGCCAAAGAATAAAGAAATGAATGACTGTTTTCAAAACTCAAATGTACCAGCTAAATGAATTTATAAATTTGAATTTGGAATTCTTAACCAAAGAGGAGATATTTCAGATCAAAGTGGTTAGTACGACAAAACGCTAATTTCATATGTAAGGACCTAATATGTATATTAAGATGATGGTTTAAAATCGTTTTAAGATTTATTTCCACTTTTTAAAAGTGAATTAAGGTAAGAGGGATAAAAACAACTTCATCAAATACCGAACGAGGCGCTAAAGACAAATTGTTCGAGAATTAATCGCTGAAAAGGGACAGCATTCAGTCATTAATGCGGGTACCAGAGTAAAATAGAATTGAACCTGCCTGGCTAGTATAGCCAGTGTGGAGAGTACAGGCCTTTTTTGTTGTTCTGTGGTACGGGCAAATGTATTAAGTAATGCTTTCCAGTTGTTGCATCTTTGGAAAGCCCTGTGTTCAGCTGTGGACTTGAAAGGGTGGTTTATATGATGTTTCCTTTTCTTACATCTACCCTTATTTTTTTTAAACATCCAAAACTGTTATAACCAGAGGCTGGTCCGGCTTTGAATTCTAGGGATGGTCAAAGTTGGCCACCTAGGTTTTCCATTTCTAGTCTGATGGTGACAACTGTTGGGTTTAGTCGGCAAGTGTTCCTTAACCTCTATTGTCCCTGCAGCGGACAGTTCCATGAGCATTTCTTCACGGAATTAAATTCATTCCCTAATCAATAATAATAGGTCAAGTAACGCAAATAAAAGCCAAAGGATTCAAAAATAAAGTTTACATAACACAATTTGATTTGTGCGATGACAGCGCTTCAATTTTTTCCGCATTTTATAGACATAGGCCCACAGTCAGGGCGTTGATCATACGATTTGACACTTTTGTATAAATGTAATAAACGCTTAATTTACGCTTATAATATAATAAAAAAATATCAAGAAAAATTCGAAAACTTACCAGTTCCCAATCCAACAGTAATGTGATTGTTAAGAAGTTTTCTGACGGGACAAAGTCCTGACTTAAGCCTTGTATTGGATGCTGGACAGTGAGCTATTGAAACTCCTTTCGTTGCGAATAATGAAATTTCATCTTCGTCTAGATATATTGCATGAGCCATTATGCACTAAAATGTTCACAATGCACTTAATTTTTTAAGTTTAAATATGTCTGTACTAAATTATTTTTACTGTTTACTTTTATGTTTTATATACTATTTGCTGTATTATTCCATTATTATATATAATATCAAAGAGTTTTTAGTAAAGTTATGCCAAAATATTCAAGGAGCTGGGGTCAATTTCTATGTATGTTTTCATCTTTGTTGACAATTTTATTATGTAATGTATTATATTTCTACTTTTATTTTTATGCTCAAAATCAGATACTATGACTAACCATTTTGTTATTTTTTGAGTTGCAAAGTCCCTGCTTTATAAATTATATAAAGGGTTTTTCAAGGAGGGCTTCCACGACTTTTTCTGCCACCAGGGCGGCGCCACTAGAAAGTGAGGTATAATATTTGATAGATTTCATAACGGGTAAGTTAATTTGTTCGGAAAATGTAAAAGTTATTGTTTCTTTCTGTACTATTAGCTATATTTTATATTAATAACATTAAAAATAAATCAATCAAACCACAGATATTCATAAAAATAAAAAAAAATAAAAAAAAGTTAAAAATGTGCAAAAAATTAAAGAGCAAACCACTGACGCATTGTTTTGTGTATTAATATAATACTCTAGAAACTGATAAACTTTTATTAAAAAAATACAACTTCTCAGTTAAATTACATTGTGTAACAAAAAACTTTACCTCAGTGTCAACTAGCGACATCTGGTGAGCAGAAAATTATTAGCCCTCATTGGCGCGGGTAGATTTTGGCGGCCCGTGGCGGCCATTTTGTTTTGGTGACATCTATCAAATCTTTTGTTTATTATACAGTTACTTATGCCAAATCACCATGGCAAGTTACACGATTGAACAGCACGTTCAAATGATAAAACTTTATTATCAACATGAGTGTTCGTTGCAAACGTTGCGCGCATTGCGCCCATTTTACGGTAGACGTGGTGGCCCTTCACAGTCGACTCTTCCACGTTTGGTGGCCAAATTTGAAACGAACGGTTCGGTAAACAATCAGCCAACACCCGTACGTTCAAGGAACGCAAGATCGGCCGAGAACATCGTCGCGGTTCGTGAAAGTGTACAGCAGAACCCGAGGCAGTTGATTCCTCGCCGTGCACTAGAACTCGGCCTTTCGCAGACTTCAACTTCGCGAATTTTGCGTCGGGCTTAGGCCTACAAGATCCAACTGACCCAGGAGCTAAAACTAAAGTTCATGACCATAGACAACGTCGTTTGTTCGCTGGCTGGGCTTCGAATCGTTTGGAAGAGGACCTCAATTTTGGCCGAAAAATCATCTTTAGTGACGAGGCGCATTTTTGGATGAATGGCTGTGCTAACAAGCAGAATTGCCGTATATGGGACGACACCAACCCCCGCGAGGTTCACCAGGTGATAATGTCTCTTCAAAAAGTTACCGTTTGGTGTGGATTTTGGGCCGGCGGCGTCATTGGTCCGTAATTTTTCGAAAACGACGCTGGTGAGGCGGTCAATGTCAACGGCGAGCGCTACAGAACGATGATAACCAATTTCTTATGGCCCAAATTGAACTATATGGACCTAGACGACATGTGATTCCAGCAGGACAGCGCTACGTGCCACACAGCGGACGCCACGATTGACATTCTCCATGAGCGATTTTAGGGTAAGCTTATCTCTCGCAGAGGTGATGTGAATTGGCCACTAAGGTCATGCGATTTGACCCCGCTAGACTTTTGCTTGTGGGGTTTCTTGAAGTCGCAGGTCTATGCAAACAAACCACAATCGACCGATGCCCTAAAGGTGAACATAACACAGGCCATCGCTCAAATTCAGCCGGATCAATGCAGAAGAGTCATTGAAAATTGGACCACTTGAATCCGTGCCACTGTAAGAAGCCGAGGCGGGCATTTGAACGATGTCCTATTCCACACTTAATGGCACATATGGGCTTTTCAATTAAAAAAAGAATTTTGTTAATACCCACACACAGCTTGTTTTATTTCATTTCAACATCTACCCGCCCTTATTGAAAAACCCTTTAGTAAATATAAGTTTTGCAAAACATTTCAAAAATTATTACCTTATTATTAAGAATATAATGTTTATCATACACTTCTGAATAATTCCTACAATCAGGATTTGTGCTCAGTACATATTCAACTTCTTTACGGTTTTCAGATATGTGACTCTGAAAAAAATTCATATTGTCAATTAATAATTTCTTATGTTTACTGTAATATTACACATTAAATGAAACTAATTTGATGTGTTATATCGGACCAAAGTTTAAGGTTTTAAAAGCTAAAAGCGTTAATTGTGTTACATTAGGATGATGGATACCTCAAACCAAGTGAAATATAAAAAATAAGTAATATCCCGGTAACCAACCCGCTTGCCGAGCGTGGCAACTATGGCACATATCCGCGTATGATTTTCTGGGCAATAAATGCTTATCAATAGAAGCCATTGACTCTTAAAGAAACTTGTATCTTTGTATTCTTTCGTAATGGCGGGAAAGCAATGAAGAATAAATAACTATATAAGTTCGGAAACAGATATGATCGGCTGAAATAAATAAATGAATGAATGAATGAATATTAAGTGCGTAAAAATGGTTTTCATCAATGTCATTAAAATATAAATACTTTACAATAAGTAATAAAAACCTGTATTCTGCAATTATATTTATCTGCTATCTCTGACAGTCCTTTCATTAATGTTTCATCACAGCTGACTGCAAACCTTGGAGTCACAACTGGTGCTACTAGATTACTCTGAAATAAAAAAGTTTAATAATTTTTATGCATGTTAGCAGCTATGCAGGTCTAGTGAGACCAGTATTACTGCGGCCAGTACATATTGTGATTACTGCTATGGTTATAGTTCACCAAAGTATAAAAACACATTTCACTATTCACAAGAACCATTTCAAACTATAACTTAAAAACTATTAGACATACACACTTGTAATTTTGAATAAGGCCCACTTTAATACCTAGAATTCCAAATTTTAAATGTAAACCTATTACACTTCTTGAGTTATTAAGGTCTGAATAATGCTATCTTTATTACTCACTGACTCACTCACTTGTTCATCAAAAATCAAAAACAAGTCACCCAAATGACTTGAAACTTGAAATTTGGCATGAAGGTAAATCATTAGGCACATACAATGGAAACATTATGTTATCATTTTTCAAATAAATGTAAGAATGTTGTAAATTTAGCTTAGCACCCATTCAGAACTGAAATGTTTTATTCGACAAAGTCGACAACCACGATCGTCGTTTGTGCTGAACTTGATCCCCTAGTCATTTACGTTTTGATGGAATTTATTTATACATATTATGCCTCTACTCTATCAACCCTTAAACTACAATTCTATGCTCACAACGATCCCTGATCATCTGTAGAAATGATTTTAGACACCACTGATATTGAGTAATGTCTATTGTTTTGAAATTTCTGAATCTTTAATAAGAGAAGAATTAGTAGTACCTACTTAGTTTTTAACAATAATAAAGCAGTGCTTGACTATGATATTTAAAAAGTGTACATTGTTAAGATTAGTTAGTGAATTCACTACACACTATCACACATCAGACATAGATCAGGCCGTGTAGTCCCTTTGATCCTAACCCAGGCTCTAAATTTCCTAAATTGTTTAACGCCTGTTACAGTTTTTAGACAATGCTAAGCAGTATCATTCCGCGGTAGTTTTTACATTACTGCTATGACTCTTTACCCTTAGACGGTGGTGTACTTGAAGGCTTTGCACCAGTCTCCCAGTAATAGCTTAAGTTCTCAGCATAAATTAAAGGAAGTGTACAACAGGTTTGTCACCACTCCCTCTCCAGCCCTCAGCATTTCTAATGATACTTTATCATCCAGCTGCTTCACCTGCTTTCATGTTTTTCATCACTTTCATTATTTAACTATACTAATCTCACTACCTACTGAAAGATAGATGACAAATTAACTTACTACAAACTTAATTTAATACAAAAGGAGAAAATTTATTAACCTTATAGCCTATAACTTTCTGTATGAAAGTTTCAACTTCATTTAATTCCTTTTCAGTTTCATTGTAGTAGTTGGCGTCATTCTTGACATTCATGCTTACTTTGCCTACAAGAGCTCTTTGACCGTATTTTATAATACATTCCACTAATTGCAATGTTCCTTCAAGGTGAAGTGATCCAAAGTAACATGCAGTTGTAGTACCATTTTTAATCAACCTTTGCTAAAATAAAATATAATGTGATTTTTGTTATTTTATTACAAATCATTCCCAGCACAGATTTATTTATACTAATGTATCAATCAATCAATCAAAAATCAAAGTCAAAATATTCTTATTCAAAATTGGCTTTTACAGAGCAATTTGAAAGTCAAAAAACCTCGTAATAATAGCAGGATAATGTTGCTGTGTTTCATATGATGAGTGAAGCGAATCGGAGACCCTTTTTACTGGTATAGAGACATTCAATCTTATTCCTCAGATGTGACAATGCTTCTGCATTTTGATTCTTAATTGAGGATAGATGTGTATGGGTCACTACATTCACTTACCATTAGGTGAACTGTGCCCTCGCTTGCCACACTTACTTCTTTAGAAAAACAGGTTCTGGATGTGGGGTTCCGTTCATGAACAATGTGTAATGTTATCCGCCTCCACATAGGAACAAAAACGGAAAAGTAAAAGGGAAAGGTAATATTTTTAATAAATTGAAATAATTGCATTACACAGTATTTCTATTAAAACAATACTAAGTTACCATCGTCATCATTTTCATTGTGACAAAGCTAAAATGGGTATTTTTCCTCTGGCGTAAACAGGATGTATCGGGACGGCGTAAGAGAATCTATCAGCCCGTTTCTTCCCGTGGGTATCTTAAGAGGTGACTCTGAGATACGCCAAAAATATCGTATGGCTTCCTATAGATGGTGTTATAACCATATTGTTTACCCTACTGCCTACGCATATCGCCTCGCAGGGCCAGGACGGGTTGTGTCAAACTCTCACTGATTAAGTATATGTTTAAAAGTAATCCACCTTTGCCACACTTTGCATGGTTACGGGAACATTTCGGGAACAGCCCTTTAGCTGCTCCTCCTCAGGAGAGGACATTTCCTTCTCTTTCTTCTCAGGGAAAACGCGCTGGAACACAAATCTGTTTACTATAGATGTTACGGAGAGCCCTCTGTGCAGAGCCTGTATAGAGTACAGTGAGACGGCAACTCACCTCCTTCTGGAGTGTTCAATCCTTCTGCATGCTAGAGTTGTGGAAATCAGACACTGTAATACTAACATTAACTAAGCACTAGTCTTCCCGTCCCCAATGGCGGATCTCGCCTATGGCTTTGCTGCTGAACACGTTTCCGCTGCAGAAAGTTAGGAGAGCAGTGCGTCGTTATAGTCAGTCGACGCTCTCCTTCTCTCACCTTTCGGGCACACCACTGCATCATTAGCGGTTTGAGCTTGCTAGAGCCGTGGAGCGTAGGGAGTACCATAACACCTCTTCCTCCACAACTCCATTTCAGCTGCAGTGTGCAGAGTAGAAAACATCCGTCCTATCACAGTCCATCAATTCATATCCGAAGTGGAGTCGCCAAGCTCACTCAGAGTGGACATCTAAGACGTTTTATCTCAGGCCATTCAAATAGATTTTTTTACACTCTAGTCTGAGCTTAAAAATCCTTTCATACATCCATTTAGTTTGTTGTTTCTAATAACTACATAAAAATACATGAACTATTAAATATATACTAACCACAACTTGTTCATAAATTTTCTTAGCAAAGTTGACATCCACATATTTACTTTCAAGTGGGAATGTGTATTTGTCCAACCATTCAAGTAATGGGCGGTCTAATCCCAAACCAATATTTGGAAATTGTGGAGCATGTGTATGGCAGTCTACAAACCCAGGAATTAAGAGTTGATTCTGATGAAGGATTACTTTTTTATAACCTGATAATTCATTTGAAGTTTCTCTTAAGTTGTATTCAGCTGTGGAACCTATTTCAGTTATCTGTAATTATAGTTAGCACATTACACAAAATATTAAAGCTTTACAAGAGCAAAAATTCATCCCAGATGTATTGTAGATGCTGAAAAAAGATCACAATTCAAAATTTATTAATATCTTACAGATAGCAAAATGCTCACCTTAAAAAACAGGCAAGATCTAAGGTAGGGCAGATCTGGAATTGCATTACAGCAAATCTTCACAACTTTAGACGGGCTTATGTCCAGCAATGTACTTGTTACAGATTGATGATGATGATGAAACATTAAAATACATATTTATGTTTCCTGTTTTAGTTCTAAGTCTTCTTTTAGGATTCCCTGGTTCAGTAGCCGATTTTTGAAGCATCATCAACATAAAACAGATTTTTAAGCTTATCATAGAACTCAGATCAGCAACATTTATAGGATAGGATGACAAACAAGCACACAGTCTACCTGATGGTAAGTGGTGCTGTGACCCATTGACATCTACATCTATCCTCGATAAAGAATCAAAATGCAGATGTGTTGTCACCCGTGAGGACTAAGATGGAATGCCTCTTTTCCAGTAAAAAGGGTCTCCGGTTCTCTACACTCACCATACGAAACACAGCAGTGTTAATCTGCTATTTTACTGATATTCTGTGAGTGTGGGCCTTCCCCGGTCGAGCCGACCCATTCATGCTACGACTATATTACTAATATAGCTGCAGCATGGCTCTACCACGTATTACTGGTACTTTCACTCAAATAATTTTTGATCCATTTCAGAAGATTCTCTTCGATTTCCTACTTAATCAGAAGACGTCTGTGTGGCACTTTGTCAAAATGTCTCTAAGTCAAGGTAGAAAATGTCTGCAGGATTACGATCTACCATTGTTAAGGTATTTGGCATTATGTATCTACCATAGTTAAGGTAAACCGTTACTGTTATAGCCTTACAAAAGAACACTGCTGAACATAGGCCTCTCTTATAGATTGCCTCATAGGGGAATATTTTGCCATAGTTGCCACACTTGGCAGGCGGGTTGGCACCCACTTTTTTATTTTAGTCGTTATTAGAAAGATGTTGCTGCAAATCTTTTGGTTTGTTTTCCTTTTTTTCTTACGACACCCACATGACAATATGGTGTAGTGGATATTCTTACACCAAAACTACATGGTCAAAGTAAAACCAATATAAATAATTAAAAATATTATATGAATTATTGTACAAGTATTAAAGTCATAAATAACTTTTATGCCCAAAGTTGAAAATAGGCCTTCTTAAAGAAATGCCATATAGCATGGTCCTGAGTCACCTGCATCCATCGACTTCCTGCATCTCTTACCAGTTCATCACTCCATCTTGTGCAGAGCCGCCCTACACTTTGCTTACTGGCTGCCACTTAAGAACCTTTCTTCCTCATCGGTTGTCAGTATTCAAGCTTTATGGTTGTCCCATTGCCACTTCATCTTCTATTTCAGGTTCTATTGCAGATACCCTCATATCGAAGCCTATCACTACTGGCTACTCCAAGCAGCCCTTTTCCAAAGCTGCTGGCATTTATTTAATACATACATATTTGCTGGACCATAGCCTTTTGTCACCAATTAGAGTTCTTCAATTCGGCATCACAAACAAATCTCAAATTCTAACAACTGCAAGGGCTTTACAGCCCTTATAGGGCTTGAAAATGTTTGATATAGGTGTCACTGACAGTCCTCTGTGCAGAGAGGATACCAGGAATTAAAGATGGGTTTCTAGTTCTTTCAATACAGTGGTAAAAACATTTCCAGTTCCAGATTCCTTAGGTATCTTGTTATGTACATATTTTTTAAAGTTAACCATTTGATTAAAGGTTTCATGTAATACAGATAACTGCCCAATGTAATTTACAGAAATCACACCTTTTTCTTAAGCACAAACAATTATGGTTATGATTTTATTAGAGAAAAATCACAACTTAAAAATCAAAGCAAATGAATACATAATATTTAATTTATATTATTTATTTTGTGGTTATATCAAAAAAATGTTTAGTTAGTACCTATGTAGTTACTATGTTCCGATTTAGGTATGTCTTTCTATAAATACGTTGATTTTATCATATTTTAAAGCGATTAATTTAAATATTTCACAACACTAACCATCCCATTTTCAACAGATATAAAACCCTTGAAAACATTCAACTGGTCTAAAGCACTTGAAGTTGCGATAGTGCCAACAAAAACTACTTTTTCTTGTTGTTCTTGAGACATTTTTCCGCGATATTTAAATTATAAATTGAATTAAAAATAATATTTACTTGTTGAACAAGTGGCAAAAGTAACTTCGCAGCTTGACAGTAATTGTCGTAAAGATAATAGAATACATGTTCAATCACGGTCTGTAATCATTTCAAAAGGTCAAGGTGACTTAACCAGTAATACTTGTATCACTTTTAGACAACAAAACACAATAAACATAAATATTTATTTCTACATATCATAAAAAATAATCAATTCAATTCTTATTATTTTTTAAATTTCTTTTATTGTTTTTGTTTTTACGTCATTCTGACACTGACTATTGTGAACTAGTGATGGGTCAACTCGAGTTACTAACTCCAGTTAATTCAAGTTGCGCTTAACTCGAGTTAACTCGAGTTGGATCTCCCTAACTCGAGCTTGGGCTGCTGTACATAAACGGATCAAGTGAGCCAGCAAAACATCACATTCCGCTTGCGCCGTCGCACCCGTGCGGTCGTGCGCTAGCGGAGTCCGCCGCTGACCGAGCACCCGTCCCCGTACGGGTCTTCTCCCTCAGTTAGTACAGTTTCGAGGAATCGTCAGTCCCGTCCCGTCCCCCTCAGCTAGCGCTGCCGCCACTGTGCGGTTGTGTTAGCTGACCACTATCCCGTCCCTGTACGGTTGAGTGCCCTCCCACACTCCCGTCCCCGCACGTTCGAGTTTGCCCTCCCGCTCGGCTCGCACAGCCGCCCCCGCGCGTTTGTGCTAGCTGTCTCACCGTCGCCGTGTTTCCGTGCCCACTAATGTGGGTTCGGGCGACGGTGGGAGCCTTCACGTCTCCGCCAGCCGCCCCCGTACGGTTGTGTTGTGCGCCCGCTCTCACCGTTGGACGGTGAGTGCCTTCCCTCCCTGCCTCCGCCTGCTAATGCCGCCGCCCCCGCGCGGTTGCGCTGGTAGTCAGTGCTCATTGTCCCCGTACGGTGAGTGCATCCTCGCTCATGCGATTTCCACTCCGACACTCCAGTACCGCCGCCCTTTGCGGCTGTGCTGGAGACCCGCTCTTCCGTCCCCGGACGGTTGTGCGCCACGCCTGCCTCTCCCCGAGGGAGGTCGTCCCCGATTCGGTGATAAGGCCTTCGGGCCAGAGCCGTTCCCAAGGTGGTGTTTAGTGGGCACTTCTTCTAAGTGAGTCCCACATAACCACGCAGCCGGCTGCGTGGTATGCTATGAGCATTCACCACCTCCCTCCCCCGCTTCCGGAGGGTGTCCTTGCATTGGACGCAAAAAAAAAGCCAGCAAAAGAGTAAGAGCGCGATTCGTTCCTTGTGTGCGCGCTTTGTGTTTCAAAGGGTATTTAGTTACAACCAAAACAATTTGTTATTTAGAATTTTATAATAGCTAAGTTACGTAATTTAAATTCTTTTATAATTTTGATTAATTATGATCAATATAGTTATGTAATTCACAGACCTTTTCGGCCTTTACAAGCACCTTTTCGGCCTTTTCGGGTATTACAACAATTATTATAATACACGAAAAGGGTGGTTAAGTTGTTAGATACATCATATTTTAAATTAACGCCAAATGTAACACTTAACTTACAATAAAGATATTGAATTTGAAAAAAAATTGTTTAAGAATATTTTAACTGTGATAATTAAACTATTAATAGCTTATGTACCTACATCTTAAAGCTAGACTAATATTGTTTCGTGAAGACTACTATATAGCTAGTTTTGTTGTTAAATACAGGTACTTACTATAACTAAGATTAAAACCACAAGTCCACTGCTGAACATAGGCCTCCCCCAAGGAATGCCACAAAGCACGGTCCTGAGCTACCTGCATCCATCCATCGAGTGGCGGCCTCGTACCGGCGGACGAAGTGTAGGGCGTCCCCCCACTATATGGAATGATGACTGATGACCTGGTAAGACATGCAGGAAGTCGATTAAGTATATGATACATACTAAATATAAGTTTTTATTTAAATCCTACATAATAAGTTTGGTAATTATAGTTATCCCAACCCACCAAAGAGCTAGATAGAAAAAGAAATTTATAAAAAAGTAAAAAATCATTTACTCTGTTTCGTACTGCTAACTCGAGTTGCGTAACTCGAGTTTAAACTCGAGTTGCGTGAATTTCAACTCGAGTTAACTCGAGTCGTAATTTTTCCGAAATGGCACATCTATGTTGTGAACATCACAGAACAAGAACCCATGCGTAAGCATCATAGTAGTCTGTGAAGAACCCCACTCTAGTATATAATATATATATATATATATATATATATATATATATATATATATATATATATATATATATATATATATATATATATATATATATATATATATTATATATAATATACAGTAATATATGAGAACCCCTGAACATGTTGTCAACAAGAGTTGCATAGATGCATAGCTGGCAACAGATGTACATAGTGACCTGCCGAACATAATTTTTTCATTACCTTCAGATAATAGATTTGTTTTGAGGCATTAAAAAGGTTATTTTACCGATTAAGAAAACCAAACTTACGTAGTAACATTATTTAATGTGTGGCAAAGCGTCCTCAAATCCCAGTGCGTGTGCAGAAATTATAATACTGCTTGCAGCTAACGTCTGGAATTATTATTAAAATTTTGTAGGCTATTATAGCGTAGGTATTTTGGCTTTTGTATGGGAGTGATGAATCTGTTACGTAGTAACATTATTTAATCTGTGACAGAACATTGATCTTCTTCCGGTTTAAATTCCCGTTTAATAGCGGCCTTTTTCAGCAGTACAATAAAGAAGCAAACCTATGTAGCGGACTAACAGACATCATAATATAAATATTATGTATCTACCTAACCATGTATTGGCGGTGTTAACAGTGGCGGTGTAAGAATATCCGTTACCCCATATCCTCCCGTGGGTGTCGTAAGAGACGACAGAGGGATAAGAAACAGGAGATGGGCAGCAGCGTCTTCCTGATAACAACTCAAAATATTAAAAACTGTTTGTCAACCCACCTGCCAAGCATGGCAACTATGGCCAAATCCCTATGAGACAATCTATAGAAGAGGCTTAAGATCAGCATTGGACTTTTATAGGATGTAATGGAATGGATGGAATACTCGGGAAGTGTTCAGATTAGTGAACATGAAGAAGCTAATAGTATTTCAGGAATATATTATCCTTTAAATGGAATTAAAAATAGAAGACACTATTAAAATTATATAGAAAATGCATTGAGCCTCTGTTTGAGCATGGAAATCGCACCTATTAAAAACTGAAAAGTATAAAAATCAATTATAAGGAACAATGTTTCAAAAAAGGTTGCCAGTTTGTCCGAGTATTCCATTAAATAAAAATGATTTCATGAATGTAATTACAAAATACAGATTTCTTTGAAGGTCACTTTTATTAATCTTTAATTTACCATTATTTAAAGCCTCTTTGTCCATTTAACGAAACTTAAGGTCGAAGAACCGACAACAATAGAAAAGAAAATTTCTCAAGTGGCAGCCTTGTACCGTCACCCTGCTATCCCCACTAGACACGCGCGACACACGGGCAGTCGATAGATGAAGATGGCTCCGAACCATGTTTTGTGGCATTTTTTGGTGCAGGCCATTATTTAACAGTGGACTTGAAATATGTGGCTGTAATGATAATGATGAAAACTTTAAAAAAATACCTACCTAGTTTTTCTGTAGAATCTCCATGAAAAAATTGACAGGATATGTGAAATGTTTTTTGGGCCAGAAGCCTGTTGCTGCTCTTAACTGAAACTGTTGTCGGAGAACTTGATGTATACTTGCCATAGGGACAATCGCTTTCTGAAGATAATCTATTCAATCTTTTTTTGTAAATTGGTAGAAGTTAGTGTAGATCAAGTAGATACTGAAGCTCCCGCAATTTGTTGTCGATATGACTTATCATAAGAATGGGTTTTCAGATACTAATTTCCGATTTCCAATTAGTAAGTTCAAATTTATCTAAGTGGTCAAATTTCGAATCAAGCCCGGATGGGCTGTGTTCAAGAAACTGCGGCAAATTGTCTGATATTCACAATCAGACAAGAAAAAAGTGCACAACTAGTGCGTGTTGCCAGTGATGACTTACGGGAACGAAACGTGGTCCTTCACTACTGGCCGTATGAGGAGGCTGAAAGTCAGTCAGCGTGCGATGGAAAGGACTATGCTCGGAATTTCTCTGCGCGATAAAGTAAGAAACGAAGATATCCTTAGAAGAACAAGTCTTCTCCTCGTTTCTTATATATAATAACTGACCCAACAGATCAGTGAGCTGAGGTGGCAATTGAAAGGGAAGTTCAATGGAATCGAAGTTGTTGACGATTTCTTTTATTTAGAAAACAAGAATATTCATCAGTCATGTAGGAATGTGTGTGTGCCAGTGATGACATATGGATCTGAGACGTGATTCTTCATTGTTGGTTGCATGAGAAAACTCGAGGTCACACAGCGAGCAATGGAGAGGGCTATGTTATATTTCTCATGCATGATAATATCTTGCATGATAAAAATGAGAATATCCGCAGTAGAACTACAGTAACTGACATAGCCTAATGGATCAGTAAGCGGAAGTAGCAACGGGCCAGCCATATAGCTCGAAGAACCGATAACCGATGGGACAGAAAGGTTCTCAAGTGGCAGCCTCGTACTGGTAAGCGAAGTTTAATGCGGCTCTCCGCTAGATGGAGTGTATAATTATTATTATTAAATAATATGTTACCTAATTGGTTTTAATTTTATCGTGTTGTAGTTATTCTGTACATTATTTGATACCAGGCCACCTGTGCATGTTCACAACCTTCTTGCCATTTCATAAAATTTCCGACTCGTGCACTTTGGATCCAAAAGCGCGAGTTAGATAAGGAAGCACGTATTAGTGATTCTTCCAAGTGACTATGGATTCGTCGTGCTTCTTCGGTAGCCTAAATATTTAAAATAAAAATTGAAGATTTATTACTTTTTCGTAAAAAAAGGTCTTATCACTTTATCCTAGTATAACACTCAATTTTTTTTTAGGAAATTGTTTTTGAAGTAAAAAAAAAGGGTTAAATATCGATCTTGCATTCAAAACTTAAGAGATAGAAGATATAGTATGATGACATTTTTGTGCAAAATTACAAACGAAAAAAGTTTTGTTTAAAACTTTTTTATATCTCTTGTAGTTTTAAAGATAATCATCAAAACCATTTATTTTAATCAATATTTGGAATTTACGAAAAAAAAATTTACGAAAAAAAATTTACAAAAAAAAAATACTCCATGTTTTTCAGATAAAATATAGCCTATAAATTACTCTTTGCTTTGCTCTCTGTCTGTTACTGAAGTTTTATCACAATCGGTTCAGCCATTCCGGAGATAAGCCTGGACAGGCAGACATACAGACAAACGTGTTAAAATGGTAATACCATTTTAACACGTCACATTCATTAAACATAAAATCCATAGAAACAAATAAATTGATTTTGAAAAAGAAATAACATGCCTTACAATAAATATAAAATTAATTTAAATTTACGATTCCAAGACATACCCTAGCTGTTATAGTTTAAAGTGGCCTGTTCAACTTAACGACAATGTAAGCGGTAAACACAAAATACCAGACGAAAAATACCGGCAGCTAAACCGCGTGCCAAGCGTGGCGATAGCAAAACCTTCCTACAATGGGAGAGGCTTACATCCACTAATGAACTTTTACGGGCTGGTGGATTAGAAGTAAGATTAATAATGATTAATTCTCTTCTGCTGGATTTTAAGCTCTGCGACTTTAAAAGTGGCTGTTAAATAATTATGATCATCAGTTTGTAATCTAATACATGAGTACAATTTGGCTTAATCGTATCGCTTGGCGGCCAGATGTATTTTTGGAAATTACTGTCCACTATAAAAGTCCACTGTTTAATATAGGTCTTCCCTATAGATTGCCTCATAGAGTTATTTGCCATAGTTGCCACGCAGTGCATTAGGAAGACACTGCTGCCCATCTCTTGGTTTATTTATCTCCCTCTGCCACCACTTACGTCATCCACAGGAGGATATGGGGTAGTGGATATTCTTATACCGCCACCACACAGTGGATTTTTGGAAGTACCAATTAAAATTTTTTTTATGTTATTGTTATGACATTCGGATGAGATGCGTTCTGCCCACACGAGAGTAATCAATATCATGAAGCATTATTTTAAATGCACAGAGGAAAAAGATTGCATTTAGAAACGCTGTTATTGTCAGTAAGCGATAGAAATATAGTAAGAATACAAACGTGGTTAGATAAGTTCATTGCTGCATTTTGCCGGCCTGATAATAGAAGAGAGTTTGCTTTTAATAACATCCATCTCGGATAAATTATTCGCAAAAAACGAGCGTCTTTTTCCAGCCTAATTAGTTCCCTGTCAGCTATTGACCGAAGCTCCAATAAGTCAACCACCTGAAATGAATAATAAAATGAAATTATCAGATTATTACAATAAAAAATATATAAATCTAATGTCTACCTTCCGCAGGTCATCCATTTTCCTGGCTAAGCTTTCTAACATTCCTTCGGCTAATCTTAGTGCACTTAATATATTGGTCAAAGAATCATCATCTTCTTCATAAGCTGTCCAACTTAATGCCTCTGATTCAAATCGCTTTGCTAGATGGTCAACATCTGCACGCAGCCAATACGTCCATAGACCAATAATTAGTCTTCGCCTGCTTGGACCTGCTATTACGCCTTTACTTAACGCATGCTCTGCAAATTTACTTATCTCATTGGGAGACTCCAACTGAAAACCTGCGTCCAATATAAGATCCATGCAAAGGGCATAATACCACGTTTTACCCTCTGTTGCCGTTCGTATGTAGCTTAATTGTAATGGTAACTTAAGTACGTCTATAGCCTCTTCAATCCGACGCCTAGATAATAAAATATAAAAAAGATCAGGTATAATGTCAATTGAAATATCGTGAGCATTGAGAAAATGACTAATGACAAGAGCTCTAAAACCCGAACGAATCGAGTCAGCAAGTTTACCGCGTGCTATTCTAGCACGAAAGGATGACATGAAAAATTTCCCAATCGCAAACATCTCATCAGCTTGTATGGGTCGTAATAGTTTTCTGAATGTAAGAACTGCCATTTGCTCTATTTCGTCTGTAATTTCGGCATTTCCACGAACTAGCTCTACTTGAATAGCATTACTGAATGCATCGCATAAATCCACGACGTTGCATTCCACTTTCTGTGTTAAATTTAAAGCACGGAGTGCGGATATCCTTGAAACCTTATTATCTCCTAAAGCAGAAAATAATAAAGTTGTGATATTAAGACAAAATATCGAATCGGATTTCATAATCATGTAGTGCTTCAAGTATTTGCCCCGCTTTAATGTAAAATTTCTAGTATCGAAAAAGTCTGAAACTTTATCAAGACTGAAACCATATATCTTGGTTGCACGCTCTATATGTATCTTTGCAGCTGATAATTTTCCACTCATTAATAAAGTAGCCGCTCTTAGTGAATATATTCTTCCCAAAAACCTGCGTTTTTCGAAATTAGACAAACATATCACCTGATTTTCGGAACAAATCTCTTCTGCTTCTTCTAGTTTCGACAAAACACAGTCAAGATTATTGGCCAACAAATTCAAATAACTATATTTTATAAGAAATTCAACTACTTTTACTTTCAAATCTGCTTCTCTGGCATGACTAATAAGTTGTTCATAAATAGTAATATTTAATTCCATGCATGAACATTTTTCAAAATTTGTTTTTGAAACACCTTTTTCAATTTTAAGTTTAAAACCTCTTTTACTATTTTCATCGATATCATCAATGCTGTCAATAACTCCCAAACGATGCCAATCATTCATAGTGCTAGCTTCGGTAACTGCTCGTAACGTATTAAACATTTTTGAATTTTCACCATCAGAAAATTTGTTGGATTTATCCCAAAAACTTAACAATGTTACTTTTTTAGTCGACTTAAAATCTCTATCAAATTTATCTACATTTTTAGGTTTTATTGAAGTTGAAAATTGAGAGGTCTTTTTTTCATGCTGCTTTAAACTTGTATTGATTTCGCTTATTGTCGTTTTAAGTTCAAACTGTTCTTCATTTAGGCCTACTGATTTTGCCCGTCTGACATTTATAAAGTCGTCGTTTCCTATAGCAGGTGAATTTTGGGCGATGTCTACACTTGCCACATCTAATTCTTCATCTACTTCATATAAATTTTGATAATCATCTTTTGCGTTTTGATTCTTATTTGTGAATCTTTGATTTTCATACGATATCACTGGAATGTTTGTAAACGACTGTACTATCATAATTGTGCCCCCACAACTAGGACATTTTTGTTTAGTCTGTTCTAGATAGTTTACTATGCGAGAGTGAAATTCTTTTTTTTGGTTAATGGGTAGAAGATCATAACAGGTTTTTCTTGAATTTTTATTCCGGAATTTCATAACTTTACAAAATGCATATTTAGGGAGATTTTCATTTTCTTCTGGATCATAATCAAAGGAACATTCACATGTCAGATTTGCAAGGCTAGAAAAACTTGTGGATGATGCTACTTTCGCAGTTGTTCTTCGGCTAAAACGGTTTCTAACATTTGCACATATCAGAATGCGCATAGCAAATAATCTTTTTATTGCTTTAGCTGTTGTAAGTGGATTATTCTCATACATTATATTTTCCAGCAGATTTCGTGATAGTACATCACCTATTACTGAGGCGATCTTTAATAATAATTGCTGATAGGGTGTCAAAGAATCAATTTGGATCATTATTATAGCGTCCAGATTTTGTACGTTGATATCGGTATTCAATTCCTCTTTCTTTGTGACGATACATACTGCTAACTCATCCGTTGAACTTTCATTTATGAGTTGATCAAGAGTTTGTTGATCTTCTAAATTTACAGCTTGTGGACGTAATAAACAGGGATCAGGAAATTGAAGATCTTCATTTTTAAAATTAATTAACTCACACCTCGGAACTTTTTTTATCTCTAAGGCCCCGTTCGAAAATAAGTGTACGATAAAACTTTCTACTACACCTGGGAGTCCTTTACATTTTGTTTTTAGTGTTTCACATAAATCGTAAGGAACTGCCTCTACATCAAGAATCTGACAGGCTAACGGAGGTATCCATTTTGAAGTCAGTGCACCTAGAACAATTTTTCTTATACTGTTGTTGATAAACACACTATAGAGCCAACTATGTACACTGTTAATTTTTCCACGTGTTATTGTAAATACAGTATATATTTTAGGTGCATTTAACATGATGGATAAAAATTCCCAGGAAGGAATATCTAAGTTTTGAAGGTCATCTAAAAATATGACTTGAGGTTCAGGAAATGCCATAATTAATTTCTTAAATATTGTTTTGGTTTTTTGATTCAGTATGTTTTCATCTTGGGTGTGAATTCCTTCATGGTAAGCAAAACGCACTTTTATAGTATTGTTTAAATAACATAGGTCTGTACTGTGGGAATTTAGTAACTGTACAATTTTTTCTTCTTTTGAAAATCCAGTAATGGGTTCTTTTAATCCTAACATTTGATCAATTATTTGACCCAACGCTAAATACGGTGTTGCCGAATGAATAGACGAAAGGCTAAGATAACAAGTGCGTAGCCCCTTATTTTTGACATATCGAATGAACCACTCTAGAAGTCTAGATTTTCCTGCACGGAATTCGCCTATCAATAAAAGTGCATCAAAGTCTCTGAATGGTAAATTATACTCATCTATCCAATTTTTAAAATATTCCATTTCATCGATTCGATCTAAAAGCGGCGGTATCACTGGTATGTTAAATAATTCTTTAACTCTTATTTCTTCCGTGTATTCATAAATTTTCCCAGGATGAATTATACCCTTCAATTTTACGTTTGGTTGAAGAGTGAAACCATTGTTAGACATTTTACTTTTAACGAAAGTTGCTTCGTCGCAAGTTATTTTATTACGGAAGTAGCACATAAACCTTGCGGCTTTATTTACAATAGCTCCGATAACAGTAAACTCTCTACGAAGTGGGTGACCTATTACACCACAGTATACTTGCCCAGTTGTTACGCCGATTGAAACTTCAAGTACACCATCTAGAGCCGATAATGATTTTTTTATTCCATAAGCACATTTTAAAGCTGCTTGAGCTTCAGACTCATGTTTGAATCCGCGAAGGCCAAAAATCACTAGAATCATAATGTCCTTATCAAAAAGAATTATTTTATTGACACACCCCATCGATTTATACACTATTTCGCAAGTAATTTGGTAGGAATTGTTAACTATAGTTAAAAGTCTTGGAAAGGGACATTTTCGAGGTTTCAATGTTATAAATAATACAGAAACTTGTCGCATTTCAGTCAAATATTCCAATGGCTGATGAGCATCAATTTGGGTTAGGACTGGTCTGATCATAAATTTTCGTAATTCTGAACCAATATTTCTTTCTTCAGCTATCAATATTGTTTTACGAAGACTAAGTGCGTCATTGGTTTTTAGTGATTCCATGTAATTTTTTGTTTTAGTAGTTTGCAGAATGGCTTCTGGTAGGTTTTCGATACCGATAAAAGGCTTTTTAATTTGTCTTATCATATTACCGAAACCTAAAAATGGTTTGGTTACATCTTTCTCCCGAGGGTCATATAGAATAGATTTAATTGTGACATGACCATCATCGTGAACAACATGATCATAATTTCTAGAATAACAATGGCCCCACGCCGTTGGTGTTAATTTTACTTCTCCAGAAACGCAAAGGCTTTCAGCTGTTTTTGCTTCAAGTACTGGTAAACCAAATATAATGTAATTCATATCAATTCCTTTTCCAATAGGAGCAAACATTAGGTTTCCAGCTGAAATTGCTAATTTAACTTTAAGGTTGACTTTCACATCAGTTTCATAGGATCCAAAAGAATGTTGGATTATTAAGGCACATGTTATAGCAGTGTGTATTGTGTGATTAAGGTAGGTGCGGTTATCTGTCTTCCAAAGTGCAAGAAATGCGTCGCCAGCAAATTTTAAGATGTCGCCTCCATGAGTGTAGATCACTTCAATGAGTGAACCTAAATATGTATTCAATGTTACCGTCAGACGGTATGTACCACCTCTGCCAGTATTAGAGTAACGTTCGGATAGTGCTGTATATCCAGAAACGTCTGCCATTAAAAGGACACCGACGAATCTTTTTGGCTCTGCTTTTTCGTCAAATCTGAAATGAAAAAAATATATTTGTATGTAACATAACTTTTATACATTAATGCATTTAAACTTTGATAACAAGAATTTAAACAATGGCGATTTAGCTTCATAAATGCATAATATTTCGCCTCCGTACCGTTAATTTTCAAATAAATTACTGTTTTATGATATATATATTTGGATAAAACTATTAAATATTTTTATAGAAGAAATAAAATTAATAAATTATTTAATTCGAAAAACAAAATGTGAATATTAAACAACATATTCATACTTTTCTAACAGAAGTATTTCGTCAGGAACCATGGTAGCTAAAATGAGTGTCTGTTTTCTTGAGAGATGTACTTCTATGTCTTGGTCGATTTGGTCAGTAGATATGCTTTTTCGACCAAAAATTTCTTCCGTCAAGCTTTTTAGGTTGTTGTTCTTCGGTTCATCCTCATCGGTGGTCGATTCTTCTGTTAAATCATTATCTATGTGAGTGATTATTTTAGAGTAAGCCCGCCACTTTTCAGTATTGATTAAAGAGTTCAATGAGGTTTTTCTTGACTGCATTCTTTGTCTCCGGAGGTTCATGGTTGTGGTTATTGAAAAATCTACTCCAAAATTTTGATGTTTGTCCTAAAAATCATGAAACACTGTTTAACCTAATTTAGACGTCAAAATCTATGAGGCTACGTCCGCATTTCGCATTCAGTTTAAGCTATTTTGTTATTTTAAAAGAGAGCAACAAGCTAACTCGTAGTTCAACTCATTGTCAGCAGTATTCCAGTGGCCTGCAGCCCATGGAAACTATGAATTTCAAAGAAATAAAGAACACGTATAACTAAAGTGTATTGTTTATGTTGTCTATTTCACAACCTATAATTGTAATAGTTCTCTTATTCACACATCACTTAATATGTATTACATACCTTCGTACGAAACTACATTTCCCTCAGATCGGATACCACCATTTTATGTTTGGCATCAGATGGAGGGTTACCTCCCAGGCGAACTCTTAAGGACGGACGGAAGGATAGGACTTTAATGCTACTTAGTAAATTTATTATTTATTTATTCTTTATTGCATTCCTTAAAACAAAAGAATACAAAAGGCGGACTTAATGCCTTAAGGCATTCTCTACCAGTCAACCCATGGAGTGGTGAGAATTTGATGTAGGTGTGGTAATATAGAATAAAAGAACACTACACAAAATGATAATTAACTACATAATATATACATTTTACTAATAAATAAACTATACATATATGACCTATACATACATATACAAATATATAAACACATGCATATACATACAAATATACATATTTAAATACATATATAACAAGTATATACAAATAACTATGAATATATGCGTCTGTTTAGCAAAACATATAAAATGGATGAATCATGAAAAATGCGTTGTCTTCAAAGATGATTACGGACCAATTTTTTAAAAGCGTACTTTTTCGGCGCTCTTCTGATGTCATCAGGCAAGGAGTTCCAAAGGCGTGTAGCCTGAACTGTGAAGGAGTTACCATAGAACTCGGTGAAGTGAACAGGAATACAGATTTTGTTGTTAGAAGAAGAACGTAGGACCCTATCATGAGATGAGGAGAGATAGTGAAACTTACTTACATAAGTTACATTTCTTAAGATAAGAAGGCGAAGATGGGTCATTTAATATGGGAAAAAGAACAAGCAATATACAGTAAATAAAATTAATAATTTGCCGTGCGCTGGCGGCGTAAGAGAATCTATCACACCATTTCGTGCCGCGGCTGTTATGACAAGTGACTATAGAAAATGTCAAAAAGATTTTATGGCTTCCGATAGATGGCGGTATAACCATCTCGTCTTCGCTAGACGTAAATACCCAGACCGGCGACGGGGAGTATAAGTAGCGGCACGAAGGTGACCGTTATTGCGCATAAGTCGCGCTGATTGGCTCGTGCGTATGGCTCTCCAGTCGCATTCGTGCAATTCAATTCGTGCGCGTCCTCTCCACGTTTCGTTCAGCGCTAGACTTACGTGCCGCGACTTGTAGCGACAAAGTTGCAGAAAGTCTGTTACGACGATCGTCAATCCGCCTGCCAAACGTGAAGATTAAGGCATATTCTTCCTATAACGGGAGAGGTTCATGTCCAGCTGTGGGCTTTAAGAATTGATGGAGAATAAGAAGTAAATAAAATAATTAGAGGAGTTATAATATGTCTGTTGTTATCATTTTATATTTGACGTATACATAATACTTTTATAGTTATCATTTTTATGAGTTTAGAAAAATATGACTACAAAGACCCCAAGTGTAGCCTTTACAGGCCGATGATAATGAAGAAGAAGATTGAAATAATATATGAAATAAATATTAAAAGAAATATTTGTAATAGTATCCATATATACATATTATGTAGCTCATCAGTAAGTCTTAGTTGTTAGAACTAGGTATTTATTCGTTGAGTGACAAATATGTTTGTGGTGAGGCACAAGCGAAAGCCTTTACAGGCCGATGATAATGAAGAAAAAGATTGAAATAATATATGAAATAAATATTAAAAGAAATATATGTAATAGTATCCATATACACATATTATGTAGCTCATCAGTAAGTCTTAGTTGTTAGAACTTAGAACTAGGTATTTATTCGTTGAGTGACGAATATGTTTGTGGTGAGGCACAAGCGAAAGCCTTTACAGGCCGATGATAATGAAGAAGAAGATTGAAATAATATATGAAATAAATATTAAAAGAAATATATGTAATAGTATCCATATACACATATTATGTAGCTCATCAGTAAGTCTTAGTTGTTAGAACTTAGAACTAGGTATTTATTCCTTGAGTGACGAATATGTTTGTGGTGAGGCACAAGCGAAAGCCTTTACAGGCCGATGATTATGAAGAAGAAGATTGAAATAATATATGAAATAAATATTAAAAGAAATATATGTAATAGTATCCATATACACATATTATGTAGCTCATCAGTAAGTCTTAGTTGTTAGAACTTAGAACTAGGTATTTATTCCTTGAGTGATATCTTTGATATCTAATTTTTCCCTGATCTTATTGCATATTTTCATCGGAAATGAAAAAATGAAATGATTTGGGAAAACTTTGCTATGGCTATGACATTGTTATCTAATGTCATTGTTAGTAGCCATTTTCATCCTACTATCTGTTTGATGTCCCATAATTTTCGTAAATGATCAGAGTAAGAATTTATAGTATGAATAATCAAAATGGTTTAGGCTCCCTACATTTTATAAAGTAAATGAGAAGTAAACACTGGTTTTCACAGAATCACTCAGACCAGTACCATCAGACAAATATAGAGGCAACCACTATTTCTCTGCTCCAAGTGACGGCTATGCGATGAGATCGAATGTATCAGAGACGCGGGAACAGTCACCAATCTGTCTTTTTGCACAAATATTGACCTGGCTCTAATTCAAACCCAGGACCAGAGGCGTAGCGTAGAAATAGTCAAATGGTCTGAATCTGATAACTAGGCGGCTTTAAATTTATAAACATTTTATGCTGCGTAGTTATTTGTACTCGTATACCAACCATCTTTTGAAAGTACTTTGAAACCTTATTATTGCATTTGTAGGTATCAGAAAAGCGCAATGTTGCAGTGTAGTCACGTGTTTTGGAGGCGTTGAATTTCACAAAATTGGCATCGCCCCATTCGGAGACTGCCTATAGTGCGTGATTCACACGCTCAACCATAGCTTCTCTTTCGGATTGGATTTGATCCCGACTGGCCCGAGCACTCGGTTGGTATCTCTCCACAACTGCTGTCGTCTACATACCCATAGATACCGCGCATAAGCAAATCAATAATCCTAGTGTGGAGGTAACGTTTAAAAAAAAAAGAGAAAAAGAGAATAATATGCAGCTGGAAGAGAGTTGCGGAGTGAACGGACCCATGAGAAACACGTTAGTTGCTATAGGGTCGGATGAGCAGCAATCGATGACGACTCTGAGAGACCGTCCACTCAGAAAGTTCTTCACCCAGTCAATCAGGCCAGGAGATAAGCCGTACGCTGAAAGCTTGCCCAAAAAGCCTAGTGTGCCAAACTCTGTCAACGGCCTTCGAGACATCAATTGAAACAGCAAGTGCTTCTCGACTATTCTCGAAATGTGCGTCGCATACGCTAGAAGGTCCGCAACTGACCGATTTCGGCAAAACACGTACTGGCTGGCGGTCACTGAGGAGGTCATTCTCTTCTAGGTATGCCCTGAGGTGCAGTGCTGTCAGAAGTTTGGAGAATATTTTGGAAATGCTTAATCACCTAACTCTCTAAGTTAGAAGACGTGTATTTTTTTTAGATAGATAAATATATGAAGATTAAATAGATATTAGAAGAGTTTATTAACCAAAAACAGGTTCTATATTTGACGGTTATGTTTTTTCATGTAAAAGTTACAGCCTATATACGTCCCACTGCTGGGCACAGGCCTCCTCTCATTTCTGAGAGGGTTTTAGGGCAAGGAAATGTCCGCCGCGCTGCCCCAATGTGTGTTGGCGAACTTCACATGTCTTCGAAATCTTTTTTTATTTTTATTTCTTAGATATGCAGGTTTCCTCACGATGTTTTCCTTCACCGCCGAGCACGTGGTAAATCAGCACTTAAAATTGCAATTAACAATTTCATTGGTGCCGGCGGGGATCTAACCCGGGTTGCTCGCGTACTGTGAAACTTACAGCGAGCGCTAACCATCTGAGCTACCACGGCTTTTTTCATGTATGGTCACCGATTTCTCGTTAACAGCTGAACCGATTTAAAAATGATTAGGCTATACCTTATGGGAGCTCCCATTTAAATTTGAAATGTAATGTATTTTGCCTAATTTTAATTTAATTTTATTTCACCCCCCAGGGATGGCAAAATAGGGCATGAAGTTTTCATTTCAACTTTTTAGATGACATTCTAGTTTTTATATTGAGTTTATGATTTTTTTTTTTATAGAATAGGGGGCAAACGAGCATCCGGCTCACCTGATGGTAAGTGTTGACCGCCGCCCATGAACAACTGCTACATCAGGGGAATTACAAGTGCACTGCCGGATTTATAAAAAGCTATAAATAAATATTGCTTAATCCAATCAAAATAATAAAAAATTAAACTTTAAAAAGTAAAAGTAAAAACTGTAACTTACTGGTGGAGCGTTTAATGTATCTATTTAAGGTAACTCATACAACTTCGATTGAGCACAATATAATATTATCGAATTAAATCTCGACGTTAATTTGTATCTCACAGTGTAGTGTGTAAGTATATCCACTAACCCATACTGTCCCGTGGGTGTCGTTAGAGGTGACAGAAGGAAACAAACCAGAAGATGGGCAGCACATCATCTTAATAACGACAAAAAATAAAATAAAAATCTGCGGTTGCCAACCCGCTTGGCAAGCGTTTCAATATGACAAATATCCCCCCTATGAGGCAATCTATAGGGAAGATATAGACCTCCCCCATAGATTCAGCAGATAGTTCAACAGTAGACTTTAATAGGCTGTAATGGTAACGGTTAATTTGATAATACTATCATGTGTCAGATCGATCCACTAACTTATAACTTGGCTCAACACTTGGCCGAATACTGTCACCCCTGAGAGGACACACAAGAGAACACACAAAGGATTCATACCATTTTGTCAGTGAGACAAAAGACCCAGAAACATCTTGCCGATTGTAAATTTATAGTCTGTGGCGGCGCTGTCGTCGCGCCACAAGCGAAAATCACATCGAAGCCTAAATCGTGCTATGAAAGCTCCGAAGTAAAAGCAGTATATATATAATAGCTCCGTACTTCCATTCGGAGCGTTGGCCGCTACCCGGGCAGAACACCTTGCCCGGCGGGAGATCTCCTTTTCCTTCCACCGACAAAAGTCTGTTTTGATGTTCCGTCACTATTTACATATTTAACAGTTTACAGCCTATTTATTGAAAACTGCATCTCAATTGCAACTAGGAAGCTAGAAAAGAACAACATTCCCGTACAATATACCGTATTACTCAAACACTGACACTGATATGACAAGCAAGTAGATGGTGTGGACACGGGCTTGTCTGTGACTCCCAATGTCGCCGATGTATTCATGGTGGCCTTTGAGGAGAAAGCCCTTCTTACTGCTCCTGTAAATCCAAGATTCTATAAGCGGTACGTTGACGATATTTTCTCAATTTTACTATCAGATAAAATAACTGCATTTTTTCTTTAGCTTTCGTCATTTGGAATTATGTTTTAGTCATTTGGAAGCCTAATAATACCAAGTCTATATAGTAATGTATATAAGAAAAAAAACCCGTACTAACCAATATTCAAATGGTGAATGCAGTGGCGAAGCTAGGGCTCCAAACTAGGGCAAGCCCAAGATATGGTTTTGTTGTTTTTAGCAGTTTTATAAAAATACACCAATCTTGATCTGTCTCCACTCTTCAGTTTCAT
Source organism: Parnassius orleans (assembly GCA_029286625.1). Classification (NCBI taxonomy): domain Eukaryota; kingdom Metazoa; phylum Arthropoda; class Insecta; order Lepidoptera; family Papilionidae; genus Parnassius; species Parnassius orleans. Next base: position 983,157 of record JAGSMP010000102.1, on the reverse strand, counting down.
ATTCAGTGCTGTCGAGGACGTGTTTAACAAAGCACACAGAAGGCATACTACTGCTAGATAGATTGTATGACATATCAGCAATTCCATACCTTCGGTGGCTTTGAAAAAAGCCGTTTGGGTTTGCTTGAGCGAAAGAAAAAGATATTTACATACAATACATGAACAAAAGAAACGCATGAACAAAGTACAAACAAACTATGTACAAAATTAAAAAAAAATATTTATATTCTAAATCGAATCGTCTCTCTTTCTTAAGGAAATGTTTGATTACGTCCGCGTAAAATGTTGGTGAACGTTTTAATTGTACCAATAACTGTTTTTCAATTGCGATAATTGATAAGTCTGAAAGACGCTCTTGACCTTGTGTATTTCTCAAATAAGTATGGATGCGCTTCAGAGATGAGAAAGCACGTTCCGCGGATAAACTTGTGGCTGGAATAGTTACGACAAGATAAGCTAACTTTAAAAGCTGGAGAAAGGCCTCTTCAAGACTATTTTCATTTATAAAGTCAATGAGTTCGGAAACATTACGGTCTTTTAATTCAGGGGAGGAATGCAATGAAATCAATTGGTTTATCAATGTTTGGTTATCACAATGGTTTGCGTAATTTTAGAGATACACAGATCAGGCGTTGGTTTCGGCGTGGATATGAGCTGTTTTTTCTCAATAAAGTTTAAAGATTTTACCTTTTCCTCGCCGATTAGCACTTTAACACACTTCAATTCATCACAAGGAACACTATTATTCTGCATTTTCACTAAAATCTTTAAAAAAGCATAAATTTTCAACTCGCAATATTCATTCGCTCAAGTAAACATTGAAATGTGAAGTGAACTTGCAAACGTATCGCCCGCGCGCCCCCGCGCTCGACTAACTTCACACCGAAAGCCCAGCTTAACGCTCCATACTAATTGCTATATAAACAATCGTAGTCATATTTCATTATAGAACATTTTGCCACAGGTTAGAAAGGGAGCGATCGTCTTCTCGAAAGCCCGGTAAAAGCCCACGCGTGCGAGAGAGACGACTAATCGCTCAACTCAACTCCTTTTTTATGACAGCAGTATCGCGCAGTTTTGCCACGACCGGGGTCCATACCTGTTTAGAACAGAGGAGCGCGCGGGAAATTTGAAATAGTTTGAAACAGTTTACGAGTTATTTTATTAGTTGATATTATTGATTGAGCAGTTTGATAGGGTAAGCCCGGCTTCTCGGCTTCTATGGAGGCTTCGCTACCGGGTGAATGTCAACATTGCCATCATAGTAAGCTACCGTGGAAAAATCTTTGTTTCAGAGAACACAAGGGATCTGTGACAGTTAAAACTTGGCCGCCGATTTCCTTCACGTCAAGCAAGTATTGCAAAATCAGCCTCAAGCCCCCGTGTCTATTGGGCTTGGGCAGTACAGAAATAGGTCTAAAATTATTGGAGTCCAATGTATTACCTGATTTAAATAAAAAGAAAAAAGAATCATTGAAATCGGTTCACCCAGAAAAAAGGTATGAGGTAACACACATAAAAAAAACATACAGTCGAATTGAGTACCGTCTCCTTTTTGAAGTCGGTAGATAATGTCGAGTTGGGGTGCGATTGCATCTACGCCATAACTTTAACGGAAATCCCCCATAAATCTGCTGTTTACTTAGCATGAATAGTCTGGAAATATTTTACACTCCTGATAATATTTTATGAAATGTAAATTATTTTTTACAGACATTTACATTTTGTTTGAGTAATGACTCGGCGACAGTAGGGGAGAAATTCAGTGACTTTATAGTCAAGATCGGAATGTCGTTAAAATATTGTTCAAAAACCGTTGCAACATCTTGATCTGATTTAGTTAAATTATTGTTACAATTTAATTCAAAATTTGAGTTGTGTAATTACATACACTGCTGTACTACCATAATATGTTAGAGGAGTCACAGACTAGATTAATTACATCTTAAAGCGAGCTTTCATAAAATCGTGCTACAAGCCGCCAAAGAAGTTTTTACCATCCGTCAAGTGTAACATCCATCTACAAGATTAATTGCAATTTTAAGTGCTGATTTACCACGTGCTAGGTTGTGATAGAAATAAAAATATTCCAAGTCTGGAGAATAAAAATATTTTGAAGAGATGTTAACTTCGCCTGGTTGCTCCATAATCCACTGAGAAATGGGAGGAGGCCTGTGCCAAGCTGTGGAAAATATATAGGCTGTAACTTTTCTATTAACGTTACAAAAAGTCAGTTATTGGGTTTTTCTGTCAAGAAATCTCAGTAGCAGTTCGGAATCAGGAAGTTGACAGTGTTTCACCCCCGTGCCTCGAAAAGCACGTCGACGAAGCCGTCGTCCTACGCTTGAGCTATCCGGTCGTGTTGGATTACCGTCCTATCGGACTATGAGAGTGAGGGAATGCACTCGGGCACTACGTATAACCCTGTCCTGCGCAAATGTTTAGTATCCGGTGAGAGTGGTCGCCGTGACTAAAATTCGGTCTAAAGGACATTATTACAAAATATAAACTGCATATCCGTATCAAATTACTCAGTTTTTCTTGCTTTGTGGTAGCGTTGCGCAGACACGGAAATGTCTGGACGGATTCTGATAAAATTGGAATTAGAATTTGGCTATGTCGTGAATTTTATAACAACTGCAAATAAAGTTTAATTTACGCCCAGGGAACTTTTATAGCACTAAAATAACAAATAAATATATTAACTACATTTGATATATTGAAATAAATTTAACACTTCATTGACTAGCGTTGTGATAATTTTATTTTCTTTGTTTTCGATTAATTGTGTACTTTACTAGTGAAATGTCACATTGGTAGTTTATTTTTAACCATAAACACATAAATTACCGTAAATGCCATCACGAACAAACCAGTTAAATATGTTGGACTGTGTTAATGGAATACCACAATTGAATAAAACAGGCCGGGATTGGATTGAACACAGTCTAGTGATGATCATTGTCGCAACTACACTCCTTTTATAATGCGCTATTTTATATATAAAATAAAATTATATTTTCGAATGTGCTAAAAATATGAATCACAAAGATAATTATTTTCTTGATAAAATACTAGACATAATTAGGGAAGAAGGATGTAGTGATGTTCCTCTCATTCAGTTTAAACATCCCAAGGAGTTGGAGGTAGGTTGAATTTTTTATATAAAGTCAAATTGATTTACCTACTCAGTCTTTATTTGAGATTAACACACAATAACTTATGTGTTTACTTTAAGCAACAAGGACAAGGATTAATTGCAAGAAGTTTTGAACACAAAGAACTTTTACTATATTATATGATAGCTTGCGAATATTTACTAATATAAATATAATAATTACTAATATTTACTAATATATAGTAATAGTAAATATTCGCAAGCTATCGTATTGTATAAACAGTTGATAAACTTTGTTTCATTCATAGATTTAGATTTCTAATTAGATTAGAAATTCTAGGTATGTGGTTCAATTTACCTACTGGTATTTGATGATTGACGCTTGTTTAGTTACGCATTTGATTGACTTTACATCTGTATATATATAATATATATACACATTAGGGATCTATAGATTAACTATAAATTAAACACAAATAATATTTTTTTTCATTTTCACATTAGTAAGTTCCTCCCCCGCATCTCTTCGACTGGACATCTTCATAAACCTCTTTCATAGTTAGGATGATTACGATAGTCGCGTTCCCTCGTACTCGTAGTATAAGCGATCGCTTGACTTTATCGGTATTTATATTACTACAAGTTCATAATTTGTACCTGCTTCATACCAGTCTATAAATAAACATTTTACATCACTAGGCACTTTTGGACTTGGATGTGCCTAATGGAGTGGATGATAAAGAGTTAGAGCGATGCGTTCGGAAAATATTGCAGTACAGCGTGAAGACCAACAAGGCTACCTTCAGGAACCAATTATACGGAGCTACAGATCCATATGGGCTATCCGGCGCCTGGATTACTGAAGCATTTAACACCAGCCAGTATGTATTTATTTGTAAGGTACGGCATATGTAGTGATTTTTAATTTCTTTTAAAGTGCCGTTAGCACGAAATGGAACCTAGTAAAAAAATTAAAATATATATTGGAGTTGTTAGAGATGTGGTAGCTCAGGGGCTTAGCGCTCGTTGTAAATTTCACAGTACCCGAGCAACCCCGGGTTCGATCCCCGCTGGCACCAATGAAATTGCTAATTGCAATTTTAAGTGTTGGTTTACCACGTGCTCGGCGGTGAAGCAAAACATCGTGAGGAAACCTGCATGTCTGAGAAATAAAAAATAAATATTATAAATATTTCGAAGACATGTGAAGTCCGCCAACACGCATTGGGCAGACACTTCCTTGCCTTAAAAATCCTCTCAGAAGTGAGAGGAGACATGTGCCCAGTTGTGGGACGTATATTATATAGGCTGTAACTTTACTTTACTTTTCAAATCTTTATTGTGAGTTTTATTATGTAGATAGTAATCCTGTAGAATTCGAAACGATGTTCTTTTGACTTATTTGAAGCAAAAATTATCTCTTCGAGAGACACAAGCACAACATACTCCCTGTTGTAACTATAATATGAAGACGTGTTTTGACGTCAACAATGCGTAAACACTGTGCATTGCATATTAAGTTCGTCTTGGGTGAACGACCTCAATAAAACGACTGTTCTTTAGCTAGAACATTATCTTTAAAGATTTATTTATTTTGAAAATAACATGTAGTTTTAAGTAGCTGGTAATGCCCATTATTTTTCATCATAATTTTCCAAATTGAGAAGATTTTTTACGTAATGCGGCTCTTTCAATGTCACCGATATAGAAAATACTGTTTTTCTTTTGTGTCTAGCAAGTTCCATAAGTTATATATCACATTTCTAATAAACGGCACCTAAACGGGAAAATCTGCTTCAGTTTTTAACTCATAGATCAGGCAATGGGTTTGCAGATCACTCAAAAATTAAGCAGAAAAAGGCTGCAGTCTTCGTAAGAGACCTGACCGTTTCAAAGGGCCAATTTACTAAGGAAACCGATTGCGACAGAGTTATTTCTGTGGTTGTACTGACGATTTTATGTGAAATTTAATACTTATAGATCACTTTTTTTCTTTAGATATTATTACACTTTGTACATCGGTATTGAACCACAAAAAAGGATGAGTTCCAACGATGATGACGTCTAAGGCTCAAGCTAATCTGACACTATTCTGATAATATTCTGGATGCCAGACTTGGTCCATTAGAATGACTTTCCACCAATTTAAGAATGTCCTTTAGATTAAGAAGTTATTTAATTCTGAATTACGGTATTGATACGCTGAAGGCATCGAGCAAAAGTATGGTGGTCTTGATTTCCAGAAAAAAGTGAAAACTAAACTAAACTCCCGAAACAGTCAGCCTCTGAAGAGATTTTAGCACGATTGTCACCTCACATACGACCCTTTGTCAGATTATACAGAAGACTGAGAAGTACTACTTGCTATTATGACTAGAGTATGTGCCTTGATCCAGACGCAATCTGGATATTGCTATGGTCTTAATCCATCTGCAATAAAATAGTTTTCTAAAAGTGAAAGAATAATGTATAGGCCAGTTCAAAGTTCTTAATGCATTCATTCATTCATTACAGCCTTTCAAAAGTCTACTCCGGAACACGGGCCTCCCCCATAGATTCTATAACCTTGCTATAATTGCCAGCTTTGGCAGGTGGGTTGGCCGCAGTTATTATTTTCTGTTGTTATCAGAAAGATGTTGCTGCCACCCTCTTATGACACCCGCAGGATGGTAGGTGGTGGATTCCCTTACGGTGTCAGTACACGGCACAAAGTTCTTAATGTTCTGTCTTTATTTTTCAGGTATACATTTGAAGTAGCGCCAGCATTCACCGTCGTTGAGTTAAAAATCCTCAATCATATCTTGCAGCTTTTTGGCATACCTGACGGGGATGGTATCTTTAGTCCCGGTGGTTCAGTTTCCATGCTTTACGCGCTTGTTGCTGCACGATATAAGGCTTTTCCTGAAGTCAAGAGTAAGGGCTTGAGGAATTTCCCGGAATTAATAATTTTTACTTCTGAAGATGTGAGATTTTTAATTTTTAATTATTTAATTTTTGTTTTAACAGTATATTAGAACTTTATGTGTATAATGAGTTATTGTATTTACGCGAGCACTACACATTAATTTTATGAAACTAGTTTTGGTATGGATTTTATCGCGTTTAATTATCATTGTTTTATGTTCCCGACGTTTTGAGTACATCGCGGCACCCATGGCCACGGGGGAGGGGACTGACTATTTATGCGTGTATTTACGTAGATGTGCAATATACTAGGCAGTAGGACTCCTTTTCTGTCTAGGTGTCCGTCTGGGTAGGTAGCACCCTCTTACCTATTGCTGCCACCAAACAATAGTGCTTGTTGTGTTCCGCTCTGAAGTTTATAGAGAGCCAGTATAATTACAGTTTGCGAGGCATTCCGTCTTACTCCTCAAAAGTGACAACGCATCCGTAGCCTTCTTTGTTTGAAGTTAGCTGCAGTTCTCCATGGACTTCATGCAGTAGTCACTTACCATCAGGTGAAATGTAAGTTCGTTTGTCACTTCAGATTTATAAAAAAAACCGTCCATACATTTTATTAGGTACATATTTCATTACTTTATAACAAAAATATTAGTCTGCATATTTGCCATTGTAACGTACGGACTTTTGTTGCAATGAGCTAACCACAGACGCAAGCTACCGTCATGGTCTCAATGTAAAACTGTAAAGCAATACCTTTGTAAAACATTACCTTTCACTCCATCTCTTCTTTTGAATATTACTTTATTTACATACCTATACAACATGCATTTAGTACATCTAGTTGTAAGAAGCGGTTAAGTTAGACATCTCAATCCATCGTTAACGAACGATCAAGCTATAGGTGACAACAACAGTTAATGTATTATAGCTGGAACTTCAGTTTATTATTGGTAACTATACATAGTACAGAAGGGTCAGAGTTGATGATTTAAAAGAAGCAATCAGTCGGTGGAAAGGGGAATATATTAACTTTTCTAAGTCTCTGACGTTCGACTGATTGCGGAAAAATCTTTAAAAAATGCCGAACTTAAATTTCAAGATCTGATAATAATAAGCAGTGCGAGGCTGTTGGCTCTGCGCTTACTAAGCCATCTGTCCAGAGACTGAAGTGATTGACTGAGTGAATAAGGGCAATGTTTCCAAGGATTGCACGCATGCTAGTCTATTCAAGGAAAGATGTCGAGCGGTGGACTTAAAATAACTGAAGAAACTAATCCGTATAAATATAGTAATTTTTGCATTTTCTTCTCCTTCTTTACAAGGCTGGACATTTTTTTGGAGACCGCTAGATCTTTCTCGTTGTAGGGAAGAATTGCCATTATCGTCACAATACTCCCCGTCGTCACTCTGGATATTTAAGTGTGGCGTATACAAGGTGACTATACCGCCATCAGTGGGAATATACCATTATCTCTTACGACACCCACGGGAAAAAATAGGCTGATGGATTCTCTTACGCCGCCATCACAAATCCATATTTGCATCACGATGCAGCGATGCTAATAAGCATGAAAAATATAACACAAAAAGTTGTAATTGTGTTATATTTTTCATGCTTTTCATAAAAACCACAGCATTGTTAGTATTTTTACCTTGTAGTGGCGGTTTAAGAATATCCACCACCTCATATAGTATCGTGGGTGTGAAAGAGGGAAACTGAAACAGGAGATTGGCAGAAGCATCTTCCTGAAAACAACGCAAAATTATAAAAAACTGTGGCAAAATACTCTCTATCAGGCAATCTATGGGGGAGGCCTATGGTAAGCAGCGAACTTTAATAGGCTGCAATGGATTCTAGTTTTATGTATCAATATTTTGTATACAAAAACCGTTGCATAGGAGTTACCTTTGTTTAATATATTTTTATATAATTTACAGAGTCACTATTCAATTATGAAAGGCGCCCATTGGCTGGGCTTCGGAACTGACAGCGTCAGACAGATCCAAACTAACGAACTAGGTCAGATGCTTGTAGACAAACTCGACGCAACCATACAGATGGAAAAAGATCTTGGTAGACAGCCTGTTTTGGTAAACGCGACTGCAGGAACCACTGTCCTTGGTGCCATAGATAACTTAGAAGATGTTGCAGACGTGTGCGAAAAACATGGCGTGTGGATGCATGTCGATGTACGAGTATAGATACTTTATTATTATTTGAAAATTTCGAAAAGATACCTTTATTATATTTTTAAGTTTGCATTTATGTTGTAGCGAATAATTTGCAAAAGCGTAGATGTTTATTTGATAAATTTTAGCAATTTTTAGATAAGTTTTATATGTACCTGTTTTGAAAAATGTATTTATTTTTCTTTAATTTAGAACTTTTAAAAAGAGGATATTTATGTGTGGTTAAATCACACATGATCCCTTTTCTTACACCGTAATACGGTGTAAGAAAATACATGTCTATTTTGTTTCTTGGCTGTCGTAAGAACACTTGAAATTATTTGTTATTCAATGTCATATAAACACTGCATATTAGGTCTGATAGAAGAAAAATTATCAATATATTGTTAATAAAAAACAAAACCAAAAAAATTAATATAATTTTATTTACAGGCCTGTTGGGGCGGTAGTTTAATATTGTCACGTAAATATAGACATAGATTAAAAGGTATTGAAAGGTAAGATAATTTTTATTACTAAAACTCAGACTAACAAGGAGAGAAAGATGGAGCGGTGCGAACCGAGCCAAAACCATGCCAATTATTGTTAAAAAAGAGCGCTCATGTACATATAATATGAATCTAAAATCATTTGCAACCATCAACATGGTTTTAGGTGCATATGTGTGCGTCCAGCAGTGAACTTTTACAGGCTGATAAAGAAAGTAAGAAGAAAGATGAGTGTGTAAGTGCGTGAAGAAGTTGAGCATGGTTTCGGCATCACTACAAATGTACGCAGTGCTCCGTATATCTTCCTTTGTTGATCTGAGTATTGAATTAATTAAAAATTTAATTTTTCAATGTGATGCATAGTACTTAATACGTTATCCTTTGATCGCTGTTATGCGTGTTAACGTACTATAGAAATATTTTGCAGATATACCGGTAAACTGGCGGTGTAAGAATATGCACTACCCTATATCGTCCCGTAGGTAACGTAAGAGGCGACAGAGGAAAACAGAAACAATAGATGAGCAGCTACATCTTTCTGATAACCCGCTTACCAAGCGTGGTAACTTTGGCAAAATCCCTTATGAAGCAATCTATGGGGGAGGCCTAAGTTCAGCAGTGGACTTTCATAGGCTGTAGTTCATTGATTGAATTAATTAATGCCGCTATACTGCTGACCATAGGGTTATAAACGATTTTATAGTCTGCATATCTCTTCACCATGGACTCTGGTGCTTTACCGGCCCGAATATATTAGCAATTATTTTATAATTTTCCCAAAATTTTTGAATATTTTTCTTATACCTGATTAGTGTGTGCTAGTATTGAGTTAAGAGCTGCTCATAATTAGTCGTATTAATTTTGGAACATCGTGACTTTTAGAAAAAAACTTTAAACTTTTGTAAAAATTTCAGAGCAAATTCTATATCATGGAACCCTCATAAGATGGCAGGTGCTCCGCTCCAATGCTCCGTGTTTCTTGTTCGAGAGAAAAGTTTACTCCACGCGGCTAATTGTGCATCAGCGCAATACCTTTTCCAGCAGGACAAATTCTACGACATCACCTATGACACTGGCGATAAAAGCATACAGTGTGGTCGAAAGGTCCCAAACTTTTCTTTGACTAGTTTCCTAAGTTATCTGTACGTGTCTATACGCTAAGAATGTTGTGTAAAAATAACTACATATTTTATGTGATAGAGCCACGCTGCAGCTATATTATGCTTGTAGGACGAATGTGTCGGCTAAACCGGTGTAGGACCACTCTCTCACAGAATACCAGCGTTAAATAGCAGCTAAATGCTGCTGTGTTTCGTATGGTGTGTGTAGAGAACCGGAGACCCTTTTTACTGGAAACGAGGCATTCCATTTCAGTCATTAGGAGTGACAACGCATCTGCATTTTGATTCTTAATTGAGGATAAATGTTAGATGTTTATGTCACGGCATCCACTTACCATCAAGTGTACTGTGTTCTCGTATACGTTGTGTAAATTTATGCGGTTACGGTGTGAATCATCTACCAAAATCAATGACAATCCATCACCATATTTTGTTTCGTGAGTGTCGTAAGAGGCGACTTGGCGGAAAGTTAGAAATATCTTGTGGTTTCCGATAGATGATGGTATAACCATTTCGTATATCCCCAGATGTAACATACCCTGACTGATGATGGTGAGTAGCGTCGAAGGTGGCAGACATCTGCTGTGGTCGCCAGCCTACTTGCTTGGCTTGGTGATTAAGTCTTTTTTTACTATTACAACATTCAACGTTGAATGATAAATCCCACAAATCACACTTTGCTTACCAGTACTAGGCTGCTACTCGAGAACCTAACTTCCCCATCGGTTGTCGGTTCTTCAAGCTACATCGCCGGCCACTTCAACTTACTAGTCCTGGCTATGTCGGTTAGACTGCGGATATCATTGTCACGAAGTCTTTCACGCAACGAAAGAGTTTCTCCATAGTTCAGACCCAATAAATAGTTATTTATGTAGTTAATTTCCAATTGAGATTTGAACACACACGGTAAATGATCATCATGTCACACGGTTGTCTAAAGTAGGAGGTGGCGTATGATTGTGAATCGCTTCATAAGTCTTGGACAACAAACTCAACTGGAATACACACTTTAATAATTTAAAATTTAAAATTTTGTAAAACCGACTTCAATATAAATTATTAAGAATAACTCAAAAACTATTGGTCAGACCTTGATTAAATTTATATAGGACCACATGTGAAGCACCAGATTTCAAATAAAACTAGAACCATCGAAATCGGTTTACCCAGAATGAAGTTATGAGGTAACACACATAAAAAAAAACATACAGTCGAATTGAGTACCTCCTCCTGTTTGAAGTCGGTAGAAAATAAGACAAGCAAAACCAACATAACATTCTAGCAATGTAGAAGCATGATTGGTAAACGATGGGGTTTGTCGCCCAAAATCGTAACTATGTTTGTACAAAATTGTACAAAAAAAAAGATATCCCAGATCCGGCTAGTATCTAGTGCTATTATAGATCATGGTTCCTTTAACAAGCATCTGTTTACCATAGGTGTTACAGAAAATCCCTTATGTAGTGAAGAGCTTGCATGAGGTAAGAAGAAATAGAGCTCACGTGCAGTGCACGTGCGTGGTAGTCCGGAGGTCGCTACTTACAGGACTGAATATCTCGGCGTGTCGAGTCTGTCGAGATCGCTCCCCGAGGTCGCCAGTAAGATTAAGGGTTTACTGGGCTTCTTCGAGGAGATACTATAACTCGAATAACACACACACAAAACACATTATTCCTGGCCACACGCGCAAAATACGCGCCTTAGACTTGAAGGCGCGGAAAATTACAAGCTAAACTTAACTAACTAGATCATACTAGTCGCAGTGTTAATGGTCTTGATAAACCTGCATAGCTGCTCACACAAAAAATAGGATTTATTAGATAAAATTAAAGTTACCAACGCTTTTCATACCAGTTTTTCTAGTAGGTTAATTTACCTAGATATTATTTTACAGATTGACGCGTTCAAACTGTGGATGATGTGGAAAGCTCGAGGTGATGATGGCCTTGGTCTACTTGCTGACCGCGTTATGAAAACTGCAGAATTTTGCTTGGAAACAATAGAGAATATGCCGGGTTTTAGACTAGTTTCGGCTCCACTGCAGTGCCCAAACGTTTGTTTTTGGTATATACCGACTTTTATGCGATCTAAGGCAGAAGATACTGAATGGTGGGAATTGATACACAAAGTAAGTGTACTTGAAAAATAATATTAATAAATCTGGGCAATTAAAGTAGTAGATTGTTCATCACCAGCCTTTTTAAGTCCACACATGGATTTAGGTCTTTCTAAAAAGCGCCTTTTTTACTTTTTGAAATCCTTATGTATAACCGGCTACCCTAGGGGGAAGCAGGTAGGTTGTATCGGATACCTACCGTATAAAACCTTACGATGGTATCCTTCAGCGGCAACGAGGTGTCGCGGAATCTCTTAACTCATCGCGCCTCCTACCGGATAGGTCAGGAAAATGTCTACCGAGCCAGCTAGTTTTCTACCGACTTCAACAGGAGGAGGTATTCAATTCGACTGTATGTTTTTTTTTATGTGTACCTCATAACTTTTTACTGGGCGAACCGATTTCGATAATTCTTTTTTTGTTTGAAAGCTGATGCCTCACACGATCAAGGTCTGACCAATAGTTTTTGAGTTATTCTTAATAATTTTCATTGAAGTCGGTTGTACAAAATTTTAAATTTTAAATTATTATATAATACAAAGTATATCTCGCCTACACTTTACACTTTATTCTCTACCAAGAGATCTCGCCGCTTTAAATTTTTAATAGGCTTTCTTATTTTTTGCCTATGAATTTTACAAGAAGGTCGAATAAAGGATCTTAGCTGTTTTTTCTCCTATATTTGTATGTTACTTTACGATTCTTAAGACAAATTTATTATACACAGTTTTCCTTACCCCTAAATATACTTTATTACTGAAGTTATTTTAACTAATTGTTTAATATTCTAGATAACAAAGAAGATCAAAGAATTATTGACTCTGAGCTCACGTTTAATGTTGGCGTACATGCCACTGAGACATCACAAGAATTTTTTCCGTCTTGCGTTTACTTTCCACCCCTCAATTGAGGAAGTGGATGTGTTGGACATGTTACGAGCTATCGAGGACTTCGGCGAAATGGTCACTTTATCGATGCTGTAATTTTATTTAGAACTAAGTATAAGCATAGTAAAAATATAATAAAAATATTTGTCTTATTCGGATTTCATTTTATATTCCCTTGCCTTATTTAAAATATGAAATTTAAAACCGTAAAAAAATTAACCATATTATATACGAGAAAATTTTCAATACAAATCGTATTTTGTATTTTGGGTGCACACATCCATATTAGGATGTTTAAGGCAGCCCGGATTTAAAAATAACACGATTCATAAAATTAGCACGTAAACTTTTAATTTTACTTTTGTCATTTTCTCTTTCTTACTATACTGTACTATACTATTTTTAAAGTAGAGAAAATTACAAATGGCACAAAGTGCTAATTTTTTGATTTTCTGAATGCATTGAATTACTTTCCAATTCCCTTTTCCCTTTTCAAATTTCAGCCTCACAGATTACCACATAGCGATGATTTGCCGCAGTTGCCTCGTTTGGCAAGCTTATCGGCACCGCAGTTTTTTTTAATTATAATTTGTTATCATATTAACACAATTCAAAGTATGATTTTTTAAACAAAATTTATTAAAATATAATTTTGTTTTTAAATATATGACATTAGAACACAGTGTTCTGTACTATCCAGGAGAGGTATTTGTCGACCCGTGTGTAAAGCCCAGGATGTTGGGGTTCACCGCAACGTACGCCCCAAGAAACCACGCCAATCACCGCCCAGCGGCCGCTTGACATCTGATACATTAGCGGACCGCCACTATCTCCCTAAAAATGAACAATCATTATAATTAGACATCGGATTATATGCATTAACAATAATATGATATATTATGCATGCTTTAAATTATTGATAATCTAGTAACTAAAGTAAAACCTTTCCCAGGTCAAATCTGTACATTGAATATTTTTTGAAAATTTTAATTGCGTTATACTTCTTTATCTGTATATATCTATTAATAATAGATAGATATAACAAGACAATAATATATAAATAATGGTCTAAAAATTCTTTATCTTGAAACATGACTAAGTTATTCAATTGAAGCTGCGTGGTGATTTCTGTCCCCTTATTACACAAGATTACGCATGACCACCGGGCGCCGGCACGTATGGTAGGCATTGTATAGGATTAGGAATTAGGAACCGTAGAGCCCCGAAGCGGAACATCGTCAAAAATTATATGACTACGCGAAATGAACGCTGGAAGATGCGTAAAGGCGGCCCATAGATACGTGGCCAGACATCATTGACGGTTGTCTCATAATCTTATCCCGTCAAAACGGTTTACGATTTATCTTAAAAGTCGGTGTGTTTATTATGCTATAGAGAAACCTGAGATTACAAAGGTAATCTAATAGCCCAAGACTTAAAAATAAGGTTCTGCAGCGGAACGTAATAGAGACGGAGGTCCTAACAGGGTGCGATGTCGAGGAAGATGTCTTTGTCCATCTAATTCCACTTATACCTTACTTTCTTCTTATATCTTATTTTTCTTTCCGGTTAAAGCGTTGATATAGCGTCGCTTATATAGCGTAGATAAGCGTCTGCTACCTGCTGCTGCTTTTGTTACCTATCTAAGGTGTTCGATCGCGTAAATCATGACACACTGTTAAAATAATAAAAGCATTTTGGTGTCTCAAAAAATGGTTTACCTTATAAAATCATACTTGTCTGATTGGTTGCAAAAAGTACTTATTAATGAAACTGAGTCTTTTGAAGAACCCTTAATAATGGCATGCCCCAAGGATCAATATTGGGACCATTGCCCTTTTTTGTATATAAATTAACTTCCTTTCCGAAACAGTATTGTTTGCTAATAATACTACTCTAGTGTTTAAAATTGACAGAGGTAAAAACTCATTTGACGATGTGAATGATGCTATAGCTCTATTATACTGTTTTATTAGTACCATCTTGAGTTTTGAATGCCAATAAAACGAAATGTCATAAATTTTCTTTGTCAAAATGTAAGGCAACTCGTCTCATACTTTATTAAGTTGAACGATGAAATACTTGAGTTAGTAGATCTCGCAGTCTTTTTTGGTATTACAATTGACTCTACCTATAATGAGGACCTCGTATTGAGGCTCTGTCAAAGTATTGGTTCCGCTTTGTATGCAGTAATAAAGATTAAGTTGTTAAGAGTGCGACGAACTTCTGTGGAAGTGTCGACCGCCGTCCACGAACAACTGCAACACCAGTGGAATTGCAGGTGCATTAATGGCCTCTTAAAAAGGAGTAAGCTCATTTCTTGAAGGTCCCTAAGTCGTATTGGTTCGCCGGTGGTAAACAATTCCACAAGAAAGTCATGCGAGAAAGAAAACTCCTAGTAAATTGCACAACTGTGAAATAGCGTCAATGCGCTATTTTTTCTTCCTCTTTCTTAGCATTAGGCTGTGGAGTTGCGGAGTGCAGATTCGAAATCAGCCCAAATAATTTGTAGTGTAAAATAATTGTTCCGTGTTAGGATGTTTGTCCATGTGTTATTTTTGTATGTAAGATACCTCCACAATGCACTTGAAATAAGTTTTTTGTACTTTTATAATAAAGCATTACTTGACAAGAGTCCCTGCCACCCTCGGGTCCGCCGGCACAAAGGTTCTCCTCAAAAATAGTGGCCGTGAACGAATCGACGCATCTCTGGTGCTCCCACACCGGCACTGAAACCTCCATCAGCACATCACTGTGTGGTCCACCGTAGAACTTTGTTCCCCAACCTAAGCAAGTGAAAACCAGCTTATTTTCTAGAAAAGATACAAATATACCCTAATAATATTATATCTTTTAAAATACAAAGCGAAAGAAAGGATTTTATACTTTGTATAATTTAATTGCAACTAGCACACAAAGTACAAATAAAATAAAATATTTA
The DNA here is from genome assembly GCA_029286625.1 of Parnassius orleans. Classification (NCBI taxonomy): domain Eukaryota; kingdom Metazoa; phylum Arthropoda; class Insecta; order Lepidoptera; family Papilionidae; genus Parnassius; species Parnassius orleans. The sequence goes on along the minus strand of JAGSMP010000102.1, from coordinate 967,392 downwards.
ATAACGTATCTGTTAAGCTGTAAGCTGATGATAATGATGAAAATATGGAAACTTAAGAGAAATCTTTATATCATTAGAATCTTGTTTATGGTGGCAACGTAAGAATCCATTACCTTACCACGGGTACCGTAAGAGGCGACTATGGGATGTGTCAGAAAGATATTATGACCTTCGATAGATGGCAGTATTTATATAGTATATACGGCCCGCATAATTCACAGATTAGCAAAGTCTGGCGTCAAAGGTGCGGGAAGTGTTTTACTGCAATCACCAATATTTCTGCCAAGCGTAGTGATTATAGCAAATCCTCCTTGCAACAAGAGAGATTGACACTGGCTAAATAAGGTAAGGAAGGATCTTTAGAATCGCAACATAAAACTGAATTAAGTCATTGGATCATCACATATACGCTCTCAAGGATTCTGTGATCATCACAAAATCCTTGACGTACATTGTATGAAACCAATTAATTAAAAAAAAAACAATTTTAGAGATGTAGCTTTTAGTTTATAGCCCTATTAGTTAACGTTTGAGTGTGTAAGTGATGATTTACCTATAAGTGATTGTGCATTATGTCCTAGATACTAAGCTGTAGTAATTAAAATTCTTATTGATGTAACAATCGTTGGTAATCTAATTAAATAAATAAAAAAATAAATCAATCGAAAAAACTTTAAATTTACCTCACACCAATATCTCGTTAAATATCACAATTCAGTCGTATTACACGGCTGTTTATCTCACCTATAACAACAGCAGTCTCATCAACGAGATTTTGCCCTGCTGGGGGCAGACAGATCGGCCACACATAAGTATTGAAGACTGCCGGGCGGTGCAGCTTCAATATGGCGATGTCGTGACGGTAGTTGGACATATCGAACCCCGAGTGCTGCCTGATCTCTACCACCTTGAAGTTGTACGTTCGGGAATCGTTTGTGCGCTTCAAATCATATTCGCCGAGACGGACGAAAAGTTCGTTGGCTTTCCATCTACAAAATGAAGATTCTGTTTGTTATTTACTTTATTTTGTTCAAAATAGTTGAAACACCCCGTGTAGTGGCGGGTAAAAATACCCACTACCCCATATCTTCCCGTGGGTGTCGTAAGAGGCGACAGAGGGAAACTGAAGCAGAAGATGGACAGCAGCATCTTTCTGATAACAGCAAAACAACAATAAAAAAACTGCGGTTGCCAACCCGCTCGCCAAGCATGGCAACTATGGCAATATACCCCCATGATGAAAGTTACGAAGAGACTATTGGTCCCCGGCGGCCCCGCTATTCCTGGCTACGGTGGCGACCATGTTAACGGCGGGTAGGGTGCTAAGAATCTCCGGTGGAAGTTCGGTTGCCACCTAAGACGACTCGACCTGGTAACATAATGTTGCGCGCCACTATTAATGTCTTGCATATGGCAACACTAGTTACCACTAGCGCCCTCTAGTATCGAGTAGCAGAACTAGGAGAGTCAAGATCTTTCTAGAAATTTCGGGACCGATATGTACTCGAACATTCTAGATGTTTCCACAGTAGAAGGTTCTGGAAAGTATCGGAGGCGCTATATAAGGCCGGTATAGACCACGACCGAGTCAGTATGGAATTGGCGATACAAGCGAATACTTCGAAGCGATACAACTGCGAACTAAAGTGATCTGTAGTACAATTGTGTTTTGTTATTGGTGTGGTTTTAAATTGTAATTAGTGTTGTGTAATTAAAGTGTCAATTTTGGTAATTCACTCGGCAGTTTTTAATTGTCTCGAACCCCAAGCTCGTAACAATTGGTGTCAGAAGTGGGATCAGATCATGCCGATTTTACCAAAGGACGACACGGAGGGTATCCGTACCCGAAGTCAACGCCAGCAAGAGACGGACCAGAGACGATTTGGTAATGCAACGCCGCAAACGTCGGAGGGCCAGCTGCCGACCACGGAGGCCGGCCCGTCAGCAGCTCCTGCATCTGCAGCACCTGACTTAGGTGCTCTGATGATGATGCTGCAGGAGCAGGCTCGCCGACAGGAGGAACAGGCCCGCCGACAGGAGGAACAGGCCCGCCGACGGAGGAACAGGCCCGCCGACGGAGGAACAGGCCCGTCGGTTGGAAGAGCAGCTGCAGCGTGGACAGGAGGAACAGGCCGCCAACAGGAAGAGCAGATGCTCTCATGAAGGACCTTCACTACCTTCGGGAAAGAGATAAGGGAGGTGAAGGATAGGGTTGCTCAACATGACAACCGCCTGTCGGAAGCTGAAAACCGAATCGACCAAGTGAACAATCGGGTTGACAACGTGATTGCTGACGTGAAGAAAACGCTGGACGACCTCAAACTTGGGGATGGAGTTACAGCTCCGTGGTAGCTACAACACCTTCGCTACGTGGATTCAAAGTGCCGCCGTTCGACGGGACTTCTTCCTGGTCGGCGTACAGAATCCAGTTCGAGGCTGTCATGAAGGCGAACGGCTGGAATAAAAGTCAGCCATGACTGCTCTCATCCTAGGCCTGCGCGACCAGGCCTTAACTGTTCTGGAAGCTCTCGGTAAGGAAGTGACTTACGAGCAGCTCCTTGAGGCATGGAGGCAAGATATGGCGACGCTCACCTGGAACACGTCTTTCGTGCGCAGCTCAAAGATTGCGTGCAACGCAGCAACGAAAACCTGCAGCAGTGGGCCCTTGAGGTGGAAAAACTGGTTCGAAAAGCATACCAGTCTGTACCTGCGCTCATTGTAGGGAACCTGGTGCAGTCATTCATCGACGGCATCCGCGACCTTGAAGTCAGAGCTGCTGTGAGGCTCGGGCACCACGAGACGCTTAAGGACGCGTTAGCCCATGCACTGGAGGTGGAAGCTGTGCGGCAGGATCATCGTTCCCATTGCGTCAGGGAGGTTGCAGCAGCTACAGTTCGCGACTGCAATAAAGCATACAGCCCTAGGTGCTACGGCTGTGGGGAAGGGGCCATCTTCGATCCAGCTGCCTAAGCGAACTGTAGAAAGGAGGTGATCGATCTCGAGAGGGTAGTGCGGCTAACAGCACCGCCCAGCAGCAGCAGGAAACGAGTAAAAGCCAGGACTGTGGGGCGGGTGCTGGCTGATGTTAAAAGAGTCCCAAGTTTCGATCTCACAAACCCATGATGGGAACAGCCTAATCATCAAAGGCGAGGTCAACGGAACGCCGTGTAAACTGACCATAGACACTGGAGCCTCTCGCACGGTTGTCAGTTCCCAACATAAGTCAGTTCCTTGGGGACTCCGCATACAACCGAGCGCATTAATTTGGTAACAGCCACCGGTCAGCGCATACCCGTCCGTGGAGAGAAGGAGATGGAGTTGAAGCTAGCAACATGATCTACCTGCATAATGTCATCGTGGCTGATATAATGGACGACTGCATCCTGGGCCTAGACTTCATGAGGAAGAATTGTTGTGAGATCGATGTTAAGCAAGGTGTTTTGAAATGTGGACATGAAGAACTTTTCGTGGAAGGGCGATACCGGGGAATGTGTACAGCTTTAAGAAGATTGTTCTGCCGCCGAGATCGGAAACGATTATATAGTCTTCCTCGGAATCCTGGGCAAGCTCATCGTTGTGTACTCGTGGAAAGGGTGGAAAATGACCTTCCGTGGAAAGTGGCTCGAACCTGGTCAGAACCACCGACATCTCAAGAGTACGTGTGCTGAACCTTTGTGATCAGGAACAGATTATGGAAAAAGGCACACAGGTTGATACTTGTGAGGAAGTGGATTGGTTGCGCAGGTGCCAATATCCATCGACTGGGAACCCCAGCAAGGATGCACAAACGAGGGTGACCACACTTTTAGAAGACTGTCGCAGCGTTCTCCCGAATGAAGTGATCAAGGCGAAGAAGTTGTTACTCAAGTACGCCGATGTTTTCTCGTCAAACAATGCTGACATAGGAAAGACTGGCTTAGTTCAACACAAAATAAACACAGGAGAAGAATTGCCTATCCGTCAGTGCCCAAGAAGATTGCCGGTAGCACGTGAAAATGAAGTGGAAACCATGATTGAGGGAATGGTGAAGGATGGTGTTATTGAACCTTCATCTAGTCCATGGTGTTCACCTGTGGTGCTGGTAAAGAAGAAGGATGGCAGCATGCGGTTTTGTGTTGACTACCGTCGTCTGAACGACGTTACAAAGAAGGACAGCTATCCTTGCCAAGAATTGATGACACGCTGGACATGCTTACAGGCGTAAAGTGGTTTAGCACACTGGACCTGAAAAGTGGCTACTGGCAGGTTGAAATTGACCCTAAGGACAGGGAGAAAACTGCATTCTCGACAGGAAAGGGTCTGTGCAATTTAAAGTTATGCCGTTTGGATTGTGCAATGCTCCAGCAACGTTTGAAAGGTTGATGGAGCTTGTACTACCGGGTTAATTGGCGATGCCTGTCTGGTCTACTTGGATGACATCATCATCGTAGGCCGTACGTTTGAGGAACACCTTCAAAACCTGGAACGCGTGCTCATGAAGATTCAGAGTGCCAACCTCAAGTTGAGTCCGAAGAAATGTTCACTATTCAAACGGCAAGTTAGCTTTTGGGGTATGTAGTGTCGGAAGAAGGTATCCGCACGGATCCGGAGAAAATTGCCGCTGTCAAGGATTGGCCGGTCCCAAAAGACAAGACGCAGGTTAGAGCATTTTGGGATTGTGCTCTATTATCGGCGATTTGTAAAGAACTTTGCAGATATAGCCAAACCTCTGCACAAGCTAACCGAGGAGAAGCGACATTTCTGCTGGGATGAAAGTTGCGATATCGCATTCCAGGAGCTCAAGGACCGTCTGTGCAAAACACCTATTTTAGGGTACCCTGATGCGGGCAAGGAATTTATAGTTGACACAGACGCAAGTGATATAGGACTTGGCGGTGTGTTGTCTCAAAGGAATGGTGATCAAGAGGTTGTGATAGCATACTTCAGCAAGTCGTTGTCAAAGCCGGAAAGGAACTATTGTGTCACAAGGCGAGAATTGCTTGCTGTGGTAAAGTCGTTGCAGCATTTTAGCAAATATCTTCTGGGGCGGAAATTTCACTTACGAACTGACCATGCTGCACTGAAATGGCTATTGCAGTTCAAAAATCCAGAAGGACAAGTTGCGAGATGGATTGAACTACTGCAGGAATACGACTTTGTGATCGAACATCGCAGCGGGAAATCTCATGGCAATGCAGATGCATTGTCAAGAAGACCTTGCCCTGAAGATTGCAAGCATTGTACTAGGCAAGAGGGTAAGGAAGTGGTATCTGTGAGGATGCTCAGGGCAGAACAGCTCAGCAATGAGTGGAAGGACAGCCTAAAACATGCACAACAGGAAGATCCGGACATCAAGCCGATTCTGGAATGGATGAAGGCCAGTGCTCCTAAGCCCAAGTGGAGCGACGTCTCAGCGATGAGTTCGACCACGAAAAGCTATTGGGCCCAATGGGACAGCTTGCTGATTCAGGATGGAGTCCTGTGCCGAAAATGGGAAAATGTTCGGGGAGACAATTGTCATTTGCAAATGGTTGTCCCCAAAGCTAAAGTACCGGATGTTCTACAGCTGTACCATAATGGTTGTTCAGGAGGCCACCTGGGGGTTAAACGAACTCTACTGAAGATCCGAGAACGGTTTTACTGGGTCAACTGTCGTGACGATGTCGAGGACTGGTGTCGCAAATGTACAAGTTGTGCGGCTGTAAAGGGGCCGCAGACTTTTAGTAGAGGTGCATTGAAATTGTACAATGTTGGTGCACCACGGGAGAGGATAGCCCTTGACGTTGCGGGGCCGTTTTCGGAAAGTGAAAGTGGTAACAAGTATTTCATGGCTGTGATGGATTACTTCACTAAGTGGCCAGAAGTCTTCGCCATTCCAAATCAAGAAGCTTCAACAGTTGCAGATAAACTAGTTCATGAAGTCTTCTGTCGTTTTGGAGTACCTTTAGAGATTCACAGCGATCAAGGAAGGAATTTTGAGTCTCAAATATTCCAGGAAACTTGCCGAGTTATGGGTAATCATAAAACAAGAACAACTTCTTACCACCACAATCTGATGGAATGGTAGAACGATTTAATCAGACATTGGAGAGTACCTACCATAAGTTGTGGAAAAACGGCAACGAGACTTGGACAGGCACATACAACCGTTTTGTTGTCATATCGAAGCGCTGTTCACGAAAGTACATCAGTGACACCAGCTTTAGCAAATTTTGGGAGATAATTACGGCTGCCTGCAGACCTGATCACCGAATACCACCTGATGCCCCACGCAGTATAACCGATTATGCAAATGACTTCCGGGACACCTGAGATTTTGAGTGAGATTGAGAGGTTCTATGGGCAGCTGTACACGTCATCGTTGGAGCCACACGCAAGTGTGAGTAACGATCAAAGAGCAAGTCTTATCCGACACTATTCCAATGATATCCCGGACATCAGTCTGAGCGAGATTAGAATGGCTCTCCAGCACCTTAAAAACGGCAATGCCCCAGGCAAGGATGGAATTATATGGAAAACCGGTACTTAAAGTCCTTCAGAAGCTCTTTAATTCTGTCCTACATGGTGGCACTACACCGGAGGCGTGGAGCAGAAGTGCAGTGGTCTTGTTCTTCAAGAAAGGCGACAACGCCCTCTTGAAGAACTACAGACCGATTTCCCTTCTGAGCCGCGTCTACGTGCTATTTTCGAGAGTCATTACGAATCGTCTCGCACGCAGACTCGACGACTTCCAGCCTCCCGAACAAGCCGGTTTCCGAAAAGGCTTTAGCACCATAGGCCACATACATACCCTTCGGCAAATTGTACAGAAGTTCGAGGAGTACAATTTGCCACTATATCTGGCGTATGTGGACTATGAAAAAGCCTTTGATTCAGTCGAAATTTGGGCGGTTCTGCAGTCCCTTCAGCGGTGCCAAGTTGACTGTCGGTATATCGAAGTGCTGAAGTGTTTGTACAGTAGGGCTACGATGGCTATCCGAGTATAGAACCAGAGTACGAAACCTATCCAACTGCAGAGAGGTGTAAGACAGGGTGACGTTATATCCCCGAAACTCTTCACCGCTGCATTGGAAGATGTTTTCAAGCTACTGGACTGGAAATGATACGGTATTAACATCAATCGCGAGTACATCACTCACCTTCGATTTGCCGGCGATATAGTCCTTATGGCAGAATCGCTGGAGGACCTAAGCACTATGCTCAATGACCTCAATAGTGTCTCCCAACGGCCTATTCGTCTTAAGATGAAAATGGACAAAATAAAAGTCATGTGTAACGTCCATATCACACCTATGCCGGTAGTTGTTGGGGACACTAAAATCGAGTTGAAAACATACTCGTTGACGAGTATGTTTACCTGGGACAAATAGTCCGACTAGGTAAGTCCAACTTCGACCAAGAGGACAATCAACGGATTCAACTCGGCTGGGCAGTGTTCGGGAAATTACGGCATATCTTCTCGTCAGGTATACCTCAAAACTTAAAAACTAGACTGTACAACCAGTGCGTGTTGCCAGTGATGACCTATGGAACTGAAACGTGGTCCTTCACTGCTGGCCGTATGAGGAAGCTCAAGGTCGCTCAACGAGCTATGGAGAGGGCTATGCTCGGGGTTTCTCTGCGTGATAAACTTAGAAAGGAGGATATCCGCAGTAGAACCAGAGTTACCGACATAGCCCAAAGGATTAGTCAGCTGAAGTGGCAATGGGCCGGCCATATTGCTCGAAGAACCGACAACCGATGGGGGAAAAAAGGTTCTCGAGTGGCGGCCTCGTACCGGCGGACGAAGTGTAGGGCGTCCCCCCACTAGATGGAGTGACGATCTGGTAAGACATGCAGGAAGTCGATGGATGCAGGTGGCTCAGGACCGTGCTTTGTGGCATTCCTTGGGGGAGGCCTATGATCAGCAGTGGACTTGTGAAGGGCTGTAATGATGATGATGATGAGTTAAAACACTGAGAAAGAAGTATTTTTTTATATATATATTTTTATGTTCAAAAGTCGTTGTGGTCTAAATATACGTCCACTTAGATTGATGACGGTGGGGAGCTACCTCTTACGGCTAGGTTCAAAAGTCGATTCGATTCGACGTCGATTATTACGGTTGCTAGTCGGCCTTCTAAGTTGAATATAGCAATCTATTGATTCGATTTATTAGTCTCTGCCTAGTAGGTACTTTAGTGAAGATCATCTATTTTAAAACTGCACGCGGCTTTCTTGTCTTTTTGATTGATTTTGTCACATTTACCGTATTAGGTGTCATGAAATCGAAATCTGCGAGCTCTTTCTATTGTGTTTTGGTAGATTTTAGCAATTTTACTATCTACCAATAAATATGAGGGAGGTGCGTGTAGTTTTTAATTAGACAATCAACGCAGTGCCAACGCCTCGTTTACATTAGTACATATTACTACTATTTATCATTCCAAATTGAACAATATAACTGTTCCTAATTTAAAACGATATTTCCACAATTATTTCTTCTGTGGCAGCAACGCGCCGGGTGCCAGCTAGTTACATATATATTACTTCAATGATGATATAACAGGGTAGACTTTAAGGCATTTATTCCTTTTTAGTTTTCTAACGTAACAAAAAATAAAATAAAAATAAGACCTCCTCGTGCAGTGCGCAGCAGTCAGTACATGTCTGTCAGTTATGAGAACTCCGCCGCAGTACTGCTCAAAGCCCTCGGGCGTGACAGATGCCATCCAGGGCCAGTCGCGAGGGTTACCTGGCCGTGCGCCCACCACGCGGCTCATTGGTCGTGTACTCAGTCCGCATCCTGGAAATGAAATAAAATGCTGCCTTCCTTTTTAGAATTTCAAAATTTCCTTATAATTTTAATTCTTGCTTAATCAAATAACACTTATGAGCTAGGCGTCTAACCATTTTTGATTTTGCCGGACAAATAGAATAGAATAGAATATAATAGAATAATTTTTATTGAATATAGATTATTAGATAATACTTATTGAAAGTCATTTTTTTATTTACCACTGGTTCGGAAAATACCTCTGTCCTTGGAATAACCAGCAAGAAACCTAGCGTGACTTTTTTTAAAAACATATTTCAATTTACAATAATTTTGTTTTTTTGTTTGAACAAATTTTAAATGAATTTTAATAGAACCAGCATGGTGGCGATCACCTCATTCTCGGTTTTTTTTTCACTTATGTGTAAATAAAATCCAACTAAAAGTGTAATGGGACCTGCAAGTCCCGCATACTTTACAGAATCCTACTCTATACATTGTTTCGTCAATAAATACAATGCCGATATCGGAAAAGTTAACACTTTAAGTTGTAATGCGTACAGCTTATATTGTAAAGTGTAATATCGGCAGCTGTAAAAACATTTATGACGTTTTGAATTGAACACACTATTGTGAAACTTTTCACAAAGTTAGCCGCGTTGCTAATGAGTGTTATTTCTCGTATTTATGATACGACATTTACCTTCTTATCGTTTAAGTATATATATTCAATCGCTTAGTTCTGGAGTCCTATGTTATAACTGTTGAACTCCCTAAACTGTAAAAGACTAAAAATATATTTTTTTAATTTTTAGAAGGTTACCCCACACTAGGATTTTCTATTGAATGGTAAGCAGCTTACATAAATAAATTGCACAAGAACAAACATCTAGACCCGGAATTGTTTGTAAGCCATACAAATTGTTCCGTGCGGGATTTGAACCTGCGGCCCTCAGCACTGCAATTCAATGCTAAGATACTGCGCTACAGAGCTGTCATATCATCTATATTAATTTGTGTCTAAAAAGTTGGTAACAAAAGGTTTTTAAAATAATCACGCCGGTAATAGTTACTAAAAAATACATTGTTTTGAATATGGCAGAGCCAAGCTACAGGATAGTTTGGTACAGCACGTATGGGACGGCTAGTGATGGACAGCAGTAGAGGACCAAGATAGCACAAAACACGAGCGCGTAATAACGGTATAATAATGTGTTTCGTGTAGAAACAGAGAATTAGGCGTCTAAGTGCTATAGCATTTAGGTGGATTATGTTGAGGAACAAGCGTTCCTCAATCTCAACTCCTTTAAATATTAAGCAATTTGTTATGAATTCACACATTACAATTCATAAACATCTTAAAATTTTATTTACGTCAGATGGCTTTTAAAAAATCTTCTATATATATTCGAATATTGTTTCTGCTTTTTTTATAGAAGAAGAGTGACAGACGAGCACACAGTCCACCTAATGGTAAGTGTATGCTGTGTCCCATAGACATCTACATCTCTTCTCAATTAAAAATCAAAGTGCAGATGCGTTGTCAGGGGACTTAGATGGAATGCCCCGTGTTTCAGTAAAAGGGTTTCGGTACTCTACTTCATACGAAACACAGCTGCATTATTCTGCTGTTTGATGCTGGTATTCTGGGTAAGTATGGTCCTACATCGGTCGAGCCGATACATGCGTAAAGCAGCCATGTGGAGCTAGTACCACTGGGTTTCTGTTAGTAACGCAGTTCATATGTTATAATATTTAAATACGAGGGTGGATTGAAAAGTACTGGCCTAACCAAGAAAACAAACACATACTAAATCAGTAATATTTTATTTTCTACATAATCACCATCAAGTTCAATACACTTTGCCACCTCCTTCCAAGCATTTAGACCGTTGAAAAAATGATTCTTCCTTAAAGTCAATATGCGTCTACAGCTGCTTTGACCTCGTCGTTTGTCGAAAATCTTGACCTCCCAAATGCTTTTTAGGTTAGGAACAGAAAGAAGTCTGATGGTGCCAGATCAGGTGAATACGGCGGATGCGGTAACAGTTCAAAGCCACAGTTGTGAATTTCAGCCATTGACTGTACTGACGTGTGAACACGGGCGTTATCTTGATGAAACAGGACTTTTCTTCTGAGCATTCCTCGACGTTTTTCTTTATTTCCTCTCGTAAACGACGTAGTAAGGTGCAGTAGTAATCAGAGTTTATAGTCTGACCCCTTTCAAGATAATCAATCATAATCACACCTTTCGAGTCCCAGAATACTGAAGCTATCACCTTATTTGCCGACAAAATCGACTTAGCCTTTTAGGGGTGGTGAACCAGGTCTTCTCCACTGTTTTGATTGTTGTTTTGTTTCCGGTGTACAGTAATGAACCCATGTTTCGTCCATAGTAACAAAACGATTCAAAAATCATCTGCATCGGCTTCAAATAACTCCAAACAGTCGCATGAAATAGTCAATCGCGTCCTTTTTGTTCAACTGAAAGCAGTCAGGAACCCACTGCAGATGGAAACCCAACTGTTGACAATGATGTTTTGAGTTCGTTCATAAGAGATGCCTATAATCTCGGCTATCTCTAATTTTTAATCTGCGGTCTCCATTATTAAATCAAGTACTTTTTAATATTTTCGTCAGTAGTTGACGTCGAAGGCCTTCCAGAGCGGGGTTCATCTTTCACTCTCTCTACCACGCTTAAATTCTGCTATCCATTTTTGACGGATGAATATGACAGAGCACAATCGCCTAATGTACTGACCATGTCATCATGGATGGCTTTTGATGATAGCCCCTTCTTATGGAGGTACTTAATGACGGCACGCTGCTCGATTTGCTCCGATTACTTTGTTAATAAATTTATAAAATCACAACTAATTATCGCACACGTTTCGAACTTCACACAATGAACTAGTCTGAACTGAACTAAATAATGTGGGTAGATTTGATTTTTAGAATTGAATGGATCTGTGTTAGCCGAGTACTTTTCAATCCACCTCGTAATACCATTCATGCGCATTATGTTAATCATAACTCCATGGATATTTCTGAATAAACTTGAATTTCAAGGGCCCGCGAATTCGCTTGGGAGAAAATAAAACACAAATATTATTGATTTCAATCTATTTAATATAACACGTCTTACAAACCTCTATTCTCAGCGCGCACAATTTTGGTTATAACTTGCAATTCGTCCCTGGGTGCAGTAGCGGGTAGATCTCCAGCTAAAGCCTCTGGTCCCGAGTCGAATTCTTCCGGACAGCAAGCTCCCAGAGAACTAAGAAATAAAACCAAAAATGAGATTTGTACGTTATGAATGCGATAGTTGATTGAAATATCAATAATAATAAATAACAATGAAAAACACGGGTTTATTTGCACTGCACTTGTCAGTATGAAGTTCATGTGGAGAACTTCTTCTTCGCGGCGCATTACCACTTCAGATTATTAATTTAGTAAGCTATATAGATTGATGTTGTTAATTAATAGGTATAAATATAATATTTTTTTATTAAATTGTAGTGACTAACAAACTCCACCTGACAACTGCAACTGACTTCAAATAAAGAAGGCTATAGATGCGTTGTCACCTCTGAAGACTAAGATGGAATGCCTTACAACCTGTCATTATACTGGCTCTGTTTATCCTTCAGACCGAAACACAGCAGTGCCAGCACTGCTATTTGGACTCCTAGATAGAAAAAGAGTTCTACCGTCAAGTAGTTCGTAGAGTAGGTAGAGTATTCTTTTTAAACAAACTATTGCGCAGAAATTATGAGAGCAGAATTTTTAATTCTGAGAGGTTCTTGGTAATGCCTCTCGCACTGCCCCAATGGGTGGTTAGTAGATGTAAAATGTCCTAGAATATTTTTTTAAATATTCGTACTACCTATGTAATTTTAAAGGGGGCACTTATATCCTGAGCTACAACGTCTCAAGCAAATTTTCTTTAACCTCATCATTATTTACTTCAATATTATTATGTTTTATACGTACGATCGTTTTATTATGCAAATGTAGTCCATATACTTCATAAAGTCACTTTTGAAGTCTTCCAAGACGCAGTGATGAAGGTGTCTGCAGCGGCCTTTGCTGCCATTCGGTAGGTAACATGGCTGATATGCGATATTAGGCTGAAATGTAAACAATCAACTAGAGTTAGATAATTAACTTGAGCATATTCATTTGTAACTTATCTGCCGATTAAGAGAATGTAATAATTATTTTGTGTACCAGGAACTAATGTTGGATATATGTGAGATTTAGAAAGATAAAGGTGGTATTTTCAAGGCATGCTTCGGCCACGGTATCTTCCGAGTACTATCGAATGCTATCAACCCGGGGGGAGATACGCACCATGCTTTGTAAGTTACTGTGGCGTATAACCGGTTGAGCCGACAATCGAGTGCCACCACTGTGGTAGCGAAAGAACACGGCGCAGCATACTCATGAGGATTGCCCCGTTTGGGTTACGTTGCCTCGTGATATCGTGGCTGTAGTTTTTTTAAATATAGAATAAGGGTGACAAATGAGCACACAGTCCATCTGATGGTAAGTAGATGTGGCCAATAGACATCTACATCTATCCGTTGTTACCCCAGAAGACGAAGATGGAATGCCTCGTTTCCAGTAAAAGGGTCTCCGATTCTCTAGACTCACCATACGAAACACATTAAGCTGCTATTCAACTGATGTCATGGAAGGAGGCTGCGGAGAGGGAGAAGGAAAGGATGCAGATATCCTAATTCGCAGCCAGAGAACCGAGTGCCGAGGGAGAGCATATCAGGCTCTCCTTCCCCCTCGTGATTGAGGTTTAGGCGGTGGACACGGAAGTCATCCGTCGCCTCGAGGTTTTGCGTACGGCCTGCCCCTACATGAAGAAAGACTGGAGAACTCTAGCCCTGCTTCCTCATCGAGAAAGACCCTGTAAAATGTTTTGGTAATGTTCCTGAGTTCCCTTGAGAGTAGTTGATTCTAAAGTTTTATAATATAAATACTTACTTCTGGATGTATTTAGCTTAATTAACTAATGAGTATATGCATAAAAGAATAAGAAAAAATAGTTTTTCTCGAAGTGTGAAGAGATCAATCAAAAGGCATTCAAAAGCAATACAATGTGTGGGCGTCGCCATAAAGGCGCCAGTTGACTTCAGTAGTGACGATTAAATACACAATACTCCGTATTATTTAAATTTAACAGCGTCTTAAACTACTTTCGCACAGTTATAAAGCCTTGATCGAGTTATTGCTAATGGTGTTCAGGGATTTTACAGAGTTAATTAAATGCCCGATAGATTTCTTTCTAGTTTTTCATTTTAGTAAGTTTTATTTTTATAAAAATATTAATATTAATATGGAACAAAAATAGTAAATTGTTTTCAACACCAATAATATTTTTTCTCAAAATCATTTTACAATTGAGATTGCTAAAATGGAGTGTTTGCAATTGTTTTAATGGGTATGTTATGGAATGGTAATGACGAAGGTTTAACTCTACATTTGCGCTAATGGCTACAGTTATAGTTAACAAATTATTGCTACGTTAATAGCCTAAACCCCCAATGCAACATAATAAGCTACTTTCGAACTTAAGTGAAGATAATTAACGCACGTTATGCATAATATCATAATATGGTAAACAGCAAGGGATTCTAATCTTTACTTGCACAAACCTTTGCTCTTTTAACCTCGATCCGACAAATCTGTTTGTAGCTCGGAGGCGCGATTTATCCCGTTCTTCGTTTTTATCAGTTCCGTAGTCAGTAATTAGCGTAAGTATACACAACCGTGTTGCGGTGAAGTGTCTGCCTGAATCCGCCCCACTGTTGATATACCATAGATCTTTCACTTCTAAGGAGCAGTTAGTCCATCGCTCTGCTCCGGTCCGTGTTGGCGGACTTTTGTCTTTGAACATATTTTATTTCCCAAACATACTACAAGTTTCCTTTCTTATAAAAATTAAAGTGACAAGCGGACTAACACTTCACCTGTTGGTTAGTGTCCACATCCATGGACACCTGCAGCCAACTTTAAACAAAGAAGTCTACGGATGCGTTGTTACCATTAAGGATCAACATGCAATGCCTCACAGCATGAAATTATACTAGCTTATACTATATCCTTCAGACCGGAACAAAACAATGCAACCACTACTGCTTGTAGACAGTGGCGAAGCTAGGGCTCCAAACTAGGGCAAGCCCAAGATAAAGATTTTATAAAAATTTACCTTTTCTCTTTTTCGATTTTACCTTTTCCTCGCCGATTAGCACTTTAACACACTTCAATTTATCACAAGGAACACTATTATCCTCCATTTTCACTAAAAATCTATAAAAAAGCATAAATTTTCAACTCGCAATATTTATTCGCTCAAGTAAACAAACATTGAAATGTGAAGTGAACTTGCAAAGGTATCGCCCGCGCTTGACTAATGACTAACTTCACACTAAAAGCCGGGCTTTTGGCTACGTACAAATTGCTATATAAACAATCGTAGTTATATTTCATTATAGAACATTTTACCACAGGTTAGAAAGGGAGCGATCGTCTTCTCGAAAGCCCGGTAAAAGCCCACGCGTGCGAGAGAGACGACAAATTTTTATGACAACCTAATCGCGCAGTTTTTTTGAAACAGTTTACGAGTTATTTTATTAGTTGATATTATTGATTGAGCAGTTTGATAGGGCAAGCCCGGCTTCTCGGCTTCTATGGAGGCTTCGCTACCGCTTGTAGAGAGTACTTGTAATGTAACTTGCTGTGGCCAAGCATTTGGCTGCGGCGTTGTGGGGCCGCGGGTACTATTACTTATTCTGTGCCCTGAGGGCATCCCGCACGGAACAATTATTTGTATAAAAAATGGTGAAGCTACAGCCTATGTAGGTTCCACAGCTGGGCACAGGCTTCCTTGCCCTAAAACCCTCACAGAAATTAATTGTATGGTCTGTTAATAATTGTTCTAAGTCTGGTATGGTCAAATTTGTCCATGAACAATTTGTGTAAGGAAAATGATTCTAGGATACAAGAAAAATCCTAGTGTGTATTTTTATATAAAAAGTGAATAATAAAAAAGTCGCGGATAGCATACTCTAGGATGTAAAGTTATTAAATCCACATTAAGGGGCAATTTTTTTATATAAGACAGGGCATACCAGCATAAGGCTTCCCTGTGGTAAGTGACTACCGCCGCCCATGAGCTTCTGCAACAGCAAAAGCGTTGTGTTTGCGTTGCCAACCTTTTAGAAAGGAGTAAACTCTGTTCTTCGAGGCCCTAGGGAATAACCCCCAAAAAATTGGCTATTTGGAACTAAAGTTTGTGTCTCAAATAAACACATCAACACGGTATAGGAATATTTTTAATAACATTGACCAACTAAAAAAGTAAAAACTTCATCAATCATGGTCATTGATGCTTTTCACCGATGAATTCCAATTTGGTTTTAATACTGATTCGAGGAGAGTACATATTTGGAGAGTTCCTGGTCGTACAAGCCCGCTTCAACACCCTCAAGAAATTTATCCATACCAAGGTGGTACAATTATGGTGTTGGCAGGAATTCGTTTTGGTGGAAAAACGGACCTCATTTGGATACAGGGCACTATGACGGCTGAAAAATACCGTAAGGAGGTGCAAGAAATAATAGTCTTGCCACATTGAACACAAAGCGGTCAAAATTTTCTGCTTATGCAAGAAAATGCCCGTTCACATACGGTCAGGGTGGTAACAGCCTGGTTGCAGGTACATGATGCCACGGCCCTAGAATGACCAGCGCAATCCCCAGATTTAAATCCCATCGAGCATGCTTGGGATATGCTCCAAATAAGAGCTCAGAGGGATTTTCCTGAAAATCTGGTTCCAGAAGAACAGCTTTTTATGAATCTTAGTAAGACCTGGGACAATATTCCTCAACAGGATATTGACAACCTCATTCTGCAATTTCAAATTCTTCAATCGATGCGGTTATGAATGCCATGGGTGCTTTTACTGGTTATTAACTCTTAATTAATAGCCGCCCTTAAAAGGTTTTTTCTTTACTTTTTTATTTAAAAATTAAACTCTCATGACGTTACAGTAATCACACTTGCGTTTTTTTCTCTGCATAAAAATCTGAAATCTCATTTAAGTCAATGCTTATATAAAAAAATACGGTTGACGCTGCAGGCCATCCCTGAACTTCCCGCTTATTTTCGAGCGCAACGCTCGTAAATCTATTTAAGTTTTGTTTTTTTTTGGTTTTTATTTTTTGAAAAACTTTGAAATGACTCGACCGATTGACTTGAAAATTTAATCAGCTCGAAGTCTCAATGAACACTTTCGAACACCGTATCGTCCATCTCGATCGGTTGGTTCGTTCTAAAGAAATTTGTACGACAAAAATTATTTCCATACACACATACACACACACACGGCCGGACGTCCAGCCGGGAATAGTCGGAACGGCTTCCTAGGACTTCAAAACGTGGAGATCTGATGTAAACTCGCATTCTCAAAATCGGACCGAAATCTATAACTTCCTACTTTTGAAAATTATTAATTTTCGGATATAGGTATACATGTCGTAAGAAAATATTGACATATTCTTGGTTGTGTATCGCCAGCAACGCAAAGTCAGGAAAATGCAATTAGGAAAACCCAAAATTAGGGGCTTTTTAGGCTCTAATTAAGTGCCAAGTTTAAAAATTTGGTGCTCTAAAATTTTCACCGCAACGAACTGTTAAAATTTGCGTTGCTGGCAAAACGTATCGCTAGCAACGCAATCATGTTATTAGATATACGATAAATATTAATAGCAAGGAATTAAGTGCTAATTAGGTACTGCAAGTATAGGCAATGACAAGGCGCCACTAATAAAAATAAAGTCGTTATTTAGAACAAAGCAGATGCAAAATTCAGGTCTTCTTCTAAAAATGGTAAAACTATAGACATCCGGTTCTTGCGTACTGGGGTGGAAGGGGATTGGGAGGGGAGTGGGAGAAGGGGTAGCGTTCTGGGTAAGACCCCCTACCCTTCCCCCCTTGCGGAAATGTACAGTTTATGAATAATATTTTTTTTTGTAAAATCATAACCTCACTTTTTTTACACAGGTATATTGACATAGTTACTTCTGCAACGGCTTCGTCGCTGCGGGGAGTGCATTCCCTTCACCTTCGCGTAGCAAATCATAGGCGTCCATGCTCACTTCCGCAGCTTCGGCTTAATGGTCGCCTTCGGCGACCAGCCTCAGCCTTTAATGCTCGCACATATGCCTGCGATTTGCTACAGCGGGCGGGGGCTGCTCTCCCTCCGTGCCTACGACTTTACAAAAACACTCTAGGGGTAGGGCAGACACGACTACGTGGAGTTGGGGCGTTCTGATTCGGTTTTAGTACAGATTCGACCTATCTTATCTATAATATATAACTGATAAAGAACAAAAAATGCCGTTCGTACCTTATAGTAAGGTAATGGTGGTCCTGGACCCGATAATTCCTAGAATATTACCGTCATCTACATCCGACCTCAATAATCTTTCACTTAATTAGCAGTTAATTCTTTGTCATTAATATTTATCGTATATCTATTATCGTCACTGCGTTGCTGGCGATACGTTTTGCCAGCAACGCAAATTTCAACAGTTCGTTGCGGTGAAAATTTTAGAGCAACTAATTTTTAAACTTGGTACATAATTAGCACCTAAAAAGCCCCTAATTTGGACTTTTTCTAAATAATTAGCACTTAAGCTTAGCAATTCCTTGCTGTAAATATTTATCGTATGTCTAATAACTTCATTGCGTTGCTACCGATACGTTTTGCTAGCAACGCAAATTTTAACGGTTTGTTGCGGTGAAAATTTTAGAGCACCTAATTTTTAAACTTGGCACATAATTAGCACCTAAAAAGTCCCTAATTTTGGGTTTTTCAAAATGCAAATTCCTGACTTTGCGTTGCTGACGAGACACAGCTCATATTCTTTGGAACACATGTGTTGTTAAAATATCTATACCGTGTTGATGTGTATATCCAAATATTTTTGGTAAAAAAACACAATGATATGTTTTACGTTTTTCTTACGAAAAGTATAGCAATATTTAAATTAATGTCTATTGGATACATTTATTGCAATTTAGATTAACTGGATACGACAGTAAATTCTGTAGGAGTAATTGATTTTTCCCACACCAGCTCATCAGAAAATCTATACATATAATAAATCTGTAGAAAAGTCGTGTCTGTAATTCTAATATATTCTTGAAAAAACAAGTCCAGGGGACTAAATAAAGGGTTCTGAAGCCAAATTAGTGGTTTTTAGAATTTTTGTCTGTCTGTCTGTCTGTGTATTCCGGATTCACGCAAAAACTACTGGACCGATTGACATGAAATTTTGTAGGCTACTTTTTATCTGAATATGGAACTTCAAAAAATAATTTTAGTATTTCCTTTCCTTTAGATGTTAATTTTCTATTATATCTTAGTTATAGGCGGGATGACGGGTGTTTTTCAAATAAAACCCATATTTATAAATAAAGTTTAAAATATAGTCATAACCTTGGTAAAATAATTTGAAACTACACCAATTTAGTTATCAAAACAGCGCCATCTATCATCGAATGGAAAATGTAGTATATTTGCCTTCAGTTACTAATAAATGAAATAATATAAATAACTTACATTTATATGTTTAAATGATTAGATTTTTATAATTATTTAAAAATTCTTACGTTTAGTTTTTTAGTATTTTTGTTATTTTATTCAATTATATCAAAAATATGAAAATTGATAAGGTTTTTATTTCAATTACTAATATATATGTAAAGTGATTAAAACTGGTCTGTCTGCAATTGTTGCAAAATTTTCATTATCATTATAATTTTATTAAAGAGATGTTTATGTATGTCGTGGCCCAGATCGTAGAATTGATCATCTATACAAATAAATAAAATTGAAGTGTCTGTTTGTAATGTTAAAATAACAGCTTTTTACTAAATGCATATGAAAGTATATACGGTACTAATAACAAAACCCAATTTTAAAATTTTTTGTCTGTCTGTGTGTCCGAAACGGGTGGACCGATTTTGACGGGATTATCACTGGCAGGTAGCTAATGTTATAAGAAGTAACTTAGGATAGTTTTATTTTAGAAAAATAATTAGGGTTCCGCGCAAAAAATAAATAAAAACCCATGAAATCGCAGTAAATTCCACGCGGGCGAAGTCGCGAGGGACAGCTAGTAATTAATAAAACGTTGCTATGATATAAGAACAAGTACTCCCATGTCATAATAACGCATCGTATTCATTCCCGTAAACTGTATTGAGTACGTTAACGGTGAATTATATATTTCTAGTATTTTATTATTATTCTAATGACTTATTAATATAAAATTAAAACATTTCTACCACGAAAGCTTTTGAAGTTCCCGAACATTAATTTTTTGAAAATCTATTACGTATTACATGTTTACGAAATATGAGTTAGTTTATCTCTTTACTTATTAAATTTTAATATGAAGAGTTAGCTTTATTTTTATTCAAAAATTTTATAAGTCAGTTACCGCCTAGAAGTTCTTCAATATTAGTAATTTTTTCTCGAATTCTAAATCTCAAAAAGGCCATTCATTAAGCCTCAACTCATCACTTTTACTTTTAACTTTCGAAAAAATAAATATAAGGAACAATAATGCTTACATTTCAAGGCACTTCCATGGGCACCAAGCACAGCCACAGCCAGTAACACAAGAAGCCGCATGGTTTCATGTAGAGAACACTCTTGCTACAAAACGCGTTGTGCGTTCAATCTCACCATTTAGGCCGGAGCGGACGCTGCGATAAAATTCATACCTACCGCATAATCCACAGGATGTTCCTCGGCTGATAGCATACGTGTGATGAGCTGATGTAAATGATTTTATATAACGGTTTATTTTACCAAAATTTGCATTTGTTTTATATCATCGCATTGCATCTGAGCAAAGAGTATACATATTATCATTTCTGATTTTTTGTTAATATCTAGATAACGTTTATTATAAAGTTTTTAAGTGTTGTAGCGTAGGAGAATCCACTATCACATTCTGTTGTCGTAAGAGGCGAAAGAGGAAAACTGGAACAGAAGTTTGAGAGGAACTTGAGCTTAATTATACTGTCAGCAGTGTAATATCACGTCACAGATTCATATGTCATCACTGGCAACACACACTGGTTTTACACTTTTGTTTTTAAGTTTTGAAGTATACGTGACGAGATGTGTCGTAATCTCCCAAATGCTGTCCAGCCGAGTTGGATTCATCGATTGACTTCTTAGTGGAGATTAGACTACTTAGTCGGACAACAAGACAAGTGTCCTAGGTAAACATACTCGTCAAAAACTTTGAGCATAGTGCACACATGATTTTTTTGGCCATGTTCATTTTAGTACATATACGTTGGAAGATACTATTGAGGTCATTTAGTAAAATGCTGAAGTCCTCCAACGATAAACCCATAAAAAAACCGGTCCTTTACCGTTATTAGGTCTCGCTTAGCAATCACGCTGTTTTTAGTCAGCGTTCATTTTGATATAAATGTTATGGATTATCAAGATATAGTCGAAATATCTTCCGCCGGCGGTAATTTTGATATTTTCTCTTAGTCTAAATGTGACAAAATTATGTGATTAAAGTTTTTTAATGTGGGTGTCATGCGGTGTCACGTCATAATATCATATTAATTATTTTATCAATAAAATGTCTTCTTATTCTTTATAGGGCCGTAAAAGTTTCTCTGGTTGAAAAAAAATACATTATTGCCGTCGTCAAGCTTGCCAGGCGGATTGGCCTTTCACTCTGCTTCCTGTTATAAAATACCCAGGCCATAACATATTACAGCGTAAACGATTTTGTTATACCGCCATCTATTGGAAGCTGTAAGATATTTCTAACATTATCCTTAGTTGGGACCATAGACTTAGAATATACTAGCGTATAGACCAACATAGTGTGCAAAGGAGAAGAAAATTCCTTATGGCAAAAATGCAAGATAGAAAAGGATACCAAATCTCATGACTCTGTAACCGATTTTGAATGACAGGTCGGCACAATTCGGCACGCAAGAAATAGCTCCGAGATATTTTGTAATTTTTTAAAGTATAATAGTGGTTATTTTTAGGAAGTAACTTTTTCCAAAATGGTTAATTGTTCCGTGAGTGACTGTGCTGTTAATAATAGAAATAATCCTGATAATTTCACATATCACAGGTAAATTCTCAAGACGTCGTCAATGTTATGACTCGTTTATTTTTGGTTAAAATTTATGTTACATACTGTTTAAAATATAGAATATATTCAATTATTTTGTTAATTTTGATATTTTGCAAAGAAAAAAGTCACGTTGTTGATAATTTGCAGGAATTTGGTAAATACATTTTTATACAAAATATTTTACATGTACGCTAGGGATTGACTCAACTATATCAAAATTAATGTCGATTTTTATCTTGAATGTTTATAATGAATCGATAGACTTGCCTACACAACAAGAAAATAAATCCTCGGTTTGCGTTCTAAAATGTAATTTTATTTTGCCGTTTTCCAAACAGATTCCCTCCGGATTCTATAATTAGAAAAAGTGTTTAAGGTTCATTGGACGGGTTGGTTGGAATGCAAAGAAGAACTCAACAATTTGCAGCAAACATTTTCTTGAGAAGTATAAAAGAAAAAGTAGAATAAAAACAATTTTATTAAAAGGAGTCATTTCTACATTATTTGTACCAGTAAGTAAAATATTGTTATAATAAGACTTCAAAAATATAACTTTCAAAACTTTAGATAAATATAGAGACAGATTTTCATACATTATAAAACTGTAGTACATTAAAGACAAAAAATCTTGAGATTATCCTCTTTAAGCCATTATGAACCCAACTAAGTATCTATTTATCAACCAAAATAAATGTATAACCTAGCTTAACCAACCGCACAGCCTCACGGTCACACTAGTACAATATTCATAGCATTATGCTATTTTCCCCAAGGGGTTGAGCGGAGCTTCGGAACTTCGGATTATATTCCCAAATCATAACGATAAAACTTTTAGCGTAGTTAGGTATAGATATTTAGTAATGCTCCTCAAGCACTACTAGACGACCGCGCATAAGACGTGATAGTATAAATTCCATGGTATTTGATACTCACAACGGTCAATGCCCGATTCATGCTTGATGGCCGACGACATTGTCGCGAGGGCTTAAATAGTGTGGTTCATCCCCTACAGCGTTAGTCGTAGAGAAGAGGAACTCGTGGTTAAGTAATAGCTGCGCAGATCAATAGATCTGCGAAATTAAGTTGCACTTGCCGCGGTCAGTCCATGAATGAGTGACCATTTTCTTAACATACCGAGATTAAGAGAATAGAGAGTGCATCTGTATCCTCAGACACTTAGTGCACTTGTGGCGAGTGGAAGGAAAAGGGGAGATCTCCCGCCGGGCAAGGTATTCTGCCCGGGGAGCGGCCAACGCTCCGAGTGGTAGTTCGGAGCTATTGTATATATACTGTTTTTAATTCGGAACTTTGATAGCGCGATTTAGGCTTCGATGTATTTCGCTTGTGGCGCGACGTCAGCGCCGCCACATCACCCCCCTGCTCAGACCGGAGGTCGATAGTGCAGTCTAGATGTCGACGAATGTGCATGTGCCAGGGAATTGCCTTGTAGTCTGCGGTGAGTCGAGAAGAAGGCAAGTAATCTGCGAGAGTGCTGTGAAGCAGAGGCGAGCAGTAAGGCTCAGAGCCGTGCCGAACACTGTAGCGCAGAGAGTAGCTTGAAGGAACAGGAAGCATTATTCCAGTGCTGCGATGAACCTTTGTAAAGCTAGATGGCTTGCAGGATGTGAAGACTGAATATTTGCTCGGGAGCGAATGAATGGGGTACTTGAGAACGATGACGAGGATTTGAAGGTAGTTTTCCGAAGGCTGTTGGTTGCTTGTTCATATCACGTCGGGGTCACCACTGTGGCGGGTGGAAGGAAAAGGGGAGATCTCCCGCCGGGCAAGGTGTTCTGCCCGGGGAGCGGCCAACGCTCCGAGTGGTAGATCGGAGCTATTGTATATATACTGTTTTTAATTCGGAACATGAACATGAAAATACAACATTCTGATCTGATTATTGGGGAGTTTTTTTAAGTATTTCGGTAAAGTCACATGGGATTTTATATATTTGAATTAAAATCCAACAAAAGGCAGGTAGGTTTAGCTTATTTCCAGGAACATGTTATATGAATATTTTTTAATTATTTTAGAACTATCATGGTAAAATTCAGTTAATTTTTGATGTTATTCAACTTCATGCACTAAACAATTTTTTATTATCTTTTTACCGCTTCCTTAACAATCATTTTCGATAGTCCTTTTAAGTAAAATATATATCACTAGCTAACGCACACAATGACAAATCAAAATTGGTCACGCGTTTTCGGGCTGTCAGGTGGTCTATACGCCAGTATATTCTAAGTCTATGGTTGGGACATAAAAAGGCCACGCGTTCGCTACTAATTTCAGACTTGTTATCAAATAATAAAGTAAGCCGTAACAATATTGTATGTTGGTGTTCTTTTTTCTCTATGGATTAAAATTTCTGTAAAATTTTATTGTGTGCATGCTTTATTGAAATAAAGGTATGCAGCGCGCAGGTATGCTCTACTAGGGCCTAAAAATTAAGATTCCAACGTTTTGTCTCATGAAATCGTATCTAGCAATCATATTGTACATATAAGTGATATAAAAAGCACATTGTCAGAAAGATAAATAATTGTTGAGCTTATTAATATTTTTTTTTAAATCGATTAATTGCCATCTTTACATAAAAAAGGGGTTTTGGTGGCTTATGGTGTGGATTTATCAAGTCCGCATGGCTTCGTAAACACGATAACTTTTGAAAATATCAATTGTTCATCTCAATCTATTTTTACAACTCTTCATCTATCATGTGGGAAGCCATTGAATGTAAATGGCAGTTTAATTTTGTTTACTTTAGTTATAATTAATTTTTATCGGCTGCGAAATGTCGAAATATTCGGTGTTTTAGCAGCCTTCTATGAATTTATTTTTTACTAAATAGAGACTGCGTCACTCACTGATACCTGGTAGAGCCACGTTGCAACTATATTAATTGTGTTGTTGTAGCACGAATGGGTCAGGTGGGTGATGCAACTTTGAATGAAAGCTGAAAAATCTGCACACAATCATGGTTTTGTCAATGTTCGTGTTGGGCTTGCAAAAATATAGCGAGAAAAAAATATTGCTGTTTCTTTCCTTCATGTTGTTTTAGATTGCCATTTTAAAATTAGATACAAAAATTCATATTATATCGGAAGAAACTAAAAATGTTAATTCTGTGTTAAACTTTTTTTGGTTTGCCCTTTAAAGTATAATTACATACATATTACTCTGAGATTTGCACAATTCATTTACCTATTAATTGATTAAAATTAAATTATTAAATATTAGCAGAATTCTATCAAAAGAAGCCATGAATTAATAGAAGAAGAAAAAATGACATTTGTTTGTCAACGTCTTTCATATTGAAAATATTTTCTGAAATTTATTCAAATTTATTTCATAGGTTTAGATTTTAATATTTATTATTGATTTTTGCTTAAATTCAGTTATTATGGAATGAGTGAATGAATGAATGAATTTCTTTATTTTGCAAATATGGGTGATACAGAATGTGGTGATAAATATATAGTATAGATTCCACCATATTTTACCAGAAGGCATGCAAAAAATATGAATTAATTAATTCTCTTTTATCAATTTACGTAGATATGTCATTCATAACACAATATCACATTAGATTAACAAAAATAAAAAAAATAAAGTCTCTTCAAATTACATATAAGTCTAATAAGTCAATCGGTACATTATTATCACTATTATTTAATTATTATAAGCCATCGTCAAACTAATTACATTAATAATAATACAATTTATAAATAAATATCCATGTGACAAACGTACAAATTTTAACATAACATTTTGTCCATTAAAAATTCATTAATATTATAGTACACCTTGTCTGCTAAAAAGTTTCGTAGCCTTGTCTTAAATAATGAAGTGTTGAGATCCCTCCAACACTTGGGTAATTTGTTGTAAATAGCCGGCCCCATACAACAGACACTATTGCGTATTAGTGCTGTTTTTCCCTTAGGAATGTAAACTCTACTATTGTCGCGTCTGTTTCTTGGGGCAAGGTCTGCTAGGCACTTAAAACGGTTCTGGTTCGACTTTACAAAGACTGCCATCTCTAATATATATATACAAGGTACAGTTAATATTTTATATTGTTTAAAATATGGCTTGCAACTATCGGTACTCTTCATCTTAAACATGGAGCGTATACACCTTTTTTGGGCCGTGAATACCTTTCCTTTTTCGTAAGAGTTACCCCAAAATATTACACCATATCGTAGGTATGTTTCTACCGTACCATAATACGCAGTAAGGAGTCCATCCGTACAAATTATAGTTGACAATATGCCTAGAGCATATGCAGACTTACTTATATTTTTACAAAGATTCCTAATGTGCGATTTCCAATTCAATTTTTCATCAATTTCCAACCCCAAAAATCTCGTGCTTTCGACTTCGGCAATGTTATAGTTATTATATTGTATTATGAGTTTACTATTATCGTGTTTGCGTTGACTGAAATGTATAACCTTTGTTTTGCTTAAATTTATTATTAAATTATTGTGATCTAGCCATTTTATAATTGTTTTTAGAGAATTGTTTATGTCATATTCGTACGTATTAATATTTTTACAAGGTATTGTTATGGTGCTGTCATCTGCAAAAAGCGTCAAAGGTTGTTCTGTGTATTTAGGTAGGTCATTAATATATAAAATAAATAGTAACGGTCCCAGTACACTCCCTTGCGGAACTCCAAAGCTGACTTTACGTTCCGATGATCGGAATGTCTCTTCGTATTTATTAACCTCATTAAAATTCTTAATTTCAGTTATTTGTTTTCTATTGTTAAGATAAGATTCTATAAGGTTAAGTACATTACCCCTGATGCCATAGGCGTGTAGTTTATATAAGAGGGTAGGGTAGTGGACATAGTCAAACGCTTGGGTCATATCACAAAATATGGCACAAACTGGTGTTCTTTTGTCCATATTATTAACAATATTGTGTACAAAGTCGTATATTGCCATACTTATTGTTTTACGCTGCCTAAATCCTTTCTGTTCCTCACACAATATGTTATGTTTTTCTACATATTTATATAGTTTATTGTATATGTACTTTTCAATTATTTTTGAAATTATGGGAATGAGTGAAATTGGTCTATAGTTTTCAATTAACTCTTTATTTTTTTTCTTAAATAATGGTTTTATTATAGAGGTTTTTAAGGCATCTGGATATATGCCAGCACAAATACAAAGATTAATTATATAAGTCAGGTGATTACATATCTCATTACAGGGAAGGGCTCAGAATACTTCACTTTCGTTTGTAGGCGAATACACAGTCATAATATCGTCGTGAATATACAGTAAAGATTTTTGTGAGATGTTAACTCTGTATAAGATATTGACTATAAATTCATTCATTATTTCAAAATTTTATGCACGATGTGTGATCATCATCGAAAGTAAGTTAAGTGTTGTGCAAATAAAAAGCACAAACTCATCTGATCACTTTCTGCAGGTTTCCTATAATAGGAAAAGAAAAACTTATGACAATATTGTGGTAAGTCTATAAACATTTTGAATTTATTGACCGTTATTTGTAGGGATTATTACTATATTGACTAGAATTGTATCTGTTTCAGGTCACGTATTTGAGCTGAGTTAAGTTTTCACCATGAGAATTTTGCTGATTTAAATTTAAGTTAATGTTCTGTGAAGAATAACTCTCTGACAATAACATGTGTTATATATCTGTAACAAGAGTGGAAGGAAATTTTATGTGCAAAAACAATAAAAAAACATCAATAATAATGTATAGTTTATAAAACAATCTGTCTTCAAGAAAATAAAATTACAAAACTATACTTATTTATATTTTTATTCTATCCCACATACTAATCTAAATTATATTCTAGTAATTTTGGTGCAACCTCTCAAATGTATGGGAATTTACCACATAGGTTTGTGAGGCTTGAGCCAAAATTACTCGAATATGCCTTAAATAAAAAGTTCAAAGTATCAGAATACAAAGGTTTGAATTTCCTGCTAAAAAAGTTTTATATGGGCGCCCACCGTAGCGCTTGTAGTGTACACTCATAAACACGTATTTCCGTTTTTTAGTATGAAGTTGGCGTTCTTCTCTTGGTAGAGAGTAATTGTGTTCTGTGGGTCGACGTCAATCGCCGTCGTGAGCGGACACTGTATCGGTTGTTTGCTGCGGCTCAAAAAGATCGCTGTACAAATACACAATATTCGAAAAACCAAATTTCATACATACTTGAGTATAATAATTATAATAATCAGAGATTTTTATTACAATATTTTAAAAGCACAGAATAAATAATAGTAGTACGTACTAAAAGTAAGTAGGATGTAATATTTATACTTAAATAATAAATACGTCTTGGACTTTATGGAGTGACCTGAATGATGATATGATGATCATATGAGGATTATGAGTCGTGCACTTTTGGATTTTCCAAACTTTTTTTAAAATTGAAGTTTGACATAAAATTATCAGAAAATTGGAAGTATAATAAGGTTATTAGTGAAAACTTATGTGTATTTAAACTACTTTAATAATTCCGTATAATCATGTTATACGTAATTTTTTTAATGCGCTTAGGGCATGCCCAATTGGATTTACCAATATATTTTTGTATTCGTTATGCTTTATTATTTTACTTTAGTCTAGATTGAGAAAGGACCCAACATCGGGTAAACTTTAAATATCTACTGCAACCAATGAAATGAAAATGATTAAATTACTTCAAACTGCTCCAACCAACAGCTACGACGGAATCGAATTTGTCTTACATTCCTAAGGGTAATTGTTCAGTCTACAAGTCTATGCTAATGCTCTATTATTTGTTCGACGTACATGAATTAAACCTGCCCAATAATAGAATGCTCGGATTAGGGTTGACCTGACTCAATTAATATGCGAAGGACGGACTAGCTTCTATAAATAGTGATAAATATTTGTTCTTATCAGACTGACATAAAATTTATTAGCGCCTAAGGAATTGTACACAATCACTTGCTTGTTTTGTCACGCACTTGAGTTAGCTATTGCTGGAATTAATACCAAAAGTTTTTAGTTTATTATTAGTGAGCGATTTGCCTGAAATGAGCGGTAGTTTGAAGATAAAGAAAATTCCTTTTCTTCTCATCAAAGTCTGCATTTGCCAACACTTTTCTTATTCTACCTGTGTTGACTGGCACAGAATGCCACAAGGCACATTGCAAGACCAAGGTGATTACAATAAATAATAAATAAAATTGATAAGACCAGCTATTACGAGTCACCATTTCGAATTGGCTTCTATTTTTTATTGATCATTACGAATATAAATGCAGGCCATCATAATATACATATATATCGTAGCCAATTAGACTTGCAGCCAATTTGACGGCTCCAGTGGCGCAGTGGCTTAGCAATGAGTTGCAGCGCTGGGGGCCGCGGGTTTGAATCCCGCACGGAACAAGTTTGTCCTTGTGCAATTTATGTTTGTAAACTGCCTCCACGATACAGGAGAAAACCCTAGTGTGGGGGTAACGTTTTTTTTATAAAAAAAAAATAAAAAAAAATAAAAAATTAGCTTAATTAGACTTTCAGTTAACAGCCCAGCCTTTTTTAAACGGCGCCGTTTAACTTGCGACCTTAATGATATTCTGCCCATGCGTTTCAGCCGATGCGTCTAATACAACATTTTATGCCTAATTATAATTATGCACTATGCGCTATATTATATAAATATACGCGGCTTTAGCTTGGCCCAAGGGCTTCCCCAGCCGCACCTTAACCTACTGTCGTTGCAATGTTGTATTAGACGCATCGACTGAATATCATTCAGACCGCTAGTTGAACGGCGCCTTTTAGTAAATAGGCTGGGCTGTTAACTGAAAAGCTAATTAAGCTACTTGGCTGCTACATATCCACTGCTAAGGTTTTATTAGGTAGCAAAGCCACGCATTTGTGGTTAGATTAAAACAGGGAATGACTACACTCGCACAATATACCAGAGTAAACAAGCAGTATAATGCTGCTGTTTTTCGTATGTGCGTGACGAGAACCGGAGACGGAGACCGTTTTACTGGTAACTGGGCATTCCATCTTTATCCTCAGGAGTGGCAACTCATGTAATTTTGATTCATAACAGATTTCTGTGTCT
This sequence comes from Parnassius orleans, assembly GCA_029286625.1. Taxonomy (NCBI): domain Eukaryota; kingdom Metazoa; phylum Arthropoda; class Insecta; order Lepidoptera; family Papilionidae; genus Parnassius; species Parnassius orleans. The sequence goes on along the minus strand of JAGSMP010000102.1, from coordinate 937,343 downwards.
GTAGGCTACAGTATCCACTTACCACCAGGTTGACTGTGTGCTTGTTTGTCACCATCACTAGTATAGGCCTCCCCAAACACCGCTATGAAGCACGGTATTGAACCACCGGCATGTACCGACTCACTGTCAGCGTCATCGAGTCGTATCAAGTCGTCACTACATCTACCATCGGGCCGGCCTTAGCCTTCTTTTGTACTTACTAAACTATTGCTTGACAACAATTCCACTTGATGCTAAATAAACGAAAAATATCAGCAAAAAACAAAAAAGAACACGTAAAAATTATACTTACTTCTTTAGCGTAACAAAACAATAATAACTAAAATAAAACACGTTTTATAGATTCATATATTTGAATAACTACCTTGAATATATATATAGATATCAGTTCTCACGAAAACTTGACATTTGACAGACAATTACCAACTGAAGTTGTCGCTTTTAGGTGTCAGTGTGCGCGCGCATCGTAACAACTTCATGGTGTCGTGTTTAGGTGTCGGTGTGCGCGCGCATCCAAAAAAATTCACTCTCATCATTTTTCTCAAACGCGCCAAAAGAAGTATAACTTCATAAAGCAAAAACATCAAGTAATGTGTATAATCTATGATGCTGTACTTACTTTTTACTATCGCATTTGTCTCAACAATAATTTTCTACGTTGTAATTCGTGTGTAAGGCCTTAATAGAACTTTCTGTATCTATTCAATAGAATTTTGTTAAATATGTTTTAGTGGAAACAATTTTGGCTTTATGTGTTAATTCAATGTTCACTTACTCATATTATGTACTATAGAAGCTACAAATATGTTTTCCTTCAATAAAGAAAAAGAAAAAAAGGAGGAAAGTATTAGTCCGACTGTGTGTTCGTTTTTGTATATAGTACTCGATTTTTCAATTAAGACCGATTTTATTGATTCTTTTTCTATTAAATTGGTTATACTTTAGGGGTGGTCCCATTTAAATGTGGCGAAAACGTTCCACCTCTAAAGGTGGAAAAATAGGAAATGAAATTTAAATAAAACTAATTTCTACGGATTTAATCGCGTGTATTAACTTATTTTATATTCCCGACGTTTCGAGCACTTTACAATACCCAGTAAGATGTAGGATGTAGTTGGTAAGAAGTTGTGATGAATCACACCGTCGCTAGACCACCAAACAGTGACTTTTCTTGGGGCAAGTTTTCATTTAGGGCATTGTTTAGGTGCTGAACCAGGATCCAACCAACTTGCTGAGCGCTTGTGATATTCAAACAGAATCCATTTTTCGTCGCAGGTAACAATGCGGTTCAAAATTCCTTCGTTTGTGTGTCTGTTGAGCAGTGCAAGGCACGCCTCGACGCGTACTTCGCGCTGGCGATCATTGAGTTCGTGGGGCACCCATTTGTCAAGCTTTTTTACCTTGCCAATTTGAAACAAATGGACCTATATTGTTTTGATGCTAATGTCGAAAGCCGCCTAATTCAGCCGTAGATTTAGTATCATCAGCTTCCACAAACGCCTTTAATGTGGTGTAGTTAATAAAATGTGGTGCGTTCGTTTGTAGTATTCGCACCATAAGCGTCGTTGATGTTGCGTGCCGCTTGTGCCGCGTTGCTGCCACGACGGTACCCATATTCCATAATTACTCGAATTTTTAAGGTATCCATGATGAAAAAAGCTTCAAATGCGATGAAAACATAAACCGATTTTGATAAAGCATGTCTAAGAACCACCGCTAGAAAACCTGCTTTTAAATAAATAAATGTGTTATAACACCCCTCTTTTTGCGTCGGGGGTTAAAAATCAATGACAATTCATCACCATATTTTGTTTCGTGAGTGTCGTAAGAGGCAACTTGGCGGAAAGTTTGAAAGATCTTGTGGTTTCCGATAGCTGGTAATATAACCATTTCGTATATCCCCAGATGTAAAATGCCCTGGCCGATGATGGTGAGTAGCGTCGGAGGTGGCAGAGATCTGCTGCGGTTGGCAGCCTACTTGCTAAGCGTGGTGATTACGAGAAGTCTTTTTTGACTATTACAACATTCAATGTTGAATGATAAATCCCACAAATCACTTTAATTATTACCAGTTGTAGAGTTGTGAGAGTGCAGGATGACGACAATGTTATCATGGCCGGTTTCGATAATAGCAAACAACACAGAGGCCTCATCTGTGCCTGATACGATAGCAAGTAGACTGGGATACGATACGGTGCCGTAACGATATTGGCTCCCGATCCATCATTATCATCATATTTATATCAGACCTGAACATAACCCTTCTCCAAAGATAGCATGGCCAAACTACGGTCCTGAGACACCTGCGACTTTCAGTATTTCTTACCAGGTTGTCAGTACGTTTGGCGTTAAGATAAGCAAAACAAACATAACATTCTGGCAATGTAGAATCATGATCGATAAACGATAGGGTTTGTCGCCCAAAATCGTACTATGTTTGTACAAAATTGTACAAAAAAAAAAAGAAATCCCAGATCCGGCTAGTACAGACCGTTCACCGTAAGATGTCCCCTGCTGTGATGTTGGCACTATTGTTGTCAATCTGTTGTCAGTTTGTGATTAGCTGCGCTCGTTTTTGTGTTATTATTTAAAATATTCCGAATTAATTATGCCGAAACCATTTAGAAGCAGTGCAAGAGGTTGTGTTGAAGGTGCGTGCCTTTACAGAGAGAAAAGGCAAATCAAGCCCTATTAATTCCACTCAATCAAAGTGCGAACTCGCGTCGCCGCCATGACAGGTTAGTAAAATAGGGATGCCAGCTTCATGCAATGCCTTTAGTATGGGTAATAATAAGAAATTACTAACATTACGAATTAAAATAAAAAATACGTATTTCAGTTAATTTAATTTACTTTTTATCATAATGTCTGTATTTGTATTTTATAAATATGTAATTTTATAAAATGGTACTGGTGTCTATTTCAGGCATGTCAGAGAAAACCGTGAGTAGAATATCTAGAAGGTGAAGCTGCTGCCTCTACATCTCAAAACTCAAGTCTCCTGGAAAACACCGTCAAAGACGTAAAACGGTGGATCTTGATGATTTCGATTTATGCGCAATAAAAACAAAATCCATGAAATGTATACTGTAAAAGATTGTTCCTAGTTTAAATAAATTACTTGTAGAATTAAAGAATGACATAAACTTTGGTGGAGGTCGAACGACTTTGTGGAAAATTTTAAAACAAATTGATTTCAGTATAAAAGTGTGGTTCGAAACGAAAATTTTAATTGAAAGGCACGACATAGTTGCATGGAGACGCAAGTATATCGTTACTATGAGGCAAAATCGAGCAGATGGTCGGTATTTCTTTAGATGAAACATACATTCACGCATCGGGCGTGAAAATGTTGGCAAAAAGATGACGAGGACGGAGTAATAATAAGTGATTCTGTTGGAACGCGGTGATAATTATTAATGCAGGAGAAACAGGGTTTATTCCTAATGCTCAATTGATTTTAAATCACAGAGTAAATCAGGGACTACCATGACGACATGAACAGAACCAATTTTATAAAATGGCTTCAGAGAAACTTATACCCAATTTGCCTGAACTCCTTAGTCGTGATGGATAACGCCCTATCATACCGTACAAGTAATAAAGCACCTACTATGAGTTCCTCAAAACTTCAAATGCAAAATTGATAACAAATAAGGGATTGTCTTATATACCAACAATGCTGAAAGCAGAACTTATGAAATTATAAAAGAGCACAGAAGCGCTGATTTAGAGCTGACCAATTATTGCTTTCATGGCATAAGTGGTTAGGTTGCCCCTCACCACTGCGATTTAAATGCGATTGAGTTTATGTGAGTCTTTAAGAGACGAGTAGCCAGCAATAATGTCGGCCAAGAAGCTGGGAATATCGTGAAGTTAACTGAAGCTTTTTCATCTATAACCCTCAGGATTAAAAGCAGTGTGAACACGTAAAAATTTAGAAGACAAGTTTTATGTACTTGATGGCTGTTTGATGATATTACTGATAAATTCATAATTGAATTAGGAAATGACAGCAGCACAGATTCGGATACGACAGATGATGATAACGACGTTTATGAAAGTGACAGTGATACGAGTATGTCTGAATTTCCTTTCGACCATATTATTGTCGGAAAAATAAATCAATAAATAATTTAAAAATTAAATTGTGTTATCATTCACAACATTACTAGTCTTATAACTAACTGTATATTATTTAAATAAGCAAGAAAACATATTAATCAGGGTTTTCAAGTTTAGATAATTTTGCCAGCAACCACCAAGTGGGGTAAATGCTCTATATATGTTGGCAGCACCAGACAATGCTATTTCCCAAGGCAGGGGACATCTTACGGTGAACGCACGGTATCTAGTACTATTATAGGTTATGGTTCCTTTAACAAGCATCTGTTTACCATAGGTGTTACAGAAAATCCCTTATGTAGTGAAGAGCTTGCATGAGGTAAGAAGAAATAGGGCTCATGTGCTAGTGGTAGTCCGGAGGTCACTACTTACGGGACTGAATATCTCGGCGTACCGAGATCGCTCCTCAAGGTCGCCATGGCTATGGCTCGAATAACACACACACAAAATACATTATTTCTGCCCACATGCAAAATACGCCTTTTAGACTTGAAGTTGCGAAAATTACCCGTTACAAACTAAACTAAACTAACTTCATCCAAATTGCAGTGATAATGGTCTTGATAGGCCTGCATAGCTACTCACACATAAAATAGTAGGATTTATTAGATAAAATTGCAAATTACTAATGCTTATTATACCAGTTTTTCCTAGTAGGTTAATTTACCTAGATATTATTTTACAGATTGACGATGATGTGGAAAGCTCGAGGTGATGACGGCCTTGGTCTACTTGCTGACCGCGTTATGAAGATTGCAGTATTTTGCTTAGAAACAATAGAGAATATGCTGTGTTTTAGACTAGTTTCGGCCCCACTGCAGTGCCCAAACGTTTGTTTTTGGTATATACCGACTTTTATGCGATCTAAGGCAGAAGATACTGAAGATACTGCACAAAGTAAGTGTACTTGAAAAATAATATTAATAAATCTAAAATTGGTAGATTATGCATCACCAGCCTTTTTAATTACACACCTGCATTCAGGTCTTTCTAAAAAAGAGTCTTTTTTACGGGAATCTTTATGGATAACCGGCTGCCTTAGGGGGAAGCAGGCGGATTATGTCGTACACCTACCGAATAAAACCCTACGATGGTATCCTTCAGCGTCAATGAGGTGTCGCGGAATTTCTAAACTCAACGTGCCTCCTAACGGAGAGGTCAGGAAAATGTCTGCCGAGCCAGCTAGATTTTATATAATATAAAGTATGTCTCGCCTACAGAACTCATTATTACCAAATTGCCGCTTTAAATGCTTTTTAGGCGCTGCGCAAACGTTGACATTTTTGTGTCTGGTGTGGGATACAAGCTACCAGTGAATATTTTATTTTCATGTAATCAATATAAAATCAGCCGTTCCATGCGCAAACTCACACTTTTTGTGTGCAGTTGCTTCCACTTGACACATACCGACCGCCAATCAAAAAGTGTTCAGTGTAGGTAACTGAAAACTTCAAGTCGTCAGTTGAAGACACAAGCAACACAAAGCAAATTTCCTTACAATTTTACGGCGCTGACATTGACGTGGTTGATTTGCCTGTAAATATTTACGGCGACGTCGTCTACGTCAACGTGTAATCAACACAATAAGAAAAGGAAATGTTTCTTCAACGACATCCATCGTGAAACTGACGGAAGGAAAACAAGCAACAAATTGTTACCAGTGACCAGAAGTAGCAACCGGCGACTGTGTCCGATTGCCGCTACCGGACACAGCAACTACGGTTTCCTATGATGGTGTGCCGTGTCGGTAGCAAAAAGTGTCCACGTTTGTGTAGCGCCTTAATAGGCTTTCTTATTTTTTGCTTATGAATTTTACAAGAAGGTCCTATAACGGATCTTTGCTACTTTTTCTCCTATATTTGTATGCTAGATAACAAAGAAGATCAAAGAATTATTGACTATGAGCTCACGTCCAATGGTGGCGTACACGCCACTGAGATATCACAAAATTTTTTTCCGTCTCGCGTTTACTTTCCACCCCTTGATCGAGGAAGGTTGTTGGCGACGCGCTTAAAAAATAGTTTATTTAATTCCTTTCAAAAAATAAACAATCTTAATGTTTTAAGACATTGCTATTAAATTGTCACAGGCGCTTCATACAAGGAAGCAATCCATATTAAAAGCGAATAGATTCAATATAATGTCGAACGAAAGTTCGGGGTTCGATTCCCCGGTCGAGCGTTAATTTCATGAAAGTTTGTTTTTAAACCAATTTAGAGTCATGTGTACATAGTGATCAGCTGTGCAATACGAATAGAAGTATTATATTAAATTATATACTTATTTTAGTTGGAAATATATTTTGGCACTTGAGATTATTTTTGTTCTTGTGATAACAGATAAGAAACGTTATGACTGACAAGGATAACATATGTAAACAATGGTGTTTCATAATGAACAGAGATAGATGTAATTTAGACAAGGAAGGCAATAGCCTCCGTTTTATTTTGCGCCCAGAAGCAAAGTAAAGGGCTACCCTCCGGGAAGCGGGGAGAGAGGTGGTGAATGGTCTTAGCATACCACGCAGCAGGCTGCGTGGTTATGTGGGACTCAATATGAAACCTAATTGCCTACCCACTAAACACCACCTGGGACTGGCTTTGGCCTGGAGGGCCTTTCTGCCGTATCGGAAGCGACCCCCCTTGGGGAAAGGGGGTACAGGCGGCGAGTAGCGCGCCTAACTAAGGCAAATTATGAATTGGGAGAAGACTCGGCCTGAGCCGCCAGGAGGCAGTCCAGGTCGGCCGAAAGCTTGTTGGAGGGATCCGAGAGGAGTTTCTCGGCCTGCGAACTCGATAGCGAGAGGGAATTGGGGCTGCATAGGAAGCTGCCTCACGAATGAGATGATTTGAGTGAGACTCTGAGGCTTTGAAGAAGTTCTCGGAGAGTGATTTTAGAAATTGTTGGATTGTGGGGAGCTCTAAGTCTCGGTGAAGGTCGGCTTTACGGACGAACCAGGGTGCGTTCGTAGCCCGACGACAAAGAGTTTTGAACTACTTGAAGTTCGTTTAGGATGCTAGGTGGCTGCGTATGTCGTAACTGGTCGTATATAGACCTTATATAGGGTTCGCTTATTGCGGAGAAACTTTTTACTGTGTCAGCCCAGCATACTGTTGAGCCTACACAGGTAGAAGCGCGCGGTGCGTGTTACTTTCTTAACATGGGACTCGAAAGTGAGCCTCGTATCAAGGGTGACACCTAAGTATTTGGCGGTCCTATGCCAGGGGACAGGGGTTCCTAATAATTGGATTAGCGGAATGGTAGCGGAGCGGCGTCGTTTATGTTCGAAGTAAACGGCGGAGCTCTTCTCCGGGTTCACATCGATACGCCATTTTTGAAACCAAGCTCCTAAGTCAATAACTGACAGTTGGATCTTGTTTCGGATAAATAGAAGTGAGGCACCTTTATAATAGAGTGCTGTGTCATCAGCAAAAAGGGAGAGCTGAACACCATTCGACGGGATGGGAATGTCGTTGGTGAACAGTATATATAAAAGAGGGGCAAGCACGGAGCCCTGAGGGACACCGGCTTGGATATGACGCGGAGAGGAGAGCGTTCCTTCGTGTCTGAAACTAAAGGTACGATCCTTCAAGTAGGAGGCCACGAGACGGACAAGACGTTCAGGGAGGCCTAATTTGTAGAGTTTGTAGATAAGGCCTTCATGCCAGACTCTATCATACGCCTTAGTTTGTCGAAAAAGACCGCGATGGTCTTATAACGACAAGGATAATAACCGCTGAGGATATATTCCATTATACGGTGAACTTGTTGGAGGCATGAGTGTTTCGCTCGGAAACCAAATTGGTGGGGGATGATAAGAGAGCCGCCGTCTGTGAGAAACAGATGGCGGCTCATGCGAGTGAGGTTAACGCGTTCGAAGAGTTTGCCCATGGCCTTGAGGAGGCTGATGGGGCGGTGACTGTAGGGGAGGTGGTGAGGCTTTCCTGGCTTGGGGATGCCAATGTCAGTTGCCCCTTTCTACGTAGTGGGAAAATAACCGAGATTGAAGCAGGTGTTGAAGATTATGGCCAATAAGGTGATCACCTGCTCAGGAAAATGTTTGAGGGCTTGGTTGGAAATGCCATCCTCACCCGGTGCCTTTTTGGGCTTCTGTCCTTTGATGATGGATGAAATCTCATCTTTGGACATCTTTGGGGGTGAGTTCCGGCGGTGGACCTCATCCTCCACTGCCTGGATGTGGGAGTGATCGGTGGGATGTGAGCTGGGAGAGCATTGCGCAGCGATGTTGTCTGCAAAGCACTCAGCCTTTTCATCGTCCTCGAAGGTAATGGTACCGTCGGGACGGGAGAGAGGGGGAGTGTGAGTGATAACGTCTATGCGGAGGGCTCTTGCCATCCGGTAGTACGCTGTATGTGAGGGGGAGATATTCTCCATGAGTTTACTCTTTTCGAGATCTCTTAGTTCGGAGAGGCGTGAACGGACTTCTCGTTGAAGAAGATTGGCCGTACGCCTATAGTCAGGGGTGGGATAGAGTGAAGCTCTCCGGAGAGCAGCTCTCTTGGCTTTTATGAGCTTGCTAATATCTGGGGGAAGACTATTATTAGCAACCGGGAGACCCTTTCCTTTTTTTCACCTTAAGGGAGGATTTTATTGGGGTGGTGAGAGAATCGACCGCGGTGTCGATTTTTTCGGGGCTGTCAAAGGTGTCGGAAGAGAGGGTGATAGGGGAGTCCGGAGAGTCCATAGCTAAGGCTAGGGACTCCGTGAAGTCCTTCCAGTTTGTGAAGGTTTTGGTGAAGGGAGTTGAAGGGGGTGGTGTGGGAGACCGGGCGGTGGTCGGATCCTAGATCGTTGAGAGTCTAGATTGCTCGGAGGTTCAGGGAAACTCTTTTTACTAGCGCAAAGTCTAGCACGTCAGGGGTATGGTCGGCGTTGTCGGGATAGTGAGTGACAGCGAGGGGACTGTAGACGGTAAAGTCGAGAGAATGAGTGATATCAAGCAGTTCCTTGCCACTACGAGTGGTAGTAAGACAGGTCCATTCAGTATGGTTGGAGTTAAAATCTCCAAACATAATGACTGAATTGCCTAATGCGAGGATGGCCTCGAAATCGCTCTTGAGGGGTAGGGTTCCACTAGCGATGTAACTGGAGGCTATGATGATAGACTGATGTCCAGTCAAGGCTAGCCTACATACCGTGGCTTCCATATTGGTAAGCGGCGAAGTGGAGATGTGGGAGCAGTGAAGTGACTTCTTGTAGTAAATGGAAGTACCGCCGCCTTTGCGGTCGGGTCTGTCGTCACGTAAAAGAGAATACATTTTGATGGAGAGGCCTTTGAGATCCTTAGGTTTGAGGTTGGTCTCCTGGAGGAGGAGAAGGTCGGGTTTGCGATCTCGAAGAAAGAGCTTAAGCTCTGGGGGTTATTACGCAAACCGCGGATGTTAAAGGAGACAAGCGATAAACCCTTTGGCTTGATACGACCGTGAGATATAATGGGAGCAGTATGCTCTGACATTATATTAAATTAAATTAAATTAATTAAAATCAATTTAAATTAAATTAAATTAATTTAAATTAAAGGGAACACAAAAGGTTGTGATGCTCAGCAAGAGCAAGGAGACGGTCTTGAGGGGACTGAGCAGCGCGCAGTTTGCGTGCAAGGACGGCAATCTCCCCTATGTCGACGCTCCGAATAACAGAATAAACTGTTTTCAGGTCATCAGCCAATGAGGATTGTGCCTGATGTGGGGCGGTGGAAGACCGCGGGGGGTCAGCCTTTTTGGGGCCCCAGGGGAAAACTGTGGGCGGTGAGGGCTGATAAAAACCCGGAGGGAGCCGAGGGGGCCCTGAGGGGGCCTAGGCGGACCCTGAGGGGTCGAGAGAGGCCCTGAGGGGGCTTGGAAAAGCTTGATGCTGAAAAAAATTTTTGAAGGGAGCGTCGGGAATGAATTATCATTGACCGGTTTTGGAGCTGGTTTGGCAGCTTTGGTAGGACGAGGGCGAGGAGCGCGAGGACAACCTCTGTAGTTGGCCGGGTGGTGGCCAGACTGCTGGCATAGGTTCACCGAGGTTGGTGGCTTGGTCATATTTTATGCCTGTGTCGTAACAGGTTTTGGAGAGCCTGGTGAATTGGCCCTTGTGTCTGAGGAAGACAGGGGGCGGGACCTGTTTCTTGGCGAGGGTGGGGGCGCAGCGAGATGCTGGCTTGGAAAGGGGAGGGGATGTCTAGCGACATTAGGGGGACAGCGGCAGCGGCAGGGGCTGCGGAGACAGCGGCAGCGGCGGGGGCTGCGGAGTTAGACGGGGCACCTCTAACTCCACAGCACCCGCCGCTGAGGTGTTCGAATGGCTGCAGCGCGTTTCGGGCCGCGCTTGGACTTCACTTTCGTGAAGGGGGTCTTGTCAGTAACTGTTCCATCGGAATCTGTCGATGCCGTGGAGCAGCTACTGGATGAATTGTCGGTTTGGGCGGGCCTCTTCCGGGAGGACGATGAAACTGACATGGTGTCCGAGCATGAGCACTCCATGGCGTCGGAGTCGCCTGCGGGGTAGCCGTAGGGGCCGCCAAGCCGGCCGTGGCGGGGGCCGGGGACGGGGGGATATGCCTGAGGGGCAAGGGAGGTAAGCATTTTGACGAAAACGGTTGCGTCGATGGCAGCTAAACCTTGGGTCTGGTTATACTGGGTGATTACGGCCCTAACCTGGTTAATGTCCAGAGTGGACATGATTGGGCAAGACAAACAAGAACAATACAAAAAAAAACAAAAACAAAACAAAAACAAATAACAAAAAACAATAACAATATATGAGCAGATCTGCCTCTGCTTCGAGGCAGGGGGGCAAGAACTGCGTGAAAAAAGAGTGTACTCACATTCGGCGACTGCTCTGCCACAGCGTGAGCGGGAGAGCGAAGGCGCGAGAGCGAGAAGGCACTCACCGTACGGGGACGGGAGCGCGGGATCACGTTCAACTAACACAACCGCTCATGAGCGGCGGCGCTAGCGGAATGTGATTCAGCAAGCATGGAGATTAGGCATCTCTTGGGATGATCAAGTTTCACACGAATTGGACGCACATGGTTATCGGAAGTTAAGAAATTAGGTCATCTAGAAGTACCTAGACCCGTTGCTGAAGGCGTCAGCAGGGGGAGTTACATACGTTCACGGACGCTAGTGAAAGAGCGTACGCCGCCGCGGTGTATTATGTCACCCCGGACGAGCGCAAAGAGAGGCAAATTACGTTGATCACCGCTAAGGCAAGAGTAGCGCCGTTAAAGCCGATTTCCATACCAAGGCTTTAATTACAAGCAGCTCTTATGGGCAGCCAATTAGCTGCATCAGTCAAAGAAGAGAGCAGATATGAGATGTCCGTCCAGAATACTCGCGTACAGTGTTGGCGTGGATTAAGTCAGATCCTAGTGCTTTCAAACCATTCGTTGCTCATCGACTGGCTGAGATCGAAGATCACAGTAGGCCATGTGAATAGCGATGGGTACCGACATCACAAAACGTGGCAGACGACGCCACCAGACGTTTTCCTTCCACCTTCGATGAGAGTCATCGCTGGTTTCAAGGACCTGAATTCCTTAGGCTAAGTCCTGATTTATGGCCCATGCAAGTGGACAAAAAAGAAAGTTTAGAAACGGGTGAAGAAAAGTCACCGAAAAGCGTAAATACGCTAAGAAAGAGAGAGCCGTTAAGTCTATCCGACTACAGACGATTTAGCAGCTTTAGAAGATTCCTTGGGGCAACTGCACGCATTTTACAAGCGGTAAAAAAATTCAAGAGATTAGGAAAGTCGGTTAAAGGAGCCGACAATCCACCGGAAAAGTCCTCGGTTTACCTTTCAAGTCTAATTTGACAGAGGAAAGTAGAAAACCTGTCGTCTTAGATGGTAAACACGAAATCGATAACATGATGATTAGAGAAGTTCATCATCATTTCGGACATGCCAATCACCAAACGGTGATGAATGAGGTGAAACAGAAATTTTATGTCTTGAACTTACGTAATATAGTTCGTAGTGTATCACACCACTGTCAGTGGTGCAGGACATACAGTTCAAAGCCGCAGATCGTGCCACAAGGAAACCTTCCTCTGGAAGGAATAGCTCATCATGAGCCGCCCTTCACGTGTTCAGCCGTAGATTATTTTGCACCCATGAGTGTGTCTATCGGTAGGCGACATGAAAAACGTTGGGGTGTTTTATTCACGTGTCTGACCACCAGAGCAGTACATCTGGAGTTAGCAGCATCATTGACACCAGCGTCAATGGCGTTAAGGCGATTTATCGCCAGAAGAGGAAAACTAGCCGTTATATATAGTGATAACGGAACGAATTTCAAAGCTGCGAATAAGGAATTAATTCAAGCATGTGAGGAGTGCTATAATAGCATGAAAGATGAGTCCTGTAAAAAATATATTAATTGGAAATTCATACCGCCCGGAGCACCACATATGGGGGGTGCTTGGGAAAGATTGATAAGATCGATTAAGCTCAGAGGTTAGCCAACCATTTTTGGACGAGATGCTTTAATACCTCGAACGGGCGATAATGGAAAGTTCATAGAACCAAAAGTGGGCGATATTGTCTTGATAGATCATTCGTTACCACGAAATACATGGCTACGAGACAAGATTCCCAGGACATTACCAGGAAAAGACGGTCACACTAGGGTGGTTGACGTCATTACTAACACAGGTATCTTGAGAAGACCTACGTTCAGATTAGTAGTCCTGGTACCCGCGACGCCTCCCAAATGATGGTGCTGACGCACAGGGGAAGATTGTTGGCGACGCGCTTAAAAAATAGTTTATTTAATTCCTTTCAAAAAATAAACAATCTTAATGTTTTAAGACAATGCTATTAAATTGTCAGAGGCGCTTCATACAAGGAAGCAATCTATATTAAAAGCGAATAGATTCAATATAATGTCGAACGAAAGTTCGAGGTTCGATTCCCCGGTCGAGCGTTAATTTCATGAAAGTTTGTTTTTAAACCAATTTAGAGTCATGTGTTACATAGTGTTCAGCTGTGCAATACGAAAAGTAGTATTATATTAAATTATATACTTATTTTAGATGGAAATATATTTTGGGCACTTGAGATTATTTTTGTTTTTGTGATAACAGATAAGAAACGTTATGACTGATAAGGATAACATATGTAAACAATGGTGTTTCATAATTAAGAGAGATAGATGTAATTTAGACAAGGAAGGCAATAGCCTCCGTTTTATTTTGCGCCCAGAAGCAAAGTAAAGGAGGGTAGCGAGAAGAGAGACATACGAGTACCACCAACCCTTGGTTGGTGGTACTCGTATGTCTACACCAGTGCGCTTTCAATTTCGTTTTCATGTTCATTTTGCATTTCAACTTTCAGTTCGTCTTGCGTCAAGCGCTGTGCCATAAGACGCATGCAGCTTATCGTCAACACCCGTGCGCTTGTCGCATGCAACTTGTCTATACCTCACGCGCCTCGGTTAGGCAAACCACGAAGATTCGTAATTATCTTCTGTTCCGGACCCACTTCTTTTCATCGTAACTTTAATGTTCCTTTGAGAAGTATGACCTCAAGCTCTTTATCTTGTTTTTAACCGTTTTACATCATAATTATATTTTTGGCTTAGAGAAATCAACGCGTCGTGTCTTTTTATTTTAATTTATGTGATCTTCGTGCTTATGGTGCCACAATAGTTGATATGTTCGATAATCATCGATAAATTCCAAAGTTTAAACTTTGTCTTCCGCCATTTTGTTTACTAAAACGCACGAAATGTTGCATGCGAACCCACCGGTGATGATCATCATCAGCTTTCGCTAGAGGCATGCACTGTTGTCGAACTAGTTTTAGCGCATGCGCTATTGCATGCGCTATAGTTGCTCAGGCATGCGTTAGAGGATATACCTATTAGGGTCGTGTAGATATCGGTTGTTCATGTCGGGTGAGATGTGAGCCGAGCGCAAAACTATGTAAAAATAATACGGAAAATAAATTTTGTTAATTTGTGAAAATTTCAGTAATGTATGTAAAAATAAGCAATAAATATTTCAGGATTATTGTGCGTGCTAAAAAAAAGTAGTTCTGTGTTAAAAGTGTTTAAATTTGTGCTAAATAAAGTGAAATAATAATAGTTTTATATAAGAAAATTAAAGTCATTTTAATAGTGAAAATACTTGTAAAATTATGAATTAAACAATTGTATTAGTTAAATTATTCATGTTTATTAATAAAGATTGTTGTTTCAACCTTGTGTGTCAGATATTTAAGATTTTTAATTTTGAAAATGTTCTGTAAATTAGGTACATTTTGTTGAATAACTTAATGTGTTTTCATGTGATAATGATGTAATGTATGTCATAATAATAAGACTTTTTGTGTTCTTATGTATAAAATTATGTAACCATATGTTTTATATGAATAAAGATGTTGGGAAAAATATAAGAGCGCAATGGTGAAAATTGATGTTAAGATGTCGCGAAACGGCGCGCGGTGCGTGGTTCTCTTTCGAGAATAGCTCGCTAGTGGCTTAGTAAACTGGTAGATTGGCAATTCGTTCGGGACCAGCTATCAGTTTATATTTAAAGCAAGAAAGAACGCATAGGGAAGTGATAGGAAATTAGTGAAAGTCAACATTGCACTCTTATGGGGAAATTTCGAAGATAAATTGCTGTTTCATTTCCTAAAGTATCTTTCACCACCTATAGAACCTACAGTCCACGAAGTACATCGAGACGTCTAGACCGGGACCGCTCCAAGAGGACCCGTAATCTTAGTCGTCTAACCTTTCTTCTCAGAAAGGGCAACAGACGCTCTTGTGTGATACTCCTTCACGGGATTCACATCCGCCTCGTTGTTCCCGGAACCAACTCGGTGTGATAAGAGTTTTATGGATAGAACGTCTATAAAGACTAATCCCTGTCTGCTGGACCCTTTCAGGATGTGTTGGACATGTTAGGAGCTATCGAGGACTGTGGCAAAAGGGTCACTATATCGATGCTGTGATTTTATTTAGAACTAAGTACGAGTATAAGCATATTAAAAATATAATAAAAATATTTGTCTTATTCGGATTTTATTTTATTATCGATATTCCCTTGCCTACTTTTCAATATGAAATTTAAAACCGTGAAGAATTTATCATATTATATGTATAATATATTGTGTACCGACTCCTTCTCATTTTGTTTGCTTCATGATGAGTTGGCAAATACGAAAAAATTTCAAATAAAAATCTTATTTTGTAGTTTGGTACAACCAATACATTCATACATTCATACATTTAACGTTCATACATTTAAGTTTAAATTTGTTATCAGGAAGATGCTGCTGCACATCTCCTGTTACATTTCCCTCTATCTTCTCTCACGACACCCACGGGACGTTATGGGGTAGTGGACATTCTTACATCGCAACTACACGGTTGCAGGCAAATAAATACACATATAAAATTTATTTCCTTTTTTACCTAAGTACCTACTTACTTTTTTCTTTGCGTATAATGAAAATATTATTTTGCATATTAAGACAATTCAAAGAAGTATGATTTTTTAAACAAAATTTATTAAAAATTAAAAAAAAATTGAAATATATGGCATTAGAACACAGCGTTCTGTACTATCCAGGAGAGGTATTTGTCGACCCGTGTGTAAATCCCAGGGTGTTCGGGTTCACCGCAACGAATACCCCAAGAAACCACGCCAATAACCGCCCAGCGGCCGCTTGACATCAGATACATTAGCGGACCGCCACTATCTCCCTATAAAGAACAATCGCTATAATTAGACATCGGATTATATGCATTAACAATATTATGCGTGCTTCAAACTTTTTATAATCTATTTATACTATAATAAAAAAAATCTGTACATTCAATTCTTTTTGAAATTTAAAATTTAAATTTTCAAAAAATATTAAATTTTTAATAAAGAAGTGTCCTTTTATACAAGGGCTTTATATTTATGTACCTATTATTAATAAGGAAATAAAAATTACAATGGTCTTAAAATTCATTCGACTATTGTTTTATTTTGAAGTTGCGTGATGATTTCGCACGCTATCCCGTAGACAGAGAATCCAATTCTCTGTCTACGCGCTATCCCTATAGATTACGCATGAGCGCCGGACGTCGGCAAGTATGATAGGCACTGTATTAGAATAAGGAACCATAGAGCCCTGGAGCTGCTAATCGTCAAAACTTACGCGACCCCGCGAACCGAACGCGGGCAGACGCGTGAAAGCAGCCCATAGATAATATACGTGGGCAGACGTCGTTGACGGGTGCCTCATAAACCTATCCTGTCAAATGTTTAGGTGGGTTATCTGCGCCCGGGCTCCGACCACACAAACTTAATTTAAAGTCGATGTACTTATTATATATTAGGCAACCTGAGCCTACCAAAGTAATGTCACGGCACCAGACTTAAAATGAAGTCTCCGCAGCGGAATGTAATAATGTACAAATAGACGTCATCGACTTACTTATCTCACGCGATTACAGATAGTATTGAATTAAAAGTTATTTCATTATATTCTAAAAAAATATGACAAAAAATGGCCAACATTATTCATGGCTATTATTTTATTTCCTTTAATGCGTTATCCCATCGTTTTTGGTAAGTAAGATACCTCCACGATACGTGAAACCTAATGGGGGTAATTCCCCACCGAGATCTACAGAATAATTTAATGAACCTATAGTAGTAGTGCTGATCTGGTTAGATCGGTATTAGTGGCGGTAATGGCTATTCGCCTCAATAACGTTAGGAAAGGTTAATCTCTAGCAAAATTTAAATAAATTTTAATGATACGTCTCGAACAACAAATAATAATCTTTTTATAATTTTATAATAAAGCAATACTTGACACGAGTCCCTGCCGGTCTCTGGTCCGCCAGCACAAAGGTTCTCCTCGAAAATAGTAGCCGTGAACGAATCGACGCATCTCTGGTGCTCCCACACCGGCACCGAGACCTCCATCAGCACATCACTGTGTTGTCCATTGTAGGACTTTGCTCCCCAACCTAAGCAAGTGGAAATCCAGATTATTTTCTAGAAAGGATACAGATAAGCCCTAATAATATTATTTCTTGTATAGGTCAATTCGAAAGAAAGGATTAAAAACTTTATAAAATGTAATCCCAACTAGCACACAAAAAAGAAAAGCAGCACAAGCCGAAGAAGTAAAAAGGCAGTTATAGTCTAGTCAACAAGTTCAAAACGTGTTAATTCTTGTTCCCGCTCTTAAAAATATGTGCGTTAGCTCATTCCATTCGTAATGACGTCTAGAAAAATGTATCTCGACGATGTATTAGCACATAAAAATTGCAATAGTTATTTATCAAAATAAGATGAAAAAAAGATAGTTTTTCTTTAATAACTCAAAAACTATTAATATTTAAGAACTTTAAAAAAAATATCCTAAAGGAGGAGAAAATTTCCAATAAAAAAGTCTCGACTCCCGGAATTCTATCTCTATTATTTATTATTTTCATTTAATGCCGAAAATAGCACTCAAATCAAAATCCAGACTCCAAAATGTTGAGTGTAGATACGGGGAAATAAATATACCTACATACATTTCGTGCAACCGATGCGCCTGAATCTCTTACGAACGAGTAATGGCGGAAGATTCATCCACAATGTCGAAATTTAATCCTTCATGGAGAATGGAAAAGTATCTGTTTAGCAGTAGGCTGATGATGCACTTTAGAGAAATCTTTATATCATTAGAATCTTGCTTATGGTGGCGATGTAAGAATCCATTACCGCGGGTACTGTAAGAGGTGACTATGGAATATGTCATAATATCTTTCAATAATATAATATAACCGGCCCACGTAATTCACAGATTAGCAAAGGTTGGCGTCAAAGGTGCGGGAAGTGTTTTAGTGCAATCACCAATCTTTCTGTCAAGCGTGGTGATTATGGCAAATCCTCTCTGCAACAAGAGCGGTCTATGTGCAGGATCTTTAGAATAAGTCGTTGGATCATCACTATGCTCTAAACAAATTAATCGATAAAACTTTAAATTTACCTTTTTTATAGGATAAGGGTAATAAACCAACACACAGTCCACCAAATGGTAAGTGGGTGTTGTGGCCCATAGACATCTACATCTATCCTCGATTACGAATCAAAATGCAGATGCGTTGTCACCCGTGAGTACTAAGATGGAATGCCTCGTTTCCAGTTAAAAGGGTCGCCGGTTCTCTACACTCATCATACGAAACATAGCAGCGTTAAGCTGCTATTTTACACTGGTATTCTGTGACAGCGTGGTCCTTCCCCGGTCGAGCCGATACATTCGTGCTACAACTATACCAGTAATATAGCTGCAGAATGGCTCTACCACGTAAACCTTACACCAGTATCTCGTTAGATATAGAATTCAGTTTTCTTACACGACTGTTTATCTCACCTATAACAACAGCAGTCTCATCAATGAGATTTAGCTCTGCTGGGGGCAGACAGATCGGCCACACATAAGTATTGAAGACTACCGGGCGGTGCAGCTTCAATATGGCGATGTCATGATGGTAGTTGTACATATCGTACCTCGTGTGCCTTCTGATCTCTATCACCTTGAAGTTGTACGTTCGGGAGTCGTTCGTGCGCTTCAAATCATATTCGCCGAGACGGACGAAAAGTTCGTTCGCTTTCCATCTACAAAATGAAGATTTTGTTTGTTATTTACTTTATTTTGTATTCAAATTTAGATTTAAAACACTGAGAAAGAAGATTTTTTAATGTCCATAAATCGTTGTGTAGGTACTAAAGTTATCGTCCACTTAGATCGATGATGCTATCTCGAAGCTACCTCTTACGGGTAGGTGTAAAGAGTCTGATTATTGCGGTTGCTAGTCGGCCTTCTAAGTTGAATATCTATTGATCTTATTGATCTATTGATTCGATTTATTAGTCTCTGCGTAGAGGTATTTTAGTAAAGATCGTCTATTTTAAAACTGCACGCGGCTTCCTTGTATTTTTGATACATTTTGTCACATTTACCGTATTAGGTATCATGAAATATATTTTAGCATTTTACTATCTACCAATAAATATAAGGGAGGTGCTTGTAGTTTTCAATCGACTTCAAAAAAAGAGGAGGTTCTCAATTCGACTTTTTATGTGTGTTACCTCAGAAATTTTGAAGTGAAACTTTTTACGGGAGGGCTTTGAAATTCTGATCCCAACCTTTTTGTGTGACGAAAAGTGGTGGGGGTAAAAACTACGTACCGCGTCATTCAGGTCATTACATACCATAAAGTATATAGTAATACAATTACAATTACAAGATTATAACGGTCTTTCGTTCAAGTACTAATCTATTAATTTTATTTAAGACATTTACTAAGGTACACGTATTTATTTTAGAAAGAGTGATCGCATTTGAGTAATTGCGCCATCAACTACATTTTCTACGTACCACCATGATAGTTAATCAATTTTGGTTCGATAAAATGACTTTACTTATAGAATGTAGTAGATGGCGCTATCAAAAATATGAACATGGGAGTAATTTTTGAAGCCCATTATGGCAGAGCAGCGTTTATTTTAAATAACAATTTGTAAATTTTCATTTAAAATTTTTTTGTTGACATTACCTATATAAAACTTTGGTTTAATTAAATTAAATTACCTGGGTAAAAAATACATAACTAATAGATAATTACCTAATTAACAAACTGACCTAATTAACAAATGAGTATTTTGTGTTATACTGGGATCTATAATAATTACTTCATTCACTGTGGTGAGTCCTAGTGTTGCCTAAACCGATAATTTCTCTTCGAAGATGATACACTGTGACACATATGTATTTAATTTTATGTAAATAATTGACGATTTTTTTTTTATTTAAAAGCTGGTGCTTCTCATGTGGTCCAATATAAATTTGATTAAGATCTGACCAGTAGTTTTTGAACTATCCTTAATAATGCGTATTTAATTGACTTCGACTACATTGATGATGTTCTCATTTTATTTATATTCAAGTCAAGTTGTACAAAATTTAAATTTTACCACTTGTTAATTAGACAATCTCTAGCAGTGTTAACACCTCGTTTACATTAGTACATATTACTACGTTGTACATATTACTTACGTAGTAGTACATTGTATATATTACTTCAATGATGATATAACAGGGTAGACTTTAAGGCATTCATTCCATTTTAGTTTTCTAACGTAACAAAAAATAAAATAAGACCTTTTCGTGCAGTGCGCAGCAGTCAGTACATGTCTGTCAGTTATGAGAACTCCGCCGCAGTACTGCTCAAAGCCCTCGGGCGTGACAGATGCCATCCAGGGCCAGTCGCGAGTGTTATCTGGCTGTGCGCCCACCACGCGGCTCATTGGTCGTGTACTCAGTCCGCATCCTGGAAATGAAATAAAATGCTGCCATCCTTTTTAGAATTTCAAAACTTCCTTATAATTATAATTCTTGCTTAATCAAATAACACTTATGAGCTAGGCGGCTAACCATTTTTGACTTTGCGGGACAAATAAAATCCAACTAAAAGTGTAATGAGTCCTGCAAGTCTCACATACCTCAAAGAATCCTATGTGGGACTTGCAGGACCTATTACACTTTTAGTTAAAATATATAACATAAATCACATAACATAATATACAATATTTTATTATATACAATATTAATAACTATAATAAAAAACACTAAAAATAGTAACTTAATTATCATACAGTACAGTCCTACTCCCCGCGGTATCGTGCCAAGAACGCTGGCTGGGTTTCCCCGCTGAATGGCTATACTTAGTCTTTGAGTGAGAAAAGAACCAGCCCTCTTATCACCAGCAGCAACGACCAGTCGCGGATAGAGTTTCTTTAGGAACTTCAACGCACGTGGACCCCACGGGCCGATAGTCTCTAACAGCAAATGGCACAAATATGTAGTCATCTCTCAGAGACTCATATTTGCGCCACTTACTCAGTTCAGCTGCCTCTGCTTACATGAAAGTCCGTGGAGCCTAAACTTGTCGACGCCGAAACTTTTCACAAAGTTAGCCGCGTTGCTAACGAGTGTTATTTCTCGTATTTATGATACGACATTTACCTTCTTATCGTTTAAGTATATATTTTTACTGGTGCGATTGAATACTTCAATATCTATAATATTGAAGTATTCAATCGCATAGTTCTGAGTCCTATGTTATAACTGTTGAACTCTCTAAACTGTAAAAGTTTAAACTCTAAAATTTGTTTTAATGTTTTTAGAAGGTTAGCCCACACTAGGATTTTCTCCTGTATGGTGGAAGCAGCGTACATACATAAATTGCACAATAACAAACAGACTAGATAGACTATAGACCCGGAATTGTTTGTATTTTGTAAGCCATTCAAATTGTTCCGTGCGGGATATGAACCTGCGGCCCTCAGCGCTGCAATTCAATGCGAAGATACTGCGCTAAGGAGCTGTCATATCATGAAAATTATTGCATTGGTTTATCATTAACAATCTACATTTAAACGGCAATAAAACTAAATGTATTAAATTTACAACAACGAATGTTAAAAATCTTAATAAATGGGGAAGAACTGAGCCCTGTTGAATCCTCTGTTTTTCTTGGCATCACTCTCGACGCAAAGCTCAGTGGGGCCCCCATATATCCAAACTAGCAAGCAGACTAAGCTCTGCAGCTTATGCTGTAAAAAAGATTAGAGAATTCACTAGTGTAGAGACAGCTAGATTAGTTTATTTCAGTTATTTCCATAGCATAATGTCTTATGGGATTTTCTGTGGAGAAATGCGGCTGATTTAGAAACTATTTTTGTTTTGCAGAAGAGGGCCATAAGAGCTATTTACAACCTTAAACCGAGAGAGTCTCTTAGAGAAAAATTTAAAGAAATAAATATATTAACTTTGGCTTCTCAGTATATTTACGAAAATTTAATGCATTTTCACTAAAATAAAGGTAGTTTTAGTAAAAAAAAAAGTGATATACACTCTGTAAACACTAGGAACAAACACAAGCTAGTGATACCAGTTTCTCGACTCTACAGAGTCAGTAATTTATTCTTGGGGCAATGTATACGCTATTACAACAAAGTCGCAGAAAATATACAAGGTATCTCTATTACCAAGTTTAAATATTTAATTAAACAAAAACTGTATAAAAAGGGTTATTATAATATAAATGAATACATGGTTGATAATAACCCCTGGGAATGAGGTGGTCGCTTCCAAGCTGTTTCTATGTAAATAGTTTGTAACCATTTATATTGTAAAATTTATTTAAAAAAAGTCCCGCTGGGTTTCTTGTTGGTTCTTCCCAGTTCCCAGGACTGAGGTTTTTTCTGAACCAGTGGTAAAGTAAAAAAAAAATACTTTCAATAAGAATTACTTGTAATCAATATTGAATAAAAATTATTCTATTCTATTCTGCATATTAATATAGCGGCTGGTAATAAAAGGTTTTGAAAATAATCACCCCGGTAATAGTTACTAAAAAGACATTGTTTTGAATATGGCAGAGCCACGCTACAGCATAGTTTGGCTGCAGCTCGTATGGGACAGCTAGAGATGGGACAGCAGTAGAGGACCAAGATAGCACAAAACACGAGCGTGTAATAACGGCATAATAGTGCGTTTCGTTAGAAACTAAGAGAATTAGATGTCTAAGTGCTATAGCATTCAGGTGGACTATGTTGAGGAACAAGCGTTCCACAATCTCAACTCTTTTAAAATATTGAGCAATTTGTAATGAATTCACACACAATTAAATAAATCTTCTTTAAATATTCGAATATTATTTCTGCTTTTTTTTTTTATAGAAGAAGAGTGACAGGCGAGCACACAGTCCACCTAATGGTAAGTGTATGCTGTGTCCCATAGACATCTACATCTCTTCTCAATTAAAAATCAAAATGCGGATGCGTTGTCAGAGGACTTAGATGGAATGCCTCGTTTCCAGTAAAAAGGGTTTCCGGTACTCTACACTCACCATACGAAGCACAGCAGCATTATTCTGCTGGGGTAAAATAAAACACAAATATTATTGATTTCAATCTATTTAATATAACAGTCTTACAAACCTCTGTTCTCAGCGCGTTCAATTTTGGTTATTACTTGTAATTCGTCCCTGGGAGCAGTGGCGGGTAGATCTCCAGCTAAAGCCTCTGGTCCCGAGTCATCCGGACAGCAAGCTCCCAGAGAACTAAGAAATAAAACCAAAAATGAGGTTTGTACGTTATGAATGCGATAGTTGATTGAAATATCAATAATAATAAATAATGCGGGTTTATTTGCACTGCACTTGTCAGTACGAAGTTCATGTGGAGAACTTTCTTCTTCGCGGCGCATTACCACTTCAGATTATTAATTTAGTAAGCTATATAGATTGATGTTGTTATTAATAGATATGAAATATTTTTTTGTTAAATTTTAGTGACTAACATACTCCACCTGATGGTAATTGGCTGTTGCATCTACTGGACACCTGCAACTGACTTCAAATAAAGAAGGCTATAGATGTTTTGTCACCTGTGAGGACTAAGATGGATGGAAGCATTACAGCCTGTCATTATACTGGTTCTGTTTATCCTTCAGACCGGAACAGCAGTGCGAACACTGCTATTGGCGGCAGAAATTGGTATGATGGTAGTGCCTACTCAGAGGGATTCCTAGATAGAAAATGAGTCCTACCGCCAAGTAATAAGTAGAGTAGGTAGAGAATTATTTTTAAACAAACTATTGTGCAGAAATTGTGAGAGCAGAATTTTTAATTCTGAGAGGTACTTGGTTAAGAAAGATTCTCTCGCACTGCCCCAATGGGTGGTTAGTAAATTTCACATGTCCTAGTTTTTATACAATCGAATTGAGGTTCTCAATTCGACTGTATTCTTTTATGTGTGTTACCTCAGAACTTTTTTCCAAGTGAACCGATTTTGATGATTCTTTTTTTACTTTAAAGCGGCTTTTCATGTGGTCCCATATAAATTTGATCAAGATCTGACCAGTAATTTTTGAGATATTCTTCATCATCATCATCATCATTACAGCCCTTCACAAGTCCACTGCTGAACATAGGACTCCCCCTAGGAATGCCACAAAGCACGGTCCTAACCCACCTGCATCCGTCGACTTCCTGCATGTCTTACCAGGTCGTCACTCTATCTAGCGACCCCCCGGTCGCCCTACACTTCGCTTACCGATACGAGGCTGCCACTCGAAAACCTTTTTTCCCCATCGGTTATCGGTTCTTCGAGCTATATGGCGGGCCCATTGCCACTTCAGCTTACTAACCCGTTAGGCTATGTCGGTTACTCTGGTTCAACTGCAGATATCCTCATTTCTAAGTTTATCACGCAGAGAAACCCCGAGCATAGTTCTCTCCATAGCTCGCTGAGCGATCTTGAGCTTCCTCATACGGCTAGTAGTGAAAGACCACGTCTCAGATCCATAAGTCATCACTGAAAACACGCACTGGTTGTACACTCTCGTCTTCAAGTTTTACCTCATACCTGACGAGAAGATGTGTCGTAATTTCCCGAACGATGCCCAGCCGAGTTGAATCCGTCGATTGACGAGTCGATTGAAGTTGGACTTACCTAGTCGGACTTTTTGTCCCAGGTAAACATACTCGTCAACAACTTCGAGCTTAGTGCTTCCAACTACTACCGGCATAGGTGTGACATGTACGTTACACATGATATTTGTTTTGTCCATGTTCATCTTAAGACATATCCGTTGGGAGGCACTATTGATGTCATTGAGCATAGTGCTTAGGTCCTCCAGCGATTCTGCCATAAGGACTATATCGTCGGCAAATCGAAGGTGAGTGATGTACTCGCCATTGATGTTAATACCGTATCCTTTCCGGTCCAGTAGCTTGAAAACGTTTCCAATACAGCGGTGAAGAATTTCGGGGATATAACGTCACCCTGTCTTACATCTCTGCAGTTGGATAGGTTTCGTACTCTGTTTCTGTACTCGCATTGCCATCGTAGCCCTACTATTTTTTCATAGTCCACATACGCAAGACATAGTGGCAGATTGTACTCCTCGGTCTGCTGTACATACATGAAGGGTATGTATGTGGTCTATGGTGCTAAAAACAATCCGGAAGCCGGATTGTTCGGGAGGCTGGAAGTCGTCGAGTCTGCGTGCGAGACGATTCGTAATGACTCTCGAAAACAGCACGTAGACGCGGCTCAGAAGGGAAATCGGTCTGTAGTTCTTCAAGAGAGCGTTGTCGCCTTTCTTGAAGAACAAAACCACCGTACTTCTGCCCCACGCTTCCGGAGTAGTGCCAATGAAGGACGGAATTAAAGAGCCCTGAAGGACTTCAAGTATCGGTTTTCCACCAGCTTTCAGAAGCTCTGCTTTAATTCAATCCTCACCCGGGAACTTGCCGTTTTTAAGGTGCTGGAGAGCTATTCTAATGTCGCTCAGACTAACGTCTGGAATATCATCGGAATAGTGTCGGATAAGACTTGCTCTCGGATCGTTACTCACACTTTCGTGTGGCTCCTACGATGATGTGTGCAGCTGCCCATAGAACCTCTCAATCTCACTCAAAATCTCAGGTGTCCCGGAAACGACGCTGCCACACTCGGTCTTCAGCTTCGACAGTTGGCTCTTTCTGGCAGACAGATCTCTAGCAAAGACTTTGGAGCCCTGGTTCCGCTCGATCGCTTCTTCAATACGAGCAGTATTAAAGTTGCGTAAGTCCCGCCGCATGCATTTGGAGATCTGTCTGTTCAGTTGCCTGTATGCTATCAAATCTACTGAAGACTGCAGCTTCATTTCCCGTCTAACAGCCATGAGATTAAGAGTGTGATCGGAGAGTTTTTGTGTTCTTCTGCGGCGGGTCTTACAAAACTTAGCTCCGACCGCATGGACAGTTTCCACGAGCTTGTCATTCATATCGTCCACTGCATTGCAATCTTCTAGGAACTGAAAACGGTTTTGTAACTCGAGCTGAAAGGTTTCGGGACTTTAGATTAGAGTACGAGGGGGACGGAGCGTCGACTTCATTAGACGACACCTCTCCAACTTAACGTTTAGGTTCAGTATGCCTCTAACCATTCGGTGATCGCTACCAGTTTTCACCCTCGCGATTACTGAGACATCACTGAACAGTTGGCGTCTAGTCGTCATAATGAAGTCAATCTCATTTTTTGTCGAACCGTCGGGGCTCGACCAGGTCCACTTCCTGTGGGGCCGCTTCTGGAAGAAAGAGTTCATCGTAAAGAGTCTCTCTTTCTCCATGAAGTCGGCCAGCTGCTGGCCCCTTGTGGGTTCCGTTGCCCTAAACCGCATTTCCCTACTTTTCAGTTCACCGTTCTCTCTTGTGCCTAGCTTTGCGTTGAAGTCTCCCATTAACGCCGTATAGTGGGTTTTGGAGGAATGCATGGCTCTAGATATATCCTCATACATTTCTTCGACCTCCTCGTTGGGATGTTCTGAGATTGGTACTTAAACCTGTATGAACTTCAGCGAATACCGTTTGGTGATTCTGAGTATAAGGTACGCAACCCTCGTCAACACACTCCCAATCTTTACAACGTTGTTAACGAGAGACTTGTGGACGATAAATCCGACACCTCCTTACAACAGATGGTCTCCCTCCCGGTGATTGAACAAGTTGCCGGATTCGAGGATTACCGTGTCCTCCCCATCCCTTCGGACCTCGGATAATCCTATAATATTCCAGCGCAACTTGTCTATGTGGCAACCGAACCTCCACCGGAGATTCTTAACACCCCCTGCCACGCCGTTACCATGCTCGCCACCGTAGCCAGGAATAGCAGCGTCACCGGGGACTGGGGGCCGTCTCTTCGTTACTTTCATCATGGGGGTGTATTGCCATAGTTGCTACGGTTGGCAACCGTTGGCAGTTTTTTATTGTAATTTTGATGTTATCAGAAAGATCCTGGATGGGAGGATCTTCTGCCTCAGTTTCCCTCTGTAGCCTCTTACGATACCCACGGAAGATGTGGGGTAGTGGGTATTCTTGCCCGCCACTACACGGGAAAGAGGAGGAGGGAAAGTTATTCTTAATAATGCGCAATTAAATACGCAATACGACCCGATTACATTGATGATGTTCTTATTTTATTTATATTGAAGCCGGTTGTACAAAATTTATAATTTTACCACTTGTTTAAATTTCCGTCTTTACAACTTTAAGGAGAGCAATTATATCCCGACCTACAACGTCTCAAACAAATTTTCTTTAAATTCATCATTAATTATTATGCTCTATACGTACGATCGTTTTGTGCAAAGGTAGTCCATATACTTCATAAAGTCGGTTTTGAAGTCTTCCACTACGCAGCGATGAAGGCGTCTGCAGCGGCCTTTGCTGCCATTCGGTAGGTCACATGGCTGATATACGACATCAGGCTGAACGGTAAGCAATTAGAATCAACTATAGTTGTTAATTTGTGCATATGCATTAGTAACTTACCTGTAAATTAAGACAATGTAATAATTATTTTGTTTACCAGCGACAGTGCTTGATTTAGAGTTCCGACAGCCTTAGGCTAGTTATGAATATGCGCCCTCCACCGGCCTGTTCTATCAGTGCCTACCCAGCCCACTAATATATTTACTGAATTTTTATATTTTGCTAGCTATCCATGCCGCGGTTTCGCCCACATTAAATCATATTTTCTTGAAAAATGAAAATGAAAAATTTTTTATTTCTTTAAAAGATCATACATTATATTGGTATGGGAGTAAATGGGACATGCTTTTAAGTAAATGTATACTTGTGGCAGGATGCCCCGTTCTTCTATAGCAAGAATTAAATAAACACACAATAAATTAATAAAAGAAATGAATTTTCTTGATAGTAAGTGTCGTGTCGTCTTTTAAAAGGAGTAAGCTCGTTGCTTGAAGGTCTATAAGTCGTATCGGTCCGGAAAAATCGCCGGTGGCAGGTGATTCCACAAAGAAGTCTTGCGAGGAAGAAAATTCCTTGTAAATTGCACAGTCATGGTGGACCGCCAAGCATCCAGATGGCATGGAATTTGGCTGGAATTAAGCCGAAGAATTGTTCAGTACACTCGTCGTGGTAAATGCGATAGAAAATGCAAAGCAACATCTCTTCGCAGCTCCATTGAATCGAGCCGATCAGACAGAACTCGGACGTCGATGATTAGAGCCTCTATGCGCTGGATGCGGCCTGTTGGAAGGAGCTGACACTGGAGAGGCCCGGCTCAGAGATGGGAACAGTATTCTATGTGGGACTGAACCTGTGCCTTGTAAAGTTACAAGCGGTGTGCCTGCATGAAATACTGTCCCGCTCTGCTGAGCACGCCAAGCTTTTTAGAAGCCAATTTGGCCTTCTCTTCCAATTGAACGCAGAACGATGCCAAGGATTCCGATGCTAGCTGATACAACATGGAGAGTATCCTGAAATTGAGGACATACAACAAAAGGGTTCCTTATAGCGGTAAACGCGTAAACCTGTGTCTTATGAAGTTTAAACTGTACTGGTATCGTCCTCAATCCGATATTTTGTTTATTAAAGACACGACTTCAGACACAAGTTTGTTCCGATACTCGATGACGTGTTCCCGAGAAATATTAGCACGGCCGGTGTAAAAAGCATCACCAGTGTTAGAACCAGTAACAGCAACATATAATTGATATACAGAAGAAACAGCGTAGGCGATAGCACGCAGCCTTGTGGAACGCTAGCATTAATAGGCTCGTAGTCGGATATGCTATGATATATGATATGCACCGTGTACTACGACCTTGATACTTGAATACTTGAGACCTGATACAAGAAAACTAATGATTGAATTGCACAATTTCTCGGAAAGCCCGTAGGAAGGTAACTTTTAAAGAAGCGCTTTGTACCAAAGCCCATCGAAGGCCTTCGTTATGTCCAAATTAACGGCCAAGGCCTCCTTCTTGGGCTCTACTGCTTCAGAAACTCTTCTATGAGTTATGTAAATTAGAAGATTAGAACTAGAACCAGCTAATTAAATACGGTCAGCATTTGGCGGTCACTAATCTGCTGGTGGTCCTCAAGGTACCTTATGAGCTGGCAGTTTATAATGGATTCCATTATTATGGATAACAATAATACGATCGTGATAAGCCTGTTGTTGGACGGGTCTGAGTGGTCGCTTTTTTAGGGATCGGATGCACTAAAACTATCTTCCATAAGTTCAGGATTACGCCTTGGGTGTTACAAAAGATGCGTTATAGCCGGTGCTAACTCCGGAGCACCCGTCTTCAGTACAATAGGAGTCCATCAGGTCCACTCGACTTGTTAACGTCCAGGGAGAGGAGTGCTTTGCGCACCGAGCACTGTGTATACAGCACATCCAGCATGCAGCACTGACAGATTCGAGAGTCGAGCTGAACTCAAAAAGACAACCTAAAAGATCGACTTTATCCTTTGCGTCATGGGCCAGTGAGTCGTTCTCCCTGGGCAGAGATGGAACAGACGGCTGACAGAAGTTCCCTTAGACAGCCTTGTCAATACATCTTAATAAAATTAGAGGTAGGGAAGAGAGCTTGAGCAGTATAAAATCTTTGTAATAATTCAGTCTTATTTTTACAATCTATTTATTTGTTTTTTACTTTATTATTTATTGAGAATATTATACCAAATTTTATTCTGTACATAAGTGTTGCTTGCAATGGCTTCAGCCTAGTTAGCCTGTGGGTAAATCAGGCCCTGACCAGGAACTAATGTTGTATATGTGTGAGATTTAGAAAGATAACGTTTGTATTTTCAAGGCAAGTTTCGGCCACGGTATCTTCCGAATACTATCGGATGCTATTAACGCGGGGGGAGATATAGCGCCACACCCTTATGTAAAACAGAGACAGACACTGACTATGCTTTGTTAAGTATCTGTGGCATATGAGATATCGAGAAAAATGAGGTTTTCTCGATATCTACATTTTATAACTTTGGTTGTCACTTCAGTGTGCACGGTTTTGTTTTTTTACCTGATTTAAAATTATTAAGAGTCGTCGAGTGTGAAGAGATCAATCAAAAGACATTCAAAAGCAATACAAATGTGTAGGCGTCGCCATAAAGGCGCCAGTCGACTTCACTCTTCACTCGTCACGGTTAAATACACAGTACTCCGTATTATTTAAATTTAACAGTCTCTTAAACTACTTTCGCACAGTTATAAAGCCTTGATCGAGTTATTGCTAATGGTATTAAGGGATTTTACAGAGTTAATTAAATGCCCGATAGGTTTCTTTCTAGTTCGTCCTAGAAAAATATTTTTTTTTGCAAATTGGTTCGATTTTATTTCACTTTTAATGTTTTTTATATAATACTAATATTAATATGGAACAAAACAGTAAATTGTTTTCAATACCAATAATATTTTTTCTCAAAATCATTTTACAATTGAGATTGCTAAAATGGATTGTTTGCAATTGTTTTAATGGGTATGTTATGGTATGGTAATGACGAAGGTGTAACTCTACATTTGCGCTACAGTTACAGTTAGCAAGTTATTGCTACGGTAATTTGGTAAACAGCAAGGGATTCTGAACTTACCCGCCATCATAATGGGAGTGGCAAGATGAGATGGCGGTGACCGTGGAGGAGCTGGACCGAGCCGTTACCCGCTTAAGAGCCCGGAACACTGCACCGGGACCCGACGATATCCCGAGTCGAGCCCTAGTGCTGAGTCTGGCTGCCCTGGAGACAGGCTTAGGCAGCTGTTTACCGACTGTCTGCGGAGTGCCAAGTTCCCCACCGCATGGAAAGAGGCAAGATTGATCCTCTTGAAGAAGGAAGGCAGGGCCGCCGATTCTCCATCTGCGTATCGTCCCATATGCCACTTGGACGAGATTGGCAAATTGTTCGAAAGAATAATCCGATATTTAAATTGTTCGATAAAATATCCCAGGGTGGTGTGGCGTTGGCGATAAGTCTCGATATCGTCAACGCCTTTAATTCTCTACCCTGGGGCGCAATCAGGAGCGCATTGGCACCCCACCAGGTGCCCCCCTACCTGCAATGTGTTATCGGGGACTACTTGTGCGACAGGTACATCCTGTACATGGGGTAAAATGGTAGAGAGATCAGACGTGGGGTTCCACAAGGCTCGGTGCTGGGGCGCTACTGTGGAACCTATGACGCGGTTCTGCGAGTTGAAATTCCCGCTGGCGTAGATATCGTTTGCTATGCTGACGACACGTTGGTGCTTGCCAGCGGGGTCACCTTCGAGAGGGTCAAAGAGCTCGCCGAGCTTGGGTAGAATGTCGTCGTCGCCAAAATCCACGAGTTGGGATTAGAAATAACGCCTCACAAGACCGAAGCCCTATGGTTCCATAAATTACGACGCGGCAGGGAACCACCCGACTCGTGCGTCCGCGTAGGTGGGTCTGAAGTCCGAGTGGGGCGGTACATGAAGTACCTAGGCCTCCACCTGGACAGTCGATGGGGCTCCGAAGAACACTTCGAGCGCCTAGTCCCCCGTATTGGAAGGGTAGCGGGTACAATGCATAGACTGCTGCCCAATCTAGGGGGATCAAGGGAAGAAGTGCGTCGCCTCTATGCAGGAGTGATACGGTCCGTAGCCTTGTACGGGGCGCCTGTTAGGATGAAAAGGCTGGCCATCCGACGCTGTAGAGCTAAAATCTACAGGGTGCAGCGGAGGATGGCCATACGGATCATGTGAGGATACCGTACGATATCCTTTGAGGCGGCGACAATCCTGGCTCCTTTCCACCTCTGGACATACTGGCGGACATGGATGCGAGGGTGTACGACCGGACGAGCGTCCTCCGCCAGAGCGTCGGGAGTGAGCTAGATGAGGTGTTTGAAAGAGTTAAGCGGCAGGAACGACTTAACGCTTTCGTAACGTTGTGCGCTCGCCTCTCTGAAGAGCTTTATGTGCGCAAACGCATTGTTGAAGCAATCCTGACGCACTTTGAAGCCTGGATGCATCGAAGAACAGAAAGACTCACCTACAGACTTACACAGATAATGACCGGGCACGGGTGCTTCGGTAATTATTTGTGTAAGATCGGACGTGAAGCGACGGCGAACTGTTTCCACTGCGGTGGGCAGGAACAGGACTCCGCATCCCATACGCTGGCAACATGCCCAGCGTGGGAACGGGAGCTGACAGTCCTGGTAAGCCCGATCGGTCAGAATCTCTCCCTGCCAGCAGTCGTATCGGCGATGCTGAGCAGGGATTCCGCGTGGAGGGCCGTAGCCGCCTTCTGTTAATCCGTTATGGTCCAGAAGGAGGCTGCTGAGCGGTGTCGGGAGAGGACAGATCCCGCTCGGAGACGACGTCACCAAGGCGTTCGTCACGGCCCTCCCCTTGGTGATGGTGTTCCCCTACCAGAAACGGGGCCTCGGGGGCTCCGAGCGTCTAGTCATGTAACACCTGAGGAGGAGGGTGACTCGAAAGTGGTCTCGAGCACCGTGATAGCATTGCGAGGGTACTGGGGGCAGTAAGGCCTGCCCCCGGGACGTGCTTTAATAGAGCAAAGCGAGAGAGGGGCCCCAGTTGCGTTCCGAACGGAGATCCCGGGACCCCTCCTATACGCTGATGGTGACCACCGTGGGGTTTTGGCAGGTAGGAGTCCGGCATAACCTTTCTGTTGCCCCCACAGCAGAAGGTATCCATGAGGATTTCCCCACGATAAAAAAGGCACGCTGATCTTTACTTGCAAAAGCCTTTGCCCTTTTAAATTCGATCCGACAAATCTGTTTATGGCTCGGAGCCGCGACTCTTATCAGTTCCTTACTCAGTAATTATTTCGAATACATGTGAAGTTCGCAAACACGCATTGGGGCAGCGCGGCGGATATTTGCTTGCCCTAAAACCCTCTCAGCAATGAGAGGAGGCCTGTGCCCAGCTGTGGGACGTATATAGGCTGTGACTTTAATTTTAACTTTACCACAATTGTGTTGCGTAAAAAATAGCGGCGTAAGAGAATCCAATACCTATATCATTCTGTAGGTGTCGTAAGAAGCAACAGAGGGAAACTGACAGGAGATCTTTCTGTAATGAGCTCAAAATATTATAAACTGCGGTGGCCAACCCGTCTGCCAAGCGTGGCAACTACGGCAAATATACTTCTATGACGCAATCTCCGTAAGACTTTTAATAGGCTGTAATGAATGCAATGAAAACCATTTGATTGGTTAAAAAAATAGGATTTCTAATAAAACTATCTGGTACTTAAATTTCGTGTCACTTATAAAAAGAAAAGCACAAATCTTCCATACCTTGGTGTTGGCGCGTAAACTAGTGATACTATTATTTTTCTTACTCAGATGAAAACTTCTATACAAGTTTTTACGCGTTTGTTTTCATTGTTTTCTTAATTTGCAGCAACTATGGTTACGAGGAGCTAAGGTGTTTGAAGTCCTTATATCATAGTCAAACACACAGATGTTTTCGTTTTCTTAAAGAATAAGGGTCCATAGACATTTACATCTATCCTAAATGCAGATGCGTTGTCATGCCTGAGGACTAAGATGGAATGCCTTGTTTTCAGTCAAAGGGTCACCGGTTCTCTACACTCACCATATGAAACACTATTTTGCGCTGGTATTCTGTGAGAGCGTGGTCTTTCCCCGGTCGAGCCGACCCATTCGTGCTACAACCATAATATAGCTGCTCTATAACGTATTATAATTATTCATTTTTGTCCCATCTACGCAGCATAAGCTTAATGTGTCTTGCAGTTTGGTTTAGTTTTATTTTATTAATTACGTGATCCTAAGTAGACGGTAGTAGGTAGTTTTCTTTTCGATTAATGTTGTTAAGTTAAATAATAAAAAAAATTAAAAGACATTAATATTTAATGTCTTTTAATTTAATAGCATCGCGAATTGGTAAAAACCGGCGTTCTTTTGCGACGATTTGTGGTGTGTTAAGTCGGTGTATAATCCCGTGTAGTGTCGGTGTAAGAATATCCACTAGCCCATATCGTCCCGTGGGTGTCGTAGGAGGAAGATGACAGAGGGAAACTGAGGCAGAAGATGGGCAACAGTATTTTCAAAAATAAAAAAATAAAGCGGTTGACAACCCGCCTGCCCAGGGTTGCAACTATGGGAATCGCAATCGCCCCAATGAGACTATTTATGGGGGAGGCCTATGTTTAGCAGTGGACTATTATAGGCTGCGATGGATGGAATTGTTACTGAATATGGTCACAGACTGCAGACTTTCCAGAGGCTTGTTATTTAGAAGATTTTATGTCTGTGGTCTTTTGTTGCATAGCGAGAAAACTTTTGAAAACAAAGACATCATAAGTATAATACCTGAGTCATATTTAGCCCAACGAACCGTTTTGCTCTCCCGTGTCCGATGTGCATGCCACCTGCAGATATGACGTCTTCCCATGAAGCATCTACTAAGTAGGCTGTGAAAACAAAAAGCTATAAAGTGACTGCCTGAATCTGTCCCACTGCTGGGCACAGAGATCTATGGAGCAGTTAGTCTGGCACGCTGCTCAAGTGCGTGTTGACGGACTTCATATGTTTTCGAAAATATCTTATTTCTCAAAGCAGACAATTTCTTTTTGTATTGAGAATGGGCCCACCACCGTAACCTGGCGTAACTTAATGAAACACATTGATTAATTCCTTATAACCAATAGATTACAATAGTAATATTAGTTTTACCGTATCTAACGGGAATACTGAGAAGTTAACAATTAAAATATGAATATCACAATAACCTAAAAACAAACTAAAAGCGATTGTCTAGTAGTTTTCACCGGTATTATAAGTTAAAATAGTGCTCTGGTCAATAATTAATAGTATAAAACAAAGTTGTAGGTATATTCAGCATTTATTTTATATTACATATTTTTTTTATATTACATTAGCCAATTCACGAATATCAAAAGAACTTTTTTTTTCAGATTTTATGATTCCGGTTATATTTTCATAAAATCTTTAGGCCGTTTACTATATAAATAATACTTTATACTACTACTTTATATACGTTTACTATATAATAAATTGGTATCTTTTTTATGTGTAATAAAATTAAGTTACGTTAAAGTTTCTAGTGGGCCCAAAAACGATTGTCTGCTTTGTTGCAGGTTTCTTTTTGTTTAATAAAATAACAGCCCTAAGTAACAGTCCACGTAAATGTCCAGTCCACCATTGAGGATCAAGGCGCAATGCCTCTCAGCCTGCAATCGTGCTAGCTCATAATACCATTGAGACCGGAATACAGCAGTGCACACACTGCTGTTTGTAGAGAGTACTTGTATGACTTGTATTAGCGCAGTGGCCAAGCATTTGGCTGCGGGGCGCAGGTACGTTAGATAAGATAAGATAAGATAAGATGATTTATTTGTTAGAATATGGTATATTAAAGTTGTTACAAAATAATTCGGATCCTAAATATTCTGCCGTTTCCGGCGTACAAATATTTTCAAACAGATTATATTAGAATATAATAGAAAATCAAGACATTAATTATTATATAACTTATAGCTATACTTGCAGCTATACTTGCAGCTATACTTAAAGAAACTAAATAGTATCTATATAAAAACAAAAATGTCAATCAATTAATTCATAATATTTTTTAGGTAAGACATGTCAATAAATTAAGTCGAGATTAATTTCAATAATTACAATTCAAGTCAAATTTATCATTTAAGAAGTCATTTATAGAGTTAACATTTATTTAAAAGAAATTTAAATAATTTACTTTTAAAGATTCCTATATTCATTTTTTTGAAACAAATAGGCAATTTGTTGTAAACATGTATTGCCATTTGCCATACAATATAAATTGTTTGAGTATAGTTGTATTCTTTGCTTTGGTACACACAATTTGTGTATGTTTCTTCTAGTCTTAATTACAGTTGGTACTACTATTTATTCTGTATCGTGGGGGCATTCCGCACGGAACAAATATTTGTATAAAAAAGGGAAAAATTACAGCCTATATACGTCCCACAGCTGGACACAGTTCTGTTCTAATGTCTGAGAGGTTCCTTATCCTAAAACCCTCAAAGAATTTTTGTATGGTCTATAAATTCTTCTTTAAGTTCTGGTATGATCTAGTCATATTCGTCCAACTACAATTTATGAATAGAAAACGCTTTCAGGATACAGGAAATTTTTTCCTGTGTTTTTTTTTATAAAAAAAGAATAATAAAAAGTCGCGGATATAATGCTCTAGGATGTTAAGTTATTAAACCGTTAACCTTTATAGCCTACTGAATTCCACAGCTGAACTTAGGCCTCATAGATTGCCTCATAGGGGGGATATTTGCCATAGTTGCCACGCTTGGCAAACGGGTTGGCCACCGCAGTTTTTTTTTGGTCGTTGTTAGGAAGACCCATCTCCTGATTTGTTTCCTCTGTCGCCTCTTACGACACCCACGAGATGATATGAGTTTTTTTTATAGGATAAGGGTGAAAAACGAGCACACAGTCCACCTGATGGTAAGTGGTTGCTGCGGCCCATAGACATCTACAGCTATCCTCGATTACGGATCAAAATGCAAATGCGTTGTCACCGTCCCGTGAGGACTAAGATGGAATGCCTCGTTTCCAGTAAAAAGGGTCTCCGGTTCTCTACTCTCACCATACGAAACACAGCAGCATTGATTTGCTATTTTATGCTGGTATTGTGTGAGAGCGTGGTCCAGCCCGGTCAAGTCGACCTATTCGTGCTAAAACTATACTTAGATTTATAGCTGCAGCATGGCTCTACCACGTAAAAGGTAAAGTTAAAAGTTATTAAATCAACATTAAGGGACAATTTTCATAGTGTTTTTTATTGTAAGCGAGGGCAAACGAGCATACGGCTATTCTGATGGTAAGTGACGACTGCCGTCCATGAACATCTGCGACACTAAAAGCGTTGCATTTGCTTTGGCGGTCCTTTAGAAAGGAATAGACAGTTCTTGAAGAACCTAGGGAATAACCCTGGAGAATTTGCTTATTTGTAACCGAAGTTTGTCGCTAAAATATATAAAGACTTTTTTGGTCAAAAAATACAATGATGTTTTACTTATTTTCTTACCAATATGTCAACTGTCAAAATATATAAAAATAATGTCAACTGTCAAAATGGCGTTGATAAAGTAGTGCCCTTTTGACCCCTTATTATTTGATTGACTAATGAAGAGCCATCGCATCACAGAGCCATCAATGCAAACAAGGCTGTAGTTTTTGAGTTATAAGAAAGTGGCCATATTAACCGGATGACCATATTACCCGCGCGTACTATGATAATAACGTTGCTATGGTTGATATGATTTAAGAACGTCGTATTCATTCCCGTAAACTCAAAGACATTTAAGTATATCTATATATTTAAATCTTTTTGCGTAAACTATATTGAGTACGTTAACGGCGAATTATATATTTCTAGATTTTTATTATTATTTTAATGACTTATTAATATAAAATTATAAACATTTCTACCACGAAAGCTTTTGAAGTTCCCAAACTTAAATTTTTCGAAAATCTATTACGTATTAGATGTTTACGAAATATTAGTTAGTTTATCTCTTTATTTATTAAATTTTAATATGAAGAGTTAGCTTTATTTTTATTCAAAATTTTTATAAGACGGTTACCGCCTAGTTCTTTAATATTAGTAATTTTTTTCTCGAATTTTAAATCCTAATGGCCATTAATTAAGCCTCAACCCTTCACTTCTTTTATTTTTTATTTTATTTAAGGCAACAAACAGTCATGTATAAAGATAGTAACATGGATAAATATTAATATAACTAAAGACCTATAGCGCATTTAACTAAACTTTTACAATATTTTAAACTTATTGAGCCACTTTTAGGACTAAAGGACATTATAAATTTATTTATTTATTAATACCCTAAGTTCTAAGATAAGGTAACTAGTTAACATTTGGTGTGCAATTGAGGAAAAGAGAGAAGAAAAACCTATGTTAAAAATCTGATTATTATAACACTGACAGATTCAATTCAGATTCAATTAGCGAATTGAGTGATGTATCATTTTCAGTGATGGGAGTGAAATCAGTGAATCTAGTTAAGATTATTCACAAGCCAAACATTGAAAGAGAGCGGATTTAAGCTTTGATACTGAAGTATTAAATAAATCAATATCTGTGAATTTTTTATTGTAAACGTTAGTGGAACGATACACAAATGAGTTACGTGTATAATTTTTATGATATCGTGGAGTTACGAAAAGTGGTTTTGGACGTGAGGAGCGCACTGGCAGACGGACTCGGGAAACAAATGACAATCTGCTCTCTTTTACTTTTAACTTTCGAAAACATAAATATAAGGAACAATAATGCTTACATTTCAAGGCACTTCCATGGGCACCAAGCACAGCCACAGCCAGTAACACAAGAAGCCGCATGGTTTCATGTAGAGAACACTCTTGCTACAAAACGCGTTGTGCGTTCAATCTCACCATTTAGGCCGGAGCGGACGCTACGATAAAATTCGTACCTACCGCATAATCCACAGGATGTTCCTCGGCTGATAGCATACGTGTGATGAGCTGATGTAAATGATTTTATATAACGGTTTATTTTACCAAAATTTGCATTTGTTTTATATCATCGCATTGCATCTGAGCAAAGATATACATATTATCATTTCTGATATGTTTTTGTTAATATCTGGACAACGTTTAATATAAAGCTTTTATAATAAACTTTATTATATATAATTATTTTAAGTATCGTGTTGTGGTGTAGGAGAATCCACTACCACGTTCTATTGTCGTAAGAGGCGAAAGGGGAAAACTGGAACAGAAGATTGAGAGGAACTGGAGCTTAATCATACTGTCAGCAGTGTAATATCACATCACAAATTCATATGTCATCACTGACAATACACACTGGTTGTACAATCTTGTTTATAAGTATACGTGACGAGAAGAAGTGTCGTAATCAAAGATATTTAAATATATAGGTATACTAGTCGTAATCTCTCAAATGCTGTCCAGCCGAGTTGGATCCATCGATTGACTTGTCGGTCGAGATTAGACTTATCTAGTCGGACAATTTGTCCTAGGTAAACATACTCGTCAAAATCTTTGAGGGTAGTGCTCTCAACAACTATTGACATAGATGTGACATGGACGTTACACATGACCTTTTTTTTGTCCATGTTCATGACACTATCGAGGTCAAAGAGTAAAGTGCTGAAGTCCTCCAGCGATTGTGCCGTAATTTCTATATTGACGGCAAATCGAAGTGGAGTGATGTATTCGCTATTGATGTTGATACCGTATACTTCACAGACCAGTAGCTTGAAAAGATATTCCAATGCAGCGGTGAGGAGTTTCGAGAATATAATGTCACCCTGTCTTACATCTTGACCACCAGTTAGTAGGTTCTTTAGTATTTTGGTTCTGTACTCGGATAGCAATCGTAGCCGACAGTCGAACTGGCACCGTTGAAGGGACTATACCACAGACAGACTTTCTCATTGTCCACATACGCAAAACAAAGTGGCATATTGTACTCTTCGAACTATGGTCTATGGTAGTAAAGCCTCTTTGGAAACCGGCTTCCAAGCGAGACAAGAATGGCTCTCCAGCCATTCTAATCTCGGTAGTGTATATAAATAGTTTCGGGTGAGACTTGCTCTTGGATTGTTACTCACACTTGCGTAGGTATGGCTCCAACAATAATGTGTACAGCTGTTTGTAGAACCTCTCAATCTCCCTCAAAATCTCAGGTGTCCTGAAAATGACGCTACCACAACCTGTCTTCAACTTCGTCAGTTAGTTGGTAAGGAATCATGAATGAATAAAATGATTTTATTTCTAGTAAATCATTTTATTATTATCAACCCATAAAAACCAGTTCTTTAAACTGTTATATCTCGCTTAACAATCACGCTGTTTTTAGTCAGCGTTCGTTTGGATATAAATGTTGTGAATTATCGAGATAGTCGATATATCTTCCGTCGGCGGTAATCTTGTCCTGTTCTCATAGTCCAAATGTGACGAATTTATGTGGTCAAAGTCTTTTTTATACGGGGATCTCATGCGGTGTCACGTCTTAATATCATATTAATTATTTTATAATTATTAGATATAATAAAATATGTATCTTCTTATTCTTTATTAGGCCGTAAAAGTCTCTCTCGTTGAAAAAGTAATTGACGCCGTCACACTTGCCAGGCGGATTGACGATCGTATTAGACGTCTCGCATAACCTCTAACTACGTAGTACTGTTATTCGACTGGGAGCAGAGTTAAAACTCTGCTCCCAGTCGCTGGTCTGGGTATTTTCCGCTTAGCGTAAACGATTTAGTTATACCGCCATCTATTGGTAGCTGTAAGATATTTGTAATATTCATTTTTAGTCGCCACATAAAAAGTCACGCGTTCGCTAGTAATTTCAGATTTGTTATCCTATATTTTTATATGAATCTAGATTGAGAAACGACCCAACATCAGGTAAACTTTAAATAGCTACTGCAACCAATAAAATGCAAATGACTTCGAGTTGAGAAGGCTAGAGATGGATTAAATTAATGTCGACAGCGCCATAAGCTAGCAGCTCTTCAGTGTCCCTCTGGGGGCCATTTCTATTAATTATTACTACTTATTTTGTAAATAAATTAGATTATTATTTATATTATGCGTGATTGAAAAACGTGATGAGAGAGTGAGGGCCTTAGAGTATACATAAGCAAGTAAGGTAAGGGCGATGTAGGAGTAATCAAGTAGGGGCGCGCTTTGGAAGCTCTAATTCTCTGTAGAAAGTTTTTTTTTTTCGTTTAAATACTTCTGCGTGCGCCCCTTTGTAATCTTGCGCCCCCAAGACACATTGCGATTGATTCATTCACAACGAAGGTTATTCGAACCCAGTCGGAAAAAAGGAGCCCTGACAGCTGATAAATAAAGCAATGATTCTTAAAATGAGTGATTTTGATATAATGATGACAAAAATATGATGATATAATTTGTATTAAAATAATAGCCGATTAATTAATCATGCTCGCGTGGCTCCAACTGCTCCAACCAACATCTATGACGAAATTGAATTTGTCTTACATTCCTAAGGGTAATTGTTCGGTCTACAAGTCTATGCTAATGCTCTATTATTTGTTCGACGTACATAAATTAAACCTGCCTAATAATAGAATGGAATTAGGGTAGACCTGACTCAATTAACATGCGAAGGACGGACTAGCTTCTATAAATAGTGATAAATATTTGTCCTTACCAGACTGACATAAAATTTATTAGCGCCTAAGGAATTGTACGCAATCACCAGCTTGTTTTGTCATGCACTTGAGTTAGCTATTGCTGGAATTAATACCCAAAAGATCTTAGTTTATTATTTGTGAGCGATTTGCCTGAAATGAGCGATAGTTTGCAGATAAAGAAAATTCATTTTCTTCTAATCAAAGTCTGCATTTGCCAACACTTTTCTTATTCTACCTGGGTTGACTGGCACAGAATGCCACAAGGCATTAAATCCACCCCTT
Organism: Parnassius orleans; assembly: GCA_029286625.1. NCBI lineage: Eukaryota > Metazoa > Arthropoda > Insecta > Lepidoptera > Papilionidae > Parnassius > Parnassius orleans. The sequence goes on along the minus strand of JAGSMP010000102.1, from coordinate 895,850 downwards.
GCAAGACCAAGGTGATTACAATAAATAATAAATAAATAAATAAAATTGACAAGACCAGCTATTAAGAGTCACCATTTTGAATTGGCTTCTATTTTTTATTGATCATCACGAATATCAATAAAGGTCATTATATATACGTCGCAGCCAACGCGCGTCGCCTTGCCGTCGCCGTGCCGTTGCCGTGCCGGTAAATGGAAAACCGCCCAATTAGGTTAATTAGCCTTTCAGTTAACAGCCTTGCCTTTTTACTAAACGGCGCCGTTTATGTCGCAGCCAACTAGCTTAATTAGCCTTTCAGTTAACAGCCTAGCCTTTTTACTAAACGGCGCCGTTTAACTTGCGACCTGAATGATATTTCGAGCTCTTGCAGCGCTTTGACCCAGAAATGAAATGATATTGCAGATTAATTTCTGGGTCAAAGCGCTGCAAGAGCTCGTGGGGCTGTCCAAAAGCCGCCACTGCCATCGGTAGTCAATTCTTCGAACTATATGGTCGTGGCCACCGCTACTTTGGCTTACTGATTCGTTCAGCTATGTCAGTCTTCTTCTGTTGCGGATATTCTCGTTATTTATTATTCGTGATATTAAGATCTTTGAGTGACTTTCAGCTTCCTCGTACGGTTAGAAGCGAAGAACGACGCTCCGGTTCCGTAAATCATCACTGACACGTACGTGTTGTACACATTTGTTTTAAGGTTCTGAGGAATACCCGACGCGAAGATGTGTCGCAATATCCCGAACGTGGCGTAGCTGAGTTATATTTGTCGGTTGACCTCTTGGTAGTCTTACTAGTTGGGTGCTATGCATACCGATTAAGTTATATATCAATACGTATGCATAGTCAAATCATAATAAACCTTGTTATTGCTATGAAATACCAGTGAAGATATTCATCATTCAAAGACAATGGCTGCATTGATTAATAATTTACTATAACTATTATGAGCCGTGGTAGCTCAGATGGTTAAACGCTCGCTGTAAGTTTCACAGTACGCGAGCAACCCGGGTTCGATCCCCGTCGGCACCATTGAAATTGTTAATTGCAATTTTAAGTGCTGATTTACCACGTGCTCGGCGGTGAAGGAAAACATCGTGAGGAAACCTGCATGTCTGAGAAATCAAAAAATATATTTCGAAGACATGTGAAGTTCGCCAACACGCCGTTTCCTTGCCTAAAACCTTCTCAGAAATGAGAAGAGGCCTGTGCCAGCAGTGGGACGTATATAGGCTGTAACTTTACTTTACTTTACTTTTTATAACTATAATATATTATAACTTTTTTATAGAATAAGGGTGACAAGCAAGCACACAGTCCATTTGATGGTAAGTGGATGTTGCGGCCCATAGATATCTACATTCATCCATCCTCCATTAAAAATGACTATGCAGATACGTTGTCACTCCTGAGGACTAAGAAGAAATGCATTTCTCTACACTCACAGCACAGCAGCATTATTCTGCTGTTTCACGCTGATATTCTGTGAGAGTGTAGTCCTTCCTCGGTCGAGTCGATCCATTTGTGCTGTTGCCATAACAAAGCTACAGCGTGCCTCTACAATATAAATAATACAATTACAATTATACAATTTTCGATAGACACGCTTGAAAGTGATAAACTTTATCACTTTCAAGCGTGTCTACTATTTTTTTACTTCTCAGTACGCGGTTGTACAAATTAATTAACTATATAGAGAATGTTTTTCAAAGTTCTGATAAGTCCTACAATCAATAGAAAGGAATATTTATCTCTGCCGGAAAATTACGGAAAAGTAGTTCAAATATAGTCGTTATGCAAATACAGGCTTGGCGTAGATTGTGGATAAATTCTGCAGGCAGACGCAATATTGAGACGCAATTAAAATACTGGTAACCTAATAAGCCGTTTCACACTGACGCAAACGCACTTTCGTTACAGTATGCAATATCGTCCTGTGTACATTAATTATGCAGAGACTCAGGAATTTTGGCTCCGAGGTTTCATTGCTACTGTTTTCATATACCTAGGATTTTAAAAGTTTTAATTTGTTTATAATTTGGAGAAAATCTTGATTAAGTTAAACTGAATTCTTGTTTCACTTCGAATATATGTTGAGACTCTTTTCGAAAACGAGAACAAAGGATTAGGATTAGATACGTATGCACTTTCCGTCCTCATGAACTTTTTGCTAGAGACCGCAACTTGTCGCTCCGAACAAAATTAATTCGGCGTTATAGGATAATAAGAGCGCGATTCTTCCGTCTTTATATAATAACCTCGGTAAATTTGTTTTCGTCTTCACATAGAGCTTCGCTTCGGGCGCTTAGACCTCGTCCGCAAATCGCGATGACATTCAGTCCTGTGTGAAAGAATTCTCGTCTTCACATAGAGCTCCGCTTCGGGCGCTTAGACCTCGTCCGCAAATCGCGATGACATTCAGTCCTGTGTGAAAGAACTCTATAATGTGAAAACTCGTCAGCGGGCGCCAGCGCAGGCGGACTGGATAGACTTGCCTAATTATTAACCAATGTCCACTTTTGGTTGCGTCTAGCATAGCCTTCGATTGTTTCTGGTATTTTCAATTTGTTAACGTAAGACAGGTTATTAAGGTAGGTCAGATATTTTACGACCGATTTTGATTTTAGGTTAATAGTGCTTATTTACATGACTGTGAACAGCGTAAGCAATTTTGCATTATGTTACTAATTCTTAATTGCCTAGCGCACTTAAAATTGCAATTTACAATTTCATTGGTGCCGGCGGGGATCGAACCCGGGTTGCTCGCGTACTGTGAAATTTACAGCGAGCGCTTAGCCTTATTTTAAGTGCTGGTTAGTTTGGTTTACATTATCATCAAAATATTACAAGGGATTTATATAAAAGTTGGAAAAATAAATACTAGGGAAGTTAATTAAGATTTAGTGAAATTGGTTTTTTATTATTTAGTGTAGTTTACAAATATAAGATTTTAGTAACGAGTTTAATTTTCACCTTTTATGATGCTGAGACGTAACTCAGCTCACAGGGATCATTTTGAAATAAGTGCAGGAGGTGAAATATGGCAATATGTTTTTAAATTGTAAAAAAACTTTATCGTACAAATAATGTTTCGGAACATTAATAAAACATAACTAATAATCATGTCTACTTAATAAAGTAATCAATAAAAATAACAAAAAAAATTGAAAGGTAGAAAATATTAAACATTTATATTAAGTGTAAATACCTAATAATCATTGTAAATAATCAACATTTTATTGTAAATTATAATATACCTAATATAAATATTGAATTAATAAACTTTCATATACGCTTAGCTTAATAAGACTTTTTAATAGAGAGTCCTGTGCCTATTAAAGTATAACGAAATGTTGAATTAAAATTTCATGCGAAAAATTTAAGCAATAAAATTAACATCAACCGCTTAAAAATAGAAATTCAATATAAAGGTAAGTAATATTTTTAACTGTTATTTTTATCTGTTAAAAAAAATAACAAATAACTTTTAAAAAATAAATAAATTTAACCATTAACGCCATGTCTAAAATGAATCTTAGCTCGACACTTGTCTTCGTTTTCCTTAGTAAGCAAAGTTGTCACTAATATACGCAGGTAGTCGTTTCACATTTTTAATATTACACTGTAAGAAAATGTTCCGGTTATATATTATATCCATAAATAGTTTCGAAATTATTGCCTTCACTCCAAAAATGGATAACAGGAAAAAGCAGGTAAACTTTCTGGGTTATTCTTTACTTTTAGGAGTACTTTGCGTTTCATTGGGTAATTAAAATTCAATATTCTTTATTTGTTCTCACATGACTGAGCAGTAGTTAGTTTTATTTAAAAAAAGCAATCGGCCATATTTCAGAGGGCTATGCTCGGGGTTTCTTTGCGTGATAGACTTAGAAATGAGAATATCCGCAATAAAAGCAGAGTGACCGACATAGCGTAACGGAAAAGTAAACTGAAGTGGCAATGGGCAGGCCATATAGCTCGAAGAATCGACAACCGATGGGGCAGAAAGGTTCTTGAGTTACAGCCTCGTATCGGTAAGCGTAGTGTAGAGCGGCTCTCCTCTTGATGGAGTGACGACCATGAGGAATGCAGGAAGTCGAAGGATGCAGTTTGATCAGGACTGTGCTTTGTAGCATCCTTTGTAGGAGGTCTATATTCAGTAGTGGACTTCTGATGGGCTGTAATGATGATGATTTTTTTTATAGAATAAGTTTGACAAATGAGCACACAGTTCACCTGATGGTAAGTGGATACTGTGGCCCATAGACATCTACATGTATCGTTTTTCTACATTATCGTCTTTGTTATCGTCGATTAAGAATCAAAATGCAGATGCGTTGTCACCCCTGAGGACAAACTATCTCTGCATCTCTGGATCTCTGATATTCTGTAAGACCGTGGTCCTACCCCGTTCGAGCCGACTCATTCATGCCACAACCATAACATGGCTGCAGCGTGGCTCTACCACGTAACTGATGACGATGAATCGGCCATATTTGCAAAATACTAGTTAAATAAAATTTAAATAAAAGTTACAATAACGATTTTTATGGAAGTTGCAGCTTAGCAGCTTTTCGGGACATTAATCTTAACAATGGAATGTTACGTTAAATTCATTTGTTTTATAGAAGGGTGATTAACGAGCACTTATTGAAATGGCGGCGTGATATCCACTGCTAAATATCATTCGAAAGAGGGAAATAAAACCGGAGATCTGTAGCAGCTGTTTCTTAAAAAAATATCCAAAATTGCCAACACACCTGCCAAAATTGCCAAATAAGGAAAATTTTCCTCCCATAAGGCAATATATGGATAGGCAGTTCAGCAGTGGACTTTTGATAGGCTGAAATGAGTGAAAAAAATCCAAATCCAATTGACGGTAAGTGGACCAACGTCTATCTTCCATGTAGAATTTATAATAGAAATGCGTTATCAGGGATCCCTATGGGCTAAGATAGAATTTCTCATTACCAGTAAAAATATTAATAAAACATTAAAAATTATACATATAAGTTATATTCAATAAGTTTTTCAAACTTTTTGGAACTTATTATAATCTTTTTCAAGCGGAAATTCCAATCTTCTTCTGAAGCACTGTTTAATGTTTATCCCATAAGATAAACAAGCGAACGCTCTTTACAATTTTAATTGGTATCGGAGACATGTACTGGTATCAACGGTATGTAGAACATACGTGTATGTAATTAAGACTGGATCTGACTTGTTACGTGCGCTTTCGTAATCTCCATAAGTTTCAATTTGCATTAAATTTGCTGCTTTATCTATATTTATTCGCTTAATGGATACTAACGTTTAATTTTTTAGCCGACTTTAAGGAAATAATACATATAAATAATTTATTAGACACTTTCTTTCTTTTAAGTCAAATATATTTATATTATTAGAAGGCTCCGTGGCGCAGTGGCTTACCAATGAGTTGTTGCGCTGGGGGCCGCGGGTTCGAATCCCGCACGGAACAAGTATTTGTATGCCTATAAATAATTGTTCCGGGTCTGGATGTTTGTCCTCGTGCAATTTATGTTTGTAAACTGCCTCCACGATACAGGAGAAAATCCTAGAGTGGGGGTATCGTTTTTTAAAAAAAAAAAATCATATTTTAATCAGAACATGCTCAAAATATAACGAAAAATATCAGCACATTGATTTATTCATGAGAATGAGTTTATATCCAAAGTTAAAGCAAGTAATGTTTATGTATTAGCTATGATGCTGTACTTACTTTTTACTACCGCATTTGTCTTAACAATAATTGTCTACGTCCTTGACTCAATATTCCAAACAGCCACATCAGCATTTTCATAAGAAGTCAAGTTAGATTTCTAAGTAATGTAACAGAAACAGAAACAGAAACAGAAACTTTTTTATTCAATATAGATTATAAATAATACTTATTGAAAGTCACTCTTTTGTCTAATTACCACTGGTTCGAAAAAAAACCTCTGTCCTGGGAAGAACCAGCAAGAAACCCAGCGGGACTTTTTTTTTTTAAATAACAGCTTACAATCATGTATGTTACACAATTAACCACACAAAACAAATTAGAAACAGCCTGGCAGCGAACACCTCATTCCCAGGGGTTATTATCATCCATAAATTCCTTAACATTATAATAACCCTTTTTATACAAACTATGTTTAATAAAGTTTTGAATTTTGAGCAGGTCGAATTTTGTATATTTTCTGGGATTTTGTTGTAAAAGCGTATACATCGCCCCAAGAATGAATTACTGACTCGGTGGAGTCGAGTAATTGGTACTACTAGCTTGTGTTTGTTCCTAGTATTTACAGAATGAATATCACTCATTTTTGTATAACTACTTTTATTTTTGTGTACGTACATTACATTTTCATAAATGTATTGAGAGGCCAAAGTTAATATATTAATTTCCTTAAATTTTTGTCTGAGCGACTCTTTAGGTTTTAAATCATAGATTGCTCTTATAGCCCTCTTCTGTAAAACAAATATAATTTCAGTGTCAGTTGCATGTCCCCATAGCAAAATACCATACGACATTATGCTATGGAAATAGCTAAAGTAAACAAGTCTAGCTGTTTCCACACTGGTAAGATTTCTAATCTTTTTTACAGCATATGCTGCACAACTAAGTCTGCTTGCTAACTTTGATATATGGGGGCTCCATTGAAGCTTCGCGTCTAGTGTTATTCCAAGAAAAATGGTGGTGTCGACAAGACTCAGTTCCTCCCCATTTAAAATTACATTAGTATTTAATTGTCTGACATTTGGAGTCATAAAATTCATACATTTCGTTTTAGTGCGACAATTTACTAATTTAGATACAGAATTATTTACTTCGTCATATTTTATTAATTGTCGTTTTAATTTGAAAATTAATGAAGTGTCATCAGCAAATAATACTATATTATGGTTATCCCCTACTATGTAAGGTAAGTCATTAATATATACAAGAAACAGAAAGGGGCCGAGAATTGAGCCTTGAGGCACGCCCATTTGTACTATCGACCCGGAAGAGCTCATACTATTCATGACAATTTTTTGAGTTCTGTTACTTAAATATGAAACAATTAATTTAAGAGCATTACTTCTTACACCGTAGTGTTGTAGTTTCCTGATTAATGTTTCATGGTGAACACAATCGAAGGCTTTGGATAGGTCACAGAATATACCAAAGCATCCTGTGAATTCTCCCATGCATTGAAAATATATTTAATCAGCTCAACACCAGCATCAGTTGTCGAGCGACCCCTTGTGAAACCGAATTGATTTTTATGAAGTAAATTATTAACATTAAAAAAAATTAACATTTGATCAAGAATAATTTTTTCAAAAATTTTACTTAGTGTTGGCAGTACAGAAATGGGTCTAAAATTGGCGAGGTCTAATGTACTACCAGATTTAAATAAAGGTATTACTTTACTATGCTTCATCAAATCAGGAAACACACCATATTCGATACTAGTATTAAAAATAATAGCTGGTTGAGGCGCGATTATATCGATTATAGACGCAATAACTTTAACGGAAATGCCCCACAGATCCGCAGTTTTCTTAACATCAATAGTTTTAAAATATTTTACAATATCTTTTGATGATATTTTATGAAATGTAAAATTCTTTATACACGCATTTACATTTTGTTTAAGCAATGATTCGGCGACGGCAGGAGAAGAATTCAGTGACATAGTGGTTAAGATCGGAATATCCGTAAAATACTTCTCAAAAACCATTGCAACATCCTGATCTGATTCCGTTAATTTGTTGTTAAAACTCAACCGGTAGTTTGAATTGCGAGAGTTGACCAGTTTCACTATTAATTATACTCCACGTCATTTTAATTTTATTAGAAGCCGTCTTAATTTTGTTGCTCAAATGCAAAGACTTGGCTTTGGAGCACACTCCTTTAAATATTTTTGAATATTTTAAGATATTCCTAAATTCGACGCTAGGTTATATGACCTTTCATGGTAAAGTTCATATAACCTTTGTCTCTCTTATGGACTCCTACTGTCGCCCATTCATTGAAAGCCTTCCGACTGTTCAAGGAGAACGTTTTAAGTAAAAATATTATCAAATTCATTGCAAATAAGTTTAAACACTGTTCCATACAAAAATTAGGATCATTTTGGTATGAAAGTGATGGAAGTTTCTTCACTATGTTACTTCTAAACTTCTCCAAGCGACGTGCATTTACAGGAACAAACACAATTTTCTCATCTACTTGCTTTTTGTGAACATAAGGTAACGAAACTAACTGTCCACAGTGATCAGAACTCAATTTTTGAATTATACATTTATGCAACGGCTTAACATTTGTAAAATGTTATCTATACATGTTGCACTACATTCAGTAATACGCGTTGGCTCTAAAATAAATTAAAAAGACCATATGATTTAAACAATGATCTAAATTTAATATTGGTGGTGGAAGCTTCTAGAGATTGATATTAAAGTCTCCACATATTACAACAGATTTATTCTGTTTATTAAACAACAAAAACTTCCTCCATAATTTTTTCAAAAGTATTGTATATAGAACATGGGGTCTGTAGACGCTCACAACAATGAGGTGCTCAAACTCAACACATGCCATTTCTACAGTTCGCTCAACAGAGAGGCTCACAATATCTTTACGTTCCTTACATGTTAATAATTTACTAGCTAATATTAACGAGCCACCTCTTAAAACCGTTTCTCTATTGAACGAACTGACCACCTGGTGATTACTGAAATTAAACATTATGTTATAAGCTTTTAACCAATGTTCAGTAATACATAAAATATGAATATTGTTGCTATTTAAGAACAATTCAATTTCTAACTCTTTGCCTATCATACCTTGTATATTCTGATGCACCAGGTGTAAACAATTTTTATTATCACTCTGTGGAGTCATACAATGAAGGTTTTGTAAGCTACATTCTAAATTATTTAAATTATTATAACTGCTAGAGATTACCTCTATTGTCTCATTTTCTAATTTAAATTACTTGGAACTGATTCCAAATTACATATTAAGTCATTACACTGCTCAAAAGAAGCAGATGTCGGTGTAGCCAAGTCCTTGGCTGAGTTAATATATCTACACTAATATTATAAAGAGGAAAACTTTGTTTGTTTGTTTGTTTGTTTGTTTGATTGTAATGAATAGGCTCATAAACTACTGGACCGATTTTAAAAATTCTTTCACCATTCGAAAGCTACATTATCCACGAGTAATATAGGCTATATTTAATTTTGAACAAAAATAGGGTTCCGTAAGATATTAGGGTTTTTCGGACACAAGGTGTAAAAAATCAACCAAAAAAGTTACTTATTTTGCGTACCCTGCCTAAACTATTAAAGATAGAACCATAAAATGTTCTAAGTAATTGTAGATCTTATAAATATCTACAAAAAAGTCCGCGACTTACTATACCTATCTATGTCGAGTGAGGCACAATAACCATTTTTATTGAAAATCTTGATTTTTTTAGACTACATTTAAACGCGTTTATTTTACTCATGCTATTAATCCTTATCAAAATAAATTATTTCATCACTAAGTACAGTTAATGTAGATAATATTTGGTCTTTGAATGATTAAAATTGGACGTTTGGTTCTGAAGTTATAGCGAAATTAAAATATTACGATTTCTGCTGCACGGCCCGTTGCGAAGTAGGCGTTACCAAGGCCCGGTGAGCGTGTGGGAGGGGGAGTTTAGATCTATGAGTAAGGTACCCGCGCGGCTCAGTCGCGCGGTCGGCTCCCTACGCAGCGGTCGTGCGTGAAGTCTAATAATTTTCGTGCGATTTTTTTTAGGTTTCGTTCTTTAAACTACACCTACGCAAAAGTTCTTCTCAGAGCTAAACAACAGTTCTTCTTAGAGCTAAACAACAGTTCTTCTTAGAGCTAAACAACAGTTCTTCTTAGAGCTAAACAACAGTTCTTTTCAGGGCTAACCAACAGTTCTTTTCAGGGCTTACCAACAGTTCTTTTCAGGGCTAACCAACAGTTCTTTTTAGAGCTAGAATATTACACGCTAATAACATTTGAAAATGCCTAAGAGAGCCAGGTCTCAACTTTCTAAACATAGTTCTCAAGCACGGGCAGCAAAAATACGTCGTATGGGAGAATCTTCACCTGAACGTTCACAACGCCTTGCTGAACAAAATCAGAGAAACTCTCAGGTACGCGCACGAGAGTCGAGTGTCGAACGTTCACAACGCCTTGCAAAACAAAATCTGAGAACCTCTGAGTTACGTGCACGAGAGTCGAGGCTGGAGCGTTCCCAACGTCTTCATGAACAAAATGTAAGAACCTCTGACTTACGCGAACGAGAGTCGAGTGTCGAGCGTTCGCAACGCCTTGCCGTATAAAGCTTGAGAACCTCTGAGCTACGCGCTCAAGAGTCGAGGCTGGAGCGTTCCCAACGTCTTCATGAACAAAATGTAAGGACCTCTGACTTACGCGAACGAGAGTCGAGTGTCGAGCGTTCGCAACGCCTTGCCGTACAAAGCTTGAGAACCTCTGAGCTACGCGCTCAAGAGTCGAGCCTGGAGCGTTCCCAACGTCTTCATGAACAAAATATAAGGACCTCTCAGTTGCGCGAAAGAGAGTCGAGTGTCGAGCGTTTGCAGCGACTTAGAGCTCAGGCAGAGAGACAGCAGTTGTCCACAAATAGAGTTCGCAATCGAATTTTAGCTAACAACAACAGACTGGCTTTCAGATATGATCCGCAGTTTGATTATGCACAACAAGCGTCCGTCCAAATCGGAGTCATGAATAAGATCTGCTCTAACTGCTCTGCCAAGAAATGGGCGGACGAACCTAATGGTATGTGCTGTGCTTCAGGTAAAGTTTGTCTTCCTAACCTGCAGGAGCCACAACCAATAAAAATCTTTTGACTAATAACCATCCATTATCTGGGCATTTTTAACAAACATACGTAAATACAATAGTCTTTTTCAAATGACTTCGTTTATGCAAAAGAAATCAGAAGGAAATTTTATGCCCACTTTTAAAATTGAAGGACAAGTGTATCATCTAATTGGTAGCCTTTACCACCATCAGGCCAAAACCCACAGTTCTTGCAAATATATTTTATTTCGGATGCAGACTAGTTATCGTTGCGATCAAGCATCGCACCAACCTTAAAATGGATTTAATTCACGGATTACAGACCGCTTTAAATAATCATAACGTGTACATACGAAGTTTTAAACAAAACTTAGAACTTAACTCCTCAGATAATTTAAAGTTAATTATTCATTCAGATCGCACTCCACAGACAGCACACAGAGGCAGATATAATGCCCTACTGTAAACGAGGTAGCTGTTCTCTTGGTCGATGAAGACAAAGGTCCCAGGGATATAGTCTTACACGGTAGAGACGGGCAGCTCAAAAGAGTTTCTGAGCTACATCGGTCCTATGATCCACTACAGTATCCTATAATGTTTGTGACAGGAGAAGACGGTTATTATTTGACTATCCCTCAGCAGGGTTCTGCGCGTAATAAAACTGTTTCGTGTATGCAATTTTATGCATTTAGATTAATGATTAGAACTAACTCTTTTAATCCGTTACATTATTACAGAGACTTATTTAGTCAATATTGTGTTGACATGATGGCGAAAATGATATCGGAAAGATTAAATTATATTTGTCGGAATCAACAAAGACTGAGGGCTGATGACTACATTCATCTCAGAGATGCCTTAAATCATGACGCAAATGTTGACCCATCAAATATCGGTCAACATGTCATATTGCCATCGTCATTTACGGGTTCTCCGCGTTTCATGCACGAGAAAACGCAGGACGCGATGACGTACGTTCGAAATTATGGTAGACCTGACTTATTTGTCACTTTTACATGTAACCCCGAATGGCCTGAAATAAAAGCCGAGCTGCTACCAGGACAACGGTCTTTCGACCGTCATGACATAATTTCACGTGTATTTCATTTAAAGATGAAGAAATTCATCAAATTATTTGTCAAAGAACAGATATTCGGTAAAGTAAAATGTTATATGGCAAGTGTGGAGTGGCAAAAGCGCGGTTTACCTCATTGTCATTTGCTGTTCTGGCTAGAAACTAAAATACAACCAGATGAGATCGACAGTGTCATAGTTGCGGAGCTACCCGATCAACAAATTGATCCGGTACTACACGACATTATAACTAAAAATATGGTACATGGACCCTGCGGAGAACATAATTTAGCTGCACCATGCATGAAGAACGGTGTCTGCACAAAAATATCCTCGTTGTTTCATGAACGATACCCAGACCGGAGAGGATGGGTATCCAGTTTATCGTAGGCGCGATACAGGAAATGGCGGTCGGAGCACTACGCTACAAATCAGGGCAACATGGTGACGATAGATAATAGGTGGATTGTTCCATACTCCCCGCTACTATGTAAGACTTTAACGCTCATATAAACGTGGAGTATTGCCACTCTGTCCAAGCCATTAAATATATATGTAAGTATATAAATAAAGGTTCAGTTCAGGCAACTTTAGCCTTAGAAACCCACACGATGAGGTCGAAAACTATTTAAATGGCAGGTACATAAGCACATCTGAAGCTGTCTGGCGCTTATTTGAATTTCCCATTCACGAGCGGCATCCTACTGTAGTGCATTTGGCCGTTCATCTAGAGAACGGTCAAAGGGTGTATTTTACACCAGGACAGCTCATCAAGTTGTCCAAAACCCACGCAATACCAGATTACTGGCATTTTTTGCTCTCTGTAATGAAGATGAATTCGCGAAAACTCTTCTGTATCATGAAGTCCCGCAATACTATACATGGGCAAATAATACATTCACTAGAAGGAAGCGTGGTGAAGATGTAGTTGGACATCCGGGGATAAAAAAAGATGCCGCTTTAGGTAGAGTCTACGATACATCCATCCCAATCAGAGTGTTTTTATCTTAGGATTCTACTGCACCACGTACGCGGTCCGAACTCATTTGCATACCTTAAAACTGTAAACGGTATTGTCAAAGAGACGTATCAAGCAGCTTGCCGTGACCGAGGTTTACTTGAAAACGATGATCATTGGGGTAACACTTTAAGCGAAGCTTCGTTATCACATTGTCCAAAAAACTAAGGAGTTATTCGTAGTCATACTTTTATTTTGTCAACCATCGGAACCATTGAAGTTATGGGATACTTTCAAAGATCAGTTCTGTGAAGATATTAGACATCGTATCAGACAACAAAATCAGGATAACACTTCACCCTTCACTGAAGTCATTTATAATGAAGTATTAATTGAAATAGAAAACAAACTTCTAGAACTAAACGACAAAATTTAAGTGATTTTGGATTACCTTCTCCGTTCGTACCCAGAATAATACTATTGACACAATGGTACAACAGTATAACAGCAATGATCTAACAGCGTTTGTTAATGACAATGTGCCAAAATTAGTACCAGATCAAAGACATGCTTATGAGACTATTGTGACAGCGTGAACAATAACATGGGGAGATTATTTTTGGACGCACCAGGAGGCACCGGAAAGACTTTTCTCGCAAATTTGATACTTGCTAAGATACGGCAATCAGGAAGATAGCGATTGCAGTTGCTTCGTCAGGAATTGCTGCAACTCTCTTGAACGAAGGAAAACTGCTCACTCTACGTTTAAACTCCCGCTATCCGTATCTTTAGATCAACGGTCTACGTGCTCTATTCGGAAAATGGGCCTCTTGGTAAGTTGCTGCAAGACGCGTCGTTGGTAATATGGGATGAATGCACCATGAGTCATAGAGCTCATGTGGAGGCCGTGGACCGTACTTTAAAAGACCTCCAAGCTCTGCTAATGGGTGGTATCACTTTTGTATTTGCTGGAGATTTGACAAACGCTTCTTGTCGTCAACAGAGGTACGCGAGCAGATATTATGAAGGCATGTTTAAAATCGTCTCACCTTTGGACATCTGTTCAACATTTGAATTTGCGTACTAATATGAGAGCTCATCTACATGGAAATACGCATAGCAATTTTCCACAACAGCTGCTGAAACTGGGAGAAGGAATTTTCCATCTTTAAATTTGGGCACCGATTATGCGGTTACTTTGGATGAGTCTCTAGGGCAAATAGTCTATAATTTAGATAGTCTGATAGATGCTATATATCCTGACATCGAAAACTTACATCAAAATGATTTTCGTTGGCTGTGTTGTAGAGCAATAGTTTCTCCAGAATGAAACAGTCAACGAAATAAACAATTTAATTATGCAGAAAGTACCGGGTGAAGTTAAGTGCTATAAATCCATGACACCGTCACTAATATCGAGGACGCAGTGCACTACCCCAGGAATTTTAAATTCTCTGAACCCCGCTGGCTTCCACCTCATGAACTGTCGTTAAAAGTTGGCACGCCGATAATGCTTCTCAGAAATTTAAGACCCCCAACATGTGTAATGGCACGAGACTTCTTATAAAGGAGCTAAAAGATAATTTAATAGTTGCGAAGATTATCACCGGCCCTGCAGCTGGTGAATTAGCTCATATACCAAGAATACCCATGATCCCTACTGATTTGCCTATACCCTTCAAAAGGCTCAATTTCCAGTAAAATTTCTTTCGCACTCACGATAAACAAATCCCAGGGCCAAACATTCAAATTAGTAGGAATTGATTTACGAAAAGAATGTTTACGCATGGGCAACTTTACGTTGCCCTATCACAAGTCGGGGCTCCGACCATCAGTATATTGTTACCAGAAAATAATATAACGTCAAATGTTGTGTATAGAAGCTCTACAATAATAGCTTAAGTTTTCTATCCTAAAACAACAGGTTGCACTCCGGGACTTAACAAATAACATCCACAGAAAGAAAATCTGTTCAGCCTGCGGATAGTGACTGCTTCGTCGATGTTAGTGTCGGTGTCTGTGAATTGACCTGGGAATCATTTTGTTTGCTGACCGTGTCTTTCCTGGGTAGGCTTTTTGCAGCGGTAACCGACATCCACGCGGGCAAACAGGTAAACAATAAGATAGCACATTTGCTATCTGTCTTAATTATATTTGGATAGGTAATACCTATCTCTAGTCAAAAATTTCTTAATTAAATTATTTATGTCTATTAAATTAATTATATTATTATAATTATAACAATTAGATGTCAAGTTTATATTGTTATTAAATGAAAAGTTATTCATTAATAAATTTAAATTGTATCTTATTTTATTTTCCTGTGGCCAACCCTGTAAGTAAGGCAATGTAAACAAAATAATTTTATGTACATTTAAAGTATTTAGATGATCAATATATTTTAATAATTGAGTTTTGTTTACATGCCTCTTCTCCCAACAAGAATTATTAATGTGCTATTAGGCAAAACTTACTAGTTAAAACTTTATTCATTATATGACTAAAGGATGCTCCAGGCATACAACAATTACTAACCTGATGTCCTTTTAAACAATTATTTAACATTGTGCCCAAAGAAAACATTTGTTATTTTTACATTTGTTACATTTGTTATTTAACATTGTGCAAAAGACAAACAACTCCCACACCTATACGGTGGCGATATGATAATTGTTGAGACTTATTTAATTAACATAAATTTAATTCATTCTGTAACTAACCATCTTCGAAAGAACATTAAATCATTTTATATTTTTGTTTTAAAGACTGTCGAGATTCGTCGCAATTTAAGTATACGTTATAATAATTATTGTGTAAAGCCTTAATAGAAGTGTCTATTCAATAGAATTTTGTTAAAAATGTTTTAGTCGGAACAATTTTGGCTTTATGTTTTAAGCATTAGGCTGAAAATATGTTATCCTTCAATAAAGAAAAAACAAGATAAAAAGGAGGAGGGTCTCAGTTCGAGTGTGTGTTCGTTTTTTATTTAAGGTACTCGATATCTTCATCAATTGTGACCAATTTTATTGATTCTTTTTCTATTAAATTGGTTATATTTTAGGGGTGGTCCCATTTAAATATGGAGAAAACATTCCACTTCTAAAGGTGGAAAAATAGGGAATGAAGTTTTAAATGTAACTTTAAAATGAAGACGACATTCGATCCTTTGATATTAATAAAAAGTAAAAGCCGTCTTCAAAGAACTAAAAATAATAAAATGGTTTAAAGTTTAAACTTTCATGCTTAAATTATTCTTCATGCTTCAGAAGTCGTGGCTTCAATACTTCAATACACTATACCTTAGCAACGACTTCTGAAGCTATTAAGCGGAAATTATTTTATTCTGTTTGTCCCTTCAAAATGGCTTTTAATTTTAATTCAAATTCTAATTTTTTCTTTGCACTATCTCTATATCATCATCATCATCATCATTACAGCTCTTCACAAGTCCACTGCTGAACATAGGCCTCCCCCAAGGAATGCCACAAAGCACGGTTCTGAGCCACCTGCATCCATCGACTTCCTGCATGTCTTACCAGGTCGTCACTCCATCTAGTGGGGGGTATCTCTATATACAAAAATCAATTGCTGTCCGTTCGCTAAAACTCTAAAACGGCTCAAACGATTTGGATGAATTTTTATGTGTGCGTTTAAGTGAGTCCCTGGATGGTTTGGACCCGGTAGGTGGCGCTGCTGTCGAGATCTAGAAGTCCCCCCTGCGAAGCCAAGGCAGATCGCTGTCTGTTTATTAAACATGAAGTCATATATAGCTTTATTTTCGTCGTACCTACATGACTTATGTGTTAAAAAGCTTGATTCACTATTCGTTATCCTGTTAGACCGAAACCACACATCTTGTATTAGCGTTAACATAACTAGGTTTTCTATTTAGGGTCACAATGTCACAGCAGAGACTTTTAAACTGAAGTGACAAACGAATTTACAGAACCTGATGGTAAGTGGCTATTGCAGTCCATGGACACCTGTAGCCAGCTTCAAACAAAGAAGGCTACTGATGTGTTATCACCTCTGAGGACTAAGATGAAATACCTTATAGCCTGTAATTATATTGGCTTTCTATACCCAATAGACCGGAACACAGCAGCAGCAGAAATAGGTAAGAGGCTGGTGTCTATCCAGACGGACCCCTATGCAGACCAGGAGTCCTAGCACCTTGTCACATACTAGTTTATTCGGAAATCCATCTACATCACGTTAGGAAACTCCTACTTGAAATGGTCAATTGTGTTTTTTGAAAACGTTACCTTTTTTTTTTCGTGGGGAAATCTTCATGGATTCCTCTGGCTGCGGGGGCTCCTACCGGCTAAAACCCCACGGTGGTCTCCATCAGCGTGTACGAGGGGTCCCGGGATCTCCGTTTGGAACGCAACCGGGGCCCCTCTCTCGCTTTGCTTTATTGTAAGCACGTCCCAGGGGTAGAACTTACTACCCCCAGCACCCTCGCAGTGCTATCACGATGTCTCGGGACCACTTCCGAGCCATCGTTCTCCTCGGGGGTTACGTTACTAGGCATTCGAGACCCCCGCTCCAACCGCCTGCAACCCCAGAGGCCCCGTTTCTGGTAGGGGAACACCATCTTCAAAGGGAGGGCCGTGACGAACGCCTTGATGGCGTCGTCTCCGAATGGGATCTGTCCTCCTCCGATCCCGCTCAGCAGCCTTTTTCTGGACCATTACGGACTCACAGAAGGTGGCTACGGCCCTACACGCCGAGTCCCCGCTCAACATTGCCGACACGACTGCTGGCAGGGAGAGGTCCCGACCGACCCGGTTTGCCAGGATCATTCGCTCCCGTTCCCACGCTGGGCATACCGCCAGCGTATGGGACGCGGAGTCCTGGTCCTGTTCGCCATCGCTTCGCGTCCGATCTTACACAGATAATCACCGAAGCACCCGTGCCCGGTAATTATCTGTGCAAGTCTGTAGGTGAGTCTTCCTACTCGTCGCTGCATCCAGGCTGCGAAGACCGGCAGGATTGTGCCAATAACGCGTTTGCGGGCATAGCGCTCCTCGTTGAGTCGAGTGCGCCATATCGCCAAAGCGTTCTGGCGCTCCTACCGTTTTATAGACTCTAAAATTATAGATTTTCTCCTGTATCGTGAAAGCGTTTTACACACATATATTGCACATGGACAAACAACCAGAATCTGAACGATTATTTGCTGGCCAAACAAACACTTATTCTGTGCGGGAATCGAACACCACCAGAACCAAACTCTTAGCAACTGTATAACATTCATAATATTCCACTGCTGGACGTGAGCCCCTCCTATTTTAGGAAACATTTGCCTTAACCGCCATGTTGGATGATCACATCACCAAGGCTACTCACCCATAACGCTTCTCGGGAGTTATACTGCCATTTATCGGAGGCCATCAGATTTTTTCAAGGTTTTCCATCGTTGCTTTGCATGACAGGTATGAAATGGGATGATGGATTCTATTTTATCGCCAACAAAAGAATAAAATTAATGCAGTAACATTATGGCCCTTTTTGGATCTGCATCTGATCCGAAACCGGCCAAACACATTTTTATTAGGGTAAAACACCCAGTAGTCAGCCTTTTAGTGAGGACATAGACCTCCCCCAAGGAACATAGACCTCCCCCAAGGAATGAGACAAAGCACGGTCCCGAGCCACCTACATCCATTGACTTCCTGCATGTCTTACGAGGTCCGTCACTACTGGCGGGGGGACGCCCTACACTTCGCCTGTCGGTACGAGGCTGCCACTCGAGAACCTTTCTTCCCCATCGATTCTCGGTTCTTCGAGCTATATGGCCGGCCCATTGCCACTTCAGCTTACTAATCCTTTGAGCTATGTCAGTTACTCTGGTTCTACTGCGGATATCCTCGTTTTTAAGTCTATCACGCAGAAAAATGCCGAGCATAGCCCTCTCCATAGCTAGCTGAGCGACTTTGAGCTTCCTCATACGGCCAGCAGTGAAGGACCACGTCTCAGATCCATAGGTCATCACTGGCAACACGCACTGGTTGTACAATCTAGTTTAAGCTTTTGAGGTATGCGTGACGAGAAGATGTGTCGTAATCTCCCGAACGCTGCCCAGCAGAGTTGAATCCATCGATTGACCTCTCGGTCGAAGTTGGACTTCGATTTGCCGACGATATAGTCCTTATGGCAAAATCGCTGGAGGACTTAAGCACTATGCTCAATGACCTCAATAGTCCCTTTTTACTGGAAAAGAGGCATTCCATCTTAGTCCTCACTTTGTCCTCACTTGTTAGGATAGATGTAGATGTCTATGGGCTACAGCAACCACTTACCATCAGGTGGACTGTGTGCTCGTTTGTCACCCTTATTCTATAAAAATAAAAAAAAATAAAAAAATACCAACAACGGATAGGTCTTAAGATGAACATGGACAAAACAATAATCATGTTTAACGTCCATGTCACACCGATGCCGGTAGTTGTTGGGAGCACTAAGCTCGAAGTTGTTGACGATTATGTTTACCTGGGACAAATAGTCCGACTATGTAAGTCCAATTTTCATATATGTCCACAGCGAATTCAGTACATTTCAAATGTACTATACAAGGCAACATCCAATATTCTTTAAGTCAATAATTTCTGTGTCGCTAGTCAATTCCTCTTCACAGTTTATGCATCTTACTTTGTTTATTGTACATATCGTATTTTTCTTCCTCCTTTTACTATTTTTGGAATTCAACAGCTTTTCCGCTTTCCTTTTTTGTAATTCTTCTGTCTTTTTTTTGATTTTCTGCTTCATGCTTTGTTTTAGCTTCAAATCTCTTAAATTTTTTGTAATCAATATATCGTTCTTTTTCTGTTGCTTCACTTCTTCTTTTTGTTTCTGAAATTGTCTCCAGTCTTTGTAAGAAATAGCTCCTATTCTTTTCATCCCATTTCTAATCGCCGCCGTAGCTTGTGTTAATTGCTCTTCTTTGTATTGATGGATGGATTTTTGACATGATGGAATTCGAAAACAAATTATTTTCATGCTAAAGTAACCGTGCATAAATTTAACCCTTATTGAAAAGGCTTTAAGGTACTATTTTATGCAACAGGACTAACGGCTGACTACTGGATTTGTAGACCCATTGGTCGGCCCCTGACATGCAATTACATTTGTACGCGGCTGACTACTGATAAAATACACTTTTCGCCTTATAAGAGTTAAACCCAAAGTAATGAGCAAAATTGGGACTATTCGTTCCGTTAATTTCAACTACATATAAGAAAATCACGAACAAACTAGTAGTCAGCCACTTATGGCTGAGTACTGGATCTACCTTAAACATTCGAAACCCACTAGTCGGCCTATCGGTTAATTTTATCACAAAATAAACATTTTATTGTAACACAGTATAACAATCCACCACAAATTACAGCAAATACACACAAAAACTTACCGAAAACTCGAGCACGTTTCCTTAAGAAAAAAATTGCAACAGCGACGCATCTAGTCATGTCTTTGGCAGCAGTGGAAATTAACGAGTGTAGCTCGTCAACCTGAAATGCTATTGGTTCCTCGGTGTGCGTATTAGTCAATAAGGAGACACAGATTCAATTAAACGTTATTTTAAAGGTGTAAACAAATTTCAACACTATTTATATGGAAATAATGTCTGTAAAGGCTGAGTACTGGTGCGAGGCTGACTACCGGGTGTTTTATCTTCCTTTTATGTTTCCTATCTCTACACGTTTCTTCACCCGACGGCTTCGCATGACTTTATGTTTTCGATAATAATTGTTGATGAGTGATTTTGATCACTAACTCTTGATCAAAATCGCTCATTATCGTATTATAAAATTCAATATGTTAACAATTCTTAATGATTAAAAAAAATCTCGCGAGTAATGTAATAAAACAAGGTGACGCAAGTACAACATATCAATTTGTTCGTTCGCAATATTTCTCGCTTGGCCCTTTATTTCACTGGTCAATGTCAAAAACACAGAATGTTAAATCGAAGTGTCATGTCAACAGTACTGGTGGACAATTAATTTGTTTCAAAATGTAATTTAAGTTTGTGTAGTGTTGACTTTTCTTAAAACGAAAGATTAAATACACGGTCACTTATTAGTTTTAGCTTTTAGCTATAGTATTCATAATTCCTAATTTTATAACTAAACAACTCAATTTCTTCACTGATGAGAAGAAAAGTATTTTTTGAAAGACAAATTATATTTGTAAATATTTAGATATCAACTGATTGATTTAATCGAGTTGAATGTTAATACATTTAAACTGAGGTAGGCATATGATATGTGTTCCGGATTTCATTAACTTATGTCTAACAAACTTTGATGTAAATTCTTAAAGATAAAATTTAAATTGTATCGTTATTTATATGGCGCTACCGCCACCTGTACTTACAAACATTCATAGGTCGAATCCAGTGAAGGGATTGCGTAGGTGGTGACTTGTATTAAATTAAGCGTGGATTGAGGTAGTGATAGATGCTTTAAGTGATAAATTGTGTTCAAAGCGTATTCATCAATTGAATGGATTAGCGTTTTTCAAATTGCAACACGTCTTGTTTGCGAGATACTATAAGGCTAAAAACTTCTTGGGTTAATAAAAACTATCGAGTCGAAGGTTCTGGATTTAATGTAAAAACATAATAAAATCCATTTTTATGCTCCATTGTATTTTGTTTCCTGAATACAGTTTACAACGCTTTTCCTTTTGTAACATTGTAATTTGAAGTTATAATTTCAATCAACCATGAATATCGTGAAAAGCAACTCAATTAATAAAAGAATATGAGAACAGTTTTCCGAATTTTACAAGTCATCAGCGCTGACTATTGCGATGAGTAATGAGAAAGTGGATTTTGCTTTATTGAACTTGGTTATATTAATAATGCTTATATTGTATGTATATTTTATGTTCAATCAGTAGAACACTCATAAAATAACATTCAATATTGTAGACACATAAGTACTTTTGTTAGTACAATAACTGAACTGTGCAGTCGTAATCTTAGCGACCTTTCCGCACGATCTCCCGCCATCTTGATTCACTGATTACACTCTCGCCTATTACGGCTCGGCTTGTCGTTCTGTACATCTATTGATAGGCTTATTATGGTTGTGAGTGAGATGTCATTTGCCTTATCGATGGCTGCGTGTAGTCTTTCTGTTAACCAACCTACCGTTGTACCGTTTTTATTTAATATGGTATAATATAATTTAGCAGTTTTAGATATTGTGTTAGAACTTATCATGGGATATTAATTAACAAATAATATAATCAAAGTATATAGTTTAGTAAATAAGCAAGTAAATTAGCAAGTTGACTTTTAAGTTCGAGTAAATAGGCAAGTAAATAAACAAGTATGTAGTCAAGTAAATAGTCAAGTAAATAACCAAGTATATAGTCAAGTAAATAGTCATGTAAATAATCAAGTTTTCATTCATTATAGCCCTTGACAAGTCCACTGTTGAAGATAGGCCTCCCCCAAGGAATGACACAAAGCACGGTCCTGAGCCACCTTCATCAATCGGCGTCCTGCATGGTGCTTATCAGTTCGTCACTCCATCTAGGGGGAGGGGGCGTCCTACACTTCGCCTACTGATACGAGGCTCCCATTCAAAAACCTTTCTTCCCTATCGGTTTTCGGTTCTTCGAGCTGAAGACCGAAATATATAGCCGGACCATTGCCACTTTAGCTTACTAATCCGTTAGGCTATGTCGGTTTCTCTGGTTCTACTGCAGATATCATCATTTTTAAGTCTATCACTCAGAGAAACCCCGAGCATAGCCTTCTAAATAGCTTGTTGATCGACCTTAAGCATTCTCATACGACCAGAAGTGAAGGACCACGTCTCAAATCCATAAGTCATCACTGGTAACATGCACTGGTTGTACAATCTTGTTTTCGGGTTTTGAAGTATACCTGACGAGAAGATGTGTCGTGATCTCCCGAACACTGCCTAGTCGAGTTGAATCCGTTGACTGAGCTCACGGTCGAAGTTAGACTAACTTAGACGGACTATTTGTCCTAGGTAAACGTACTCGTCGACAACTTCGAGCGTAGTGCTTTTAACAACTACGGACATAGGTGTGACATGGACGTTACACATGACCTTTTTTTGTGCAGTCATAATATCTATTGTCATAATCTTAAAACCTATCCGTTGGGATACACTATTGAGGTCATAGAGCATAGTGCTTAGGTCCTCCAGCGATTCTGTCATAAGGACTATATCATCGGCAAATCGAAGTTGAGTGATGTACTCGCCACTGATGTTAATACCATATCCTTTTCAGTCCAGTAGTTTGAAAACGTCTTCCAATGCAACGGTGAACGGGTCAGGGGTGCTAAGAATGAAGTAAATAGTCAAGTAAATAATCAAGTAAATAGTCATGTAAATAGCCATTACATAGTCGAGTAAATAGTTAAGTAAATACTAGTCAAGTAAATGGTCAAGAAAAACATGAAGTAAATTATCAAGTAAATAGGCAAGTAAATAATACAGTATTTAGTTAAGTAAATAATGTAGTCGATAGTCAAGTAAATAGTCAACAACATAATCAAGTAAATAACAAGTACATAGTTAAGTAAATAAGCAAGTAAGTAGTAAATAAATTAGCAAGTTAATAATCTAGTGCATAATCATGTAAATAGTGAACGAAATAAAAGTAAATAAACATGCATGTAGTTAAGTAAATAAGCAAGTAAATTGTCAGGGATATTTGCAAGAAAATTCTCAAGTAAATAGGCAAGGATATATTCAAATAAATAATCGGGTACAATATCAAATAAATACTTAAGTTAATGATCAATTAAATAATTAAGTATATATTCAAGTAAATGGGCAAGTAAATAATCAAGTATATAGTCAAGCAAATAGGCAAGTGAATATACAAGTAAATAAAAAAGTAAATTGTGAATTATGAATTCTTTTATTTTTTAATAAACGTAACCTCCACACAACACATGAATATATCTATATTCTATACAAATAAATAAAATTGAAGTGTCTGTTTGTAATGTCAAAATTACAGCTTTTTACTAAATGCATATGACTGTATATACGGTACTTATAACAAAAATACAATTTTTAAATTTTTGTCTGTCTGTCTGTTTGTTCCGGCTAATCTCCGAAACGGCTGGATCGATTTTGACGGGACTTTCACCGGCAGATAGCTGATGTCATAAGGAGTAACTTAAGCTACTTTTATTATAGAAAAAGAATTAGGGTTCCGCGCAAAAAAATTAAAACCGCAAACAACACGCGAGCGAAGTCGCGAGGAACAGCTAGTCTAATAATATAAAGAAATAAAAAATACATATAACGGAAACACTCAACCGTTTTTGTTAAATATTGCTAGTTTTATTCCGAGTAGGTAACCTACAATTTTTTCACCTTTTAATTTTCACCTTAAATAGATTTCATCTATACATAAACTCACATTATTTCCTATCATTTAATTTACTTGTCAGACTACAGAAATGGATGGGTCAAGAGTGATGAAAGGTAGTGCTATCTCTTTCACTGTTATTCATTAGTAAAACAAAAACCTACTTGCGGTAAAATATTGCACACCGCAGTAGGACTTGATAAAGGGTTGCCGACATATATGAGTACGCAACAACCCTGGCTCACTATACCCTTCAGACCGGATCACTGCAGTGTAAGCACTGATAAATACTGACAGATACAGTTAAGAAGGTGGTACCTACCCAGACGGACTCCTAGGCCTAGGATTCCTACGAACTGGTATAGCTTAAAACTTTTGTCCGTTACTATAGTCGACACGACATGTGAGGCCTAGACACTTGTGATAAGGAATAGTTTGCGTAAATAATTTTTTTAATGAATGACACAATTGTGAAATGCGAATAAAAAGTACAAATCGGCGACGGTAGGCAGAACCAAAGGTGTGTTATAACGTCAGGTATAACGACCATCAATTATGGGATAAATGAAAAAAACCCTTGTCCAACAATGGACTGCTTATGGGCTAATGAGGAACTTCTTCGCCGTGAAGTAGCGGCGTTCAGCAGTGGATTTTGATAGGCTGTAATAATGATGATGACGATGATGAGGAGCCTCTAATGCTTATGGTACTCTTATTTGCACCGAACCGTTAACTGCTGAACTTTTAGGGTTCTCCCATCGACTGCCTCATAGGCAATCGCGGAACTTTTAGTTTTCAATTATTATTAGGAAGACGCTCCTGGTTTGTTTCCCTCTGTCACCTCTTACGACACCCACGGGCTGATTTGGGATTGTGAATATTCTTACACCGCCATTACACGGCCACCAATCATTGCATACAAAATGAATAAGGAATCTATCGGATAGCGGCAATGGCGCCGCCGCCTGCGCGCTTTTAGTATCATTAAGTAGGTCTAGAAATTGTCTGAACTTTAGGTCAAAGGCATAAACTACGTATCGACTATTATGTTAACTTCAGTTATATTTTTATGGCCGTATGGTAAGATTGTTAATCAATCGCAACTTGATTTCCATCAGTGTCATAAGTCAAGGGCCAATATCAATTTAATAATAAAATAGTAAAATCTATTTATATCCGGCAGCCGACAGGCATTCATAACCCTAATCTCGCCAGTCCAACTCTCCAGGATAGTCATCAAAAAAATTGTCACAACATACAAAAAGCCTAAATCCAGGAATAGTCAGTTGTACGTTGATGATATTTTGTCTGAGCATATTAAGTCTTATTTTAAAAGTTGAAATATTTGATAAAATTAAAATGTTTTGATAACCTTTATTAGGTGACGAAGTATTTCATCTTAGGTTTCCGAGGTGATAACGCATCTGCATTTTAATTCTCAATCTAGTGTTAGATTTTTTGTTTATAGGTCACAGTATCCACTTAAACCAACAGGTGAACTGTGGACTTGTTTGTAATCCTACTTCCATAAAAAGCCAGAAAGCAGAACAGGAAAGGGGCTCTCCCCGCAGCAAGCGGCACAATGTCTCATAGTCTGTATGGCTGTAGCTCTCTATTCTCCGACCGGAACTCTACCCAGACGGACCTTGGGCAGAAAAGGAGTCCTAAACCTTATTAGTTACTGACTTTTTAAACTAGTCGAGTTTAATCCTCAGAAGACACAAGTTTGCCCGTTTACCGCTAAAAAGATCCCCTTTGTCGTATCTCCTCAGTTTCAAGGCACTCCCCTTGTTACCTCAGCCAGTATCGGAATCCTCGGCGTCGACATATCGAGTGACGTGCAGTTTCATGGTCACTTGGAAGAGAAAGCCAAATTGGCCTCTAAAAAGCTTGGCGTGCTCAGCAGAGCGGGACAGTATTTCATGCCGGCAAAACGCCTGCAACTTTACAAGGCGCAGGTTCGGCCTCACATGGAATACTGTTCCCATCTCTGGGCTGGGGCTCCCCAGTGCCAGCTCCTTCCAATTGACCGCATTCAGCGCAGAGCGGCTCGAAACGTCGACGACCGAGTCCTTTCCGATCGGCTCGATTCACTGGCGCTGCGAAGAGATGTTGCATCACTTTGCATTTTCTTTCGCATCTACCACGCGGAGTGCTCTGAGCAATTGTTCGGATTAATCCCAGCCGCCAAATTTCATGAACGCACATCGCGGCAAAACTCCCGTTACCATCCACATCATCTGGATGCTTGGCGGTCCACCACTGTACGTTTCACTAGGAGTTTTCTTCTTCCGTTTGATTTTTCCGGACCGATACGACTTAGGGACCTTCAAGAAAAGAGCTTACTCCTTTTTAAAAGGCCGGCAACGCACCTGCAATTCCCCTGGTGTTGTAGTTGTTCATGGGCGACGGTAGTCACTTACCATCAGGTGAACCGTATGCTCGTTTGCCCCCATCCTATAAAAAAAACTTAAACGTTCTTAACATAGTAAGTTTGCACCTTCCTATTTTGAATTAAGTATTACAAAAAAATATTATCCGTTACAACCTACATTTAAAAAAAAACTTTAAGCTAGCTTTTAAAAAGACAATGTGTGTGCGCTTCCTAAGTAAATTATGTTATATATATTTTAGACGCGTGACATTTGGTCATTATTATCAAGAAAGAAAAACATCTGTAGGACTGAATATGTATCATTTGTCTCTACTGAGCAGATGGTGTTTTAAAAAAAATAGACCTAGTTCGAGACATGTGCTGAACGTTTTCGGAACAAATTGTTTGTAATTGTAAAAACATACTTGTAGAAAACATGGTGTCACTTTTAGAAGCCATTTGTTATATCCTTATTTGTAAGTCTGTGCATAAGCATTACGTACAAGTATAATAGTTTTTTATGATATTTGTGCTATTTTGTTTAGACGGTGTATTTGTTAATTATGTTTACACGTTCACGACATGTTTTACTACGCTACTTTTGTGAATAGCAGTTAATAAATCTAGGCCTTTTACGAGGAATTTTACCTTTTAATTCGCAGTTAAGGAAACTATGTATGCTATAAGTTCCACTCTCTTTTGATCTAAACTCTCTCAAGCCCTCCAAGAAATGAGAGCTTTGCAGCAGATACAGGACTGCACTCATTGCGTGTTGGCGGCAATAATGTAAAAAAAATATTTTAAAAGTTTAAGATTAAACTAACGAACTATTAAAAAGAAGGAGATTAAAAACTTAATTAGGAGCATTTAACGGTTTCCACATATAGTTCACAACGTATTTTTAATCAGAGGATTTTTATCTTTATGTTCAGTAGAGGACTTGTGAAGGGCTGTAATGATGATGACAATAATGAAATTATTACATGTTTGATTACGAAGTTAAATTTAATGCATTCAAAAAATTAGAATGAAAAATATTTTATTCCTCAAACATGGAACGGAAACGTGGCGCACTGAGGTCGTGGTATAATTTACCACATGCTCATAAAATTACTTGACGGACTTACGGATTGAACTCGGTTTACGATGCTCACGTACTATGAAGTTTGAGACGATAGCGTAGTCCTTGCGCTATCACTTGAAGTTGGTTTCAGTTGAACTTGAGCTGCAGGAGCCACTTGCCATCAGCTGAACTGTAAGTTGGATTATCATTCCAGATTTATAAAAAAAATGTCATTTGGAATAAAATATGCTAGCGAACGTTAAGTAAGAGAACTAAGTACCCAAGATAATATAGAAGGTGTGTGTATATAAACCAAAATGTGATTGAGAAGGTCATAAGTACGAATTAAGATGGCTCCGTAAGAGAATTCATCGCCATTTTTCGTCGAAATATTTTTAGTCGTATAGCTTTTTTTTATTTTATGACTGTGTTTGCCTGCATTTAATAAGTGATAATGAAGGTCTACGTGGTAAATCACAATGTCTTAGCGTAACAGAAGCCTAATCACTCTTGCATTTAATAGATGGCACTAGATCCATCTTCTACGCCAGACATAAAATATTTAGACCAGTCACGGGGAACAGCATCAAAAATAAGAATTTTCAAAAGTGAAACTGTTAAACGATCACGAAACTGAATCATCCCTACAACGAGAGAAGCTTTTGTATAGCTGATTTTAAGAGGTTGATAATGGAGAAAAGGAAACTCCACAAACATATAATCTTTACACTTTTGTTCTAGAATCAGGTTTAGGCACTTCATTTGTCTCTCTAACCCCTCTCTTTTCCTCCTTTAATTTATGGTCACAGATACATTGCCTAAAGTCTGTTGTCCTTTTAGTGCATTAATTATATCTTATTATTTTAGTGTACCCTAACCGTTAATCTTTCTCCCCCTTTTATTTAATTATTGTTTTGGTGTGTCTGGAAGAAATTATTGTGCGGCAATAAGACCGCCTCTTGTTTTCCATCAGTATTTGTATATTTTGTACGTAAATATCTTCTTACACACACATAATGACTTTGAGTAGTGGATATTGTTACGCCACCGCTACACTGTGTACAAAACAGAGTATCGTATTGCATTGTGTAATGATAATGATAATGAACACCATTTATTAAACTCAATCGACTCAACTCAAACAAATGATACGCATCCGCAAAGCGTACGCTTTCGCTTTGCCTTTTAATTAGTGTCGTTAACGCACCATTTTTATGACCAATCAGCACACACGAGCTTTTGAATTTTACCTTTTGGGTTACGTGGCATATGAATCCGGTATAATAAGAAGTAACAAAATATTGAGTTGATCCCTTTAAATCTGTTTTAAAATTAACACAAAAAATATTTTATATACACGCATTTACCGTAAAAATAATAACTGAAAAATCAAAGTACCTTTTTTTAGAATAAGGGTGACTTCTTCATCCAGAAATGTTGGATCTTCTTCTTTCTTTTCTTCATCAAGCACCTGCTATAAAACATGCTCGCTGTAGATGATCACAGAATACCAGCGTGCAAAAGCATGCTTGTTTCGTTTGGTAAGCCTAGAAAACTGGAGACCCTTTTTACTAGAGACGAGGCATTCCATCTTAGTCCTCAGGGGTGACGCATCTGCATTTGGATTCGTAATCGAGGATAGATGTAGATATCTATGGGTCACAGCAACCACTTACCATCACGTGGACTGTGTGCTCGTTTGTTACCCTTATCCTATAAAAAAATGGATGCTGTAGCCCATAGACATCAACATTTATCTTCGATTAAGAATCAAAATACAGATGATTTGCCACTCCTGAGGACTATGATGGAATGCCTCGTTTACAGTAAAAGGGTCTCCGGTTCTCTACACTCACCATACGAAACACAGCAGCATTAAGCTGCTATTTTGCGCTGGTATTCTGTGAGAGCGTGGTCTTTCCTTAGTCGAGCTGACCCATTCGTGCTACAACCATAATATAGCTCCAGCGTGGCTCTACCACGTAAAAAAATGGTTGTCCGATGGTGGAAGGAGAGATTGAAAGTAAGTTATGCAATTCCAAACGGGACGTGTGTGTGTGTGTGTGTGTGTGTGTGTGTGTGTGTGTGTGTGTGTGTGTGTGTGTGTGTGTGTGTGTGTGTGTATGTGTGTGTGTCATAAGAGGTCATAAGAGTCCCATGAGTGTCATAAGAGGTGACAGAGGGAAACAAACAAGGAGATGGGCAGCAGCGTTTTCCTAATAACAACTATAAATTTAAAATATGCAGTTACCATACCGCCTGCCAAGCATAGCAACTAAAGAAAATATCCCCCCTATGAGCTAATCTATGTGGTAACTCTATGTTCAGCAATGAACTTTAGACAGGCTGTAACAGTAACGATATGTGTTCACAATATACAGTTAGTTACTTATTCTAAAATTTAATTTGCTCTAAAACATTATTAACAATTCGATTAATCAAAATTTCATTATTATAGGTTAGAAAAGTTTTATTGTTATATCATTGCTGAATTTGCCATAAAGAAGGCAATAATATAGCTCTTACATCTTACGAGTACATATAAACGACCATTTGAGATCTCAACCATTTTTCATCGCATCTTTCGAAATAAAAACTTTTCATTCAATGCAGGACTAACCTGTTCTCGGCCATTTTAAATTCCCGAATTTCAAAATGGCCGTCGTTTCATTGATTGTGAAGCTCTAATGTAGTATTATCGTGCTTGTCACGTTTCAATCGAAAAACAGTTGGATAACCACATGCCACGTTTCCGCGCCCCCGACGGAATCTTGGCTATTGCCAGCACCTTATTATTGAAACTTTAGCGTAATTTATTTTTATTTATTAACAATAATTAAATCTAGATCAATTATTAGCCATTTAAGAGAAATATTATTATTTTTACTTTATAATTTCTTAGATGTATCCACACTATACCTATATTACGTGAACGATCTAAAAACCAATGATTATGTAATATTATCTAATAATCAGCTCATGTCCAGTAAAAGATTTTGATAAAATAATTATAAAAAAGAAAAAATAGTATAAGTGCAGTAATTAGTAGTAATACGATAGTTATTGTTTTTGGTAAAGTAAACATAAGAATAACTTGACTGATAAGAAAAGAAGAAACTGATGCGTTTAACATAAACATGGCCAAATTTCAGTTTTTTTCTATAAAGAAAATGAAATTTTGTATTTAAATAGACAGTATTTCACTTTCTTAGCTTATCCAGAAAGTTTTTCCTGATAAAATTACATTGAGATATTATGTGTTAAGTACCTAGGTACATAATATTACAATGGAAAATTTTAATATTTTTTTCTAGCCGTTGATAATATACTAAATGTGAACGGAAAAACAGCGACTAAAGAACTACTAAGTAGTGTTCTATATCTAAAAATAAGTGTCACTTAGTTACTGCCTACATAGCTTACAAATCGATTTTATCGTCCATTATTTGGTATAGAAATATGTGACTTTGCTAACTTACTCGAATAACGTACCTTTTGGCTACGCATACCCGCCTCGCGGGGGCAAGGACGGGTTATGTCGGACTCGCACCGACTAAACCCCATGGTGTTTCACCTTCGCCGCATATTGGCAGGGCCACGGGAACGCTTTCGCACACATCCGCGGCCCTACCAGCGCTGGCTGGCCCCTTGGCAGCCCCTCCTCGGGGGAGGACTTTTCCTCCCCATTCTCCTTCTCAGGCAAGGCGCATCAGGAACACATGGCACGCCTTCCCCTACGGCCTCCAACTCCACCTGCGTAACGGGCCCCCCCGAGTCCGATACGCGGAGGCCAAGGGGCCAGGAAAATCAGGCGCTCGGTAGCACCCGCTTTCCCGGCCCCAGCGGCGGATCTGGTCTTTGGCTCCGCCGCCAACCAAGTTTCGGCCGCGGAGGTAGGGAGAGCGGCGCCTCGCAATACCGACACTCCTCACCCGCCGCGGTCCCATCACCACCGCATCAACGGTGCGGCCCCGTCAGAGTCGCGGAGGATAGGGCGAGTGGCGCTTCGTCATACCAGCACTCCTCTTCCCCCGCGACTCCACCTCGGCTGCAGTGGTAGGGGGAGAGGGCATACCTCTCACCGCTGCCCACCGATACACATCTGAAGTGGGCTCGCCAAGCCCACTCGGAGTGGCCACCACGGGCCAGCCCAGGGGTTCCTCTTTGTACACCGCGGGTGACCAAGCCACGGCTACTAAGCCCCTCCGCCACGACAAGGTGGGTACCTGTTCGGGGGGGGGGGGGATTATCACTTACCTCCTTCTGCCATTTATGTTTAATTTACTCCGAAATAATGATGGTAGCAATTTACGAATTAAAACTTCTATATCGTTACAAAATATAATTTAAACTTAACTATTATATATATCTATATATCTACTGGTAGCGGGACTTGCCAAAATGATTTACATCAAACACGACATTAAGAAAAAATGTCAACGACAACCAGTTCCTTTCGCGGTTAGAAATCGGATAAAGAATAGACACGATCATTTTTACGAATTCGCTGTCTTTGATGTGATATCGCGTAAGTCCAGTGAACCAGAATAGGTCTGCGGTGACCGCAAGGCTCGTTGGCAATTAGAGGAGTCTTTTTGCGGAGCAGGTTTACAGTTAGTGCGTCCAGGGCTTCTTCCTTAGATGGAGACTTGTCTTGCCAGGAATGCGTCAATATTGTGCCGCGCGTTCCGCCTACCGGTCAACGGTCGTTTTCTAGCTACTCATTATTATACGATTGAAATGAGAAAATGCGGTTGCTTTGATAACATTTGCGTATTTGTATTCTTGTCGAAACATTAATATAGGAATAGTTGTTGTTGCTGTGGGTTTACTTTTTATTAAATTAGCTTGCAAATTTATTTTTATATCGGCTATTTTTCATTTCGGTTTTGGTATGCAGCTTTGTTTGACTAAGCTTAAAATTATTATTTGTTAACGGTTCCTTAATGTTGGCTTAATGTTTGGCGTAGACAACTATGTAAGGCTTACGCCTAGAATTTCAAGGCTTTCGGCGTAAGAATTCCATTTAATTAGAGAATAAATCTATTTAAAAGGAATTCCTATTGTCCTCAATTGCGATTAAAATCTAAACAATAAAGGATCATTAAGAACAAGTTGTGGTTACGCCTTTCTAAATCCTGCAATCACAGGCCTTCGGGCCTCGTCCGTTGAATGAATATTTTGCTACCATAATGATGCGTGTGTATTTGCATAATGCGGGTGCTATCCGGACAACGTTCGATATACATAAGATAATCAATATATTATTATGTTTCTGACTACGTAGATTTATCTATAATACGCTCTCTTCACGTAGCTATCTACTAAATACTCTCTCTGTGAAATATGTGTTTTCTTCTAGATAATTTGAAGAAGCAGTGTAGTGGCGGTGGAAGAGAATGTACTACTCCATATCTTCCCGTGCGTGTCGTGAGAGGTGATAGAAGGAAACTGAAACAGATAATAACAAAAACTGCGGTTGCCAACACACCTGCCAAGGGTGGCAAGAATGGCAAATATCTTTGCTATTTTCAGTACTGGAATTTTGACAGGCTTCATTAATGACTGAAAAAAATAACACAGGACTGATATTACCTTACACTAAGCCCTCTCAGAAATGAGAGGAGGACTGGTGCCTAACAGTCGGACGTATAGGCTGTAATTTTTTTTTTCACTGTATTCGTTTAAAACATAAATAATTAATTAACAAAATAATTTTACGACAATTTAAAATTGTGTCCCTTTTTAATTCAAGAATGATGTGCAACGCAAGTCATTGAGAGCGTGGTCACGTATGAATGATGGTTGTCGAGTCGTCCTCCCGGCTGCTCGTGATTAAGTTCAAGAAACTGTCATCTTGACGGGGCGCAGATACTCATAAGATCTTCGTTCTAAAACACAAATCCTATTCCATTCACAGCCGTTTGACTTTCGTTAGATTATAAATTCCCTTTAGGCGAAACATTTTGCAAAGTCATAATATTAAAGATTTGGCCGAAATAAAACGCTTTACAAACAACATCGTTAAATGCAATTAGAAATCATTGACGGGCGATTTTATTTCTACTCTGTCGACCGAGCAAGCGTTTTTTGCCTATGCTAACTACAAGAGAGCCATACCTACATCCAATTTGAGATTGGAAAGTGGCCGAGACGCGAAACGAGAGCGACGTATGAGCATGAGCATGAGGCGTCAGTTCCGGGTACAGAAGCAATAACCTTCTATGACCGTTGTTATAATATTGCGCTCTTACACCCATTGTGTAGAAGTTTTTTATTTATGAGCTCTACTTATATATTCCGAATTGATGTATTTTGAAAGGTGATCATCAGTAGTGCGATTGTGTAAAGACTTCCTGTACATATGTAGAGCTGTAACCGTACCGCGTAAAGACTTCCTGTACCTATGTAGAGCTGTAACCGTACCGCCGCCGCACCGACACTCACCGCATTCAACCAAATATCGTGAATAGGCCCCACTGCAATCGTATTTTTGCGTGGTAGAACCATGCTGCAGCTATATTTTGGTTGTAGTTCGAATGGGTCGGCTCGACCGAGGAAATAGCATGTTAATGCAATGCAATAAATGCTGTGTTTCATATGGTGAGAACCGGAGACCCTTTTACTGGATACGAGGCATTCCATCTTATTTTCTAAAGGGTGACAACGCATCTGCATTTTGATTCTTATTCGAGGATAAATGTAGATGTCTATGGGCCACAGTATCCACTTACCATCAGGTGGACTGTGTGCTCGTTTGTTAGCCTAATTCTATATAAAAAAATACCGCTGTCGCGCCGCTGTAATGCTGCAAATTTTGCTTGTGTATGTCGTAGTCCAATCTTTGCATTGGCATTGGCATTGGGTATTCCTTAATACATCGCCATTTCATGAATTGGCCGATGATTTATAGCACTTTGTGTATAATTTATAGGGGCTTTCGTATTTTTAATATGTTAACAAAAGTCAAAGTTATAGATTATCGGCCATATTATGAAATGGCTCATGAAATGCCCAGGCAAATTAGGTGCGACACCGGTGCGGCGGCGGTACGGTACGCCATGCACAAGAAGCCCATGTATCATTATGGATTATAAGCCAATGTCTTTTTTAATATTAATACATTTATTTTAGCTTATCCCAATAAAAAAAACATAATGCAGTAGCCGAGTGATTCTCATTGACAACAATTCCCATCAGAGTTACACAATCGCACGGCTATATTATGGCCTAATACTGCTACTAGTGGCTTATAGCAAGAATGAGGGAACCATAATAAATCCGATTGCAATTTTTTTTAAGAAAGTTCCCACGCGGTATTTGCGATTTTTAAAAAGTACATTACAATAATGTAGATTAAATAATAAAAAAATGACTTCTTATATTTACGCGAACACTACACGTTAAATGAAACTAATTCATCTATATAATCATATCTGTCTGGTATTTCGGTGGTCGATGGTTCAGACCGTTCACATCATAATCAAAGTCGTGCGTATAATTTTTTGTCGCCATCCATTTAAAGCATACCATATATTCAGCGTCCTAGATCTAGATAATAAAACTTTCGGACGTCTTTTTTATAAACGAATATATTTTCTTGGCGGGTTTCTGTTACGGCGATAACTTTTTTAATTGATTTATTTAGTATTATTTGTCCAGAATATTACTGTCCGCCTTATGTAACACAGTGGCACTCATCTTAATCGACCCTTGTTAGATGTACTCATACAATTACATCGAAAGTAAAGTAAAGAAAGGCTTTAGGATTTTTTATAGAATAAGTGCGACAAACGAGCACATAGTCCACCTGATGGAAGTGGATGCTGTGACCCACAGACATCTACATTAATCCTCGATTAGGAATCAAATTACAGATGCGTTCATCATACAGATTTGTCCCAGCCCTTGAGGACTAAGATGGACTGCCTCGTTATCAGTAAAAAGGGTCTGCGGTTCTCTACACTCACTATACGAAACACAGCAGCATCAAGC
Organism: Parnassius orleans; assembly: GCA_029286625.1. Classification (NCBI taxonomy): domain Eukaryota; kingdom Metazoa; phylum Arthropoda; class Insecta; order Lepidoptera; family Papilionidae; genus Parnassius; species Parnassius orleans. Next base: position 860,179 of record JAGSMP010000102.1, on the reverse strand, counting down.
TGCTATTTTACGCTGGTATTCTGTGAGAGCCAGGTCCTTCCTCGGTCGAGCCGACCCATTCGTGCTGCTACTAATATAGCCGCAGCGTGGCTCTACCACGTAGAAAGGATGTAGTTTATTTTTCATAAAACTGAAGTGACAAACCTTATTACTGTCCACCTGATTGTAAGTGGCTACTTCAGTCCATGGACACCTGCAGCCGACTTTAAACAAAGAAGGCTACAGATGCGTTGTCACATCTGAGGAATGACTCACGGACTGTGATTATACTAGCTTTCTATAAACCACCTGACTGGTTAAAATTTGGCGGCAGAAATAGATATGAGGATGTTATCTACCCAGAAGTACTGCTAGGCAGAAAAGTAATCCTACCACCTAGTTTCAAAGACTCTAGTTAATCAAACACATTCAAACATTTTCTCTCCATGTTTTACACAATGTTAAGTAAAAAGTTTAGAAGAAAGACAATAACTATAGGTAGTTTGCTGCTCAAATAAATGTTGGCTTTGGATGGACCAACCTTTTATTGGTATCGGGAATCGAACTCAGTCAACTCGCTTACTATATGTATGTATAAAGAGGCCAAAAAAATTTATAAAATGGCATATAATGAATTATTTAAAAGAGTTTGCATAAAATAGTTAAAGGAATGATAGGACTGTTATAACCTTCATGGTCACAAGTCCTCAAGTAAACAAAAGATTAAAAAGCGCAGAAGAGGCTGTTACAGCTCAATAGCCACGGCATCTATGAAAATATTGCAAAATTTAATTATTTTCTTTATTGTACCATTCTTAACTAACTCCTAAATGTTTCCAGTGGATCCAATTAAATAAAAAATAAAAACATTTTATGTCACACAATCACTATTATTAACAATTTTTATATTAACGCTAATGCAAGTGCAAGTTAACTATCAAGTATATAGCAGGAAAATTATTAATACGTAAGTCGATACGGATGTCCGTCTGACGAAGCCGATGCAAGTTAATTTGTAAAAGTATAATTTGGAGCGGAATTTGATAATACATCAGGAGTGCCTCTATTAAATTGGCTGCCATAAAAATGTATAATATTACTCTTTTAGCGCTCTTGTAAAAATGTTTGTAGCTCTAAAAGCGTCTAAACAATAGGTGAATATAAATAAAAATACTTTTATTATTTTATTGTAAACAAATTTTAAAATTTAAATTTATTTAATTATACTACTGGACTTATGGTATACTCTTTATGATGAGCTCTTCTTCCAAAAGCGGCCCCACAGAAAGTGGACCTGGTCGAGCCCCGACGGTTCGACAAAAATGAGATTGACTTCATTATGACGACCAGACGACAACTGGCAGCGATCACCGAATGGTGAGAGGCACACTGAACCTAAACGTTGTTGGAGAGGTGTCGTCTAATGAAGTCAACGCTCCGTCCCCCTCGTGCTCTAATCCAAAGTCCCGAAAACATTCAGCTCGAGTTACAAAATCGTTTTCAGTGCCTAGAAGATTGCAATGAAGTGGACGATATGAATGACAAGCTTGTGGAAACTGTCCATGCGGTCGGAGCTAAGTCCTGTAAGACCCGTCGCAGAAGAACACAAAACTCTCCGATCACACCTTAATCTCATGGTTGTTAGACGGGAGATGAAGCTGCAGTCTTCAGCAGATTTGACAGCATACAGGCAACTGAACAGACAGATCTCCAAATGCATGCGGCGGGACTTGCGCAACTTCAATACAGCTCGCGTTGAAAAAGCGATCGAGCGGAACCAGGGCTCCAAAGTCTTTGCCAGAGATCTGTCTGCAGAAAGAGCCAACTGTCGAAGCTGAAGACCGAATGTGGCAGCATCGTTTCCGGACACCTGAGATTTTGAGTGAGATTGAGAGGTTCTATGGGCAGCTCATCACGTCATCGTTGGAGCCACACGCATGTGTGAGTAACGACCAAAGAGCAAGTCTTATCCGACACTATTCCGATGATATCCCGGACGTCAGTCTGAGCGAGATTAGAATGGCTCTCCACCACCTTAAAAACGGCAAGGCCCCAGGCGAGGATGGAATTACAGCGGAGCTTCTGAAAGCGGGTGGAAAACCGGTACTTGAAGTCCTTCAGAAGCTCTTTAATTCCGTCCTCCATGGTGGCATTACACCGTAGGCGTGGAGCAGAAGTGCGGTGGTCTTGTTCTTCAAGAAAGGCGACAACGCTCTCTTGAAGAACTACAGACCGATTTCCCTTCTGAGCCGCGTTTACGTGCTGTTTTCGAGAGTCATTACGAATCGTCTCGCATGCAGACTCGACGACTTCCAGCCTCCCGAACAAGCCGGTTTCTGAAAAGGCTTTAGCACCATAGACCACATACATACCCTTCGGCAAATTGTACAGAAGACCGACGAGTACAATCTGCCACTTTGCCTTGCGTATGTGGACTATGAGAAAGCCTTTGATTCCGTCGAAATTTGGGCGGTGCTGCAGTCCCTTCAGCGGTGCCAAGTGGACTGTCGGTATATCGAGGTGCTGAAGTGTTTGTACAGTAGGGCTACGATGGCTATCCGAGTACAGAACCAGAGTACGAAACCTATCCATATGCAGAGAGGTGTAAGACAGGGTGACGTAATATCCCGAAACTCTTCACTGCTGCATTGGAAGACGTTTTAAGCTACTGGACTGGAAAGAATACGGTATTAACGTCAATGGCGAGTACATCACTCACCTTCGATTTGCCGACGATATAGTCCTTATGGCAGAATCGCTGGAGGACCTAAGCACTATGCTCAATGACCTCAATAGTGTCTCAAAACGGATAGGTCTCAAGATGAACATGGACAAAACAAAATCATGTTTAATGTCCATGTCATACCTATGCCGGTAGTTGTTGGGAGAACTAAGTTCGAAGTTGTTGACGAGTATGTTCACCTGGGACAAATAGTCCGTCTAGGTAAGTCCAACTCGACCGAGAGGTCAATCGACGGATTCAACTCGGCTGGGCAGCGTTCGGGAGATTACGATCCATCTTCTCGTCAGGCATACCTCAAAACCTCAAAACTAAATTGTACAACCAGTGCGTGTTGCCAGTGATGACATATGGAACGTGGTCCTTCACTGCTGGCCGTATGAGGAAGCTCAAGGTCGCTCAGCGAGCTATGGAGAGGGCTATGCTCAGGGTTTCTCTGCGTGATAAACTTAGAAGTGAGGATATCCGCAGAACCAGAGTAACCGACATAGCCCAAAGGATTAGTAGCTGAAGTGGCAATGGGCCGGCCATATAGCTCGAAGAACCGACAACCGATGGGGAAGAATGGTTCTCGGTGGCAGCCTCGTACCGGCAGGCGAAGTGTAGGGCGTCCCCCACTAGATGGAGGACGACCTAGTAAGACATGCAGGAAGTCAATGGATGCAGGTGGCTCGGGACCGTGCTTTGTGACATTCCGTGGGAGGCCTATGTTCAGCAGTGGACTTGTGAAGGGCTGTAATGATGAATGATGACTTATAGTATGGTTTGGTCATGTAGAAAGAATGGACGAAGAAAGAGTGACAAAGCAAATTTATGCTGCAGAAGTGAACGGCAGAGTCAGAAAGGGCGCCCTAGACGAAGGTTTATCGACCAAATTGGCTATATATTGAAAATGGGCCAGATTAGAGTACCTTAACTGACGAGCGTATATGTAGATATATGGATGTAAAGGAGGCGAGAGAGGTGTGCTAGGATCGTGCCAAATGGAAGTCCGTAGTCTCTGCCTACCCTCTGGCTGACAGGCGTGAGTGTTTATGTATGTACTTATGGCATGGGTATTTATAAATAGGTTGCTATTTTTTTAAAGAATAAGGGTGCCATGACAAACTAGAACCCTACGAACAGTCCACGTGATTGTAAGTGGATGCTGTGCCCCATACACATCTACATATTTCCTCGATTAAGAATAAAATGCAGATGAGTTGTCACCTGAGGACTAAGATGGAATAAAACATTTCTAGCAAAAGGGTCACCGGTTCTCTACACTCACCATACGAAACACAGCAGCATTAAATAGCTATTTTTCGCTGGTATTCTGTGAGAGCGTGATCCTGCCCGATCGAGCTGATCCATTCGTACTGCAACCATAATATAGCTGCAGCGTCGCTCTACTATGTAAAAATTTCTTGTCCGGTATACCTCAAAACCTTGGACCAAATGTAAGTAACTAGTGGGTGCTTCCAATGATGTCTTACGAAACTGAAGCGAGCTCCTTCACTGCTGGCTGTAAGAGGCAGCTCAAAATAACTTTGCGAGCTAAAACGCTCAAAGTCAAAAACTCAAACTTAGCATGACAAAAAACATGCGTGAGCGTCGTGGAACACTCGGTTGGAACAAGTTCCTTTCGTAATATATTATTATTGATAAACGTATTATATTATGGATTAACAAATACAAATAAATGAATTACTAGCGTCTATTAAAATGAAGCGTCATTTAAAAATTAAATTTCTTTCATGGCAAGATAAGAAAAGTGCGAGGAGATGGATATTATTCCATCTCGCTTCCTTATAGCCGCCAAGGCCGTCTACACTACGTCAGAAGAGGTCGTGACGGAAAAATCTTACACTTTTTGTCGCCTAGCCCCCATCCGCCAAATCGGTACCGTCCGATAAGGAACTTCGTTCCAATAAGCTGTAACTCGGATATCCGCAAAGTGTCATAGCCCAGCGGATCAGTAGGTAGACCTGTATGAGCCAATCTATGGAGGATGTATATGCTCAGCAGTAAATTTGTGATAGTTCAGTTTTCATACGTCCCATTGCAGAGCACAAGCCTCTGATCATTTCTGAGACGACTCTAGAGCAATAGTCCGCCGCAAAGCCTCAATACTTGTCGGCGGACTTCACCTGACCTCGATATATTTCATTTCTTAGACATGCAGGTGTCCTTGCGATGTGACCGAAAACGTGATAAATCAGCGCTTAAAATTGCAATAATTAACAATATCACTGGCGTCGACAGGGATCGAATCCGGATTGCAAGTGAAATTTACAGCGAGCGCTTAGCCTTTGAGCTACCACGGATTTTTGATAGGCATGTAATTAATGGATGAATGAATGCATGAGATATAAAAGTATCTATTGTGCTTATTCCATATAACATTAAGAGAAATAGCGTAGGAATAACATATTCTCAGAGGTTATTGGAAAGCGGGCTTGTCACTTCCTACGTTCCCCGTCAAACTAGTGCGCCGACATAACTTTGCTTTCAAAAATACACAAATGGAAATCGAACTACGAATAGTTAAAGCAATATATTTATGAGAATATTATTTAAATACAAAAAATGTGTTTTATTTTGCACTAGCCATCATTATATATTTTAACAAAACTGTTCCTACCCCAAATCTGTACATTGAATAATTTTTGGAAAATTTTAATTGAATATTCTTTAACAGAATTAGAGCCAAAACATTTTATTAATTTTTTATCTGCCTGTCTGTTCTTTAAACACCATAGGCTCTGAAACTACTAGATGGATTTTAATGAAACTTGGCATGTTTAAATTTGGAATAATAACATTTGAGATGTTGTGTCTTTTCAGTAAATGTCACGTAGCGTGGTCAACGTGCGGCTTCCACCAAGTAATAAGAAACTGCCTTTTATACAATAGTATTATTAGCGCGGCAGCCAGTGAGCCAGTGATAAATCAACCTTACGTTAGAATGAACTTATTGATGAGAGTTTTTACTTATACTTAACATATCGAGATCGAGATTAGCTCGTAAATACAGACAAATAGATGAAGTTTTTTTTTTTATAGGATAGGGTGACAAACGAGCACACAGTCCACCTGATGGTAAGTGGTTGCTGTGACCCATAGACATCTACATCTATCTTCAATAAAGAATCAAAATGCAGTTGCGTTGTCACCCGTGAGGACTAAGAAGGAATGCCTCTTTCCAGTAAAAGGGTCTCCGGTTCTCTACACTCACCATACGAAACACAGCAGCGTTAAGCTGCTATTTTACGCTGGTATTCTGTGAGAGCGTGGTCCTTCCCGGTCGAGCCGACCCATTCGCACTACAACTATACTACTAATATAGCTGCAGCATGGCTCTACCACGTAAAATATATAGATATAGAGGACTTTGTTTAGTACCTACTATGGAGTCGTGTTTTGTTTTTTTTAAATGTCATGATTGTCATGATTGTGTGTGTTTTTTTAATTTTATAGAAAATTATATCAACATTTCAATTAAAATCTTTATAATAACAAAATAACAAACGGGTTTCTTTTAATATGAACTAATGTTCTTTTAATAAAAATAAATGTGACAAACGGCCAACCTGTCCACCCGATGATAAGTGGATGCTGTGGCCTATAGACACGTACCGATTAAGAATCGAAAAGAAGACACGTCACGAGACTTAAAATTAAGAAATAAGCTGTAACGTGAATATACTATATGTTCAAACAGATAGATGAACAGGATCACAGACAGTCAGACGCTTCTCTCATCTGAAGATTTCTTATAATTTACACGAAACTTGCAAAACCTGTTGTTTCGGCTGCTACTTATAGCTCGTTTTTGATTTTGTAACTGCAATAATGTCCACAGTGACATTATTATCTAACATTTGAATTTAAAATTAAACAAATGTGATTGCTTTTTATCTTATAGTTTATACTACCTATTATATGCTGACTATTTTACAATAACAATTTTGCTTTAAAAATTGTAAATGTCGTATTGAGTTAATTTTATAATTATTATTTTCTTTTAATATTGTGTTTTTTTTTATAGAATAAGGGTGACGAACGAGCACAAAGTCCACGTGATGGTAAGTGACCAAGTAGCTATGGCCCATAGACATCTACATCTATCCACGATTAAGAATCAAAATGCAGATACGTTGTCACCCCAGAGGACTATGATAGAATGCCTAGTTTTTAGTAAACGAGCAGAACTATTCGTGTTACAACCATAATATATCTGCAGCATGGCTCTATCACATTATGAACGTTTATCTTAAAAAAAAATTGAACATGGCAAACATCCAGACGCGAATCAGATATTCGAAGGCTATATCAATTCATGGTCCGCAACGCCCTCAAACGCTTAGCTATACTAGTGTGCTAGTACCAAGCCGTCAAATCATGTATGGTCTTTGATTTATATATATAGAGAAAAGTACAAAGAAATTGTTCATATCTTAATTTTAATAAGAAGCGTTAATATGTAAACTTGCTATAAATTCAGCTATATTTAGATAAGATAGATTCAAAAATCTAAAAATTTCGTCACGTATCTTGCATATGGATTATTTATTTACGACGTCTACAAACTTATGAATGAGCACTTGCAAATTAGTATTCCAAAATACTGCTAATATAAACGTTTGCAGAATAAATATAGTATTGATTTTTAGAGAATTTTAAATTTTTCGGTGATTTATATTCATTTCACGAATACGGCGGAAGATAATAATTATTCGTTATTATAATATCTTTTCCGGATGCGATTATCAGATTGATCGAAGTTCGTACATTACATTAAGATTTTAATTTTAATTACGTGTCTTTGTATTTTTACCTATAAAATATTGCACGCAGACTTGACTTACTTGAGTTATGTAGGCTAAAGTTACCTGTTCGTATTTATAACATTGCATTAGTTTATGTCACTTTGTGTGGCTCAATTTAAATAGATTTTGTTCAAAGGGACAAATTCTACTAAATCGAATAAAATTATCTATACTGGAATTAACATTACCTGTGTTTATCTCTACGTAGTATAAAACAAAGTTGCTTCCCGCCATCTGTACGCTTAGATCTTTTAAATTACGCAACGGATTATGATGCGGTTTTCATAAATAGACAGAATGATTCAAGAGAAAAGTTTATATGGTGTATAATATATGCATATTATATATTATATAATTCTTCTGTCCGTGTTTATGTGACTGAACTCTTCCTAAACGGCTGGACTGATTTTGATTAATTTTTTTTGTGTGTGATTAAGTTGATTAGAGAATGGTTTAGATTCACAACAGGACACGGTAGGTGGCGTTGTTGTCGATATCCAGAAATTAACCGTGCGAAGCCGGGCCAATCGCTAGTTATTGAATAATTTACGGTAAAGAAATAAAAAATTATATACTCTATTTTTTAAGTTAGAATTTAATAGTTGTAGCATTTAGCTTAAGTCTTCAGTAAAGCTACATAATGATATATATATTGCATGTGTAATTCAGAGTTTCCTAGAAACAGCTGACGATATACAATTTAATATACATAACGCAAACTTCCCGAACATGTCTGCGGACTGAGGCAGTGAGCGTAAGGATGACAAATGAGCACACAGTCCAACCGCTGATAAGTTCATCTATCCTTGAATAAGAATAAAAATGCAGACGCGTTGGCAAAAGAGTCGTCGGTTCTTGTAATGTATTAATAACTTCTTAAAACCCAGCACCATTATATTGCTAAATATAGGTCGCTTGTTAATGCCCACACAGGCAGGCGATTTATTCATCACTTTCAAATACAAGCTACTGTGTGGTGTGGCAATTTTTTGTAGCACTTCGCTTGCTTAAATTTTGATTTTTACTCACCTACGGGACGGAACATAATAAGAATGGATTCCTTTAGGCGGTCATCATATCATTGATTCAATCGAAATTATTCTTCATCCTCGTTAGTTAAAGCAGAGTCGTTACGACCAGTCAGGAAAAAACAATGCCGACTCAAATTACGAATATAATTTAAGGTTTAATTATGATGATATGAGAGATAGATTTTTTATTTATTCATATTAAAAGCTTGTTGAAACTTAATTATAGACATTCGCAACTAATTCAGAAATGTCGCTAAATGATTCACACCCGAATACTTAAATGTATTAACAACAACGGATTCGAATCACTAGTCAGCATTCCACTTCAGTCCGTTAAACAAATGAAATATACCTGTTTTATTATTTATTATAGTTCGTGAGCTTTGGCAACGGTGGATTTATTGTCTAAAGATAATAAATATGGAGATAAAATTAATTACTACCTGCGAGTTATAGATAACTGTGACCAATTTAGGCGCCGTTCGCATTAATCCCTTAGATTTATGTTGTTTCGAGTTTGACACTAGAACGAGAGAACCCTAATTCTTTTATTGATTGCCCGTCTAAATTAACATAAGCAGACGCGAAGCTTTACCGAAACCGAAAGAAATTTTATATTAGCCTCATTTCTGTATTAGATTACACACTAGATGTGACTTGTTGTCGCTCGCTTGGAATAACCATAACCACATATCGCAGTTAATCATCAAGAAAAGAAAAGATTTTGTTTATAGTTACATAACTGGTAAAAATGTTACATAATATTTTATTTTTCTATAGGTCTTAAAAATATAAATTACTAAAGTGCTTGCAATTACTTACTAATTTGTGCTGCAGCACCAAATAGTAACGTTTACTATCGGTGAGAATGACAGGGAAACGCTCCATTATATTTTTATTATAAAATAGTTCCATAAACTATGTTAAATTTTGCAATACACAAACAAAATACTACAAAAGCAACAAACCTAAAGATGCAAGAAATGCAGACTTTTTTTTTCTCTTTTTTTATATTATTAACTTCAATTTTTAATTATTTTAATATTAGCGAGAAAGTGACTTATGTAAATTTTTTTTGTAGGATAAAGGTAACAAACGAGCACACAGTCCACCTGATGGTAAGTGGTGGCTGTGGCACATAGACATCTACATCTATCCTCGATTACGAATCAAAATACAGATGCGTTGTCACCAGTGAGGACTACGATGGAATGCCTCGTTTCCAGTAAAAAGGGTCTCCGGTTCTACACTCACCACACAAAACACAGCAGCGTTAAGCTGCTATTTTACGCTGGTATTCTGTGAAAGCGTGGTCTTTCCCCGGTCGAGCCGACCCATTCGTGCTACAACTATACTACTAACATAGCTGCAGCATAGCTCTACCACGTACAAATCATCTAGACTAAACCCGCATGATTTGCGGCCACATTATCTAGGTCCGAAAACAAATAATATGTCTTTGTAAAAATGTTGGCTTTGAACCTAGGAACTATGAACCGTGGATTAGTAGTCTGGTACTGTGACAACAAAATTAAGTAGTCGTCAAGTAGCCGTTGTGAAGTAATGATTAAACTAAACCAATTAATACAGTTGGCAGACAGAGACCTATTGGTGTTAATTTAAGAATCTCAGATTGGTATCACGTGAACGAATTAATTGAACTATTCAGTCAGTTGAAATCCTGTCGCTGTTGTACTACAATAATAAAATTTATGTCTAGCAAGATATTTTAGTTATTTTACTTCGACATTCCTTATTATTCTTATTCCTTATGATTAAAAGAATCGTACCCTTAAAGTGTTGAGCTGAACGACTTCATTCTTTTAAAAACTGAAGCATTTTGTGCATGAAAATACATTATTAAAAGCGACGAATAGTTTGATGCAGTACGGAATGTGAACCTAATAAGTCGTAGACCACTTCTAGCTCCAAGCATTTATACATAGTTGTAGTGGTTAATGAGTGTTGAATGACTTATGCTCCACTACCCTCTCTAACAAATGAGATGAGCCACCACTCAACTGTGGGTCTATAGTAGTGGCCGTGAGTATATAGGATGTAACAAATTTAAAAAAACTACGTGGTTATTCATAGAAATAATTTTAAAAATATTATCCCATTTCTTGTGTGTTTAACCAAATTATTATTATGGTTCTGCAGATAGAGATATTATTTTGTTTTATTACAGTAAAAAAAAAATAAGGTGACTCTTCAAGCTAAATTCTTCAACTAAATTATATTAGTCATGTATATTGGACTTTCCATTTAACACGCCGAAGAAGCAACAATACATAATCATTAAGCAGTTCACGCTTTAATCTTATTTGCATACATTACGAAGGATTTAGGAGTCACGGTTGGAACATCAAATATTAGCAAGCCGTGAGCATGTTGATCGTAATAATATAATAGACTCAAATATCTTTTGTGTGCATGGGAAAAACCATAATGGGACTTCAATTAAAGGATAAAGCTTCAGCAAAATGGCGTGTTGTGTTGTTCAATATTGAAGGATTTTGAATAAAACTATTTTTACGGATTCTATCGCGTTTAATTTTACTAATTTTGATTCCCGACGTTTCGGTGCTTTACAGCACCCATGGTCACGGGGACGACGATGGGTCGGCTCGACCGGGTAGGACCACGCTCTCACAGAATACCAGCGTAAAATAGCAGCTTAATACTTCTGTGTTTCGTATGGTGAGTGTAGAGAACCGGAGACCCTTTTACTGGAAACGAGGCATTCCATCTTAGTCCTCAGGGTGACAACGCATCTGCATTTTGATTCTTAGTTGAAAATAAATGTAGATGTCTATGGGCCACAGTACCCACTTACCATCAGGTGGACTGTGTGCTCGTTTGTCACCCTATGCTATAAAAAAAAAAAAAAACTGAACAAATCCTTCAATAATGGTTTCTTATATTTACGCGAACACTACACATTGAATAAAACTATTTTTACGGATTTTATCGCGTTTAATTTTACTAATTTTGATTCCGACGTTTCGGGTGCTTTACAGCACCCATGGTCACGGGGACGACGATGGGTCGGCTCGACCGGGTAGGACCACGCTCTCACAGAATACCAGCGTAAAATAGCAGCTTAATACTTCTGTGTTTCGTATGGTGAGTGTAGAGAACCGGAGACCCTTTTACTGGAAACGAGGCATTCCATCTTAGTCCTCAGGGTGACAACGCATCTGCATTTTGATTCTTAATTGAAAATAAATGTAGATGTCTATGGGCCACAGTACCCACTTACCATCAGGTGGACTGTGTGCTCGTTTGTCACCCTATGCTATAAAAAAAAAAAAAACTGAACAAATCCTTCAATAATGGTTTCTTATATTTACGCGAACACTACACATTGAATAAAACTATTTTTACGGATTTTATCGCGTTTAATTTTACTAATTTTGATTCCCGACGTTTCGGGTGCTTTACAGCACCCATGGTCACGGGGACGACGATGGGTCGGCTCGACCGGGTAGGACCACGCTCTCACAGAATACCAGCGTAAAATAGCAGCTTAATACTTCTGTGTTTCGTATGGTGAGTGTAGAGAACCGGAGACCCTTTTACTGGAAACGAGGCATTCCATCTTAGTCCTCAGGGTGACAACGCATCTGCATTTTGATTCTTAATTGAAAATAAATGTAGATGTCTATGGGCCACAGTACCCACTTACCATCAGGTGGACTGTGTGCTCGTTTGTCACCCTATGCTATAAAAAAAAATACTGAACAAATCCTTCAATAATGGTTTTTATATTTACGCGAACACTACACATTGAATAAAACTATTTTTACGGATTTTATCGCGTTTAATTTTACTAATTTTGCTTCCGAGTTTCTTTCGTGTATACTTTCTTAAGTTTACCACCAGTTTTAGCTTAATTTATTGAATTTGTTAATCCTGGAGCCGTGGTACTCGTAGCTCAGAGTATGCGTACAATCCGGATACCACTCGCAACATTGAAATTGTTGATTGTTTACCACGTCGGTGTGGAACAAAGACTCCTGCATGTCTGAGGAGTAAAATATTCGAAGAAATGTGAAGTCCGTCAACAGCACTGAAGCAACGCCGTGAACTAATTGATCTATAACCCGCTCAGAAATTAGTGGAGACCTAAAACCATTATTTAATCTGTGCCTTAACCGACTGACGTACGACTGTAACTTTATTTGCTTTTTTTAGCTATGATTTGCTTTGCGAGTGGTAGATGTCGTAACATTCTGGAACGGTCAGGCGATATCCATAAGATATTCCATTAATAACTAAACTAACTTTTAACTTCACTTAACATTAATAACTAACTACTTTTCCATGAGCTGGCATGGTCATATTCTTGCTTCCGTCTTTTGGCTTGCAATAAATGTGCCGCGTTTAATCGCCTCAATTAATATCTACTTTATTGCAATAATTGCTTGAAATCGACATATTCCGTGTCAATAAAAATACTTCTCGCATTTGTGTAATTAATTTGTACTGCGTTATGTAGTAAAGTTACAGCCTATATACGTTCCACAGCTGGGCCCAGGCCTCCTCTCACTTTTGGAGGGTTTTATGGCAAGGAAGTGTCCGCCGCGCTGCCCCAATGCGATGCGGTGGTAGCTCAATGGCTTAGTACTCGCTGTAAATTTCACAGTACGCGAGCAACGTTTGTTAATTGCATTTTTAAGTGCTGATTTATCCCGTGCTCGACAGTGGAAGGAAAACATCGTGAGGAAACCTGCATGTCTAATAAATAAATAAAATATTTCAAAGACATGTGAAGTCCGTCAACACCGCGTTATGTTTATAAAGTAATAATTCCAAACTTAGTGTTATAGTCCTCCAAAACTAATCGAATTTTAGTTACGACGGTCAGTCTCAACGTAGACTAGCCTTCTGCGCAGGACAGGATTATAGATTATAGTGCACGAGTGCACTGTGCGCTCAGACAGGAGGAGGTACTCAATTCAACTATACGTTTTTTTTATGTGTGTTACCTCATAACTTTTTACTGGGTGAACAGATTTCGATGATTCTTTTTTTATTTGAAAGTTAGTGCTTCACATGTGGTCCCATATAAATTTGATCAAGGTCTGACTAATAAGCTTTTGAGTTATTCTTAATAATTTATATTAAAGTCGGTTGTACCAAATGTTTAATTTTAATTGTATATTTTTTATACTTTACGGGAAGAGTTCACATGGTGTTAAGGTTAGCATACCTTACTACTAAGTTGCGAAACGAAACGAAAGCCAACATTTAGTTGGGTGCATAAACTTACAAAATATTGCTTTCGTTTCGCAACAAAAATATTTTGCGATTTCGTGATATTCTTGTTCCTGCATTCAAGTAATAACTTAGTAAGTGGTAGAGAAAAAAATGCATTAAAGTTGGTAACGCAGTACTATTATTTATTCTGTGGTGATTTCAATTCAGATCAAATATTTAAAAAAAAAACGTTACACACGTGCAGAGGCAGTTTACAAACATAAATTGAACAAGTACAAACATCCAGACCCGGAAAAAACACTAATACTACTAATAATTTAAAAACAAAAGTGCTACAACTATAATATAGTTGCAGCGTGGCTCTACGTTAAATGCAGTATACTTACATTCATTGTATTTCAGTTTATATTAGAATCAATATTACTCACACTAAAACGTTCAATTTATAATATAATATTATCCTATTTTTGTTAGATATTTAGCATATAGTCCATGGAGAGGTAATAGTATATAATTTTTGCGGCTGGTTTAGATTCTACATGGAAATTCATTTCACTTAGTGCATATTATTTATACTGATTTTTTTTAATCAAATATATACCTTACGAAAATTATGTATGGCGGTGAAAGTAAAGTGAAGCTGAAGAACATTACATCGGAATTAGTTTTTTTTTAATGACGACTATTTGAATTAATAGATTCAATGACTTGCAGCGCTAGGGGATTGGGTTCGAATCCCGCACGGATTAAGTATTTATAAATTATTAGTAGTATTAGTGTTTTTTCCGGGTCTGGATGTTTGTACTTGTTCAATTTATGTTTGTAAACTGCCTCTGCACGTGTGTAACGTTTTTTTTTTAAATATTTGATCTGAATTGAAATCACCACAGAATAAATAATAGTACTGCGTTACCAACTTTAATGCATTTTTTTCTCTACCACTTACTAAGTTATTACTTGAATGCAGGAACAAGAATATCACGAAATCGCAAAATATTTTTGTTGCGAAACGAAAGCAATATTTTGTAAGTTTATGCACTCCAACTAAATGTTGGCTTTCGTTTCGTTTCGCAACTTAGTAGTAAGGTATGCTAACCTTAACACCATGTGAACTCTTCCCGTAAAGTATAAAAAATATACAATTAAAATAAAAATATTACAAAAAATATGCAATTTGCATAATTTTATGGAAGTATATAGTTATATAAGTTGATTTTTCTTTTTTCATACTACACCTACGAGTATATAAATATACTGGGTCCATAAGGTACGGACCCTTAATTTTCATAATTTTGCTTCCGAGTTTCTTTCGTGTATACTTTCTTAAGTTTACCACCAGTTTTAGCTTAATTTATTGAATTTGTTAATCCTGGAGCCGTGGTACTCGTAGCTCAGAGTATGCGTACAATACGGATACCACTCGCAACATTGAAATTGTTGATTGTTTACCACATCTGTGAGGAAACCTGCATGTCTGAGGAGTAAAATAATCGAAGTAATGTGAAGTCCGTCAACAGCACTGAAGCAACGCCGTGAACTAATTGGTCTATAACCCGCTCAGAAATTAGTGGAGACCTAAAACATTATTTAATGTGCCTTAACCGACTGACGTACGACTGTAACTTTATTTGCTTTTTTAGCTATGATTTGCTTTGCGAGTGGTAGATGTCGTAACATTCTGGAACGGTCAGGCGATATCCATAAGATATTCCATTAATAACTAAACTAACTTTTAACTTCACTTAACATTAATAACTAACTACTTTTCCATGAGCTGGCCTGGTCATATTCATGTTTCCGTCTTTTGACATGCAATAAAAGTGCCGCGTTTAATCGCCTCAATTAATATCCACTTTATTGCAATAATTGCTTGAAATCGACATATTCCGTGTCAATAAAAATACTTCTCACATTTGTGTAATTAATTTGTACTGCGTTATGTAGTAAAGTTACAGCCTATATACGTTCCACAGCTGGGCCCAGGCCTCTCACTTCTGTGAGGGTTTTATGGCAAGGAAGTGTCCGCCGCGCTGCCCCAATGCGATGCGGTGGTAGCTCAATGGCTTAGTACTCGCTGTAAATTTCACAGTACGCGAGCAACGTTTGTTAATTGCAATTTTAAGTGCTGATTTATCCCGTGCTCGACAGTGGAAGGAAAACATCGTGAGGAAACCTGCATGTCTAATAAATAAATAAAATATTTCAAAGACATGTGAAGATCGCCAACACCGCGTTATGTTTATAAAGTAATAATTCCAAACTTAGTGTTATAGTCCTCCAAATCTAATCGAGTTTTAGTTACGACGGCTAGTCTCAATGTAGACTAGCCTTCTGCGCAGGACTGGATAATAGATTATAGTGCACGAGTGCACTATGCGCTCAGACAGGAGGAGGTACTCAATTCAACTATACGTTTTTTTATGTGTTACCTCATAACTTTTACTGGGTGAACAGATTTCGATGATTCTTTTTATTTGAAAGCTGGTGCTTCACATGTGGTCTTTTTTTGATCAAGGTCTGACTAATAAGCTTTTGAGTTATTCTTAATAATTTATATTAAAGTCGGTTGTACCAAATGTTTAATTTTAAATTATATTCCATCACTCTCATAGTCACTGATTCGAATCCGGGACCACGCTTTCGACCACTATACCAACGTGGCAGTTAACGTTAAGGTTAGAAAAAAGTTAAGCAATGGCTTTAATATCACGAAATTCAGATGTAATGGTTTAGACGTCGATTAGAAGATGTTAAATGCGTTGTCAGTTTTCTTGTCGTGGCATAAAAATAAGAGTACATTCGCAAAATCGGGAGGCTAATAAGTTTTTATGTGTAATTCATTATTAAACAGAAAACGTTATTTAAGAATTAACAGTGATTTCAAATAACAATTTAACAAAATAACATAATATTATTTTTCGTTTGTTGTTTTTTTATTTATTTATTTGCACACCTCAAGTATTAAATGTAATAATTTAGCTATAAGCACAGTTTTATAAAAACAATACTCCCTTCACATCGATATGTATGCAAATTAGTGCATTACTGGACAACCTTGAAAGTCTGACATTTTAAACTTATGATGGACCTTTGTAAACACACATAATAAAACACTTTTAATCCGAATATAATCACCTAAAGGGTACGTGTATTTTTAAATCATTAATCGAAATAATAAAGAAAGAGCTAAGGTAGCTTGCCTTAACCTTCACAGAACGCAAGCAAGAAGTTCGACTCCTGCCGGCACTGCGTAAATTGTTAATCGCCCCTTTTACCAAGCGTTCAGCGACGAAACAGAATCTTTAGAGGATACCTGCATGTCTTAATACATATGAAGAAAATTATATTTCAATCACATTTGAGCAGCGAAGTGAACTCTTTCCCGGTCTATAACTTCTTTCGTAGAAGTGAGAGGTAACCCCTGCTCAGTTGTGAGACTTAAGAATACTGTTACTTAAATTTTACCTGCAAAGTTTATACTTGCCCTACAAAAAAGTTGTAACTATTACTATTATTATATTAATACGTGTAGGGAAAACTTTGTATTCCTTTTTAAGCATATTGCGCGCACTGAGGAGTGTGAGATTTGGCATAGTTAAAGTTTATATAGAGAAAGATTGTAGAAAGCAAAAATTTATTATAATATGTGTTATAAAACATATTAAGGATAATAATATTAAGGAATTTATGGATGATAATAACCCCTGGGAATGAGATGATCGCTACCAAGCTATTTCTAATTTGTTTTGTGTTGTTAATTGTGTAACATACATGATTGTAAGTTGTTATTTAAAAAAAATATGCGTGAGTGTCGTGGAACACTCGGTTGGAACGAAGTTCCTTTCGTGGTATATTATTATTGATAAACGTATTATATTATTAATTAACAAATACAAATAAATGAATTAATAGCGTCTATTAAAATGAAGCGTCATTTAAAATAAAATAATATTTTTTCATGGCAAGATACGAAAAGTGCGAGGGAGATGGATATTATTCCATCTCGCTTCCTTATAGCCGCCAAGGCCGTCTACAATACGTCAGAAGGGGTCGTGACGAAAAAATCTTACACTTTTTGTCGCCTAGCCTCCATCAGCCAAATCCGTACCGTCTGATAAAGAACTTCGTTCCAAAAAGTCCCGCTGTGTTTCTTGCCGTTTCTTCTCCGGTCAGTGGAACCTCTTTTGGAAATGGTAGTAGATTTAAAAAAATGACATTAGAAAACAAAATTTTATTTACTTATATCGAAGAAATAAATACATTCAATTTCATTTCCTTTTATTTCATTAGTAGTGTAATAACTGCGCACGAAAGGTAGATTGAAGCAGTATCCGTTATGTTGCTTTACGTCGCCGGTCTGGGTATTAGAAAACCTATACCGATTCATATGATGTCTGGTCGAATGATGTCTGACCTTTACTTTAAATTTTCTCGTAGATACTCTAACTGCTTTTTTTTATAAAACTGCTTTTTTAACATCTGCAGCCAACTTAAAACAAAAAAGAATATTCTCATCGAATTTAAAATATGGAGTGCTAAACTTAGCGCTAATTAGCTGATCCTGGCAGCCTACAGCAAGTGTACATATTTTCTCACCGCCTTCATATTATTTTGTAGTAATGCCGTTTCAAGATTGTTTAAAGCGAAATAAAAAAAATTAAAACGCTATATAAAATCTTTAACGAACCTGACTTGAGCAACATTACGTTTCGCTGCATACTGCAGGTTCTGTTTAATTAAAATATTTGTTTTTTATTGGCGATAATGAAGATATTTCGACATTTAAAAATTTTATTTCCAGTAGGCAGGTACTGATTGTATGTTACATTCTTTATCTTTTCTTTCCGTAATTTATAATCGTTTGTGCTTCTGTTAGAGATCGTGTAACTTTAGAACGACTTGACCGACTAATATTTGATTTGTCGAGACGATGGTTCTGATCCGACCCGATTGGTGGCGGTGCAATTAAGTGATTAATAAATTCTTTTATTTATGGACCAAAATGACCCATATTTACAATATACTTTTGTTTAGTGCCAAAAAAAATTACAAAATCTGGACCCGATAGGTGTGTATGGTCGAGATATTTAAAGGTTATATATTTACGCTGTAAGAATTTTGGAGTAAATTTTGAGTGAAACTCATCGCGCCACTATCCAGACACCGTTAGCTGAGCCAGCTAGTAGCCTACTAATGTTAGAGTTTAAAAGGAAATTCAGTGGCGATCTACCATCCCATATCATCCCGTAGGTGTCGTAAGAGGCGACAGAGGGAAACAAATGTCAAACAAACAATAATATAAATGATATATATAATATAATATAATGATAAATAATATAAACAAACAAAGGAAACAGAGTGAAAAAGTGTCTTCCTAATCACGAATTAAAAAAACTGCAGTTGCCAACCCGCTTGCGAAGCGTGGTAACTTTTTTTATAGAATAAGGGTGACAAACGAGCACACAGTCCACCTGATGGTAAGTGGATGCTGTAGCCCATAGACATCTACATTTATTCTCGATTAAGAATCAAAATGCAAATAAATGTTTCCAGTAAAAGGGTCTCCAGTTATCTACACTCACCATACGAAACACAGCAGCATTTAGCTGCTATTTTACGCTGGTATTCTGTGAGAGCGTGGTCCTACTACCCCCGTCGAGCCGACCCATACGTGCTACAACCATAATATAGCTACAGTGTGGCTCTACCACCTTAAATATAAATAATACCACGTACCTTAAATAAAAATATAAACTATAGCCAATATCTATCTATGAGGCAGTTTATGAGGGAGGCCTATGTTCAGCAGTGGATTTTAATAGGCTGTAACGGAATGTTGATGATAACAAACTGACAAGCAAGCTAACAGTACATCTGATAGTAAGTGGTTATTGTAGCCCGTCAACACCAATTTCAATCCACAAGTCCACAGTTATGTTATCTCATCTGACAACGATGAAGGAACACACAACTTATAATTTTACTAGCCTATTATACTTAGAACTGAAATACTGCGATGAGTGCATTGTTGCTTGGCGACAAAAACAGGTAAAAATGTGACCTCAGATCATAAAAAAATGTCATATTATAGTGTGGCAGCACCCCAAACTGACTCCTACGAAGAAAAGGAGACAAAATATTAATACCTACATATTTTGTTTTAAAGATTTTTTTAACTCTTCAGATTCATCTAATAATCAATAATGTCCTCCAGAGCGAATTTCGGTCACGGCGGTCAATCTCAACGGAGAGTAGACATCTGCGCAGGACAGGATCACAGTGAACGAGTGTGTGCGCTAACACAGGTGCACTATCTATTCCCTCACTCTCATAGTCCGATAGGACGGCAATTCGACACGACCGGAGAGAGATCAGGCGCAGGATCAACGGCTATACGTGCTTTCCGAGGCACGAGGTGAAACACTGCGAACTTCCTGATTCCGGGTTGTTACTGAGAATTTCTTGACAGAAAAACCCAATAACTGATTCATCAGCTCATGATCATCTCAACCAGATAATCAAATTAACTAAAGTCATTCATTAATCATTATTATACAAAAAGACGAAAAAGGTCAGCAGGTTATGGAGAGGGCTATGTTCGGAGATTTTCTGCGTGATAGAACTGATAATGAAGCTATCTGCAGTAGAAACAGAGTAGCTGATAGCCCAACAGATCAGTAAGCTGAAGTGATCCTTGTAGCAATAAGTGGAGTTTGTGAGAGTGGAAGGCGCCTCTTCCAACTAGATGGAACAACAACTTAATATAAGATATGCTGTATGTCGATGGATGCAATTGGCTTATGACCAAACATAAAACATAATTTACGAGTCAATAAATATTTTAATTTACAGAATGTGAAGTGTGATATCTACTTTACACCCACGAACCATAAAACCTGCGCCTCAGGCTAATAGAAGCGAAGTGAAACTGTCAAACCAGTATAACTTGGTCCCGTACTGGGGCGCTAGTAGTAAATATATAAAGCGTATCTGTATAAATTCAAGTAATGTCACAAATCACCGCGTTCAATATTAAATTGGTAATTCGCATAGAAAGTGGCAAGCTTACCCATGTCTAGAGAGCTGCATAAGCTGCGCTCGATTTTCGTTATCATTTTACTAGTTTTGCCCGCGGCTTCGCCTTTGTGGTCGTTGGAAGAATACATCATTTAAAAAAAAAGTGCATATTTCCGGCATAAAACGTTTCCTGTTTATTATTCCAAGACCTAAGATACCTTCATCATCATCATCATCATCATTACAGCCCATCAAAATTCCACTGCTGGACATAAGCCCCCTCATAGATAGTCCCATATGGGAGGCATTTACCGTAGTTGCCACGCTTAGTAGGCGCTTGGCAAGTCTCCTTCATACTTAATTATAATTACATCAAATCTGTTCAGAATTACGCTCCACATCAATTCCACGGGGTCCTTGCATTTTTCCGGGATAAAACAGTAAACTATCCATTGCTCCGTTTATGTGTAAGAAGGTCAAACCAACAAGCACACTTTCGCATTTATAATATAAATAGGAATGCTGCTGGATAAAATAGTGAACGTTGCTTTGTATGAATGCTCGTTACCTAAAAAGGATAGTAAGGCGTAAATCAAAACAGAGCTTCCAAGTTACTTTACTCATCGCATGACTCATTCAACTTCATATCTTTTCTTATTGGGAGAGAAGCAAACGAGCATGCGTCTCATCTGATGGTAAGTGTCGACCGCCGCCCATGAACAACTGCACCAGAGGAATTGCAGTTGCGTTGCCGACCTTTTAAAAGGGAGTAACATCTTTTCTTGAATGTTTATATTACGTTTTTTTTTATAGGAGAGGGGGCAAACGAGCATGCGGCTCACCTGATGGTAAGTGACTAGCGCCGCCCATGCGCAACACCAGGGGAATTGCAGATGCGTTGCCGGCCTTTTAGAAAGGAGTAGGCTCTTTTCTTGAAGGTCCCTAAAAATCGCTGGTGGTAATCGATTCCACAAGGAAGTTGTGCGAGGAAGAAAACTTCTTCTAAATCGTACGTTAATTATTACGTTTATTAATTACGTCCCTAATGATTGTAAACTGTTCTTTTTTTAATCAAAATAAGAAGAACCGCTGGGTTTCTTGCTGGTTCCGGTTCAGGAACTTTCCTAATCAGTGGTAAATTAAGCATAACAGTGATTTTCAATAAGTATTATTTTTAATCTATATTGAATAAAAAAGTTTCTATTTATATTTCTATTTCTAACAGCTGAATTTAGATTTTAATTATATTTTTCTTCTCTTCTACATCACCAGGCAGCAAAATTCCACTGCTGGACTTGGGCCTCTCCCATTTATCTTAATCATTACGTAAAACGTATAGGTTCGAAAAAAATCTCTAGTGGTAGTCGATTTCACAAAGAAATATTGCGAGGAAGAAAACTTCTGGTAAATAGCACAGTGGTGGACCGCCAAGCATACAAATAGCGTGGATGCAGATGTAGAGCAGCCAACCCGACTTACAAGCTTGGCAACTATGGCAAATGTCACCCTATGAAGTAATCTATGGGGAGGCCTTTGTTCAGCAGTGGACTTTTGATAGGCTATAATAAAAAAATGAAATGTACTGAATGTTTTGTGCATATCGCTATCGGTAGAAGAACATTACGCTGTATCTATATTATAGCTGCAGCACGAAAGGGTTTTCTCATTTGCGTTCGAAACTCGGTTGACGCTATTTGGTTTAAAACTCGAGTGCAACAGAAGTAAATGTTCGGCTTGGTAACGTTATAGCTAAGAGCTTTCGATTGAGGTGCTGCGTGCCGTGGGTTGTATATCGCACTGGACAAGATTGTAGGGGCCTGCATAATTATTCCGGGTCTAGCTGTTTGTCTTTGTACAATTTATAATAATAGTACCTTTACAATTTAATTTTCCCCTCACACATTTGGCTCCGGTTCATGTGTGAGGTTTCTTATAAGAGATTAATTATCTCACAAAATAGAAGAAAAATAACGAATTCGTAATAATATTAATAATTATATTAAAAATCTTTATTTGCATATTTATGTATGTAAAACGCCGTCACGGTACAGGAGAAAGTAGTATGACTAACTTTTTTTAATTTTTATTAGTAAATTGTAGTTATTAAAGAAAATCTTCGTTCAATGTTCAGCAATGGATTAGAGTTAGTCAAGTAATTCTTGAAATGTTTATATTAAAAAATATGTTTATATTGCTTTAGGTTCTAACAGTACCAATGAAGCATAAGTTTAAGGGTCAGAAATAGGAACATCTAATATATGTGTGGGTGTGGCGCTTCTTTTGCCGGTTGTTTTACGGTGAGAAGAAACAAATCATTATTATAGCCATTCATAAGTCCTCTGCTGAATATAAACCTCCCTCAAGGAATGCCACAAAACACAGTCCTGACTCATACTAAGCGTGGCAACTATGTGACATATACTACAAGGCAATCTATGGGGTAGGCCTATGTTAAGCAGTGGACTTTTGATAGACTGTAATTAGAAAATTAAATGTACTAAATATTTCATAATCGGCAGAAGAACATCACGCTACAGCTGTATTATAGCTGCAGCACGAAAGAGACAACTCGACCGGGAAAGGAGCTTGCTCTCACAGAGTGCCGGCGTAAAATAGTATCACAATGCTGTTTTGTTTCGTATGGTGAGTGTAGAGAACTGGAGACCCTTTTTATTGGTAACGAGGCATCCCATCTTAGTCCACAGGGGTAACAATGCATCTACATTTTGATATTTAATCGATGATAGATGTAGGTCTATGACCACTATATCCACTTACTGATCCAATTACTTGTCACCTTTCCTAAATAAAATAAAAAACTTTATGATCTTCTAGTACTGGAGCAACACGGTACTTAAATAAATCATGGTACATCATTTCAAATTAAATCTGTTTTCACTTCATGATTATCATCGTTAATATTATAAGAGTATTGGAACAATATGGTACTTAAATAAATCGTGGTACATAATTTCAAATTAAATACGTATCCACAAACAACTATGAAATTAGCGTGTTGTTTGGTTCATGCAATGTTTCCCAGTAACTGAAACATTGCAGCTTTCACCGCAATTCATGTGTGGCTTCCATTCGTACACTCGTAAACGAAATTGCCGAGTCTACTTTACTACCATTGGGTTACATTCGTATTCCTAAGGTGATTAGCGATAAACGAAGAAGATCATTAAGTATCAATTGATTACGTTGACAGTGATGTACTCCAGACCAATTTCAACCAAGGCCAACACTGTCGGAAGTTTCTAAATTAAATTGAATTAATTTAAAAATATTTATTTCGGAACTAGTCGATATCACAAGTCATAGATATACATTGAAATTAAAATATTAAATCTAAATTATAATGTCAATACTATATCAATTACAAAAATTAATTAATTAATTATTTCATTTAAATTAAATCATTACAATTAACTAAATTCACATAAAATTCAACCCACACAACACAACACAACTCTAACTTAATCTAAATTTAGGTTTAGATCCGGAGTGCTCAACATGCAGCCTGGTCCAGTGCCGGATTATAGGTCAATACAGATCCAATCGCCAGGCCAACAGTTGCTGTTGGAGTCGCCTCGTATGCGGCGCATCAGGGACGCGACTCGCTTCCGAATGATCGCCGCGAATCCGTCTATATTCTCATTCGCAAACATCCCCGATGCGCTACAGTAGCGTGGCAGCTTCATCAGTGCTATGAAGGTGTTATTGTATGGAATGCGTAGGGCGTCGTAAGATTTTTTCGTGTACTTGACCCATATGCTGCACATGATTGGCAGAATGCTCTGAACAACGTAGCCTTTACTTCTGCAGTACAGCGCGCGAACCTACGTGCCAACATATTGGCCCGAACAACAACGCCCTACGCCCCCTATCCATATGAATATCGTCTGAAAGCGTCTCAGTGACCCAGTGGCCCAGATATTTGAACTGCGGACTTTTTTAAGGACACTGCTATTTAGTGTGACCGGTGGTACAGAGTAAGTTTTTGATCAAGCCTTAAACACCATGACCTCGCTTTTGATGGCGTCGTATCTGAGCCCATGGGCCCCCGCATAACGCTCGCAGATCGAAATGAGTTTTCTAAGGGCACTGATCGATGGACTCAGCAGCACCATGCCGTCTGCATAACTGATGTTTTTGACAAGAACGCCATCAATCACCCAACAAATGGGCAGAAATGGGCAGAAAGTATTACATTGCCACATAATATAAAGACGTTGGCTTGGGGAAGCAGCACAAGAAAATCCTATACACCGATTCCTCTTGTGACTGCCATAAGATGCGCCTATGGTAAATTAATGAAATCTTATAGCTACGTGATAGAGGCCGGTATCCATCTCTTATTTATACATATATAAAATCCATAGACTGGTGACGGTCGCAGCGTCAAAGGTGCGAGAATTCTAGTACTACCATCGCTTATTCGCCGATCAATAATAAAAATAAAAGTAAAATTCAAATAATAGATATTGTAAATTATGTAGAAGCATCGAAAGCAGGTTACACCAGCTGTCTATTGTATAACCAGAAATAGCTTTAGTCGATAACGTAAGCGGTTAATTGCAGTTATCTTATTCATTATACTTTAATGGTTGTGTTTCGCAATACACTAAAGAGGTAGAGATATCTTGTGTTGTTTTACTTGCTGCCACCTGATTTTGGCGAAACAAGTTGTCTAAAGGAAAGTGCGATGTGCAGTCTGCGTCAGCGCTTGATAAGACACGATAACGGACGGGATGAGATCATTGCTACATAGTATAAATATAAGCGGTAGTCTTACTTTACGAACAATAAATATATTTTACTTATTTGTAGAGCGGTTTCCATGCGCCATAAATTAAAAGTATCGCTAAGATTTCTTTATTACTTATATTGGGTTTTATTTTATCGCTTTCGTATGTCGTTCGGATCGAATTTAGTAATTGATTTCAAACTAACTTCCCGATGAGCTAGAAACTTATAATTTTGAACATAGCTCAGAATCGGATGACAATGTATGAATATGATAAAAACATGGTACGTTTAAAAATGTATTTCTTAATAACTAAGTTTGCATTTTTCAATCATCACAGGGAAAGCTACAAAATTACCACAGATAGTTATACGTCAGTTTTAACAATATTCTGTGTGTATATCCTCGTCTACGTCATCGGGCGATAAAGTCCATTGCTGGACTTGGGCCTCTCCCGTCTCCCGTTAGGATTTATCTTAACCGTCACGCTTAGCAGGCGGATTAACAATCGCTGTACCAGACGACTCGCATCTTCGACCCTGTTGCCCGTCGCTGATAAAGGTATTTTACGTTTGGCGCACACGTGATGGTTATAATGCCGTGTATCGAAAGCTATAACATATTTCTGGCGTTCCTTATACATGGCTAGAGTTTAATTATATTGTGTTTTAACTCAAAGCATATCTATATTTATATTTTGTATATACTTTGGAGGATATTTTAGACACATAATAACGTAACATTTGTTCCAAATACTAAACCCACTTAAACGCCGTGTATTCTGCTAACGACGGCAACTATGGGACTCTGTTTAACAACAAATCTATCCATTACGAACTACTCTATGTTCTGCTAGTGTGGTAGTCTACTATATACTACGAGTCTATGCTCGCTATCCAAACTTGGAACAATTCATGTTCCAAGTCATACATTTCAAGTTGTTCAGGCACAGAATAAATAATAAGTAGTACTACGTAATTCAGGTGAAATAATAAGTCAAGCTTTAACGCAACACCCCGCGATTTATAGGCCGGTATTCAGAGACAACTTCGAGTTTAAAGTCAAACATCACACTGTCAAAATTTGTAAAAATAGTATGACCTAGAATGACATTTTTACTTTGTGGAATTTGAGGTTAAACTCAAGATTGTCTCCGAACTGGTTTCAATATCTTCAACGTGTCATTTATTTTATTTTTTGAATATTTTATATGCTGCAGATAAACTGCTGAGCTTTCCTCCTCTCCGAAATGAGAGGAGTTCTGTGCTCGGTTGTAAGACTTATTTAAATTGTAATTATTTTAAAATTTTGCTCAAACTAAAACGAATTGTGCTACTGTTTTTGCTAGACTATGTTTTAATATATAATTAATTAAAAGTTCCTCGTATGAACTATACGGTTTTGAAGTAGGTACACGTATTTAAATAATAATCAACTAAAGACTTACGAGTATTTTAAAATATGGCAAATATGTAATAGCGTCTAATATAGGAATGCATAAGCTCGTGCACCGTTTATTGTTCACCTTGGGGAGTGAAGCTATGAAGACATTATACGAGTTGATTCACATTAAATACTATTAAATCCTATCTCTTTTAAATATGTTTACTTAAAAGTAATATTACATTACATTGCATTGATTGTGGATTTTTTTGAATAAGGGAGACAAATGAGCACACAGTCAACCTGATGTGTAAGTGGATGCTGTGGCTCATGGACATCTTCATCTATCCTCGATTAAGAATCAAAAAGCAGATGCGTTGTCACCCTGAGGACTAAGATGGAATGCCTTGTTTCCAGTTAAAAAAATGTCCGGTTCTGTACGCTCACCATTCAAAACACAGCAGTATGAAGCTGCTATTTTATACTGGTATTCTGTGAAAGCGTGGTCCTTCTCGGTTCGAGCCCACCCATTCGTGCTACAACCATAATGTAGGTGCATTATTATAATAAGGAAGTTAAAGTCACCATTAATAAATAATAGGTAGGTACGTACATTATAAAATTTCAATTTGCTACTTGTAATAGTGTGATAAAACTTGTTCGTTTTACATTTTAATTCAAATAATATTTTTAGTTTTTAAAATATACAAATTATTATGACGAAATTATTCATATAGTCAAAAAAAATCTATATTATTTATTATATATTATTATTATTATTTAACTATATGAATTATGACGTTATTATACTATATTCTTATAATATCAGAGTAATTGCATAATCTTCATAAATATTCGTTTCGATAGTTCTTAAAAATATTCTAGTGTTAAATGTAACGACCGCGTGACCTAATAGTGGTCAAAGTTATTAGCTAATACTGACTTATTGGTTTTTGGTTTTGGGTTTTACACTACGTTAATGTCTCCGTGTCTTTGACATTGTATCCCGGCGTAGGTACCTCCGATCTTATCGTAGAAGGGTTATCTCTGGCAGCAGTAGGTTAGAACGAGCGCGCCTCTGTGTTAGCACGCACACTACTATAATAGCTCTATAGTATTTTTATGGAGTAGATTACTTCGGATTATTATGACGTTCTAGATGTTAAAAATCATCTTTGTTCCGGCTGTGGTCACCCACAACCAGGTACTAAAATTTCGGTAAATTATTTCATGAGTCCTAGAATTATTTTATCATCAGCTGAACTGTATGCTCGTTTATTATCCTTACTTCTGTAAACACAAATAAAAAAAAACTTTTATTAAAAGTTTTTTGCCCTTTTGAATAGACTATGGAATATCGCATTCTGAATATCGTCTATATTTTTTTTGGTTATGGTTTTATTTATTCTTCAAATTTATAATGACCACTCCTGAAGTATAACCTGTTTAATAAAAAAATAGAATCATCAAAATCGGTTCATTATTGACGAAGATATCGCGTAACATACATACAAATAAACATACAGTCAAATTGAGAACCTCCTCCTTTTTGAAAGTCGGTTAAAAGGTCAACTATGAGCTCATTTGTAACCTATACTTACGCAACATAAGGCCAACCTATGCCTTAAATACATTTTATCTAGTATTGCTAACAGTTTTGTAACAAAAGTATTTAAGTAGGTACCCATATAAACAACTGAATCAAGCATGTGAATTGGCCCTAATTGATAATAAGACACTTCCGCGGTGCACTGTTTCTAATGGAGCAACGGATCTTAGATGAAGTCGCCCCGGGCGGTTCACAGACTCCGAGGTATTCACAGATACATCAAAATAAATATTGACGCTTGGCTGTAATTTGTTTTTTTTTTACTAATGTATGTTTTATCTCTTTGCGGAAGTACTTTTTTATAAATAAAATAAATAATCAACAGTGGGCTGGAGTGAGATTGTGTTTGATATGAATGTAAAAATACAATTCAGCACAACAAAGGCATACTTTTCCTAATAAATTTTACAAATTGTTTAAACTTAAGCGGCTCCATATTTATTAAGTAAAACATTTTTTTTTTGCAAAAACTTATACGTAAGTAATAAAACAATATATTTTATTTAGGGCCCTCCGACTCTCCTAAGGCTCAGACGGTACGATGTCGAAAGTAAGTGCATTTTTGCTGTTAGCTGTTACGTAGGTAGTTTTTATTGTCGGACCACACCGTTGCATCCTTGCTGATAAAGTCACAAAAGGCGCATTTGTGACGAAAGCGAGCTCGGACTTACAACCACTGAATATAGTTTACTAGATAAGGTAAAAACCATGGCTCACTAGAGATT
Organism: Parnassius orleans; assembly: GCA_029286625.1. NCBI lineage: Eukaryota > Metazoa > Arthropoda > Insecta > Lepidoptera > Papilionidae > Parnassius > Parnassius orleans. The sequence continues at coordinate 830,911 of JAGSMP010000102.1, read as the reverse complement.
CAAAACTGCACTAAAAGTGTAGTGTGCATTCACATACAGAACACTAACAATTAAAAGCACTAACGCAGTAAGATATTAGTAGTAACTAAGGCATGAGAAATATTTCGAGGACATTTGACGCCCTTTTAGTTATGAGACGAGTTCTATTTTCCACCGAATAAGAGGATTTCATAGCCCTTTTAGGTTGGGGTAAAGACGATAGACCGTGTGGTAGTGGAGTAAGAGAATTCATCACCCCATTTAGTCCCGTGGGTATCGTAAGAGGAATCTTCGTGAAATGCCAAAAATAATCTTATGGCTTTCGGTAGATGGCAACGTGTGCAGCATCCGAGATGCGATTTTTGAATCCTGTTCACTCTGTTTTCAGTTCTTAATGATTCTTCCTCACCCCTTTATCTATAAAAAAAATTCCGTAGTGACACTCATTCTCTCAATCTCCGTTCTTCACACAAATAATTACTGTCTACTCCTCCCCACCATTCTGGGTTTATGTCAAATTCTTTCACAGTTACTTATTCCATCTCCCTCTGGAACAAATTGCGTGTTGACCTATACGCGTTGACCTATTGCGTGCGAACAATACCTGTCAAAAATGTTTTTAAAAGAAAACTATACAAGCATATCCGTAGCCTATAAAGTTGAGTCAAATTACTTTATATGTTTGTAGTTATTTATATGTGTATCAATTATATACATTATATATGTGTATATTTTATGTATGTATTGCATGTATATATTTGATTTGAATAAAATATACACACACATATATATATATATATATATGTATATTTTATGTTATGTGCCATTTAGCATTAAGCTCGCCTTTTGTACAAATATTTGGTGCAATAAAGAATAAAATAAAATAAAATATGTCCAGTACTGCGATCATTAATTCGCCTGCCAAGCGTGATTATTAAGGCAAATCCTCCCTACAATGGGAGATAATGACTACTAGATTTTAAAATTTTGTTTAAAGTTTAAAAATGTTCTTTTTTTTAAGTTTAGTGTCACGTATGTTTATAAACGGCTGAATTAGTTATTTTCACTATATATTTATTACTTATCGTTGGTGTAAAAGGGCTTTATTCCTTGGTTGTCAAGTCATATTATCATTTTAGTATCTTTAAAGTATGTCGGGTAATAGAGTTAGTTTCTGATACCTATACAGGGTTATTTTTCAAAGAGTAGCCAAATTTTAAACTTAAGTTCAAATATATAAATAATGATATACCGTTATTGCAGTTTTTGTAAATACGAATAAATAAGGCTTCTACTTTTATTTGAAACTATCCCAATTTGAATGTGATTACCCTTACGAATGTGTATTCGTCACATTCAATGTAATCACATTCAAATTGGGATGTGAATTGGGCGTGCGCAGTAAAATCAGTTAAAATAATACATTACCACGCATTTTGAATTTAAAAGATAAAAAGGACAGAATTATTGAGATGTTTTTTAATTAATTTTCTTCGCCATTTGCCTATATCACTTATTCTGAACCTTCTCTGCAAATTTGGCCGGTTATTGCAAAATAACCCTGTATAATAAAGGCAAGAAAGCGCGTGCGACGGCCTCCTGCGGCCGGGACTTAATGTGGTCGGACCATTGTCGTTATTGGTTAATATGTAGCCATAGAAGCCGGTGATGAAGCACCGATTAATATGTGTGACTTCTAATTCTGCCTTTATTACCTCTCTGACAAATTTTTTCCTCTCACCTCCACTGAAAATTAACATATTGAAATACCTACATATAAAATAAAATATCATTAATTATATTAAAATCCAGCTGTAGAATCAATGAATTCGTTCATTTAAAAAATCTTCAAGAACTGTAGCCGCGACTGATCGTCCCTGCTGGTTATAAGAGGGCGGGTTCTTTTCTCGCTCAAAGGCTAAGTATAGCCATCAGCGAGGAAACGCAGCCAGCGTTCTTGGCACGATACCGCGCTGAGTAGGACTGTATGTAATTTAAGGTTTCATTTTAGTATTTCTTTATTATAGCTTTTTAATATTGTATATATTTCAATGTTATGTAAATAAATGTATTAAAATATATTTAAAAATCCTCGTATTTGCCTGGGGTCACTTCCAGTATAGTTTTGCTCTTACGTACTGTGTCAGCACCGCATCGTAACCAGCAAGCTAGCCACGTTTATACGAGGTTCCGTTACGGACTATCATCTGTGGAGCTGTCAGAAAGTCAGCCGTCTTGCGGTGTAGATAACATTAATTTGTTTGCTACGAGATAGAGTAGTGTTGTGACAAAATATTTTGCAGGTTTATCTTAAGAAGGTCGTGTAATTACACCAATCAAATATGAGAGAAATTTCTCTTATATTTGGTTTTTCGAGGTTTTCAAATGATATTGTGCAGTCCTTGTGTCTTGCTTATTGTTTTCTGTAACCATTTTAGAACTTAGTTGTAAGCAATGGGCTAACAGTAAAGTAGGTACGATGTTTCTTCTTCTTCTTCATCAGCATAAAAGTCCACTTCTAGCCATGGATCTCCCGTAGTAGGGACGATTTGTTTTAATCGTCTCGGTCAGGGTGTTTTATGACTCTGGCGTGATCGCGGAGCAGGAAGAATTTCAAATTATTTCAATTCATACAAATGTGAACTTTAATGACTTGAGAATAAACGCGGTTTTCGAATCACAAATACTGTTCAAAAGGTCCTAAAACTATCTTAGTTGCAATAGAAGTAAAACTTTTTATAATGGGAATTAAGTTTAAAAATAAAAAGCAATTAAAAATTCCTGCTCCGCGACCGTGCTTTAGCGCAAACGAGATGGTTATACCGCTATTTATCAGAAGCTATAAGATTATTCTGGAATATCCCATAGTCGGCTCTTTTGACACTCATTTGACGAAATGGGGCTCTCTTACACCGCCACCACATGGCATATATTATTTAATATCTTGCTGTTATTATATAGAGACGAGCTAACAGGCCACCGATAATAAGCATTAACAGCTTTGGGTGCCTTTAATCAACTTTAAGCAAAGGAGGACACAGTCTTCACTCCAAAAGACTAAAATGGACTACATCATAGCCTGTAACTTTTTTTATAGAAAAGGAAGGCAAACGAGCACACAGTCCACCTGATGGTAAGTGGATACTGTGACCTATAGACATCTACATCTATCCTCGATTAAGAAACAAAATGCAGCTGCGTTGTCACCCCTGATGACTAAAATGGAATGTCTCGCTTCTAGTAATAATTTAAAATAAAAATTTTGTAGAACCGACTTCAATATAATATATATTTATAAAAATATATATATTATTTATAAAAACTAAAGATAACTCAAAAACTATTAGTCAGACCTTGATCAAATTTATATGGGATCACATGAGAAGCACCAGCTTTCAAATAAAAAAAGAATCATCGAAATCGGTTCACATAGAACAAATTTATGAGGTAACACACTTAAATAAAAGATACAGTCGAATTTGAAGTCGGTAGAAAAGGGTCTCCGGTTCCCTACGCTCATCATACGAAATACAGCAGTATTAAGCTGCTATTTTACGCTGGTATTCTATTAGATCGTAGTCCTTCCCCGGTCGCGCCGACCTATCCGTGCTACAACCATAATATAGCTGCAACATGGCTCTACCACGTAACCACGTAACTTTACTGACTCTCCCATGCAAACAAAACGCAGTGCTTTTTTACTATTTAAGTATTTATTACAACTCGTCAAAAGTTCACTGCTGAACATAGGTCCCCCATAAGCTGCCTCACAGAGGGGACATTTGCCATAGTTACCACGCTCAGCAGGTGGGTTGGTAACCGCAGTTTTTATTATTATTAAGCTATTATCAGGAACATGCTTGTCCATCCCATGTTTCAGTGTTCAGGCAACAGAGTGAATTATGTCGCTTCTTATGATATACAAGGGATGATATGGGGTAGTGAATTTGAAAGCAGATTTACACACTCAGGAATCACGAAATATTACGGAATCGCGTGTCGAAACAAACTGGCATGAAGATTTGTCATTTTCATTGTAAAATTCGATTAAATCACTCTCATTCAATTCTTAAAGGAATCGTTATTAATTCAAAATGTCAATGACGGATGTATGTGTAAACAAATCGTTAGGTGCACGCTGTATGTGTTAGATACTAGAATATGTCACCGTGGTTAAAACGGTTCATCTTTGAGCGCTTTCACATTTGGTGATAAGGACATCGGCCCGATATTTGACACGATATCGACGGACGGGTCGATAATCACATACATTTACTACAAAACGCTTTCACGTTGCATCACTACCGTTGCAGGCATTCACTATTGTTACCGAAACCGATACTAATACCCGAAATATCTACTACAGGCAATACCCGAAAAAGCATGTAGAAACCTTGGTTTTCCTGGTGTTTTTTGGGTAAATTCCGAACCATTTATAAATTATATAAATGTCCGCGGCTTTACCAGACGTACCTTAATCTACTGACACAACTTATATTATTTAATATGTGATTTCGTATTTGTGAAAAATTTAACAGAAGCCAAGTTATTTTAATAATTATCTGGGCTTTACCCAAAAGCACTGGGTTACTATATATACTACTGCATCTACGGGCATTACGCATAACAGAGTATTTAACTCACGCCTGTCACCCAGAGGGGTAGGTATTGAGTGCGAACTTCCATTTGACACGATCCTGACACACCTCTCTCACCTCCTTCACATTCGTATACCTACGCATTCATGCTCGTCGTTTAAGGGTACTTTTAATTTGTGCCATCTTCACCATTCAATTATTTATCACCGTTTTGTTTTACTCTAATAAAGTATAAAAAGATAAAGTAAAATACTGTCATTTATTAGTTACCTACTGCAAATTTTTATTAGATTTTGGCAGCAAATGTTGAATGTACCTCGATGGACAATGTTGTGAATTGAGCAAATGTTTAATGTGGGCCTGACTCCAACCCTATACGTCTTTCTACCGCCTTTTTGATTTTTAAACATTAAGTAAATTAGTAAAGTCTTTTATATTAATTATAACGTTTTTCTAATAACTACTAAAAATAAAAAAAACTGCGGTTGTCAAGCGTGACAACTATCGCTAATACCCCAATGAGGCAATCTATTAGGGAGACCTACGTTCAGCAGTGGACTTTAATAGGCTGTAACCGTAACGGTACGGTAACGGTAAGTAAATTAAGAAATTATTTGTTAATTATCGCCATTCTCTCTGAAGCATGGATTTTCGTGCTTATAACGCTTTTGGTGTACTGCGGTGTGCTTAGATATGTCTTTCACCCATCATAATGGTATCATATCGGCGAGGCTACCAATATTGTCGGCATTGAGTCAGTATCTATATGAGTATAGTCAACATCATCTTATTTTTAACCGACTTCAAAAAGGAGGAGGAACTCAATTCGGCTGTATTTTGTTTTTACTTTGTACTTACTTAATGTCGTGTTTAATGTAAATAATATTGTAAATATTAAAGGTTTATCTCGATATCGTGATATACCACAATACACACAAGTAGTGAGATCATGAAATTACATCATATATTACTAGTTTAACCTTCACGTTCACACTACTTATGAAGTACGATATGGAAACGGTAGGGTGTTTCCAGATGATTCGCAAAATTTGAAAGGTATTATCAAACACTACTATGTTTAAGGTATTACAAAATTTTTAACTGTTTAGAACGCAAAGCACATAACAATATCGCAATTTAAAATTTATAAAATAAACTGATAAAATAATTAACGGCTTGTATTTTATTAAAATTTTATTTATAAAACACAAGCCAAACTTATATTTCTATACCTATAATAGAAAAGTAACGCTTTGAAATGGGATATAGAAATTTGCTCAAAGGACCCTCATCATCGGTTTTGTAGAAAACTACTACAAACATTAAAGATTTTTTTTTTAAAATAAAAGCTGGAAATTGAACCCACTACCTTAAAAAAAAATTATGGCCTTAACTTTTTCCAATCAATATAAAATGTGATAGAGAGTTACCCTCTTACCTGTTTTTGTTTCCAAGCTTTAGTAAATCCACTGTTGCGTTCTTGTTTTAAAAGTATGCAGAACCAGTTAGAGACGACAGAGCGAAATGAAACAGGAGATGGGGCAGGGCATCATCCTGATAACAATTTAAAATAATAAAATACTCTGGTTGTACAAAATACTGAACGTAAAAAATAGTTTTATTCAATGTGTAGTGTGCGCGTAAATATAAGAAATCATTAACTTTATTATAATTTATAATAAACTATATTTATTATTTATAATATAGTTCATTTGCAAAATAATTAGGACACCTAATAAGTGGGCGTGAATGAAAAACGTGATAAGAGAGTGCGGAATCGAGTAGACGGAGCGCGCTTTGAAAGCTCTACATCTATATAGAATGTATAATTTTTTATTTTATGTAAGTAGGTATGTAGTTACTTAATTATTTTTTTTCGAATAAATACTTCTACGCACGCCATTTTTTGTACCTTACGCCTTTAGGGAAGTGCCTAGTTTGCCTTAAGGATAATCCGCCACTGGTACATGCACTGCTGTGGTCCTGTCTGAAGGATATAGAGAGCTAGTATAATCACAGGCCGTGAGGCATTTCATCTAAATCCTCAGTGACAGCGCATCTTGTAGCCTTCTTTGTTTGGAGTTGGTTGCAGGTATCCATGGGCTGAATGAATGAATGAAATATACTTTATTGTACACCAAAAATACATATGAGAGAAAAAGAAAAAAAAATATTTAAAGGTACAATTGGCGGCCTTATCGCTTAGAAGCGATCTCTACCAGGCAACCAGAGGATAAAGTGACCTGTGAGAAATGGTAAGGGTGTACGTAGGTTGTTGGAAAATATACACGACATACATATTATTATATAATCGATAAATATATACATACTATAATAAAATAATACATTGGGCTGAAGTCACCATTCACCTATATTTATATATACTCGTATAATATATATATATAACTTCAGTACACAGTTATTACTTTATATGATGTAAAAAAAAGAAACTTCAGTTCACGGTTAACACTCTATATTTCATGTTAAATAAACACAGTTTACACTACTTATTCTCTTTTATTTTTCAACAATGGATTAATCAACTTTATAAACTTTCAATTTACACTAGTAGTATAGTATAAGTATAGTCGTTATATATAATATAATCAAAAATTTTATGTTATTGTAGGTGCTAATGTTTATTTACTTAGCCATAGTTTTTACCATGACTTTCGTAATGTATTAGTAACTAGCTGTTCCCCGCGACTTCAACCGCGTGGAAATTATTACGATTGGATGTCATGTTTTTTTTTTTGCGCGTAACCTTAATTCTTTCTCCAAAGTAAAAGTAGCCTAAGTTATTCTTTATAAAATCAGCTACCTGCCATTCAAAACGGTCCATCCATTTCGGAGATTAGCCGGAAACAGACAGACAGATAGACAGAAACTCAGACAGACAGACAGACAAGAAAGTATCGTATTCGTAAAAATTTAGTAAAAATCTGTTATTTGACATTACAAACAGACACTTCAATTTTATTTATTTGTAGAGATAGATTGATTTATTTATCTATACTATTACGATTACGTCATTGCAAAGATCGCTATCACAACCAAGAGACGGCTACCTAGTAAATATTACTACAAAAATTAAGTACTAAACAGACGTTCAGTTCTATGGCACAAAAAGCCTTTTGTTTTTGAGAAACGATACGAGTATGACTTATCTTATCTCGAGATGAATAGGTTAGACCTTGGTCGGTTTTAGCGCTCTGATTTGATAAATGTGTAATTTTTGATAAGCGAGACTGTCATCGCCTAAATTTGTTTATAACTTCATCATGATATAAACTATAATCATAATTGTTTAAGTTTCTTAGACGTAATTATTAATCTAAATATATAGATATTATTTGTCCTGATACCGGATTATTTGCCACTTTCGAAAATATTTTGGATTTATTATTTGGGACTAGTTTCCGATAGACCTTAAAAATAACAATAATTATGTTACGTACTTGTAAATATTTCACTATAATTTCCTTTCCTTTGATGGTTATAGAAGGCTATAGAGCAGGAAAGATTCCAGCGCACTGCTCGTGTGTGAGCGAGCTTATAAACTTCATCTTGTCCTCATAATATTTGGAGCACAGCTTGTTAAATTTAAAATATTCATGTCTAAAACTGTATACATAATTTAATGACAAAAAATAATTATGTCAATTTTACAACACACAAACCACAAGCGATATTCGTGTCTCATTCGAGATCTGAACATAGAGATATTAAACTGAATTTCATATTCTTGATTGATAATTTCCTGTTATGTAGAATTTGATTACTTAAAATTTCACTCAAGCGCTTCTCGAATATGAGACTTCAAAAACAATATCAATTTCTAGACCAGTTTGTAATAATCGACGTTAAGTCTCGCCTGATTGATTTGCGTTGGAGCGAGGCTATTAACTGGATCTCACTGCACACGCTAAGGAATTTACGACAGTTCGCTCGGCCAGTTACATTCAACAGCTTCTATACTATCACTTCCCGATATGGTCGGATGAGTTAACAAGTAACTGTTAGGTATTCAGGGGCACAAGCTCTTAAGTATGTAGCAAAATACGGGATCAAGAGATTTCATTAAGAGATGAATGAACAAGTTTGAAAAGAGTTAAGGTGATCATTTTCAGTCGTCTAGAATATGATTTCGGATGCAACGGGTCCCGCATGTACTAGAATTAGTAAAACACTTAGAATCTAATTAGCAAATGACAATTTTTTCATGTTCGTTTTATTCTAGATTGTTGAGGGTTATATGGATTGTGATAATTGTGGCGGGATAAGAAAATCCATAACTCTATTTCGTGCCGTGGATCTGAGGTTACGACTATGGAAAATGCCAGAAAAATCGTACGGCTGCCCATAGAATGGCGTTATACCCATCCTCAACCGATACCGATACAAATATATTAGGGATATTTTGAATTTGCCGATATTTTGAGTTGGGTGATATTTATTTGCCGATCCAACGATAACCGATACGTTTTAAATTTCGCGCTTCAATAAACAATATTACTGCGCGGTCGTAAATCAAGTCATCAGATAAGTTCTGTCGTATCTGAGAAAGTAATTTCCACAGCAAGTCTCATCCAAACCGACTTACAAAATCTACTTTTGACTTTTACTAACTTTGCAAATTAATCACACAGATTTAATTTTCTGTCAGTTTAACGCAAGGCCCGGAACCGGTTTGAAAAATAACGGTTAATAAAGGTTAATAACGGTTTTGTCTGAGCGACTCTTTGGGTTTTAAATCATAGATTGCTCTTATGGCCTCTTCTGTAAAACAAATACAGTATAATCTCACTAATCCGGCACTTCGATAGATCGGCACGTCCAATAATCCGGCACCCTCCGCCCACCCTCCTCGCCCCTCTATACCTGTGCGCTTCGGTCGCTGCGTCATCGACGAGCAGTCTAACCTCAAAACTTATCACGTGCACGTGCTTACGTATTGTTTTTCCAAGTGAGAATAGTTTATAGTTAAAATGTCAAATAAACGCAAACACAAGACACTAGATTTGAATAATAAAATGGAGATTTTAAAAGTTAGATAGTGGAGAAAACATGTGCAAATTGGCAAAAGAATATGGTGTTGGGCGTGCTGCTACTATACACGATCTTAAGAAAAAAGGCAAAAGATAGTAGACCACGTCAAGACAATGGAATCAGGGCCAGGAAAGCGTAAAACACTAAAAGTTGGCGATTGTCCAAAGATGGAAAACGCTCTTTGTGGTTCTTGCAACGTTCTAAACACACTCCATATATGGAGAAAATTCTGAAAACCAAAGCAATCGAATTTTATAAAAATTACCCACAAAGATGATTTTCGTGCCAGCGATGGATGGCTGGATAAATTTAAAAAGCGATTTGGTATCCGTCTCTTAACAGTATCGGGTGAGAAATTATCAAGCGACGAATCTGCAGTACAGCCATTTATCCAGCATTTCAAAACAAAGTAGAAGAACTGGGTCTTCTTCCTGATCAAATCTATAACGCAGATGAGAGTGGTCTGTTCTGGAGACTGTTGCCCAATAAAACATTCGTGTCTTCTACAAGCAAGTGCACCAGGTCGTAAAGTGAGTAAAGACAGAATCACATTCATGCCGTGTTCAAATGCTACTGGAACACACAAATTGGATTTATTAGTGATTGGCAAAGCAAAAATCCCAGAGCTTTCAAGAACATTTGTCTGCCAGTCTGTTACAAGAACCAAAGTAGAAGTTGGGTCACGAGAGGTATTGTGAATGGTTTCATAAAGACTTTGTCCCAGAAGTAAGAAAATTTATGAAAAGATCTAACTTGCCCAAAAAGCTTTACTCGTACTTGACAATGCTCCAGGCCACCCAAACGAACAAGAACTTAAATCAAGTGATGGGAATATCCAAACCATCTTCTTACCACCAAACTGCACACCTTTACTGCAGCCGATGGATCAAAACGTTATCCAAAAAATAAAGTCTTTGTATAAAATAAATTGCTGATCCATATTATATCTCAGGATGGTGATATAACGCAGAGCCTTAAAGGAATGAATTTGAAGGATGTTGTATTCTCTCTCGCTCATGCTTGGAAGTCTGTTTCATCTAACTTAATCCAATCTTCATGGAAAAAGTTATGGCCCACAATGAATGATGTATCAGAAACAGAAGAAACAGATGAATGGGATCCTGAAGATAATATGCCTATTGTCGATTGGTTAAAAATCTATCAGAAAAAGTTGGAGACAAGTGAGAAAATTTAAATTCTTGGTTTGAGGAATCGAAGAAACAGAGCAAATTATGACAGATGAAGAAATAATATCTGAAGCAGTACAAGAAGAAAGTAGAAATATTAGAGCCACCAACTACTACAACTGCTATAAGAGTTAAACCAGATAATGCATTGATGTGTTTCAATACGTGCATAACATGGGCAGAAGAAAACGGCATGTCTGCCAAAGATATTATAATTCTTCGCAACATGCGAGAAAAGGTTTTTAAGCAAGGACTACAAGTTGCACAAAGCAGACCTCAATTAAGGATTATTTTAAAACTACATAGTTAATCACATATGTACCTACATGTTAATCGAATACATTACATACATTGACCCCTCTATGAAATACTTTATTTTATTCTTTACCTATGACTTTTCACTATAATCCAATAATCCGAACATTCCAATAATCCGCACCCTCCGGTTTTAATAGTGCCGGATTAGTGAGATTATACTGTATAATTTCAGTGTCAGTTGCGTGTCCCCATAGCAAATACAATACGACATTATGCTATGGAAATAGCTAAAGTAAACAAGTCTAGCTGTTTCCACACTGGTAAGATTTCTAATCTTTTTACAGCATATGCTGCAGAACTAAGTCTGTTTACTAACTTTATATATGGGGCTCCATTGAAGCTTCGCGTCTAGTGTTATTCAAGAAAATGGTGGTATCGACAAGACTCAGTTCCTCCCCATTTAAAATTACATTAGTATTTAATTGTCTGACATTTGGAGTCATGAACTTCATACATTTCGTTTTAGTGCTATTTAAATGCAAGTTATTAACATTAAACCAATTTACTAATTTAGATATAGCATTATTTACTTCGTCATATTTTAATAAGTGTCGTTTTAATTTGAAAATTAATGAAGTGTCATCAGCAAATAATACTATATGGTTATCCCTACTATGTAAGGTAAGTCATTAATATATACAAGAAACAGAAAGGGCCGAGAATTGAGCCTTGAGGCACGCCCATTTATACTATCGACCCGGAAGAGCTCATACTATTAATGACAACTTTTGAGTTCTGTTACCTAAATATGAAACAATTAATTTAAGAGCATTACTTCTTTTGTAGTGTTGTAGTTTCCTGATTAATGTTTCATGGTGAACACAATCGAAGGCTTTGGATAGGTCACAAATATACCCAAAGCATCCTGTGAATTTCCCGGCATTGAAAATATATTTAATCAGCTCAACACCAGCATCAGTTGTCGAGCGACCCCTTGTGAAACCAATTGATTTTTATGAAGTAAATTATTAACATTAAAAAATTAACATTTGATCAAGAATAATTTTTCAAAATTTTTATTAGTGTTGGCAGTACAGAAATGGGTCTAAAATTGGCGAGGTCTAATGTACTACAGATTTAAATAAAGGTATTACTTTACTATGCTTCATCAAATCAGGAAACACACCATATTCGATACTAGTATTAAAAATAATAGCTGGTTGAGGCGCGATTATATCGATTATAGACGCAATAACTTTAACGGAAATGCCCCACAGATCCGCAGTTTTCTTAACATCAATAGTTTTAAAATATTTTACAATATCTTTTGATGATATTTTATGAAATGTAAAATTCTTTATACACGCATTTACATTTTGTTTAAGCAATGATTCGGCGGCAGGAGAAAATTCAGTGACATAGTGGTTAAGATCGGAATATCCGTAAAATACTTCTCAAAACCATTGCAACATCCTGATCTGATTCCGTTAATTTGTTGTTAAACTCAACCGTAGTTTGAATTGCGAGAGTTGACCTTACCAGTTTCACTATTAATTATACTCCACGTCATTTTAATTTTATTAGAAGCCGTCTTAATTTTGTTGCTCAAATGCAAAGACTTGGCTTTGGAGCACCTCCTTTAAATATTTTTAATATTTTTAACATATTCCTAAATTCGACGCTAGGGTTATATGACCTTTCATGGTAAAGTTCATATAACTTTGTCTCTCTTTCTTATGGACTCCTACTATCGCCCATTCATTGAAAGCTTTCCGACTGTTCAAGGAGAACGATTTAGAAGTAAAAATATTATCAAATTCATTGCAAATAAGTTTAAACACTGTTCCATACAAAAATTAGGATCATTTTGGTATGAAAGTGATTTCTTCACTATGTTACTTCTAAACTTCTCCAAGCGACGTGCATTTACAGGAACAAACACAATTTTCTCATCTACTTGCTTTTTGTGAACATAAGGTAACGAAACTAACTGTCCACAGTGATCAGAACTCAATTTTTGAATTATACATTTATGCAACGGCTTAACATTTGTAAAAATGTTATCTATACATGTTGCACTACATTCAGTAATACGCGTTGGCTCTAAAAATATACATTAAAAATTATTAATTTTTGTTCCGATCTACCTATCTTCCGATCTATCTATCTAGTCCGCCGCAAAGCCTCAATACTTGTCGGCGGACTTCACATGACCTCGATATATTTAATTTCTTAGACATGCAGGTTTCCTTGCGATGTCGCCGAAAACGTGATAAATCAGCACTTAAAATTGCAATAATTAACAATATCACTGGCGTCGACAGGGATCGAATCCGGATTGCAAGTGAAATTTACAGCGAGTGCTTAGCCTTTGAGCTACCACGTACCACAAATCCGTACCGTCCGATAAAGAACTTCGTCCCAAAAAATGCTATGGAATGAAATGAAAATACTGGCTGAATCATATTATTCAGCTGACAACTACTAAAGTACATATCTTTATATAAGAATCGTATATTTTATATAAATATACATTTATTTTGCCTTCCTAATTTTTTTTTATTAGTAACGACCCGCTTTAGATACGCTTGGATAATTATTATCTATTCAAGTGCCATTATTTACATTTGAGATAATTATTCAATGTCTTTTTTTTAAATCTTCAAGTTTTCAGATAAAATATAGCCAGGATCCCTTATGGCATTGCTCTCTATCTGTTCGTGAAGTTTAGTTAAAATCGGTTCAACCATTCCATAGATTAGTTCGGACAGACAGTCAAACATACAAAATAAAATAAAAAAATATTTATGTGTTTATAGCATGTAAATAACCCACCGAGCTGAATAAAAGCCAGTTATTTCAGTATTATTTCTTGTACTATTATTTATTGTGTGGTATTATAGACAGACAATTTTATTTGTATGTACATTTTTTTACGCCTACTTTTAGCCGAAAGCAATCGGCTACACCTACCTTTAGCCACAAAAAATCTATAAATACACCTAAGTTTAATCGCAATCGGCTGTACCTGGATATATAGCCGACTAAACCCTATCATTATAATCTCTCATAACAGCCCTTTAAAAGTATTTTATCCGTACGTCGATTTACTGCATCTCTTACCAGGTCGTCACTTCTAGCGTGCTGCCCTACACTTCACTTAAGGTACGAGCATGCCACTTGAGAACATATAATTTTCTTGCCCATCGGTTGTCGGTTTTTCGAGCTATATGGAAGACCAATTGCTACTTCAGCTTACTGATCTTCTGGACTATGTCGGTTATTCTGGTTCTACTGCGGTTATCTTCATAACGAATTATATCACACTGAGAGACTTCGAGTATTTTCATAGCTCGATAAGTAAAACACTCGCACGCTAAGTAAAAAAAAATAGTCGTAAATATATAGATATTATTTGTCCTGATACCGGATTATTTGCCACTTTCGAAAATATTTTGGATTTATTATTTGGGACTAGTTTCCGATAGACCTTAAAAATAACAATAATTATGTTACGTACTCGTAAATATTTCACTATAATTTCCTTTACTTTGATGGTTATAGAAGGCTATAGAGCAGGAAAGATTCCAGCGCACTGCTCGTGTGTGAGCGAGCTTATGAACTTCATCTTGTCCTCATAATATTTGGAGCACAGCTTGTTAAATTTAAAATATTCATGTCTAAAACTGTATACATAATTTAATGACAAAAATAATTATGTCAATTTTACAACACACAAACCGCAAGCGATATTCGTGTCTCATTCGAGATCTGAACATAGATATAAAACTGAATTTCATATTTTTGATTGATAATTTCCTGTTATGTAGAATTTGATTACTTAAAATTTCACTCAAGCGCTTCTCGAATATGAGACTTCAAAAACAATATCAATTTCTAGACCAGTTTGTAATAATCGACGTTAAGTCTCGCCTGATTGATTTGCGTTGCAGCGAGGCTATTAACTGGATCTCACTGCACACGCTAAGGAATTTACGACAGTTCGCTCGGCCAGCTACATTCAACAGCTTCTATACTATCACTTCCCGATATGGTCGGATGAGTTAACAAGTAACTGTTAGGTATTCAGGGGCACAAGCTCTTAAGTATGTAGCAAAATACGGGATCAAGAGATTTCATTAAGAGATGAATGAACAAGTTTGAAAAGAGTTAATGTGATCATTTTCAGTCGTCTAGAATATGATTGCGGATGCAACGGGTCCCGCATGTACTAGAATTAGTAAAACACTTAGAATCTAATTTGCAAATGACAATTTTTTCATGCTCGTTTTATTCTAGATTGTTGAGGGTTATATGGATTTTGATAATTGTGGCGGGATAAGAAAATCCATCACTCTATTTCGTGCCGTGGATCTGAGGTTACGACTATGGAAAATGCCAGAAAAATCGTACGGCTGCCCATAGAATGGCGTTATACCCATCCTCAACCGATACCGATATAAATATATTAGGGATATTTTGAATTTGCCGATATTTTGAGTTGGGTGATATTTATTTGCCGATCCAACGATAACCGATACGTTTTAAATTTCGCGCTTCAATAAACAATATTAATGCGCGGTCGTAAATCAAGTCATCAGATAAGTTCTGTCGTATCTGAGAAAGTAATTTCCACAGCAAGTCTCATCCAAACCGACTTACAAAATCTACTTTCGCCACAAAACTTTTACTAACTTTGCAAATTAATCACACAGATTTAATTTTCTGTCAGTTTAACGGTTAACCATTTTTCGTTCTGAACAATGCGGTTTAGAATTCCTTCGTTTGTGTGCCTGTTGAGCAGTGCAAGGCACATCTCGATGCGCACTTCGCGCAGGCGATCATTGAGTTCGTGGGGTACCCATTTGTCAAGCTTTTTTACCTTGCCAATTTGACGCAAATGGACCAATATTGTTTGATGCTAACGTCGAAAGCTGCTGTTATTTCAGCCGTAGATTGAATATCATCAGTTTCCACAATCGACGATCACGGGGTTCTTTTTTCAGATCGAAATTTCCAGAACGGAAGCGGGCAAACCAATAACAGGTGATGCGTACGTTTGTAGTATTTGCTCCGTAAACGTCATGGATGTTACGTGCCGCGTTGCTGCCACGACGGTACTCATATTCCATAATTACTCGAATTTTTAACGTATCCATGATGACGAAAAATATTCAAATGAGATGAAAACGCTCATCAATAACCAAATGACTAATTTTGAAAAAATAATTTAATGTTTTTAAAATAAAATTAATTTGAAATTAAAATTGTTAGCCAAACAAAAATTATTATGATTTGAAATGGCCAGTATTGCAGAACGGCAATTTCATAAGTAAAGACCTATTATTTAGATTTTGGTATTTTCTAGAATCATATCTCTAAAGAAAGTAATAATAATATTTATTTATCAAGGTATTATTGCATTTAGATACACACATTTTAATTAAAAGTTGTAAGTTGTAAACGATATACAGTTAATTATTAAAGACTTTCTATGTAGCTTTTCGATCCATTCATGTTTTTCATGGAATAAAATAGTTGTGCATTTCTGTCTGCTATAACGGTACCATTATACTTATAGGGCTGGACTCACCTATTATAAGTCTGACCAGTATTTCACCGTTGAGATAGCCATAGAAATTCAATATACCTAACATTACTTACTGAACGAAGGAAACATCCGCTGTGCAAAGGAATAAATCTTTATTATTGACTACGAATGGTGTAAACTTTCTTATTTGTTAACAACACACCTTACAGATGTGTATATTAGATGTTACCAAAATTGGGTCAATGTTTAAAACCAATAATTTAAAAGTAGGTTACATGAGCTGTAAATTATTACATTTTAATTGGGGTGGAGCGTAGAGTAGCCCTCTTACCCCCAAATCTGATAGAATTTTATTGCTATCTCCTTGTTTATAAAAGTACCTAGATAAATGTCATTAATATCAGAATTTGTGCACCGTGAGTCAAAATGCTTGTATTACATCATAATAGAGATAGAATATAATAGAATAGTACAGGAGCAACCCAAGGACTTATTTGGTGGTAAAGGAAAACATCGGGAGTAAACCTGCTTTAAATAAAAGAAATAGGGGAATCCAAGCCGTTTATTCTTTGTCCAAACAGCTCAATCAATAGAAACTGAAATAATTGTAGATTACACTATTATAATTATTTTTAAAGCAACAGAAAAAATTAAAAGCAAACATATTTTCTAATTTTTATAAATTGGTCGTGTTTCATAGTCAGCATTAATTATATAGAAAAACTAAAGCATGAAATCGAAAAGAATATAAACTTTTATGGGTGTTTGATGTAAAGCCGTGTAGCGACGGTGTAAGAATATCCACTTAATTAAATAATTAAAAAATAACATCATTCGGTGGGTGATGTAAGAGGCGACAGAGGGAAATAAATCAGAAGATGGGCAACAGCGTCTTCCTAATAACGAATAAAAATAGAAAACTGCAGATATCCCCCCTATAAGGCAATCTATGGGGGCTTGATGCCAAGTCGTCACTCTTTAAGATTAAATGTAAGACCACCGCATGCACTTAACAACAGATGAATTGTGTGGTCGTTTGTCATCTTTACTTATAAAAAAAGCCGCTCATATCGTCAGGCCATCTTACCCAATTCACAGTTAATTACTTCAGAATCGAAAAGAATTATATCACTATAACTGGTGTAAGACGCAGCGCAGAAATCTTTTAATTAGACTAAAACTTTCTTAATAGTAAATAAATTACTTTTATTGAATGAACTAAATCACTCTTAATGTGGATAAATGAAAATTTCACCAGGAACATTAAAAACCAGAAGTAAATAAAATTTTATTTGATTAATACATAATGAACACAAAAATGCAATTTATTTTTAAAGCCTTGAAGTTCGTAAATCAAAAACAAAGATATCGAAATGCAAAAGAGCGGCATATATGTTTAATTTTTAATTTTGAAGAATTTAGGTTAATATTTCGGTAGAATTCATTATGAATTTAAGCTTCGTTTCAATAAAATCTAGTGATGTTTCTTAATCTTGAGATTATACTTGGTATATTAATCTTAAATTATTTTATATAACTTTTTATGTCGTTAAAATTATATGAAAAATATATATTAATAATAAAGATATATAAAATGAGTTCTTATTTTTTTATAATATCAAGGGTTAGAAACACGACAGAAACTCAACAGTTTAGTGAAGATATGCGATTATAATATGAGTGAGTTACTTATGTAAAGTGCATCTAGTTTTGAAAGCTTTAACCTAATGCGGCTATAAAAATAATAAGGTACATTGAGAAACCAGTGAATTTAGCTGTCAACGTCTATTTTTTGTGCTAAAGTATCTTTAGATTTCTTTCCAAAATATTTTGTGAAGACGATATACAAATTTATGCCGCATGAAGACAGATGTTGTCAATCTGAGCTCTCTCTTCAGTCATCCCGATATTTGCATGAAAAATACGACAAACTAGTTATTTATAAAATATATAGGGTTTTAAGATATTTAACAAATTATAGGAAAATAAAACTTATATCCTTTTTCAAAATTGTTATTGAGCTTGTTTGATACAAAGTGATTTTGTATTAATTGGTGGGACTCTCAAACATTGATAAAGTTGACCGAACCATTTCAACGTCGTATTTGTGTCAGATTGTTTTTCCTTATTTGGGACGAAAATTGAAAGGGCACTGATAAAAATTGTAACAACATAATCCGAAGTAATTAACGTATCAGCAATTTATTGTTTAAAATTAAAAAATGAACAATTTAGAGCAACTGAATCCGGATTCCGGATGCAACCGCTTTCTGCAATTAAAAAGTAATTAAAAAAATCATTTCGAAACACTCGTTTTGTTTATTTTAAAAGCATTACACAAACTAATAACTCCTCATTGGTCTAGTGCTCGTAAATGCGATTGCTGATCATGAGGTCTCGGGTTCGTATCCCGGGTCAGGCCAAAATAAGTTACTGGTTTTATCTGTTAAGATATTATAACAAACCGGAGTCAGAAAGATGGTGCGTTTCACGCCCGTGCCTCGGAAAGCATGTAAAGTCATTGGTCCTGCGCCTGATCTCTCTCCGGTCGTGTCGAATAACCGTCCCATCGCATTATGAGAGTGAGGGAAAAGAGGGTGTACCTGTGCTTGCGCTTACACTTGGGCACTATAATCCTGCCCTGCGCAGATGGCTAGCCTCCGTTGAGACTGGCCGTCGTGACCGAAAGTCGGTCTGGAGAACATTATTTGATTACATAAACTAATATAATAAAGGTTTGTCTACCAACAACAATAAATATCCAACCAAAAATGACGATGAACGCTCATGGCCGTATACTCCACAAAAGCTCCAACTATATAATTAAACTATGATTACGGACCCCGAAATTATCGCGAGGCTTTTACGATGATTCGGTACCCACGTATTCCTTTAATAGTTCCTTTAGCAATGAACGTGGTTCACATTCATTTAATTTTCAAAATTAAGAAACTGTATCACGAATCCAGTGGCAGCTTCAAGATCAAGACGATGTGTTTCTTCATTCTTTTTCAGCAGCCCGTAAAAGTCAACTGCTGTACATGGGCCTTTTTTGTTGTAGGGAAGATTTGCCTTAATCACCACTCTTGGCAAGCGGTTGGGCTATCGCAGTATAAGTAGCGGCACGAAAGTCTAGCGGTGACCGTTATTGCGCATAAGTCGCGCTGATTGGCTTATTGCGCATAGGTCGCGCTGATTGGCTCGTGCGTATCGTTTGCACGCGCTGGTTGGCTCTCCAGTCGTGCAATTCAATTCGTGCGCGTCCCCTTCACGTTTCGTTCAGCGCTAGACTTACGTGCCGCGACTTATACCAGACGTCTAGTACCATTGACAGTATGTATATTTTAAGTCTGGCGTACTGACTTGGCGAGGCTGACTGCCTATGGTTTGTCTAGCTGTCGTAAGCGCGACTGCTGATCATGTGGTCTTGTGTTCGAATCCCAATTGAGGCTAAAATAAGGCCAAAATAAAGATGAAATCCTCAGTAGCAGCCTGGGAAAACATGAAAAACCGTTGGTTTTGCGCCTGATCTCTTTCCGGTCGTATCGAATTGACGTCATATTGACTATGAGAGTAAGGCAATAGAGAGTACACCTGTGCAAACACATAATCATAAGCTACAATCCTGTGCAGGGAAGATGTCACCTCTCCGTTAAACTGTCTACTGTGGTCGAAATTCGGTCTGGAGGACATAACTATTTTAATACGTCTGGCGTAAACGAGATGGTTGCTACCTTTTTTACTAACTTCAGCCAGCAACATTCCAATGCATGATATGGATCACTCCTCTTGTAGGGAGGTTTTGCCGTATCCATACGATATAGGTGCAAGAAAAATGTATTAGTTGCACCTGTGGCGCTGTTCCCTGTAGATATTATTTTACACACTTACTTGGTTCTAACCAATGAGTAGATAATTTCATTCTGAAATTTATATTTGGCCATCCATAAATAAAAGATTATTACAACTATAAAAATAAGTGTTACGCTATAACAACTGCTTTATCTTTTATTTAAGTGATGGTAGTGGTCAATCTCGGAATGCTTTAGGTCATAAACGATTTATAACGCTAAAAATAAGGTTTATGAGAAACATTCGAACTAAAAATGAAAATAAATGTTGGGCTTTAACTTACGCAATAGGGTCATTGTCAAAAAAAAAAACTCAATTTTTATAATTTAGTTATAGTTATTGTCACTTCGATAGTGTAGTGGTATCTAAATAACTAACAAAATGTCGTTGTGGATTATAAGGTTCATCTTCCAATGAATATTCACTAATAATTTTAGTGATAGTAATTTTATATTTTTTTTTTTATATTTTTCCCGGTCACAATCATCTTAATTTGAAACCGTTTACTTATTGTATTAAAAGGCTGTGACTTTTCTATAATGATATAGGATGATGTCATTCCCGATAACAACTTCCGTATAAATCAAAAGCTGCCAACAAAACAGGAGGTAATGTATCCAAAGTGTACACGCATAAGCAGAGGTATCCCATGTTCATTATCACAATGGTCACCATCGCTGGCAAATTTACGACAAAACCATCAGGAAAAACTTTAAGTTAGTATTTTTGAACAAATTTAGACGTCGGCTAGAATTCGCATTCATAATTCAGCCAGCAGATGCAGAGAATGCCGAAGCTGTTGATTTTAAGCAAAACAAGAAATAGGCAATAGGTATGGTATTATTTTCTTCAAGTTTATTTAATAAAGATGTCAATATATTTACTATTATTAAAGTTTTATAAGCTGATGTCAACAGAATTTTAATTCAGCTATCCACTTTATAATATCACAATCTTATTTAATAGTATTGCCTGGCACTCCTCGCTTGCTTTTAAAGTAACAAGTTGTATCTGTTACTGTTTTATAATCTTGATTCATTATCATTGCAATATGAGACAACTGTGTACGCGCGAATTTAAAACATTTATGTTGGAAAGAGACGGCAAAGATCACGACATGACCCTAATTTAATATCAAATAAGGGATATTCACGCACGACAGCGATTTAATAATTTAAAATTTAAATACAGTTGTTACCATCTTTGTGTAATTTGTGAGACATTGTACAATTCTGTCTTCATTTATGTTGTATGGAAATTTTGTTTTGTATATTGCAAAATGAAAATGTATTTTGTTAGAATGTATACTAAAACATGAAATGTTATACTTGGGTTAGATAAAAATACACACATAAAATAAAGAAACGAATTTATGGTAACGATTAACGAACGAGTAACGAACTAACTACTTACTCCTACCTAGTTTTGCCACTGAATGTACGAGTACGTGGTAATTGTAGAAACAAATAAATGCCTTATCTGTCTATCTATATATCTTCTAATCGAAATAAATTCAACTATGCAAGAAATATCACAGTACATTTAGTTTAATAATAATAATAATAAGCCTCTTTATTCCTTAATAGAAAATAATTAAAAAAAAATCAACAATCATAATATGTACGCTTAGAAAATAAAAAATAAATACATTTCAATTAAGGACCCCTCTTTGGGTAAAGGCCTCCTCCATCTTTTCCACTCTTTTCGGTTCTGAGCTATTGTTAGCCAATTTTTTCCTGCTGTCTTTTCAATCTCATCGACCCATTTTTCTTTCGGTCTTCCTTGCTTGCGTTTGCCTGTTGGTCCTGTCCACATGGTCGCCCGTTTAGACCATTTTGTATCAGTAGATCGTGCTACATGACCTGCCCATTTCCACTTCAGTTTTTGAGCGTAATGTAATGCGTCTATCACTCTAGTTTTCTTGCGAATGTCATTGTTTTTGCATTTATCTTTTAGTTTTAGGTTTAGGATACTTCTTTCCATTGCACGTTGACATGTTAGTATTTTATTCCTTGTTTGTCTATTGAAGCTCCATGTTTGGCAGCCATATGTGAGACAGGGAAGTATGCAGCAATCCATGACTTTCTTTTTTAAATTTAGCGGTAGATCTGCTTTAAGTACCTCTTTGTGTTTCCAAAACTTATTCCAGGTTATAGCAATTCTTCTATTGATTTCGTCTTGATTTCTTGACATTTTTAGAGATGTTTGGTTGCCTAGGTAGTTATAGTGGTCTACATATTCAAGCTCTATTTCATTTACTCTACTGGGTATTTTGTGCTATTTGTGGCTACCTTCGTTTTTTCGGTGTTTAGTTTTAGGCCTATTTTTGTGCTTACATGGTTAATTTCTTGTATCATGGCTTCAAGATTTTTATGTGAACCGGAGAAGATAACAATATCATCGGCGAAGCGAAGGTTGTTCAAATAGTTGCCATTGAGATTAATTCCTGTTTTATTCCAGGATAGGTCTTTCATAATGTATTGTGGTACTGCTATAAAAAGTTTAGGTGAAAGAGGATCGCCTTGTTTTACTCCTCTACGTATTTTGATCTCAGGTCCTGTACGATCAAGTTTAACTCGGCTTGTGCTTTGTTCATAGATATTTTTATGATTGTGGTATTTTTTGCTGTTTGAGAGCCTTCCATATACTGTCATGGGATATAGAGTCGAATGCTTTTACGTAGTCTAAAACCCGAGATCTAAAGTATGGATATGATCTATGGTGCAGAAACCTCTACGAAAGCCGGCTTGTTCTGTGGGTTGTTGTTCATCTATTTGACCTCCTATCCGTTTTTCCAGGCATAATGTGAAAAGTTTATATATTGCAGGTAACAGGCTTATAGGGCGATAGTTGCTAGCATTCGTAGGGTCACCTTTTTTATACAGGAGAATAATTCTTGATTCTGTCCATTTTTTGGGAACTCTACGTTTTTCTAAAACTCTATTAAACAGTTCCATGTTCCACCTTATATAATAAAAATAAAATTGGATATTAAAACTTAAAACAAATAAAGACGGAATTCACAGAAGGAAAGATGTTGTCAATATCGCAACAGAATTTTATAAGAACCTCTACGAAGCGCAGACTATAGATACTCTGAATTCTGAGCGAACACTAGAGGAGGTCTACGACTCCACAAATATTGATAAGTTTACCGAAATAGAAATCATCAGAAACATAGACAAGCTGAAAAATGATAAAAGTCCCGGTCCTGACGATATTCGTTAGGGCTTTGAAACTTGGCAAACATTTAGTTTACACGCAAGTAAAAACTTACTGGTCCAAACATAGGTCGTACGACCTTTCCTCATACTTTGATACCTCAGATTATGATACAAATAATATTTTTGAATATCCAAAATTAAATAAAAATAAATTAGGTTTTTCAAAGATGAAAATAATGGTAAAATCATGAAAAAATTTGTAGGTTTACGATCTAAAATATACGCTTTTAACTTAGAGAATAAGACTATAGCCAAGGAAAAAGGGGTAAATAAATGTATCACTAAAAAGATGACAATGAATAGTTATAAGTCTTCTCTATTTAATAAAAAGTGCAATATTATAGTATGCTTAGATTTAAATCAACTAAGCACACAATTTTCACACAAAAATTAAATAAGATTGGTTTATCATATAATGACACAAAGAGGCATATTTTAGATAATAATATTGAAACATTAGCTTGGGGTCATTATAAATTGCGCTAAGTGTTGATAGTTTTTACTTTTATGTCTGTGTGTAAATAAAATTTGTATTGATTGTAAAATTATGATAATACTATAATGTGACGTAGAGTTTATTACATATTTAATTATTGTTTGATTGTTAATAATTTAAGAAAATTGTTGTTTCTATTTGTGTGTGTGTGTGTATAAATTTGAGGTTGAGGTGATTGTAAAATTCTGATGTACTAATTGTGTTAGAAATAGTATACAGATCATTCTGTTTCATATAATTTTAGCAATATATATTAATTGTTTACACCAACAGTTTCATTTTTTATTTCATCCCTTAGAACTTTAGACGTGTGTAATGTTTCACTTTATCCATCCGTTTACTGCTATTGTGGCAAGACCAAGTGGATGTGGGAAGTCAAATTTTGTAACAAATTTCATAAAATCAGTTACAGAAGTATGTAATTGCGTTTTTTATAAGTCTAGATATTGAAGATATTGAATAATAATAATTAATCAGATCACGTGGTGCTTTGATGAAATGCAATCTTTATATAATTTACCAAATGTTAACTATCATCAAGGAATTCCAAATCTTAATATTTTTGATGGCGAAAACCCACATCTTGTTATTATTGATGATCTAATGAGAGAGTCTGATGGAAGAATTGTGGATATATTTACAAAAGGTAGTCATCACAGGAATCTTAGTGTATTTTAATTAACACAACATTTATTTCATCAGGGTAAAGGTCAAAGAGACATTTCTTTAAACTCAAGTTATATAATATATTTTAAAAACCCTCGAGATAAAACTCAAATAAGATATTTAGCACGACAAGTGTCACCAGATAACCCAAAATTCATTGAAGATGCCTACAGGGATGCAACTCTAGAGGCGCATGGATATTTAATACATACATACATATAATCACGCTCTTTCCCGTAGGGGTAGGCAGAGACCACTTCTTTCCACTTGCTACTTGTATTTGTTTCGCTTCGTCCACTTTTATTATTCCTTTCATACATGCTCTTCAGTTTAGGGTACTCTTGACCTGGCCTTTTTTCAAGACGTCTCTGATTTGGTCTAGAAACGTCCGCCTAGGTCTACCCCTTCCAACACTTTCATTCACACTTTTTCGTCAATCGTTCTTCATTCATTCTCTCGACATGACCAAACCATCTCAGCATACCTTTCTCAATTTTTGTCACTACATCTTCTTTCAGACCACAACGTTTCCTTATCTCACTATTTCTTATCCTGTCACTCAATTTAACTCCTATCATACTTCTTAACGCCCTCATCTCAACTGCATTTATTCTGCTTTCATGTTTCTTCTGCCATACCCAACTTTCACTTCCGTACATGAGTGTCGGAACCAACACCCCCTCATGCACAGCCAAACGAGCCTTGTTAGTCACCTTCCGACTGCTCATAAAGGAGTGCAAAGCTCCATTCACCATGTTTCCTGCATTCACTCTTCTTTCGATATCACTCTCACACTTTCCATCTCTTGTAAACTTTGAACCCAGATACACAAACTCCTTTACCTGTTCAATTTGTTCATCTCCAATCACGATATTGCAGTCTGTCATTGCCTCATCTCTTTCAAACACCATCAACTTCGTCTTATTTACATTCATCTTCATTCCCTTTCTAACAAAAGCTCCACTCATAGCAGTTATCATCTCCTGCAACTCCTCGGCCGAAGACGCAAGTAATACTTGGTCATCAGCATAGAGAAAACATTTGACGAGTAACTCATTTATTCTCAACCTACTTTCATTCTCTTTTAAATCTGTCAAGCAATTGTCCATGAACAGATTAAACAGCCACGGTGACGCTACACATCCCTGTCTAACACCTTTTTGGATATTAAACCATTCAGTGTATGCCCCGTTTATCCTTACACAAGCACTAGAATCCCTATAAAGAGATTGCAATGCTCGTATGAGGATACTGCTCACACCGTTCACGGACAGTACTGACCACAATTCATTCCTCACTACTCTATCATAGGTCTTTTCTAGATCCACGAATGCGTAATAGACCTTCTTGTTTTTAGCCAAACACTTTTCGGCTATGCACCGCAAGGAAAAGACCTGATCCATACATCCCATTCCCTTTCTCATTCCCGCTTGTGCATCCCATACTTTTTCGTCTGTTTCATTCACAACCCTTTCAATCAACACTTTCGCATACAATTTACCGACGACGCTGAGAAGGCTTATACCGCGGTAATTTATGCAGTCCTGCCGTGACCCTTTTCCCTTATACAATGGCACGATTACGGCTTTGCACAAGTCTCCCGGTACTTGCCCATTTCGCTAGCACAAATTGAAAAGGCGGTACAGCTGATTAGCCACTATGCCCTGTTCAGCCCTCAGCATCTCGACGGTAATCCTGTCATACCCTGCAGCCTTACCTAATCTCATACTTTTCAACGCTTTCACTATTTCATCCATGCTTATCTCTCTTTCATCAACATTTATATTAGTTTCCATGGAAGGTGCCAGATGCTGTACCTGCATTTCACTCTTTCAAACAAACTTTCAAAATACTCTTTCCATCTCTTTAATACACATTCTTCTCCTTTATAATGCTCCCATCTTGACTCCTGATTGTACTCAGCTCCGAGGTAGAAGTTTTCCTCTGGTTGTTTTGATGGATTTCAGAAAAACTTGATGTTTGACTGAAATATTTAGTGAGTCTCCTATCGAAATCATCCTTTCGTTCTTCTTTCTTTCTAGACACAACTTCTTTCGCTGCTGATTTCAATCTTTTATACTTCGTTCTTGCTTCCTTTATCTCGTCATCCGTTGCCTTTTGAACTTTTTGGTTAGCTTTTGTTGCTAACCAATCCAACCACACTTTCTTCTTTTCTTGCACAACCCTTTGTACATCTTTATCCAACCACACATTATAGTTCTTTCTTCCCTTCCCTCTTTTAGCTACCCCGCATACCTTAATAGCAACATTCACGACCCTTTTGTTAAATGTCTCCCACAAATCTTCTATCACACGTATCTCTTCTATGCCTTTAAAACTTTCTTTCAGTTTCTTTACATACTCGTCTTTCTTTTCTTTTTCTTGTAGATTTTCTACTTTTACTCTGTCCAAAACACTCGTAGGCTCGGCCCCTCGGTGTCGCCAGCGTTTAGAGAGGCCACGCATTCGGGCTATAACCAGGAAGTGGTCAGTGTCGAGGCCTACACCGCGGTATGCCCGAGAGTCTAGCACTTTCTTCCTCAGTCTTTCATCCACAGTTACAAAATCAATCATACTTCTAGACTCAACCTCATCTCTTGTATACAAATGGGTCTTTTTGTGGTCAAGCATTGTGTTGGCCACGCACAAATTCCATTCCAAGCATAGCTTCAAGCAGGCTTCTCCCATTGTCATTCACTCTCTCGTCCACAAACATACCCAGAACTCCTTCATACCCATCACGCTTTACTCCAACCCACCTATTAAAGTCCCCTAATATCACGATCCGTTCATTTTCTCCACATTTATTCAAGACCTCTCTCATGCTATCCCGAAATTCCTCTCTCTCTCTCTCTTGTTGGGCTTTTAATGACCCACCTGCGCGCAGATCCGTCGGTGCATAGACCCCAAGGATAAACAAGCGGGTGAGTCCGACTTTTAACCTAATCCAGAGGAGTCTTGGGCTTACACATTCCTGCTCCATCACACATTCCACTATTCGAGATGAAAGAATCACACCAACTTCCTGACATCCTCGGCTGGTTTGGGGGACTCCCGACCAGTATGCCGTGTAGGGGCCATGAACCGTGGTGTCACATCCATTCCTCTTGGTTTCGTTCAAGTACAGAATGTGCTGTACTTTGTGAAATGTGCTGAACTGTGTGAAAGTGCATCGTTCATCCATCATCTGACATACTTCATCTATCTCACCATCCATTTCTCCTCTTACATTCAACGTAGCGAAGCGGCTCTCCGTGGGCCGCTTTTCGCCCCCGCGAGAAACGAGACGTAATGGGTGGCGAACCACATCGCCACCATTTTGGTTAATTAAATTATTTTATGATTTTTGTGTGATTATCCATTGCGTTCCCACGAATAACGAGGAAAGGTTTGTCCCCAGCCCGCATGCTTCTGGGGTCGCCCGGTCCGGGGCAGTGTGGCACGCTAACGACTAGGCTTGCCCTATCCATGCATCCATCCGCGCGGCAGACGTTGGATTGGCGGAGAGGTAGGAATAGGGAAAGGGAAGGATAGGTGGTGTGACAAAAAAGATTGGTAAGTTAGAATGGAAATAGGAAATGTAGGATATTACCGCCCAGGAGGGCAAGGGATAGGACAGTAATAGCTAGGGAAGCCGGGGTCGCATACCCGTATACTATATCACAACTACCGGACAGGTAAATTGGAATGAGTATCCCATGACTATATATAATTAATAGTAGATTTAAAACAGATTACCAATTATTTTTGTCGTATCAAGACAAATGTCTTCCCATTTAATGGTTTCTTTATAGTCTACGTCCCCACAAAAGAGTTTAAATACACCAAGAATCAAACAATTCAAATCATTTCTAAATGATGCATCATCGACTCACAGCGCATAAACATTTGCTAAACACTTTGCATACGCTTAAACCAAAATATCAAAGAGCATTACTTAAAACGTGTGATGAAGAGGAAATAAATTGTATTTGTGAATGTATTCATAACGTTTTACAAGGAAAGGTACCTCTTAAAGATCAAGATAAACAAAAATTGAATAAACACAAAAATATACTCCGTAAACTCTTGCGTAAGTGTAAACATAAACTAAGAAAAAATATAATTATACAAAAAGGAGGGGCTTTCTTACCAATAATATTAGGTGCAATATTGAGTGGATTAGCAAGTGGACTAGCCAGTTAACATGGAAAATGCAACGAAAATGATACTTATCGAACCTGATTAAGAATTTTTCTTAATCAGGTTCGATAAGTATCACTTGATTGATTGAAAAATTACAACAAGAAAATAAGGTTAATAGTAATTTGACTCGATTAGATATTGAAATGCAAAATATTATGAATAGTAAGACGGAAGACCAAAAGAAGTGGATGTTATATTTACAAACACTACAAAGATACCTTCATTTTACCGAAGAGGATCGTCAAACACTCAGATTACCAATTTATTGTGTATTTATTAAGATTCAAATGAATCTAAAATTGGTTTTAAAAATAAAGATATAGATCTAAAAATTTCAGTTGATGCTGAATCTTTGTTGGAGGAGAATCGATCCATTAAAAGTAAAGAAAATGATGCGAATCCACTTTACACAAAAGCTCAAATACTCAGTTTAATACCAAAAACTTATAATAAAAAAGGTCAGTTATTATTGAACTTAGTTGGAACAAGTAAAAGTAAAATACATTGGGATAATGAAGGCACAGTCATAATTTATAATGAAAAAATTCCTGGAAGTAATATTGTTGATTTAATAAATGATTCACTAAGACCCTTAAAAAGAAGTGATCCGATATGGTTGGATATATTTGCTAAAGCATTAAAAGATATTAAAGTACCACTTACTTATATTGGAAATCCAAAGTGATGTGAGTTTATTAAGCAGCTTCAAGCAGAAGATCTGAACAAACCCTCTGAGATTGAAGTTCAAGAGTATTCTACACCGAGCAGTGGAGATACAAAATCTATAACTAAAATAGAGTTTTCTACACCGAGCAGTAGAGATAAAAAATCTTTAACTAAAATACGTAAAAAGAATGATTGGGAATAATGGACCCCGTTCTAGAAGAAATTAACAGGATTTATTATGATCCATCTAATCCCGCTGGTTTTGGTAGTATTGATAAATTATCAAAAGCCATGAAGGGTAAAATGGATAATAAGCAAGTAAAGGAATGGTTACAATCACAAGAAAATACATTACATAAACCAATTTGAAAAAAAAATCCCGCGTAATAGGTACATTCTATCAAATATTAATGAACTGTGGCAAGCTGATTTAAGCTAATATGATATAATAATGATGGTTTCAACTACATACTTTGTGTTCTTGAAGTATTTAGTAAATATGCTTTTGCAAGACCAATGAAAAAGAAAAACTCAGAAACAACTAAAGAATGTTTTGAAAGTATATTTACTGAAGGTAATTTAACACCTATTCACATACAATCTGATAAAGGTACAGAATTTGTTTCAAAAGATGTACAAACATGCTTTAAATCCAAAAAGATTAATTACTATACTACTAACAATCCTGATATTAAGGCCAGTATTGTTGAACGATTTCAATGAACTCTAAAAATGAAAATGTGGCGTTATTTCATTCATAATAATACTTATAGATATATAGATGTTTTACAAGATTTAATATACTCTTATAATCACAGCTTTCACTCTAGTATTAAGATGTGCCCATGTGATGTAAATTCCAACAATATTATGACAGTTTGGACTAATCTTTATGATAGACGGTCAAACAAACTTTCTTTAGAAAATCCAAAACCAAATTTCAATATATATAAACATGTTTTCCAAAAAGGATATGAATCAAATTGGAGTGATGAAATATTTATTATATCTTCAATAATTGATAGATCTCAATGGGTTGTTTATACAATAACAGATTTTTACAAAATGAACCAATAGTTGGTACTTTTTATGAAAGAGAGTTACAGAAAATAACTTACAACCCCACCTTACAATATAAAATAGATAAAATAATTGACACTCGTTATTCAAGTAACAGAAAAGAAGTATTAGTGAAGTGAAAAGGTTATCCAGATAAATTTGACAGTTGGATTTGAGCTTCTAGTTTAAAAGAAATATGAATAAAGAAAGTTTTATTTAACTTTGCTCGGCAATAGTTCAATGGAATACTTTCCTGATAACAAGACTACAAATTTTTCAAAGCAATTACCAAAAGATATAAAATTAGAAGGTGAATGGTCGGTTGGAGTTGTCGAGTTTCAATATCCATGTACCATGTTCACTGTTCAAGATCATGAAAATTTTATATACATTACAAAATCCATGTTAATGCCTAATGAAGATAAACCATCCACAGTGTACTACAAAAACTATGATAACTTTGAGCATATTTTAAGAGCGTTAAATGGTATCGGAGAGAACTTGAAATTTCGCTATGATGAAATAACAAAATTTGTGTCTGTTTCTGTTTTGGATAAAAATATAATCACCCAAATTCACGATTATCACCCAAATTAAGTTTACAACTAGGTTATGAACCAAATAAAGATCTCCTAGAGGAAATTTTGGAAAGTGTCCTGTTAATTTACACTTAGGTTACCATCTCAACTATTTCTATGTTGCGACATAATCTATCCTCAGATTGTGGGTGATGTTATAACTCCTTTACTAAGAGTCATTTCATTAGATTATACAAAATACATTTATGGTGCAAATAAAACGCACGTTTTCTCTCCACCTTACTACTTACCTGTTATGCGAAGAGAGTTCGATACGCTGGAAATAGTTATAAGATCGAGCACAGGACAAAAAATACCATTACAGTTTGAAACCGTGTGTATTAAACTACATTTCCGTAAATTATAATAATGAATTCTCTTCGTGAACATTATAAATGTTCATATGAAAATTATTATACACATCAAGCTGGGTCAGGAGTTGAAGTAATTTATAAGAGTTCACCATACCAACGCGGTCATGGTATTGGGAGCTTCTTAGGGTGGTTATTTAGATCAGTTTTACCTTTACATTCAAGTGGTGCTCGAGTGATTGGCAAGGAGGCATTAAGCGATGGAGTAGGACTTTTATCGGATATGGTTCAAGCGCGTCCTATGGAAGCTACAATGAAAGATCGTCTAAAGCAAGTTACTACGAATTTAAAACGAAAGGCTGATAACAAAATTGATCAATTTAAAATGAGAGTATCTGGGTATATAACTAAAAGAAAACGATTGGCCTCGTTCATTCCACCCTTAACTGCTAAAGTGAAAGCTGCGAAAAAACTTGGTCTAAAACCAAAACATATCAAAGATATATTTTCAAATTAAATATGTCTTTCCTTCATAATCATTCTTGTGAGTGCGTTAAGTCAGAATTGGATTTGTTTGCACTACCGTCTACACAACGTCGATATAAACCAATTTCGTCTCTTGCTGATGATGGACCTATCGAGTTTCAAGTTCCTGGGACAGGCGATGACTACATAGATTTCTTATTTTTTTATTTTATGTTATTTTTAAAACGTTACCTCCATACTAGGATTTTC
The DNA here is from genome assembly GCA_029286625.1 of Parnassius orleans. Taxonomy (NCBI): domain Eukaryota; kingdom Metazoa; phylum Arthropoda; class Insecta; order Lepidoptera; family Papilionidae; genus Parnassius; species Parnassius orleans. The sequence goes on along the minus strand of JAGSMP010000102.1, from coordinate 798,517 downwards.
TCCTGCATCGTGGGGGCAGTTTACATAGATAAATTTCACAAGAACAAACATCCAGACCCGGAACAATTATTTGTAGGCCATACAAATACTTGTTCCGTGCGGGATTCGAACCTGTGGCCCTTAGCGCAGCAACTCATTGCTAAGCCACTGCGCCACGGAGCCGTCAAATAGTTTTATTAGATTTGTCTCATACATTACTCCGCATAAAGGCAAAAGTATTAAATCAAGATTCAACTAACTTGATATCGGCTACAGTAATAGCACCTGTAAATAATTGGCTGCATTCACTTTTTAGTCAATTTGATGTTTATTTAAACCAGAAACTTGTATCACCAACTAATAATACCTATGCATATCGAGCATACATGGAAACCCTTTTAAACTATGCTCCTGCTGCTAAACAATCTCATCTTACTTGTCGTCTTTGGTATGAGGATACAGCAGGAAAAATGGATTCTACAGATGGTAAAAACAGGATTTGTTAAAAGACAGGAATTGGTCAGTGAAAGTAAGAAAATAGAAATGATTGGACATCTTCACGGTGACATTTTCAACCAAGATAAATTTTTAATTAATGGTGTTGAAATTAGTGTGAAATTAGTTCGATCAAGAGAGAGTTTTAATTTAATTGCTGGGTCAAACGATGTAAAGTTTAAAATGGAACGCTAATGAGGGTGCAGGCCCACCGAATATCAATTGGATATTAGTTAATTGATCTGCACATCTTCGGAACTGCGCATCCTACGCGAAAACGGACCGCACATTCGTGATCAGAGCATGCCAAAACATTTTTGATGATGGTTTTTGATTAACCTAAATATAAATAGCGCCACAATTATTGATCTTAACCAGGCGAAGCCTGTGCAGGTCGTTAGTTTGTAATATTAGTAATTAGTTTGTAATGTAATTTCCATCTAAATGGTATTAAATTTTAAAGGTTAGATTGCGCCCTAAATTCATCTAGCACCATGCCAGCACAAATATACGTACAGAAAACCTTAATATATTAAATTCGTGTGTTTTATTTTCAGAACTATCAAGTGTGTTGATTAGATTGACCATTGACATGTTGCATAACACCAGGATGCTGTGTAGTGGCGGCGTAAGAATATCCAGTACCCCATATCATCCCGTGGTTATCGTTAGAGGCGACAAAGGAAACTCAAACCGGAGATGAGCAGCAGCAACTTCCAAATAACAACTGAAAATAATAAAATTGGCGGTTGCCAACACGTCTGCGAAGCGTGGCAACTATGGCAAAGTTCCCCTTTGAGGGAATCTTTGGGATAGACTTATATTCAGCAGTAAACATTTGATGGGCTGTCTGTAAAATAAATTAAATATAAAAAGACTGAAAATAGATTCGCCGTATGTGTTAATACACCCGGGTAACATACAAAATCGTGCAATATTCCGTTTAGTAGTTTAAAGTCAAAAACTTTCAGCCTATCAAAATTCTATTGCTAAACATAGGCCTCCTTTTAAGATCTCTTCTCTTCCCTTTAAGATGTCTATGGTTAGTAACCGCAGTTTTTATTATTTTGAATAGTTACGGGAGGATACTCTTGCCCATCTCCTGTTTTATTTCGATCTGTTGCTTCTTACGACATCCACGGAATTATATTATGGCTTTTAATTTTTTTTAATTTCCTTTATCCCAAGCATAGAAGAGCACTCATATTATCTATTGAAATTAATACGTTTTTATAATTTCAATAGACTTACAAATTATGTTTAGTAAGTAATTATGTGTAGGTAATGCAAAATGCAATAAAAATCAATATCAAAGAGTGCCGATTCGTGTTCTCGGTTTTTAGAATTTGTATGAAACAGTCCATTTCCATTTGGGAACTGGTAATCTTTTCTACTTTGCGGTTCGTTTGGCTTGCTTTTGACACAGAATAATGTTAATTTTGATTAATTTTGCTGGCAAGCTGTCCACTCACTGTTGTGTTCCGGTTTGCAGGGGACCGGGACCAGAATAATAATTCAGTATAAACAAACTAAATGCAATGCACTCGTAGCTTTTATTGTTTGATGTTGGTTACAGGTGTCTATGGACTGCATTTACCATCAGGTGGACTGTTAGCCCTTTGTCGTTGTCAACTTTAATAATATAAAAATAATAAATGTTGTGTTTGTTCGGAAAAACAAATTCGTGTAAGTAACTAGATTTATTAAAACATAATAATAGTAAAACAATAAAAGTAAACTTATTGTTTAGCAATTGACAAGGATGTTGTTTCACAAGGGTATTTGTTTTGGTGGAATTGGTGATAATATTACGTTAAACTGTGATAATTTTGTTTACAATATCTATCAGAAAGTTGGTATTAGCACAGTATAAATAATATGGTGTTAGCAAGCAGAAGGTTAGGTACCTAGTAGGTTCTGTGGTTGAAACGCGGTCGCGGTCGGTGGCCGCAAGGACGTTGGTGCGCGGGCGGAGGCAAGCTCTCGACGACAAGTAAGCACACTAAGAAAACTTGTAATCGTGTGCGTGCACGCGTAAGTATGTGTATATCGTATACTATCACTGGAAATGACTTTAAAGATTAGTGTTGCCTGTATAGTATTATTTGCCAATAAAAAAGTTATTTTTGCATTTTATTGATAAACTGCTTATCAATATTAGTATTCAGTCACTACCTTTTTATTGACGAATTTATTCAGAATATCTACATACTATACAAATATGTAAAGGCTGTGGTAGCCAGGGGCTAAGCGCTCGCTGTAAACACAATACTCGATTAACCCGGGTTCGATCCCCGCCAGCACCAATCAATTGTTAGTTGAAATTTTAAGTGCTGATTTACCGCGTACTAGGTGGTGAAGGGAAACATCGTAAGGAAACCTACATGTCTGAGAAATATGAAAAAATTATTTCGAAGACATGTGAAGTTCGCCAACACACAATGGGGCAGCGCGGCGGACATTTCCTTGCCCTAAAACCATCTCAGAAATGAGAGGAGGCCTGTGCCCAGCAGTGAGACGTATATAGGCTGTAACTTTAACTTTATGCATATATGTACCTAATAATGTATTTAAAAAGGCACAAGTTATTAAAAATATTTATACATTCGGTTCTGCCTACCTGTCTATGACTTCGCTCGCGTGGAAACAAAATCTCTTATGTTCATTTTCCAACTTTTATTTAAATCCTTAAATTAACATTATTTTGCGTGGTAAAGGTATCACTTAAGGTTAATCCACAAATTATGCTCCTCTCTGTAATATTACAAACTTTCATCTATTAAAAATATCTATTAAAAACTTATACCTAGTATATTTTTCTTTTTTTCATTTTCTTTATCTTTTAATGTACTGCTGGCTTTAGGTTTTCTCAAGAATATGCAAGTAGGTTTGGCATTTAAAGTAGAAATTGGTACCTATAATATCCCCCTTACACCATAATGTAATTAATATACATATTAATGGGACATAACACATAATAATGGGAAAAGTTTACATTTTGCATAATATATACCTTTCCCTTTATTTCAATCTTTATAAGTTTTTATATTTGTGATATTTAAAGATGCCTCATCAGCTTTAATCCATTTCATACGTTTTTAGTAAGTAGTATTTTATGATAACAGAATAATTTCATTTATTCATGAAATTTTATCAAAATAGCTGGATTGTGGTAAACAATGATTAGATATTAAGAACATTTTTTGCTTCTGCGTACTATTATTTATTCTGTGCTTCTGCCGAGAGCGGGAGAGCTGACTGCGGGCGGCGGTATTCATTCACGCACACTTGTGCGTTGCTCGCGTAGGTAGACTTGTAGCTTGTAGTGTATAGTGTATACCGTTGAGCGTTGCGCTTCGGTTCGACTTCAAAACTTTTGTTTTGTTTTTTCGTCCTACGGGCGAGTCGACCGCTTGCCTTCCGCGCTTTACCTGTTAGAGCACGGACTGCGATAAACTTTTGGACTGTTTTGTTATGGTATAGTGAAACTTTGTGCAGGTATTCTGCAGCAGTCAGTGAAAACTTTGTTAAGTTAGGACCAGATGTTCCATCAAACGGCAATAACCTCGCTTCGTGTCAATAAACAGTGATAGAAACAAGTTGTACCTAGTTAACATTAAAAAAAAGCTAAGTGATGAATTATACAGTGACCTAAACTGGAAATCCAGGACGAGAATGGGCTTCGTATACTTGCATCTCAAAACGTGAATTTCGTTGCAACTTCACCCACATAACGTTTATGGTAAGTAAAAAGTTTCGTTTCTTGTTTCGTAAGTCAGTTTTTGCGACCGAACCTGGTTTTTTTTGTTAACAACACCGTTTCTATTATGTTAAGTTACGAATTTTTTGGTGTTTAGTTTCTAAAAGGAAGTAATAGAACCATGCAGACAGGTTATGTGTAAGGTACTACGCGCAACTACAACCTACAGACATTTTTGTTGGTTTGGTTTGTATGTGCCCACACGAAATTAACGTTATAATAAAATTCATTACTTACAAAATAAAAGGTAAGATACATTTTTTTTTCAATTTAGTAGATGATTGGATTCCACTTAGGCTTAGGACAAGAATATAAAAAATAGGTAAATACTGTAAATTTGTTATATAAAATTTACTACCCTCATTAAAATGTCATTCAATCTACCATTTAGTTCACATGTGCAATTCGTTCCTACAATTATTAATACATACAATGTCAGACCATTAATGATCCATAAGTCAGTTAGATGCAGAGAAATCAGTCAGGTACCTATTTGATGTTCTGTAAAACTGTTTCGTAAGTCCAGATTATATTGGTAATTTATACATCTATGTTCATAGATAATTTATGATCAATATATGATATAACATACAAAATTTGAATTTGAGATAATTTTTAATAACTTAAGGACAAATTTGTCTCAAAAATAGCATCAAAACATTTGAAAAGCGCTTTTCGAATATCATTGAGTAGAATATATTTTCATTTTTATTATTAAGTTTTCTGCGATTTTTTCGTACACAGCTAAATTAAATTAAGTATAAAAGTATTTAGTAAAGTTCAGATCCAATAAAAAGGTACCTGATACTGTAAAGCGTTGCTTTAAGATATAGGTATTTAAATTTTATGATTAAGTTTTATGCTTTCTAAGATGAAGTAAAAATTTATAATCAGATTGAAATGAATAAATGACAATTGTTTAGCAAAGATTTTAATTTAATTTTCCTCAAAGTCAAAGGCCTACATAAGACATGAACTCTAAAGAAACTCTTATGCCAACATTTGTATGCTTATTATTTTTTTATAAATTTTAGCTAGAGGACTCGACTACGGAATAAGGAAAGGTTAGGAAATTCCAGAAACGCCTCCTCCAATAGATGACAAATATTTTTATAATACATATAATATTGCAGTGATAAACAAAATCAAAACAAAAACAGTCCACCTGATCGTAAGTGGCTAAGTGGCTAACGTACACCGGCAGCCAACTTCGAACAAAATGGCAACATATGGCTTGTGACTTGTGAGGACTAAGAGGGAATGTCTTACAGTCTGTAATAATTTTTTACCCTTCCAATCGGAACTTGGCACATCCTATTTCTCGGAGTTGGGTAAGAAGCCCTGCCCTACCATCTTGTACACTACCATTCTTTTATAATGTACAAATAATATAACAATAGGTACTCATGCTTGGGATGTAAATTGGCGATCGCGGTACTAGATTCCGCGCATCTCTAAGGCGTTGCTCCCCAGTTATCTGTCGTGAGATACGATATCCTACTGACATTTTCTATAAGCTTTATTTCCGATAATATTAGTAAGTTCTCATCTTGTTCGAAATTGGTGGAAAAAGCGGTCAAAGCGGGATAATAACTTTTTGAGCGTACGTACAATCAAAATGAACCCATTTTAACTATGTACTTTTCTACACGCAAACTAGTGGTTAGTAATAATACTTCTATCCAAGAAATTCTCGATGCGTATCAATGGTATCACGAGTTTGATTTTTTACCAACAACCGTCGGAACTCACGGCAAAAACAAGAATCAATCTTGGCAAGGCAAATCAAAATGGCGGTCAGTTAATTTTTTTTGCTTATGGGGCAGTTGAATGTATAGTGTCTATTGATGGAGCATGAAGTCACGGACTATTTGTAAAATGTTCTGTAGGATTTTATGTAATAAGTTCTGTTACAAGTTAAGACGGTACCAAGTAGATTTTGTTTCATAGAATAAGGGTGATAAAGGAGCACATAGCCCACCTGATAGTAATGGATGTTGTTGCCGAAATAACCAATATTTATCCTATTTATCCTCGATTAAGAATCAGAATGTGGATGCGTTGTCACCCCTCAGAAATAAGATAAAATGCCCCGTTTTTTTCCCATTATTCTCCTACATGTTGATCGGATAGCTGATTGCTGTTTAGTTAGTGTATTTTTTTCACATTATCTTAATATAGTTTTTTGTTTATATCCCTTTTTATTTAATTCCCCATTACAAGTAAAAAGATAGTGCGGGTATCGACCACGGAGCAAATTTGCTATCGACATCTATATAGTTCATTAACTAATTATGTCAATTGTGCATGTAGCCTGTAAATGATACTCAGTATGTAAAACTTTGTCCATTGTCAAATGGTTTTTTTGAAGTGACAAACGAACATATATTCCACCTGATGGTGTGGCTACTGTAGTCCATGAAAATCTGCGGCTAACTTCAAACAAAGAAGGCTACAGATGCGTTGTCACCTCAGAGGATGAAGATAGAATGCCTCTCAGCCTGTAATTATATTGGCTCTCTATTCCCTTCAGACCGGAACACATTGCACGCTTTATTGCTTAGCGATAGTGAACACCTTTTTACGTGCGGGATTCCAAACCACGGCCCGGAGCGCCCAATACTTGGGCCGCTGCGCTACCGCGAACCGTCTGTGTCACAGAATAAATAATAGTACTACCTATCTGTATGTACATTCTTCTTCATCTTTAAACATTTGGATTCATTTGCCTATCATCATATCATCATACATTTACGTGGTAGAGCCATGCTGCAGCTATATTAGTAGTAAAGTTGTAGCACGAATGGGTCTGCTCGACCGGGAAGGACCACGGTCTCACAGAATAGCAGCGTAAAATAGCAGCTCAATGCCGCTGTGTTTCGTATGGTGAGTGTAGAGTACCGGAGACACTTTTTATTGTTAACGATGCATTCCATGTTAGTCCTCACGGGTGACAACGCATCTGCATTTTAATTCAAAATGGACGGATGTAGAGGTCTATGGGCCACAGTAACCACTTACCATCAGGTGGACTGTGTGCTCGTTTGTCACCCTTATCTTATTAAAAAAAAATCGACCTGTAATTTCTTGTTTCAATCATAAAAATATCATCATCATCAACCTGCGGCAATTCGGTTGTGGACGTTACTCTCTCGAGACATAATCTATACAGAATGAGAAAATATTTACTTGTTTGGCTAACGGTGTACTATATTTAGCAGTTTATTTGGGACATTTAGCAAATTAGAGGCGCAATCGTGTAGATTCCCATACTTAGAAAAAACGTGTTGTGTAGAGTTTTGTACCTATTATCTAAACATTGTTTTGAGGTTTGTGTTTGCAGCACTATTTAGATACTTTGTTTTAAATGTGTTATTAATTATTATGTAACTTGCAGTAATGTTTTGAATGTTGTTTATTGTTATTAAGAGTTATTTATTACACATTCAGACAATCATGACTAGTAACTATGACCATCGCAGTTGAGCAGTAGTGCTGTGGGACCGCAGGTTCGAATCCAGCACAGAATAAGTTTTTGTATTGTACGCCATACTATGCACATACACATATAGGTACATACTGCCTTACTCAATAATAACTTAAATTTAAAATTTTAAAAATCCCCGAAAAGAACCGCACTAACAAAACAGCTGATGACCTTGAAACGGCTGAACTGATATTGATAAAACATGTCTAAGAACCACCGCTAGAAAACTATGAATGCCACGATACGCCTTTTTGCCGATACGATACCGATGCTCTTATAAAAATCTTGGCGATACCGATACCGATACCCATATTGAATTCAAAAATGAAGGTAAAATAAATAAAATACAAACTAAATAAAACCATTTAAAACTATAGACAGGTAGAGATTAGTTAATAGTTTTAGTAATTAAAATTAACTTTGATGAGATTTTTGTTTAAAAAACTAAGTATTCTTAAGAAAGGCGATTTTGCAAATCTGTTTGAATAAGACCTGCGGTGGAAAATAGTCTCTCAGATGCAAGAGAACTCATTTGGAAACTAAAAGTTCTTTTGCGCCATTTTTTTTTACAAGTTTGGGTATAAGACGTCAATGCGCCAGAAAACGAACGGATATGCACCTCTCGATATATTAGGAGATCTTAGGTATCCCTCAACTTCTTCTTTGAGAGAATTACAGCTCAGAGTAGACAGGGGCTCATCTTCCTCGGACTCTAATAATATTTTCACAAACGCTCCATAGCCCGCCACTCTTAGGCATCTCAGAACTTACAGTTACAGTACTAGATGTAAGTGTGACCGTGTCTGAAATAGTTTCGGAATACATTGCTACATTAAGATCAAGTAGCTGAACAAGACGATTTTTTGCCATAGTAATAGTAGACTGTGATTGAAATATTCGTGCTTTGTAACGAGGATCAAGCATTGTGGGTTTCTCCGCGCAAAGTTAGTTCGTGTCTCGTTTGCAACGAAATAGACGAGATAACACGCGCGTTTACATTACATTTTTAAAGCGCGAAATTTGAAAAGTACCGTTGAATCGGCCATAAAAATATCGCCGATGCCGATATATCGGCAAACTTCGAGTATCACCGATATATCGGCATCGGTATCGGTATCGGATGCATCCCTATAGAAAACCTGCTTTTCAATAAAAACCGAACCCAAATAGATTCACCCGTTTAAGAGCTACGGTGCCACAGATAGACACACACACACACACAGACAGACAGACAGACACACAGCGGTCAAACTTATAAGACCCCTCTTTTTGCGTCGTCGGTTAAAAATCGACTTGAATTACGAAATGCTTGAAGTCGTTCTCCCTCTTTCTTCACTAAATGTCAGTAGAAAGAAATAGGTATAGAGATAACTAGTACATACTTTAAGTGAACGATAATCAAAGATCTGAAAGGTCCTAATTTGTTTAAATACAATAATTATTACGGCCCTGGTTATTTGTCCATGATATGTAAAACTCGGTGAAACACGAGTAAATCATGGTATGGGGTATTTTGTAGTATAAATTTAAAAAAAAAGCCTTGCCGGATGATGTCAAAAGCGTCAAAGATGTGAGATATTTGGTAGAACAACAAATCCCTCCTAAACGGGAGAGGTCTAGTCTAGCAGTGGCTGACTAGAACTGTAAATATACTAATTACGTATAGAATGAAAAGCGATTTACAGGTAACTTTGTGTGCTTTACCTTGTACTATTATTTATTCTGTGGCTTTACTAGTATACTGAACGGATTTGCAGCAAATATGACTTCACTTAGATGTTTTACGCAAGTAAAAAATAATCACTTGTTTACAATAGATGCATACTAAAGATGTCATTATAGTGACAAATGTTATTAGGTAGAATTTTCTTTTAATACAATTTACAAAAAGTATTTGAATAGTAATAGAGAGCTAAGATTAAACGGCTTACATCTTGCAATTATACTGGATCTTTTACTTTTCATCTATCATACTATACAGCAGTAGTTTTACTGTTGCCAGGTTGCAGAAAGACAAGAGCATACCATACGTACTTCTGGTAAAAAACAGTGTCACCAACTTCAAAAAATATTTACCTCTAAAGGTTAAATAAAAAACCTAAAATCACCTTATTTACTTGGAAATCCCCTAAAATCTTTATATATAAATTATTTAATATTTCAAATATTATTTCGTTTTCTTCTGATGGTTTATATTAAAAATCATACATATTAAAATCATATATTCTGATATTAAATAAACATACACTTTAGTTAATGGATTAAATGTTATAAATGGTGCGCTATTTCGTTGCAACGTGAATCAGATCATGATCACACTTGGTAGCATTTCAATAGATAACAAGAAATTCCGACCGTGATAATTAATGCAAAACATACAACTCGAATTTCGAGACATTTTCAAAAAGTTTACAGCTGCGCCGCAATCATCGTAAACTTCTAAACAAAAATCAGCTAAGTAGAAAAAATATAAAAGTCCCTAAAAATACTCTTAAAAATATACAGCTCCTAAAAAAATCCCATCCCACTTATTTACCCCCTAAATTTAGGGGGGAAACCCCTAAGTTGGGAACCTGCAAAAAAGGCACATTTCAGTTTGCATAATAACACTTATATCGCATACTAAATAACTATAATGACACTTATGACACATATATAACTATAATAACACTGATATAAACAGTCTACCTGACAATAAATGACTACAGCAGCCCTAGATCTCTGCATCCAACTATAAACAAAAAAGACTAAGTGCGGGACACTTCTGAGGTGAAGGTCGAATTATACTTCACAGCTGTAAAACTGCGGGAAAATAAATTAGGTCGTAAAACAGCGCTTACTTTCCACGAACAATCGTTAAATCGAAGGCTTGTTACAAAATTTTATTGAAAACTAAGTATATACTATATTTAGTAACCAGAACTATAATCAAATTGCAACATTGAAGAATTGACTGAATTTTAATGCGGTGAAAACAGGTTCAAGATAAATTTATTTTCAATTTTAGTTGATACGGCGGCTTTCAAATTTGAAATTATTATTATAGATCTACATAATATAGATTTGAAAATGGAATGCTGTAAATTACAAAAATTTGTCAATACTCTTAGTTACTCGAATATAAGTGAATTTGAATTATTTTTTTATATGAGATGGGGCAAACGATCATACGGCTCACCTGATCGTAAGTGACTACCGCCGCCCATGAACAACTGCAACACCAGGGGAATTGCAGGTGCGTTTCCGGCCTTTTAAAAAAGAGTAGGCTCTTTTCTTGAAGGTCACTTCCGGAAAAATTGCTGATGGTATTCGATCCCACGAGGAAGTTGTGCGAGGAAGAAAACTTCTTCTAAATCGCACAGTAGTGGACCGCCAATCATCCAGATAGTATGGATGGTATCTCGAGTTCTGTCGCGATGTGCGATGGAGAAGTTGAATCTAAATTACAACAACGGGAAAGGCCAGAAAATTTCCTCTATTGCTTTTGTTGGCGGTATAACTATCTTGTTTACGTAAATACAGACCGGTAACGAGCAGCAGCGTCAAAGGTGATAGACATCAAGCGTATTGAGGCACTTGCCCTTCCAAAGTGAGAGGTCAAAGTCTAGCCGTGGAGTTAGATGAAGAAAGACCATTACATAAGGTGGCAAATGACTTTTATACGTGGTAGAGGCACGCTGCAGCTATGTTATGGTTGTGGTACGAATGGATCGGCTCGACCGGGGTAGGACCACGCTCTCACAGAATACCAGCGTAGTAACAGCGTAGTAACAGAGTACCTGCGTAAAATAGGAGCTTAACGCTGCTGTATTTTGTATGGTGAGTATACAGAAGCGGAGACCCATTTTACTGGAAACGAGGCATTACATCTCAGCCCTCAGGGGTGACAACGCATCTGCATTTTGATTCTTAATTAAGGATAAATGTAATTGCGTTTATGGGCCACAGCATCCACTTACCATCAGGTGGACTGTGTACTTGATTGTCACCCTATTCTATAAAAAAATCACGAAATTATAAACAAATAAGTTTTTATTTTATTTTTTATTTATATATACATACTTATTTCTTTATGTAACTTATTTTGTATGTATATATTAAAGATTTATTTTATTTATACGTAACTTTGTCTATAATAAACTACACATACTTCGTCTCTTTAATAAGTAAACCGTGAGACAAGTAAAACATAAATGTGTGTTTTCTCTCACAAAATAACGTCAAACGTAATATAAACATAAACGTATTGAATATTAAGGAGTGGCTTTGAGACAATTTATATATCCAGTGCTTGTTATCCAGAGAGTAAACATTAAGCACTAACAAGCACAATGTATAGGAGTTGTATCGCTCGTTATTGTCCCCGATTTCGCCAGCGGTCCTATTACGATACGCGACCCTTTCTGTTGTCGCTGCGTGATGATATTATAGTCACCTTACTCACCTTTAATAATTCGCTAACGATGTGACGTTCGTCGAGGGGGATTGACGAAAGTTAGTTTTTGACAAGGAACCTTTACTTTCCTAAAACCATCGTATAGAGAAGGATTTTGGAGGCCTCTTCAGTGACTAATTGCACTGTGTTTACAACTTCACGTGCCTATGTAAAACTACTCTGACCTTTTCAAATGGTTGCTTGTAGTGTGTCCATATAATTATGACGCCGTATAAAGTTATAGCCTTTATACATCCCACAACTAGGCTTAGGCCTCCCATCGTTTCTGAAGATCAACAGTGAGCTGTTAGTCCACCGCACAGCTCCAGTGACTTCAAATGTCCTCGAAATCTTTTCCGTTAACATGCAGACTTTAACGATGCTTTCCTTCAGCGCCAAACATGTGGTAAATCAGAGTTTAAAATTAGGCGGGGTTGACCCGGATTTCTCAAATACTGTGAAATTTAAAATTACAAAACTCACGATATCATCCATACCATCTGGATGCTTAGTGGTCCATCACTGTGCGATTTATCAGAAGTTTTCTTCCTCGCACGACTTATTTGTGGGATCTTTTACCACCGGCGATTTTTCCGGACCGGTACAACTTAGGAGCTTCAAGAAACGAGTTTACTCCTTTTAAAAGGCTGGCAACGTACCTGCAATTGCCCTGGTATTGGAATTGCAGTTGTTCATGGGCAGTTGTTTAATGGTTCATTGTATTAAATAGTTTTTGCATTTGTCTACTTTCCATTAAGCACTTGTTTCTAACGTCCTTAATCAGTAAGTCCGAATAATAATAAGATCAGAATTTAAGCTAATATTACGTGCGATAAAATCCGTAAAATTAGTTTTATTCCATTTATTCCCAATATTAAATTCCATTTCAATATACAAACAACTTATTTAAAATAAAGTTATTATGTATAAGTAATATAAAATAACCACGGATGTATAAGTAAATAAAATTCAAATATTTTGGTGATGGCTTTGTTCGGGTATAATTTTAAATTCATATGAATTTAGAAACTTGAGATTTTATGATAAAACATCACACAATTTATGAATCAGATTCACTATTTATTAACAATGGATCGTGTTATACTTATAACAATTCTAGTTCTTAATTCAAAAACGTCGAAAGTAGTCTTGATGAAATCGGAAAATGATTGCGGTGCTAAATTTAAATACAACAATAATTACAGACGTGGAAGAGCAATGCTGCAGCTACATTATGGTTGTAACACGAATGGGTCAGCTCGACCGAGGAAGGACCACGCTCTTACAAAATAGCAGCTTAAGGCTGCTGTGTGAGAACCGCGTGAGTGTAGAGAACCGCAGACCCTTTTTACTGGAAACGAGGCATTCCATGTTAGTCCTCACGGGTGACAACGCATCTGCATTTTGACTCTTAATCTAAATAGATGTATGTATCTATGAGCAAAGCATCCATTTACCATCAGGTGGGCATAAAAAGTAAAAAAAATAATTAAAACGCAGTGCTATCTATACAGTATACAGTGTATATCTGACCGACAAATATTTTTTATTTACATGAATCGTACCAGATTTTATGTGTTGTAGATTGTAGTAGATTCCACATTTCTATTATGAAATACTTAAAGAATGTGTTTTAATAGTTTCGTCCTACAAAAACGAAAACGCTTAGCACCGTAGCATCGGACGCGACCTATTCCAAGAAACAGTAGCTTTCTTGTTTGCGCTGCCCAGAACACTGTTTGACTGTTACCCTGTGAGAGTCCTTTGTTCCGCGGTGTTTACATGTTATAATAGTTATGCTTTCAGCGATATGGTCGCTTCAATTGTGACTAACATGCTTGGAGGCACGTAATGTTTTAGCGTAAGGTACCTTGGAGAAAAAGGCCTTGATTTGTGTCATACCAAAATGTAAACGACAGAATGAATATAATGAAAAAGCTTTTCGTTTAGGAGCTTAGCCCTAGACTACTTTTTTTTTACGGAAGCGAATGAAATTAACTGTATAAGATCTTATGTCTCAGTTATTTGTTTTAAATTTCGTTTTTATTTTTTTAAATCTTTTGAGTTGAAATGAAAAACATACATTTTAGATTTATAAAAAAATGTTATGTAAATGTATGTAAAATGTAATATTAATGGCATCGGTAATTTTTTTTGTTAACACAACTTATGAACTACTGCCAATGTTAAGTCAAATAACTTGTATTTAAATAATAAATGAATCGTAATCTTAGAATCTCTATTGTTTCCGATTATTAACCAAACCTTGATCATGCCATTTAACGATGAACACAGTGTACTATAAGATAACCTACATAGTAAATTAATAGCATAATATTGTTTTTATATAGGAATTCTATAAGGAAGGTAATTATAAAAATGTATATGGACTGTTTTTTGCAAATAATAAAGGAGTGTAATATTTACATGTATGCCTATTTTTACGCTCTGGGCCATAATAATCTATGTTTTGGGTATTACGGTGAATTATGTTTAGAGTAGTAAAGCGATTTTCTTTCCTCGGTAATGTAATAATTTTGAAAAGTAAAAAGTGAAAAAGTATTCAGCCAGTATTTTTAAAACTAATAAATAATAAACTATCTTACAAAGTAAGTACCGTAAAATGGGGTGAATAGACACAACTTTATATAAACTGTATATAAGCTGATAATAAAACATTTTAATGTTGTGAGTCTTGTTGTAGTTTATCGAATACTAATGCTTCAAACGAGTAAAAACATGCAAATCCGTTGTATTTTAGAAAAAGTAGTCTGTTTCTATATACCGGGAATCCGGGGTTAATAGATACGACATAGGGGTGAATAGAGAAAAATTGCTAGGGTTGTCAAATTTGATTTTTTTGTAGTAGGTATGTAGGTTGTGAGCTTGTGAGTCAAATGAAAGAAAACATAACTACATCAAAATTGTCATTATAAAAAAATAATTAGTTAATAAATCTGATATTTATACAATTCCATATTACATAACTTAAAAATATCAGAGTAATGTAATTTAACTACTTTGCAGCGTAAGCATTTCCGAACAGAAACAGAAACTTTTTTATTCAATATAGATTATAAATAATACTTATTGAAAGTCACTCTTTTGTTTGATTACCACTGGTTCGAAAAAAAACCTCTGTTCTGGGAAGAACCAGCAAGAAACCCAGCGGGATTTTTTTTTTAAATAACAGCTTACAATCATGTATGTTACACAATTAACCACACAAAACAAATTAGAAATAGCTTGGTAGCGAACACCTCATTTCCAGGGGTTATTGTCATCCATAAATTCCTTAATATTATAATAAGCCTTTTTATACAAACTATGTTTAATAAAGTTTTTGAGCAGGTCAAATTTTGTATATTTTCTAGGATTTGGTTGTAAAAGCGTATACATCGCCCCAATAATGAATTACTGACTCGGTGGAGTCGAGTAACTGGTACTACTAGCTTGTGTTTGTTCCTAGTATTTACAGAATGAATATCACTTATTTTTGTATAACTACTTTTATTTTTGTATACATACATTACATTTTCATGAATGTATTGAGAAAAGTTAATATAATAATTTCCTTAAATTTTTGTCGGAGCGACTCTTAAGGTTTTAAATCATAGATTGCTCTTATGGCCCTCTTCTGTAAATCAAATATAATTAAAACAAATTTAATCAGTGTCAGTCGCGTGTCCCCATAGCAAAATACGACATTATGCTATGGAAATAAAAATGAAAATAAAAAATGTGTCAGTTTGTTAAACTATATAACACTAATTATAATACTACGTGTTTTGATTAATAAACTTTGGTTATTTTAAGTTGTAGGTAACAAGACGAGATCAATAATCACTATTACTTATTTATAAAATTATGTAAGCACTAAACATAAAAGTCAATTGACATAATTGCGGGACTTGAAGCTGATAACTCGCGTTACACCTATTCCACACCGCTTAGATACTTTTTTAACTCGTATACCGAGCGTCTCTGTTAAACAATAAAATACAAATATAATGAATGATATATTTACCTACTAGATAGAACTAACTCATATGAGCACACTAAGTATATTTACTGCAGGAACTTCTATCTGGTGTAATGGTAAAACCTCAAGTAGTGGAGTTTTAATGTATAACAAATATCAAAATTTAACATTTATAATAGAACACTTTTAAATACCTTTAATATGGTCTAAACGTTTTTTTATTTTAGTTTCAATTAGCCACTTAAATTAATTTATGTAGTAAGTAAATGGTGCAAATAGTTTTTGACAACCCTAAAAATCATGTTTCTATTAAACCTTTTTACGTATCTAATAACCGCTCATTCGTATCTATTCACCCTTTTCTTCGTTTCTATTAACCCCAAAGGCGTTTTTATTCACCCCTCAGTCGTATCTATTCACCTCGATTTCGAGAAAATATACCAGTATCCTGATTTTACTATTTAAAAGAATAAAATCTTTCAATATCGATATTCATATTTGTATAAATAATAGATGAGAAACTCAACTCCCTAAAAAAAATTGCAACAAGGAAACACTGAAGAACTTGATGTTTAACTAAAAGTTTTACACAGCATAAAACCACTTGTACTCACACGTTTATAATAACCGCCCTTTTCTTTACTGTCATCAAAATTGACACTAATATAAAGGTTACCAAAATAAACGAAAAATGTTGGCAAATAATAAACAGTAGTAATAAACAGACGTTCCCGAGCTGTAGACAAACCTAGAGACAACTTTATCAAATAACCAGACTTGTATGTATTGATGTTTTATTAAAACATTAATTAAATAATTATTAGTGAAACAATTACTTATGTGTCAATCCAAATCACAAAAGTGAAGATGAAGTTTCACCAAGTGACAAGTATAAATTTTTCTTACTTTCAAATAATCTTGAATGTTTTTAATTTATTACTTACTACTAATCAATTATCTTTACGAATTGAAAAAATAAGGTCAATATGGTTGGCATATTAATCCATCAGTTACTTTACTAAGGCAAGAAATGTTAGGTTGATGAGCGAGCTATTTGTTTTTACGCCAGACATTGGTATTTTCAAATATTGATATTATAACCTCGTACTAAATGACGCAGTCATTGAACTTAGCTAAGAGGTTATCAATGCTTCAAAAAATATTTACAATCATTTGTAGGTGGGCTATTTCCTCAAGTTTATTTTGTAATTAGGTACGCATTTGATAGAAACCATATCAGTTTATCCGTTAAGAAGTTTTACTACCAATGTGAGTAAATATCGCCCTTATCAAACCGGGTCAATCGACTTGATGCTCTTTATCACTCCATATCTATTTGCTTTAAATCGTTGATTTATTTACTTTATTATTATATGTAGTGTTTTATAATATACTAGCTAGTACCTGGTGCGTTGCTGCCATAGAAGAAATATTTGTGGAAATATCGTTTTAAATTTGGAAGAGTTATATAAATTCATTGAAGTTAAATGATATTTAATTTTCAAATAAATTTGTCGGTACGATACGCGCGCCACCTACTGTATGTTAATTGTACTATGCCTAAAAGCAAGTGCAAGCAATAAGTCGACAAAGTTTTATCGCAATCTGATGAACGGTATAGCAGTGCATAAAATAAGAACAAACAAAAAATAAATTTTTATATATTAGAAAATATTTCTAACACAGTTTATAGTCATATTATTATTTATTGTTTATGCTTCCTAGCGTAGTGTTTATGGCAAATTCTACGATTGGACAGGCCCGTGGACTGCTAGAGCTGTAGACTGTTACGGACTGATATAGTGTTTTTAATGGTTGTTGATTTTATAATTATTGTGTAATATTTTTTTATTTCAATCTCTACTTATATCTCAAAATCTCTGTGGAAATCAATCGGGAGTCGTCCCAATAGTTTACGAGGTTTAAAGGGTTTTAGGACAAGAAAGTGTCAACCGCGCTGCCCCAATGCGTAATGGCGGACTACACATGTTTTACAAATATTTTCTTACACTAGACGGTTTTCTCTGGATGTTTTCCTTCACCGTTAAGCACCGGAATTATCAGCACTTAAATTGCAATTAACAATTTCAGGTGCCGGCGGGTTGAACCCCGTTCTCTCGCGTTCAGTAAAATTTACAGCGACCTTGAGTTTAAACGGCTCAATTATTTTAAGGCTTGCTACAAATTATTTTCGTGTTTTAATCTAGCGCAAGTTAATTGTGTATTTGAAAAAATAACTGTTAACAAAAATTAAAAGCAGACTTCGGAATATGAAATTATTGGTTTTTTTGTTTTTTAAAGTCGGCTTTTACGTTTTGTTAGAACTTTTTTTAATCTTTTAATTGGACTAAGGAATATCACAGTTTCAATTTTTTCTAAATAGTCACATTTGCCACCCCTAGAGGTGTAATGTTTTCTCCAAATTTATAGGTAACCACCCCTGAAGTAACTATTTGATAAAAAATATATGCCTCCTACTTTTTTGAAGTCGGCTAAAAATAATTATCAACGAATAAGGAACATAAAAGAATTAATATTTCAGTTAATAATATCGAATTGTTGATATTAATAGCCTTGCGTTATTTATAATTTACTATACCGATGATTTTTTCGGCCTATTTCTCATATTTACGCGAATACATTGAATTATGCTAATTTTACTTACGTATTTTCTCGTGTTTAATTTCAACTTATTTTTAATTCCCGATGTTTTACATTTACAGCACCTATAGTAACTTGGGGACCTGAAGTGTTTGACGTCTTGAATGAATGAATGGAAGACATTCATTCATTCATTCATTACAGCCCATCACAAGTCCACTGCTGAACATAGGCCTCCCCAAGGAATGCCACAAAGCACGGTCCTGAGCCACCTGCATCCATTGACTTCCTGCATGTTGATGTCATAGCATAAGTTAATCCCTCAGCTTTTTAATATTAATTTTTGGTCCGATCTAAGCAGAAGAGCTTACTTATACTTAGCTTATTTCGAGGTCTTACAGTGGTATGCTTGGATTTTTTCTTTTTAATTATTAAGGAGTTTTTATAATTTATTATTAATTAATTCCAAATTCAAGCATGTTTGGATTTGGATTTAATTATTATAGGGTCCCAAGTAGATGGTAGCAGTAGCACCCAGGTTTGAAGAATAGGTAAAAAAAGTTAAGTTTGAACCAATAAAATCTTTATTACAAAAGAGCCCTCATTGCTGAGTAATAGAATCGTGGACTATGCTCCGAACTTTATCATATTGTTATTTTGTTGTGCCGGGAGACGTGTAGACTGTATGTCGTTAATATTGTTTATTATAAATATCTATTATAATGATTAATGTATTTGTCAGTATTTTTGTTAAACAACTTGGTTAAGGCTAGTCGGTTACGTCTCATAGATAAACATTTATTTTTATTTGTAAATAATGAATGTTATAAAATCACCGTAATAGGATTAATTAGGGCGTCCCGTTCAGTTATTTAGTAAGAGATCGAATTAAAGTATTAATTATACGTGTTAGAGCCATGCTACAGCTATATATGGTTGTAGCACTAATGGGTCGGCTCGACTGGGGAAGGACTACGCTCTCACAGAATATTAACGTAAAATAGCAGCCTATGCTGTTGTGTTGTGTATGGTGAGTGTAGAGAACTGGATACCCTTTTCACTGGAAATAAGGCATTCCATCTTACTCCTCAACATCTGCATTTTTTTATACTTAATCGAGGATAGATGTAGATGCCCATGGGCCACTTACTATCAGACGGACTGTGTGCTCGTTTCTCACCCTTACTCAAATATAACTATTTTTGAAAATATACCATAATTTCTGACTGTCGATAAAATAACTATCACATTATATGATCCTTAGAAGTAATCAGTATGGGGGTTCGTGGAGTTTAGTATTGCTATCGCTAATCTAATTTTTATTGCCAATAAGCTTGGAAAATGTTCTATGTTTCAATATCAGGCATTCATCACAATAAACCAAAACAAAATTTTTCAAATTGCGTTTTTGCACAAATGTTGGTTTTGATTGGGTTTCGAACCTACGAATATTCATCGTCTTACCGCTGTCTTATGGACTGTTTCAAGCTGATGTAAATCTTATACCTATTTATACTGGATAAGCACGACGTAAACGCATGCACAAAATTCAATGCAATGTATTATATCACAGTCACACTTGTTCATTGTGGACATTGTTTATTTTGTTATTATCTTGAGGAAGAGACCCTGGTGTAACACAGGCCTCTACCTAATATATATACCAGACGTTGATCATATTATTATTTTATTTTATTCCATTTATTTTATTGTAGACATGACGGCGTCGTTGATCTAGTGGTCCTTAGCCAGATGGCTGATTATGCGGTCCCGGGTTTGAGTCTCAACATAGAGTCAGAAAGTCGGCGGTGTTTCACCCCAGTGTCTGGGACGCGACGTAATGTCATTGGTCGTGTGCCTGATCTCTCTCCGGTCGTGTTGGATTGCCGTCCCATTGGACTACGAGAATAGGGACACACTACAACATTAGCTGCTTATATCTATAATAATATTATCTCCATTAAAATAATATTTTCTTTAACATTATTATTATTTAAATTTTAAACATAAAACGACTACTATAAGCAACGAAGTTGTGTGATTGACATAAACTTTGATCTGAATCAACATTTACCTGTGTATCTTGTTTGAGGTCAGACATTGTTATTCCTATTACTGTATGGGAACTAAGAACAACGGGTCGTGCGCTCTCAAGCTGCCCACGCGTGGAAAGGATAACTTTCGTTCTGTAGGTCAAATGTTAATCTTGAGACAATACGACTGAGGCTAGTTCTGAATGTGGGAACTATTAAATGGTACAGATTGATTCTTAAAATTAATATTAGCTTTATATTAAGGAATTATAAATAACTAATCACAGTTTTGTTGATTAGTATCATTTATTTACATAACATTCTAATATACAATATTCCTTACCATTGTAAAAAAAACTATAAACTTAATCATACAGGCCTACTTCCCGCAGTATAGTGCCAAGAACACTGGCTGCGTTTTTTCGATGAATGGCTATACTTAGCCGTTGAGCCAGAAAAAAACCAGCCCTCTTGTCACCAACATCGACGACAAGTCGCGGATACATTTCCTTTAGGAACTTCACCGCACGTGGATCCCACGGACTGATAGTCTCCACAGCAAATGGCAAAAATATGTAGCCTCATTTTTTTACGTGGTAGAGCCATGCTGCAGCTATATTAATAGTATAGTTGTAGCACGAATGAGTCGGCTCGACCGGGGAAGGACCACGCTCTCACAGAATGCCAGCGTAAAATAGCAGCTTAATGTTCCTGTGTTTCGTATGGTGAGTGTAGAGAACCGGAGGAGATCCTTTTTAATGGAAACGAGGCATTCCAACTTAGTCCTCACGGGTGATAACACATTTGCATTTTGATTCGTAATCGAGGATTCGAGGATACATGTAGATGTCTATGGGCCACAGCAACCACTTACCATCAGGTGGACTGTGTGCTCGTTTGTCACCCTTATCCTATAAAAAAAGACTCATATTTGCGCCACTTACTTAGTTCAGCAGCCTCTGATGCCAGCCCGGATGATTAGTTTCAAATCTAGTTTATTTTTAATTTTTATAAAACTAGTGACCTACGAACTTATAGTCCACCTGATGGTAAGTAGCTATTGCAGTCCATGGACACCTGCAGCCAACTTCAAACAATGAAAGATACAGATGCGTTATTACCTCTGAGGACTGAGATGGAATGCCTCACAGCCTATAATTATACTGGCTCTCTAGACCCTTCAGGCCGGAAAATAGCAGTGCTGCTATTTATTAGCAGAAATAGGTAGGGTTGTGATACCTACCTAGTAAAATATTAGTGACAATCTGTTTGAAGCCGACAGGTTGGTTGAAGAAAGTTTGAAACTAAGCAGGTCATAACCTCTAAGGACTAAGAGCGATTGGAACCGGAAGACCGGAATATAACAGCCGATGTTAACACTACTAGGTACGTGTAGAGCCATGCTGCAGCTATATTAGTAGTATAGTTGTAGCACGAATGGGTCGACTCGACCGTAAAATAGCAGCGTGAGCGTGAGTGTAGAGAACTGGAGACCCTTTTTACTGGAAAAGAGGCATTCCATCTTAGTTCTCCCGGGTGACAACGCATCTGCATTTTGATTCTTTATTGAGGATAGATGTAGATGTCTATGGGTCACAGCAACCACTTACCATCAGGTGGACTGTGTGCTCGTTTGTCAACCTATCCTATAAAAGAAAAACTAGAAATTTGTTCGTGTTTGTCCAATGCGAATGCAGTCCACTGTACCTGAAACGTTTTAGTTACACTCGCTGACGATTTCCACGACCTCGTAACTCTGACTTCGTAACCAAACTTTCCCGACATAGAGTATCCGCTATTACGTCAAATAACTCTCTTCTAAGTACGTACAAATACATGTATAATGTTAGACATGCGCGAATTTCCTCTCGACCTAACCTCTTAGTTTCGTAACGTAATGCAAACTTAGAGTTATATTTTAAGGACGTTTTTGCACTCATTCGTATGCACATTGGTTTGTATTAGTGTAAACATTATTAAAAAAATAATAGAAAAGAGAATATTTGCGGAATTTCTTTTGATGTTTCTTCTCCAGTTAGTGAAATCTCATTTCGAAACTAGCAGATTTGAAAAAACTAAATTTGACATACGAAATTTTGTGTTTTTTACGTCGAATGAAAAATATTTTGAAATAGTTTGTAAAATAAGTGTTGTGCATACTGCACATTAAGTAAAACTTTTAAGGCTTTTATCGCGTTTTATTTAAAATTATACAAGATTCGCTTGGGAAGGATCTAATTTAAGATAATCGTCAAAGACCATTTACCTATTTTATTAGTTTTCGATTTCTCAAAAGACATTGCAATTTTTTCGGATAAAATATAGCCTAAATCCCTCCTGGCATTGCTCTTTATCTGTTCTTCAAGTTTCATTACAATCGGTTCAGTCATTCTGAGGATTAACCCGGACAGACAGACTGACAAAATTTTAAAAATAGTTATTTATCTCTTACTGGCATGCAAATAACCCCTGAGCTCATATTTTATGTATATTTATAGATTAAAGTTACGAGATTTTTTCAGTCCTGACTCCGGACTGCTACTACGAGTTTCTTGACAGGAAAACCCAAATTCTGATTTTGGCCCGACCCGGGATTTGAACCAGGGACCACATGTTCAGCAGTAGCGTTTACGACTAGACCGTCGAAGCAGCCTTGTAATATAGTATAACAACGTGAAGTTCCGACTAGTTTTTATTACGATCGTCGAATCGAATACGAGTGAGTGCACAAACGCCCTTATAGTTAAAAGTTTATCTCAGCAAACACTTGACGTTCGTTGCAACATAGATATAATAGGAAAACATATTTCAAGTGGTCGTTATATTATAACCGATCGAAATTAGAACGTCTTATCATTAATATAACATCCAACTTCACCTGACGCACCCGCGCTTTAACTGAAAGCAAAACGCAGAAGCCCATTTGGAATAATTTATGTGCTCGTCTTTATTAGGACTTAAGCACACTGATAAATATTTACGTTAGTACAGTTACAAAAGTATTACTAAATTAATTTTAGAAGATATAAATTGCGATCTTTTTCCTTATCATCTAATTCCATTTAAAAACGTTAGATAATTAGAAGGTTTGTGATAGAAAAAGATCAATGAGAAGTGATTTTAAACGAATAAAAGAAAATACTAACATTATTTTGTAAAAGAAAGTAAAGGAGATTGCAAACATTAGGATGGATTTATCGTCGATTATTTTATCGAACACAGCACAAGTTTTTTTTTATAGAATAAGGGTGACAAGCGAGCATAAAGTCCATCTGACAATAAGTGTAAGCTGTGAACGTCTACATCTATCCTAGATTGAGAATCAGAATGCAGATGCGTTGTCAATCCTAAGGCTAGGCTAAGATGAAATACCTCGTTTCCAGTAGAAAGGAACTCCGTATCTCTACATTCACCGTGCAAACCATGCATGCTGATATTTTACGCTGGTATTCTATAAGAGCGATGGCCCTTCCCCAGTCGAGCCGACCCAATCGTTTTACAACCATAATATAGCTGCAACATGGCTCTACCACATATAACTATAGTTATGTTAAGAAAGTTTGATTTAATACTTGTTGCCAAAAATACTACTTTTCTTACGTTTACTAGGTTCTTCTTACGTATACTTCTTTTCTGCCTAGGAGCCCTGGGTAGGAAACAGAAACAGAAACTTTTTTATTCAATATAGATTATAAATAATACATATTGAAAGTCACTCTTTTCTTTAATTTACCACTGGTTTCGAAAAAAGCATCTGTCCTAGAAAGAACCAACAAGAAACCCAGCGGGACTAAAAAATAGTTTACAATCATATATGTTACACAATTAACCCACCACTATGCTTTATTTACTTACTTACCCAGTATGCGTAGCGGTAGTGTCCGACAGACACATTAAAAATTTGCGTTTCTGTTAAAACAAAGACATGTAATTGCAATAGGCATTACAAATTATTTTTTCACAGAATGTTCAGTGCAGACATTGCAACACTGTTTCGAAGTTCTTGATATTTTTGAGGGACAAATATGACAGCGCTTCTTTCTTTTCGCAGCAGATTCAGATGATTGAGGATCACCTTGATCTGATCACATCTTGGATGGCTGTTAAGTGATAACTCGTCAGCCCTTTCTTATTTCGATTCCTTATATAAGGTGTAACCAACTCAGTTGCGATTTCTCGTAAAAAAGTTTTCTTTGCGTATTTTTTGGCCTTTGGTTCCAAGTAGGATATACATTTTTCCATATAATTAGTGATGCAATGGCAACAACATCTATAACGTTTTGAAAAAATGCAATTGGCCATCTGTTTGTTTTACGTCGAACTGTATATTCATGGACCATCAAGTGTATCAACAACTCCCTTGGTGGAGTTGTAGTACAAATTTGTTTCAGGTTTGTTCTTATTGCTCACATCAAGTTCTTTACTATGATGCATTGTACATAAAAAATAACAGCACGATTTTTTTTGGTATATAGGACACCAGTATCATGCTTTTAGAAAACCAAAGATATTAGATTCGACCTCACGGGCTCTATTGGGTTGATAAATTGGAGGTATACATGTCTTGTTTTTTCTCATTGTTCCAACCATTGTGAGACCATTTTTAGCCAAGGATTTGGCCACATCGAGACTCGTAAAATAATTATCAAAAGTAACGTTTCTGTTACTTCGGTAGTATGGTTCACATTATTGGTTGACTACATTGTACGCCAAATTTATCGCCCTATTTTGCCTTATTTTCCAAGATGTGGTAATTGGAGATGATCAAATTTATAATACTATTGTAACAGCTCATGCTTTTATTATAATTTTTTTATAGTTATACCAATTATAATTGGAGGATTTGGAAATTGATTAATTCCATTAATACTAGGAGCTCCGGATATAGCTTTCCTCCGAATAAATAATATAAGATTTTGACTATTATTTATATTATTGATGAACAACTAATACCATTTTGAGGACGAGTTACTGGATGAACAGTTTATCCCCTTTATCCTTTAATACCACACAGAGGATAGCTGGTTTGACTATCGCAAATCCACCAGATTTTCATACCGCACTTATCAGGCTTGCTGGTAGATACTGTTTGAATGATACTCGTCCTCAAAATGGTATTAGTTGTTCATCAATTGTGAGATTATCTCCAGGCAAATAAAACTTTCTTAGTTTTAGGTTTACATAATCCCATAACTCTCTTATAGGTGCAAGTTTATCTTTTGACTTTCTAAGAAACCTAGTATTCTTATCATCGAATCTCAAAAATCGAAGTAAAGAAGCAAATCGATTTTTACCCATTGTAGCACGATAAATCGGATTTCCAAATATCGGGTTCCAGTATTCCCTAAAATCTAAATTACACTGTTTGTTGACGCCACTTGTCAATAAAAGCCCTATAAATGCTTACATTTCATTTTTGTCGGTTAGTTTCCAACAATTTTGTAACACTCTTTTCGCTTCAGAATTGGCATGTTCTACTATAACGTCTAATACGTGTTCGTCAAAAAATAAGATATAATTGTCTATCGGATCTGTTATATCTTTCCCTGGAGGAAGAATGAATACCACCGCGAATTATGTTGTGCCGGGGAGTTCGGCTTTGCTTCTCCGGTTTGGATTTGCATTTTATTCCATCTTTGCCTTCGTAAGTGTGAGCTGAAACAAATCTTGCAGCGGAACATCATCACCCTCACTCCATAATTGTTCATCATCGCTTTCAGATGCTGGTTCTGTCGCGTCACTTTCGCTCTCAGAACAACTGTCAACAGCAAAATTCTCATCGTCACAATCAAATTCAAGCAAAAATATATTATCGTCGTCACTTTCGTCAAGAACATTGAATTTCATCCTGTGTCAGTCTCTTTTTAAACATTTCTCAGAACAAAAAGAAGTGCGAGCACAACTGTTTTGTTACAAAAGTATCCAAACACTGAACGAAATAAAATAATCAAAATTATGAACAGAAAGGCTACGGTTGTAACGTAAACAAAGCTCTGTTCGTTAAACCTACACACTGAAATATGATTCTTAAAAAATGTACACAATAACCACCTACCTTCATACTTGAGTCTAACAAAATGTTATGTGTTTTTTGGGCACTAGTGGCTGTTGATAAGTTGCTATTTTGCTTTATCGATAATAAATATTAAATTATTAATTTCATAAATATTTTCATAACACGTTTGGATTCTTAAAACCTTAGAGGTAGATTACATAAAATAGATTCTCATAGAAATATATTATACTTTAGTTTTTATACGTAAAAGAACATATAAAAGTGTCCGCGAGACACTTGTGGGTTGTTAAGGGTTAACAACACAAAACAAATTAGAAATAGCTTGTATTTCTAGCTTGTAATAGGTACCACTCTCTTATCTATTTCTGCTGTCAAACAGCAGTGCGTGCAATGCTATTGCATATTGCATGTCAGCAATGCTATTGCACGTGCAGTCTTCAGACATGACAACGCATCTTTTTTTATTTAAATATCACCTAAATAAACCCGGTTATTGTTTTACATACATTAAAATACAGTCAAATTGCCTGCTTCTTTTGTACGTCGGTCAAAAATTAATAAAAAAATTGAAATATCAAATACTACATCCCAACAGATTAAATGACAATTTATTCTATTGAAAGTCCTATTTCTGTACGGACGTATGAGGTAGGTTTTTTTTTTAATTTAGCCAAACTTAATCATCATAACAAAGGAGGCAGAAAATCGTAATTGTACAAACATATATAAAAATACAATGCATTTGTAAAACAGAAAAAGACTAGTTAAATTAAGTTTTACATATCTAATTTTATTATAAGCACTCGATTGTTTCGACATAGATTCGGGCGCAGAATAAGACATCGACCACTCACACACACTCACACACACACACACACACACATGATGCGATTGCAATAGTATTAAAATTATAACAAATGAAATTTAAAAAATTATGTATGATTATGATTTATATATTACCTTTTATCTTATTCTTAAATTGTCATCCGATTCTGAGCTATTTTTGAAATTTCAAGTCTCTCCGAAGTAGCTCATCGGGAAGATACTTTAAAATCAATTACTTAATTCGGCCCGAACAGACATACATGAAAGGGTGTTAATAAAAAAAAAACATAGTAAAATAGCGGTGGCACTATTTTAGGCTTGTATTCTGTGCGAGCGTAGTACTTCCCCGGTAGAAGCAAGCTATTCCTGCTACAGCCCTAAAACGCTGCAGATTGGCTCACGAATTAATCAGTGTGATAGTCAAATGAATCACGTGGTCGAAACATGATCTCAAGACTAGTAATAGGTAACGCGTATTTGCTTTCAA
This sequence comes from Parnassius orleans, assembly GCA_029286625.1. Lineage (NCBI taxonomy): Eukaryota > Metazoa > Arthropoda > Insecta > Lepidoptera > Papilionidae > Parnassius > Parnassius orleans. Next base: position 770,417 of record JAGSMP010000102.1, on the reverse strand, counting down.
AACTAAAGGTTTCTGTAGTTGCTATTGTAAAGTTAATGCTTATTACAGGCCTCCCCTTACTTTTTTTAATAGGATATGGTGACAAACGAGCACACAGTCCACCTGATTGTAAGTGCTTACTGTGACCCATAGACATCTGTTGATGTCTATGGGTCACAGTATGATACGTTGTAACCCGTGAGGACTAAGATGAAATGCCTCTTTTCCAGTAAAAATGGTCTCCGGTTCTCTACACACACACCATACGAAACAGCAGTGTTAAGCTGCTATTTTACGCTGGAATTCTGTGAGAGCGTGGTCCTTCCCCGGTCGAGCCGACCCATTCGTGCTATAACTATGCAACTAAAATAGCTGCAGCATGGCTCTACCACGTATAAACTTCTGAGTGGGTAATAAATAATGAGCGGTAATAAAGCAGACTTCATGTTGTCGATATATTTTATTTATCAGACATGCACGTTTCTTCTCTATGTTGTCCGTCACCACCGAGTAATCATAACTGAAAATTCAATTACAATTTTATTGGTCCCGGAGAGGTTCGTATTCTGGTTCTCTGCGTACAATGAACTTAGAATAGCCCCTGAGTTACATAGAAAGCTGGCCGAAAAATAAACGTCGTGGCCTCTAAAATAAAAAAAGATATGCTTCCACCATACATACTCCAGACTACTTTTTATATCACAGTAGATAAAGATTGAGATATCGAGACTTACATCGATTATAAACCTGTTTAACGGCACTTACGTGTAACCATCATGCGCAGACATACGTTCCTCTAAAATACTGATTTGAAAATTAATAAATAAATTTTCACGCTATATTTGAAAGATAAACAAATGCGCAGACATACGTTCCTCTAAAATACTGATTTGAAAATTAATAAATAAATTTTCACGCTATATTTGAAAGATAAACAAATGCGCAGACATACGTTCCTCTAAAATACTGATTTGAAAATTAATAAATAAATTCTCACGCTATATTTGAAAGATAAACGAATTTCACTCAACGAAACGTAGTAAGTTTGCAAATATTTACCGGAAATTCTCACAATCATACAATAAATGCTCAGTTTTTTTATAACTGTAAAAGGCTTTTAGAAACCTCAAAAACTTTTTAAATTGATATTATCTGTAAAATATTGCAATACTATGTAAATACGTTAGCAGCGTATAAATAAATATAAACTACAAACCTGTTTTAAGTCAATAAAATTATTTTATACTTATTTGGCAAAGTGTTAGTTATATCTTTGGGTCTCTTAGGTCACAGAATTTTTTCGATTCATTTTATTATTGCAATAATCACTTATAAATCAAAGCAACCATTTGTAAGCCAAATTACTTTAATCGTCAATATGTCTTAAAATTGATAGGGAGGATATTCTTTACATTTCTCACGCAAATAGCGGCAAAAGTTTACTGAATAAAACCTTCCCCTCCCTTTTTTTTTGTATTTGCAGATGCAATATACCTACAAATATTATACAGCCTATGTCATTCCCACAATTAAGACGAATCTAACGACACCTCATATATTAAAATCCATTAAGCTGTTTAGGCTACAGAGCGTGCCCAAGAAATAGACATATATACTCGTACATACACTCCACTCGAAAAACATTATCCTCCTTCTAGGGCAGTGGGGTCAAAACCCTACTTTATACTCATAGGTATTACTGGGCCGTGGGTCGTTAGGTAATCAAAGTAACGCGCAGTAATTCAGCTAGACGCTCATATTATCTAGTAATAAACAAAGCTATTTTAATTAATGTTATCGTGTTATTTTTACATTTTGATTCTATACAGCATTTCAACTAAGTAAAAAAGACTCACTATCAGCCGGAAACCATTTGCTTATAATTATTCATTTTTCTCTGATCAACGCGAAATCAATAAATAATCATTATTTTATCTTTTATATTATTTTATTTTATTACTAATATAGATAAATATATAGTATATATAGTAAGCCTCATATTATGTTAGTAAAATGGACAACTCACTATAAACCGTTTTAATTTATATTTAATTTTATTTTTAAATGAACTTGCAGTATCTTTAAGTCTTGCAGTGGTGTGCTTGGGTTTGGATTTTATTACATTATTATTGCATTTAACTATGTATTATTAACCAGTGCCCGACTACTACCCCACCTGATGCTGATAAGTGGTGATGTAGCCGAAAATAGTAAAGCAAAGAAAGTAGTAATTTTGTATCTTATTGTATTCTTATCATGTGGTCATTGTAGTGTTCGGAAATTATTGACGTATGTCGCTAACACTGAAATGATACCTATAGTAACAGTTATACAGATATGAGATATGCAAGTCTCTATTATATTAAATTGTTTGGTAATTTATGCTAAAATCAAATGCTTTAGTTGCTTGCTTGATGTAATGGTGTTTGTCGGCCTAAAAGCTGTAGAGTAGTGGATAAGTGTTTGACTGCGGCGCTCCGGTCAGCAGATCCGAATCCCGCACGACATTATTTGCATAGTCTAAAAGTATTGGTTCTAGGTCTAGATGTGTGGAATTTAATTAATAATTTGTAAAACACCTCCACGTTATTGGAGAAAGAATTGATTAAGATCAGACTACGTTAAAATTTATATGTATAAAGATGAAAATCAAGATGCAACCTAGTTACGTTCAATTGGGTCGGGAAAGGCCTGAGAAGGACCACTATCACAGAATACCTTCGTAAAATAGCAGCATAACGCTGCCGTGTTTCGTATGGTGAGTGTAGAGAATCTGAGATTTTTACTGGTAACGAGGCATTCCATCTTCATTCATCCACATCTCACATTCAGATAATCGTCCGGGGTGACAACACAAGATGGAATGCCTTGTTACCAGTAAAAATCTCCGTTCGGACTTGTGATGTAATGTAATGATGATGATGATGATGATGAATGAATGAATATCAAGGTGTGAACAGTGATTTAATGGGAAAAAGAATACTGGTCTGCTGACTGGAATACATTTCTCGCATAGTAAAAAAAAACTTTAATCGCACACGTTGAAACTGGCAGTTGTTGGGATTGAAAAAAAAAATTGTTTTATCATTTAACGACTGGTAATTATACTTACGCAAAAAGTAATTTGCGTAAGTATAAAGCAGCACATAAAACATCGCTAATTCGTGTCGTTAAATCATTGTTGTTAAAATATTTGCGTTTTTAAATTCTGCGCGTGTGGGATTGTAGTTTATCTTTGGTCTGTGTTAAAGCTGCAAAGGTCAGGATGGATAAACTATTAAGGCGTGTCAAGGATGTAGGATAAACATTAATGAAATTGCAAAACAGAGATATATTGACTCGCTTACGAACATGCAAATGTATTTGAACGAAGACTATTTTTTAAAATAGAATAAGGATGACAAAAGAGCACACAGTCCACCTGGTGGTAAGTGGATGCTGTGGCCCAGAGACATCTACATTTATCCTCGATTAAGAATCAAAATTCAGATGCGTTGTCACCCCTGAAGACTCGAAGCTCGAACCCTGAAGATCGAATGCCTCGTTTCCAGTAACAAGGGTCTCCGGTTCTCTACACTCACCTTACGAAATATAGCGGCCTTAAGCTGATATTTTACGCCGGTATTCTCTGAGAGCGTGGTCTTACCTCGGTCGAGTCGGCCCATTCGTGCTACAACTAACATAGCTGCAGCGTGGCTCTACCACGTAAAATCTTATAAAATAGTAGTGACAAATGAACTTACAGTCCATCTGATAGTTAGTAGTAGTACGGCAGTGCATGGACGTTTTCAGTCAACTTCAAATAGATGAGGCTACAGAAGCGTTGTTACATCTGAGGACTAAGGTGGAAGTCACACAGTCTGTAATTATACTATTTAAAAAACATTACCTCCACACTAGGATCTTCTCCTGTATCGTGGGGCAGTTTACATACATAAAATTCACAAGTACAAATATCAAGACCTGGAATAATTATTTGTAGGCCATACAAATACTTGTTCGCCCTTAGCGCTGCAACTCATTGCTAAGTCACTGCGCCACAGAGTCGTCACTATACTTAGTCTCTATAGGTATATATATGAAGGGTATAGAAGGGTATAGGATATATCTATACTATAGAGTCTATACCCCTCAGACCGGAACACAGCAGTGCATAGACTGCTAATGAGGGCTAATAATTTTCTGCTCACCAGATGTCGCTAGTTGACACTGAGGTAAAGTTTTTTTGTTACACAATGTAATTTAATTGAGAAGTTGTTTTTTGAAAAAAGTTTATCAGTTTCTAGAGTATTATATTAATACACAAAACAATGCGTCAGTGGTTTGCTCTTTAATTTTTTGCACATTTTCAACTTTTTTTTAATTTTTCTACTTTTACGAATATCTGTGGTTTGGTTTATTTATTTTTAATGTTATTAATATAACATATAGCTAAAGGTACAGAAACAAACAATAACTTTTACATTTTCCGAACAAATTAAATTCCCCGCTATGAAATCTGTCAAATATTATACCTCACTTTCTAGTGGCGCCGCCCTGGTGGCAGAAAAAGTCGTGGATGCCCTCATTAGAACCAGACATAGATAAGAGGGTGTTACCCACCGAGATGGACTCTTAAACAGAATTTTATAATATATAGTCTGACGATAGTTCGTATTCATCATCATTAGAGCTATATACTACTATTTAATTTTTTTCATTCACTACAGTCTAACAAAATTCTTAACTTTGCCATAGTTACCACAATTGACAGGTGTGTTCGCCGCCGTTTTTTTTTAATATTATTGGGGTATTTTTCCTGTTTCATTTCCTTTTGTTGCTTCTTACGACACCTACGGTATGTGCTATTATGGGGATAGATATCGTCCTTGTTCGAGCCGACCCATTTGAGCTGAGCCATAAAACAGCTTTAGCGTGGCTCTATCACGTAGAAAATGTCTTTAAAGTGCACACTTTCTAAAGTATTTTATATTCTTTACAGATACTGCAATATTAAAAACCGCCACGATGTTGAGGTTTTACAAAGTTGCCGCTCTGATTCTTCTCAGCGCTCTCAGTAAGGGCGAATTACCCGAAGACGACTTCAGGATAATAAATCGCCAAGGTAAACCCATATTTTTCTCACTTTACTGTTCATAATTATAAAGGTTCATGCCATTCCATTACCTGATTTATGAGTTTTAAAAAGACTGGAATTGCTTTGTTTTGGGAAATGGAATGTCATGTACACGTCGTGTATTGTTTCCAACGTGAGTAACCATGCCTTAATTTTATTTTCTGTTTTGACAATTTGCCGATGAAAACGAAGAAAAAAGTTAATGAGTTTATACACATCACTTTTTCTATTAATATATATTTATCATGCAAATATACAGCCTCAAGTACATACTAGTTATTTGTTAGTATTAAAATGGAATAATATACGTTAAAAAAGGCCTTGACAAGCTGATAAAAAAGTTACTTACAAAATCGAGCCGTAGTAGTACATTAGGGGCAAACTATCTGTTATTATTTTTCAAATCTATAGCCTCAAGTACCAAGTTATTACTTGTTAGTTTTAAAAATTGAGTAGAAGATAGAAATGTCTTGACAAACTGATAAAATAGTTTCTTTTAAAATTGAGCCGTAGGGGTAAATTAGGGGCAAATTAAACCAGAATTTTAATCGCAATTTAAGCCCTTATTATCAGGCCTAAGTAATCAGTACCTCAGTGGTGAAGGAGGAGAACATTGTGAAGAAACCTGAATGTTTTATTTATTTATTTATTTAAACTTTTATGCACTAATAATAAAATTGTGCATATGGGCGGACTTATTCGTGCATAAGACATTCTCTCTCAGTCAACTATTGGGCTAAGCAGAGATAAACATATGGAAGGTAGTGCAGCAAAAATAAACTAATAATGAGAAAAAACGTTAACGAAGTTCGAATAAACCAGAATATATATAATAGGTATTCTATACATATATCATACAAATGTACATATAATATAAATACGTCATGTCTAAGAAATGAAAAAAAGTCGACGGTATGTAAAGTTTACCAATACGTACTTATAGAGCAACGAAAAGACAGATGACGCCTATGACTGTGATTAGCCGTAGAATGTAGTTAGGTTAATATTACTTGAAACGTTTTAGCCCTGTATTCACGACTAATGCCCAAATACTCAAACGCTACTCAATTTTAAATGCCGTTAAGTCTCGTGCTGTCTCTATCATTTTAAGTAAAAGTGACTGTGACACCATGAGACTTAACGACATTTTAAAATTGAGTAGCGTTTGAGTATTTGGCCAAAAGCTATATTACCACGAATGGGTCGGCTCCACCGGGGTAGGATCACGCTCTCACAATTGTATATAATTTATATATTTACTGCTTTTTGATTCTTAATCGAGGATAAATGTAGCTATGGGCCACAGCATTCACGTTTGTCACCTTTATCCTATAAAAAAAAAATTGCAAGTGCTGACCCCTTCACCGCACGGTTTTGCCGTTGCGCGTTCATTTAAACACTACTTCAAATTGACAATAATTGTTATTGAACTACTTTCGTCATATCATTTTCGTCGTGTCAATTGCGGTCCGAGGCCGTTCACCAAAAATAACTGATAGGTCATAACATTGATTTGTTCTATAATAGAGAAGTTGACACTTGTGTCAATTCAAAAGATTTTTATGAGGTGTCTAAACGAAACTTTCTATAGTAATTGTATGGGGATAATAACCAAAGAAAACACAGAAAGAGAAAAGACATCTCGATCACGACGATCGAGATGTCTTTTCTGTGTTCAGTTCTATAAATATCTAACTAAATCTAATCTCAATATAATCCCTATGGGGTAAATGACGTCATAGTTTCTTGAAGTCAAATAAACATCTTATTTGTATAAAAGTATAGATGCAGCCTATATACGTCTCACTGCTGAGCACAGGCTTCCCTTTATTTCTGAGAGGATTTTAGAATGGCCCTTCAAAGCGTGTTTTGGGACTTCACATGTCTTCGAAATATTTTTTTAAATTATAAAACATGTGGGTTTCCTCACGATGTTTTATTCACTGTCGAGCACATGGTAAATCAGCACTTAAAATTGCAATTAACAATTTCATTAGTGCCAGCGCAGATCGGACACGGCTTTGCACGGGTCGCGTACTGTGAAATTTACAGCCAGCGCTTAGCCCCTGGCTACCACGATTATCCCTCTAATTCATATATTTTTAAATTATAATCGTATCTACTAATTTCACGACTAACTGACCGAATATTTTATGTATTAGGTATGTACATTAATAATGAAATTAGGTATCTTATTCATTCGGAGATACATTTATGTATTACGTTATTAATGCATCGTAAGTATGTACGTATTATGTTGTTAATTTATATTACGAGAACAGTATTTGGAACTATAGTAAATATATCTTGACGGCTTTACATTATTACCTAAACCTTTTTCGGCATTTCGATGTAATTTTATTAGTGCCTTGGTTGTTTTAATTCCAGACGGATAAAACTTATTGTTTTAGAATAAATTTTGATATCTGGCTATCTTTTATAAACGTAAAACGGCTTCTTAAGGAAATCACTCAATGATCATTGACACATATTATGCGTTGGTTCGCAGAAATTAGCGTTAAAAAGCGATCACTCGCTGTAACAAGTTATATAAATAGACGTCGCACTTTAGACATGTATATGTATTATAATAATCGTTCTTGAATATAAATTTGCACTGGAAATATTTATTTGATAGGAGGCATGGTGATTTTCCGTAAGTAGCGACTAGCAATGCAAAATATTGATGTGGCAGTGTAATTACATTTTCAATTTGCAATAGAAATGGCATAAGACGTAATATATCGTAAAATGTGTACCCGCTGTATTATGTAATGCCAATGAAATATGTGTTTTAGTTATTTTATATTACTGCATCTCTCTTTTTAACTTATCATTCCGATAAAGTAATGGACACGATTTGTTGTAATTGCTGCGTGTTTGACAGTCAACTAGCCGTGTAGAAGTGATGGACGTTGAGAAAAACATCGATGTTTCATTCGAATGCCATTAGATCGAAAAGATCTAATGGCATCGATATATTAAAAAAACATCGATGTTCGCAATTCTCTTCCTGCTGCATATTAATGATCTGCTTATGCCCGGTGTCTATGCAGACGATAGCACAGTTGTGGAGAGATACCAACCAAGTCCTCGGGCCAGTCGGGCTCAAATCCAGTCCGAAAGAGAAACTATGGTAGAGCGTGTGAATCTCACACTACAGGCAGTCTCCGAATGGGGCGATGCCAATCTTGTGAAATTCAACGCCTCCAAAACACAAGCGTGTCTCTTCACTGCAAAAAGGAGCCAGCTCACCTTGGCTCCTTCTCTCCGAAATGTATCACTGGAATACACCGACCGCCTTCAGTTGTTGGGGGTTGAGATATCCTCAAAAATATGAACTTCGGGCAGTTCATTGATTCCAAGGCCAAAGCAGCTGCAAGGAAGCTAGGAGTCCTTGCAAAGGTGCGGCGATACTTCACGCCGGGACAGCTGCTTACTTTATATAAAGCGCAAGTCCGGTCGTGCATGGAGTATTGCTGCCATATATGGTCTGGAGCTGCAAAACCGAATTTGGTTAAAACCAATCTTACCAGTCTCGAACACAGGCGCAAAGTAGCCAGCCTTTCGGTTTTCTACAGGATGCAATTCGGAGAGTGTGCGCAGGAATTGCATAATTTAATTCCTCCCTCTCCCTTCCACCATCGGACAACCAGACGTTCGGCCAGTCTCCACCGCTTCGTTGTTGACTTACCACGCATTCGAACCAAACGGTTTGCTACATCGTTCATCATGCGTACAGCAAAGGAGTGGAATAAGTTGCCAGCATCTTGTTTTCATCCGATTACAATGTGGGTGTCTTCAAGGCAAGAGTGAATAAGTTTTGTTAAGTCAGTGCGCTTCACCATCTTAGGCTACATCACCACTTACCATCAGGTGGGATTGTAGTTAAGCGCTGGATTAGAATAATTAAAAAAAAAATGTTTTCCATACATCGATGTGTTTTTTGAAACACTAACACAACAGAGCAAGTTTCAAAATGGATTCCTACTTAATAATTTTGAATTTTGAATCGAGACTAGCAGCTTAATGAAAACAATACATGCACTCGTTATTTGTTTTCCGTGATGTGAGATTGAGTAAATCCTCTCAGGATAAAATTCGTTCGGAATTGTCTTTTCAGTTCGATGACTACTCGAAAAGTGGCGCTTATGCTAAAACAATGGTATTCTAGCAGGTTTGCCTCTTCGATGCATCGAATAAAAAACATCGATGTTTACTCGATGTTGACGAATCAACACAACATCGGATTGATTCGATGTATCGATACTTTACACAGTGTTTTTAATACATCGATGTATATCGTCAACCAGTACCGTGTAGTGGCGCCGTAAGAGAATCCACTACTCCATAATATCATCGCGCGGGTGTCGTAAAAGGCGATAGAGTTTTATTGTTCTTCCATTTTCTCCTATGTTTTATAGTTCGTGATAACAACCCAAAGTAATAAAAGACTGCGGTGGTTAACCAAGCAAGCATGGCAGTCAAGCAACTATGGCAAATAATAGATTGCCTCAAAGGGGGAATGTAATCTATTGGGTAGGCCTATGTTCGGCTATAAACTTTTGATAGGCGTATGAATAGCAAAACTTCGTTTGTAAGAGACGCGTTCGGGAGAAACTTTCCTTTAGCGATCTTTAAAACTGAAGTTTATTTAAAGCGATTAGACCTCACGGTATGTTGGTAAGCAGATACTCTGACCCATTGACAGCTACATCTTTAATCGATAAAAATAACATTCAGATGCGTTGTTACCCCTGAGTAACGTAACCTTTAAAAAGGGATCTTTGAACCCCCAGAGCTTCGACAGTTAATCGTAGGAGGTACGCGACAAGATTAGCAATTTGGCGGCTGACTGACTGGTTCACGCGTGCTACACGCATGATGTTGTACGCCATTTGCGTAATTATACTCTATGGTACAAGTACAACTAACTATAACCGCGTTTCCTTGCTTTGCGTGACATAGTTGCAATGGTGCAGGGTAAGAGTGCGAAGGCGTTGCGCGAGCAATACTTAGTATTTTGTCACCATCACACTAATTAAAAACGTATTGCTCTTTGTAACATTATTTTTACTTTAGACAGTTTTCTAGGGAATTGTCAGAGAAATATAATAGAGGTATGTGGGACTATAAGTTTGAAGCCTACTCTACCCACAGAAGAAACACAACATTAAGCGGCTAGCGTGGTAGAGCCATTCGTACGTGGCTATACCACGTACCATGTCTTTAAATGTATTTATTATTCATCATCATCATTACAGCCTTTCACAAGTCTATTTCTGAACATAGGCCTCCCCCAAGGAGTACCACAAAGCACGGTCCTGAGCCACCTGCATCCATCGACTTCCTGCATATCTTACCAGGTTGTCACTCTATCTAGTGGGGGGCCGCCCCACACTTCATCTACCAGTATTTATTATTATTATTAACGTTTAAATTGCAAATAGTATATCAGTCTGTTCGACAGACATATTACATATCAATATCTTCCAAATGTTTAATATTCAACTTGCGTCAACGTTCTACACTATGTGTTTAAAGGAAATTAAAATGCGAATCAATGTACCCGCTTCTCTTTTAATGTAGGCCACGTTAAAGTGTTTAGATTGGTGTCACAGACGCTGGCCACTTCATACGATTTCCTATTGAGGCCGCATCAGCGTTTGGGTAATGATGATTAACGATCATAAAGACGCTCGTTCGTTAAATACATACACTCGTCCTCCGGCCGCTGTTTATAATACATCAGTGGTAATGTGTTTGCACTTGAGTTTTTCTTACATTCACTTGTGTTTTGAAAAACAGAAAAACTGGCTTAATTGTATGGCCGTTGGTGTTGTGAGTAAATTTGCTTGACATAGAAGTTAAGCTGATTTACCCAACGGGTTAAATTTACTTAAATCATAAGATTTCTAACGCAGCGATTTCTACTACATATATAAAAGGTCGGGGAAAATGTTTCTTCGTATTTTATATACAAATTCAAGAATTTTTCTTTTCAAAATTTAATTACATTTAATTATAATATATATGACTTACCATTTTGTTCACTAACTTGTTGCCATATTGTAGGTAGTGACATAATCCTGTTGCTGTAGAAATCTTGGGATTATTGATTAAAAAAAAATACGACAAGTAGTTTTGACAGTCCTCTCTTGATGTTAACCTAACACTACCCAAAGAATTCTGAAGAGACCGGAAACAGGTGAAAATCTGAGGGTGCAAGGTCAGGACTATATGGTGGATGCATAAACACTTCTCAACCAAGCTCTCCCAATTTTTGCTGAGTGGCCAAATATGTGTGTGGTCTGGCGTTATCATAATGAAAGACCATTCCTTTTCTGTCGATCAATTTCGGTCATTTTTTCTGAATTTTTTGCTTGAGTTTCATTAGTTGTTGGCAGTAGAGATCCGAATCGATAGTTATGCCCGGCGGTAAAAGCTAATAATAAACGACGCCCTTCCAATCCCACCATACACACAGCATCACTTTATTGCGTGTTAATCCGAGTTTCGCTACAGTCTGTGGAGCTTGACTACCCTTTGACCATGATCTTTTTCGCATGTTCTTGTCGTAGGTGATCCACTTTTCATCACCAGTGATCAATCTTTTCAAAAATGGTTCGGTTTCATTACGTTTCCATAGAGAATCGCAAATGAGTACACAATTCATTAGGTTTCTTTCAGTGTGCTCGTGTGGTACCCAAATATCGAGCTTTTTTGTATAGCCAGACTTTTAAATGGGTCAAAACTGTTTTGTGGTCAATCCTCAATTCATCAACTATGTCGTAACTCGTAACTAATTACCGATCTTGCTCCACTTTTTCAAAAATGGCATCGACTTTATCCGTATCACCCTCATACCAGAGCGAGCATTTGACATCAAAATTCCCGGACTGAAAACGCTTGAACCAACTTTGTGCTACTCTTACTGACACTGCATTATGTCCATAAATGTCACATTTTTTTTGCGCAAATTGTGTCGCATTTTTCCCTTTTTTGTAATAAAACTTCGGAATGTAAGCACTATGAAATTTGCTTGGATAAATGAAGTACAATTTGCGCGAAGTTTTTCCGATAGCGTCATTTTAACGTTATGCGCCGATTGAAGCGTTGATAGCTTAGGGTTAGCCAAAGGACTAACTTTCTACAATCGTTAACGCTGATAGAAAGCTATAAAATTGAATAGGAACGACCTATATCTTAACGTTAAATCACGTGACTCCATATTCGTGTACAACAAAGTGGTCAGCCCTCGCGATATAAAACATTTTTGTAGATTTGTTTTAAGTTTTTCTGTTTTTTTGTATTCTCTATTGTTATGGCATTATCTGCCAATCAATCCAGCTTAGAAATAATACTATTTTAATAAATTTAATACTCGTAGTAAAATTTATTATTTTCATGCAGCGTTGTCTGGCAGAAGAAGCACCTCAGTACCACCCGTATGAAAATTTAACAAACGAAAACCGATTATTAAATTTCTTTACCTTGAAATATTAATTCTTCCGATTTTCAAATTCTACTAAATTCACAATTTTTGATGCCTGTTTTATTATAATAATTCCTCACTGCTACTTGGCAGTAGCATTCACCACATTATTGTTTTCTTTATATAGAAATAATTTTCTAATAACGTAACTTAAAAGTAAGCTTTCGATTTTGATTCTTATCGCACAACAATCAATGGTCTGCAATAAAAATATTCCGTAAGTGCTTTCACGAAATATGAAGTGCATTACTCGGCTTATACGGAGAATCTCATTTCAATATTTAATTCAACTGATCCATATCGAAAAATATTTGTATTTATGTTCATTGATAAAATGTTTACGATTTCGCAGACCTGCTGGCGACGGACAGCGATATCTTTGAAGATAAGGATGCCAGATCTTTTTCGCAACTGTTATTCGACGTGGCACGGGACCAAGTTATCGTGGGCGCGAGGTGAGTGTTGAACTATATTTTACTGTGGCAACATTTACCTATTTCAGCACATTTTTATTATAGTAATATTAGCCTACTTTAGACAACATCTAACTGTTGGCAATAAATATATTTCATTGTCGCTTTTATGGCGAAATCTTTCCATAGTTGGAAGCGACGATGGTGTAGAAGTGAAACAGTTCCCACACTTTGTTGTGATTTTTGTCTCGTAGGTGTAGTTTTTAGCCTCGGATACTCCTTTATTGGAATATAAAACAAATAAGTATATAATGATTTCTTATATTTACGCGAACACTACACATTGAATAAAACTACTTTTACGGATTATATCGCGTTTAACTAATTTATTTTTATTAATTCCCGACGTTTCGGGTCTCAATAAAAATAAGTTAATTAAACGCGATATAATCCGTAAAAGTAGTTTTATTCAAATAAGTATAGTGCGCGACCATGGGTCTTGTATTTGATTTAAGCCGGAGCAATAATCTCGAGTGGCGGCCTCGTACCGGCGGACGAAGTGTAGGGCGTCCCCCAACTAGATGGAGTGACGACCTGGTAAGACATGCAGGAAGTCGATGGATGCAGGTGGCTCAGGACCGTTCTTTGTGGCATTCCTTGGGGGAGGCCTATGTTCAGCAGTGGACTTGTGATGGGCTGTAATGATGATGATGAATAATTTTCATCGAAAGTATTTCGTAAGAGCTATATTTCTTGTTTTTTTGTTGCATTGTTTACAAACTTATGAGGTGGGTATACAATTACTAGCTTATTTAAAGATTGATTACATAAAAAAAATTCATTTATATCTTTCAATCTATCTAAAACATCTATGAAATATACTTGCAAATTTCGATCTAATTTAAAATAGTCAATTCTAGAAGTTATGATACTGTAACCAGGGCTTGCATGACCGAAAAATTATGGGTTATAACGGTTAAAGGTATGACGTCATATCTTTTTACTGCGATATCTTTAAAAACTGATACACAAATTTTTCGGTATCGAAAAGTAACTGTAGCGTTATTTTTTTTTGAACATGAACTAATAGGTTTTTTGTTCTTGTGGTTCAAAATTACCTTAGATTTCGTTGTCAAAACAACAAATCGTTGTAAAAACAACATGTCGTTGTCATTGTCAAAACAACAAATACTTTTAGACACAAACATATTTTAACCGCTTTCATCTACCTTTAAAAAATAGCGATACCAATATTTTATACCGGTAGCGTAACCTCATACCTTAACCACAATCAAGCCTTGGCTGTAACACACTATTTCCGACAGAGAATGACGACAAAAACAACGACAAAAAATTGTAAGCTTTCTTGTATGTCAGCTGATGTCTTTAAACAAGTTATTGGCTTTTGGGTCTGGTTGTGTTCTCATTGTTCCTGTCTTGTAATTTCTATGACAGAAGTAAAATGAGACTTTTATGAAACTGTAGCGGGTTCTTTGCGGTTGTCTTTGGTTTTAGGTCACAGTGTGGTATAACTCAATGTTTATTTTAAATAATAATAATAGTATAATCATAGTTAACTGTTCCCCGCGACTTCGCCCGCGTGTAATTTAGGGTTTTAATTTTGTTGAGCGGAACCCTAATTATTTTTCTAAAATATAAGTAGCCTAAGTTACTCCTTATAACATGAGCTATCTACCAGTGAAAGTCCCGTCAAAATCGGTCCAGCCGTTTCGGAGATTAGCCGGAACAGACAGACAGACAGACAAAAATTTTAAAAATTGTGTTTTTGTTAAAAGTACCGTGTATACTTTCATATGTAATTAGTAAAAAGCTATTATTTTGACATTACAAACAGACACTTCCATTTTATTTATTTGTATAGATTAACCTATGATAGTGACCCTGAAATAATCCAAGGAGTTATTTGTAAGTTATTCCTTTTTCTGAAATTAAAGAAACACCGACGAAAGAATATTTACTATATGAGGTAACAATGGGAAAATAAAAGATATTATATTTGTACTTTGGTATCAGAAATCAAGTGGATTATTATATTACAGCCGTAATAGTTAAGGAGATGACAATTTTTAGCTGCAATTTTATGTTCTGATTTACCATATTTACGGTGGCGAAGAAAAGCATCGTGAAGAAAACCTGCAAAAAATGTATCGAGGACATGTGAATGTGGAGTTCCTCAAACTCATGTCGGACGTACACAAACTTTTACTTACATTTTAACTTTATAAACATAATATGTGTACATGTATTTTTAGTAGATTTTGTCACATTTATCGTATTAAGTATCATACATTCATAAAGTCTTAATCTGCGTGCTTTTTATATTATTCTTTAGCAGATTTTAGGATTTTTACTATATTTGACATGATAAAAATTATAAAATGTACCAAAAATTCAAAGAACGTTTAATTTTACGTTTTACTAGGAGTTTTCTTCCTCGTCAACGCACCTGCAATTCCCCTGGTGTTGCAGTTGTTCATGGGCGGCGGTAGTCACTTACCATCAGGTGAGCCGTATGCTCGTTTGCCCACTCTCCTATTAAAAAAAAGGCGCGTGCAGTTTTAAATTGGACATAATGTACTCAAATTAATGTAAGGGTAACAAAGACAAATTAAAAAAATATAGGCTATAACTTATCGAAATGTACACCATTATAAAGTAATTTTAATTTTGATAATAGTGTTTACACTCGCCGGGCTCTAATGGCCTCCACATACAAATACTTGAGTCATTCACCTGTTTGTCAGCTTGATATGAGATAGTGTTATCACCGAAGAACAGGTTGGTAACGGAATGTTAGGGCGCTAATGCACTTTGAAACGGTCAAGCTCAAACAACCGTGCACCTTACTGTATCGCGATAAAATCGATTATCGCCTATTTTATCACATTGTGTCAATACTGTACAGGGCTAACACGATAATGATCTTATTTGCGGTCGATACACGTGTGTTAGTCGTATTTACTCGGTGTTGCGTAAATTTTTCGTGAATATGTACCTATCACTGGGTACAAATTAGGTTCGATGTTATCGATGTTTTACTTAAATTAAAATGATAAATAAATAAAATAATTTGACTAATCTATAAAATAAAAAGGAATGAAGAGATCTTTTTATTTGGACAAAGATGTAGCTTAGTGGTCAGCATAACGTTCCGTTGAGTCTCCAAAATTAACTGTTGAGTATTTTACCGCGAAGTCCAAGGGACGAGAATTAGATAATGGATTATGTTACTATACTAATGTTAAATACTCGCTGCCCGCTGTGCAATAAAATGGGGAACAGAACGCCCGTCTAATGTATAAATTATCAAGGTCTCTCTCTATTTTTCTTAATTTATTAACTGAAGGCTTTACTTTAACTTATTAAAAATGTTTTATTTAATTATTCCTCATATTTATGCGAATAGTAAATAAAACTTATCCGGTTTTTGAAGGTTAACTCCTGTGGCCATTGGTGCCGGAAAAGCATAAAAATAAGTTGAAATTAAACGCGATACATTTACTAACATAACACTTTTTTACACATAACAGTTTAATTCCATTGTATTTTATTTTATATAGCTGTGTGATAAAGTAACGTAGTCCATAGCCAGTTACCTGCTTTTGCTTTTAATCCGACTCTGATCGTTTGCTAAATAAATGCCATTCCCCAGGCGTAGGTAAACGAACTCATAACTACATCGTTTAATTTGTCGTGCTACGCGTGTGTCGTATAAACTACGCTTATTACTATATTATACTAGCGACCCGCCCCGGCTTAGCCTGGATGGTATCATTTAATGTGGCTTTATTTAGATTAAAGATAAACAAAGACCAAAAAAAATATAAAGTGTTTCGGATAAAATATAGCCCAGATCCCTCCTGGCATTGCTCTCTATCTGTTCCGAAGATTAGACCGGAAATACAGACAAAATTTCTAAAAATGGTTATTTATGTTTAGCTGAATAGAAGCCAGTTATTTCAATAATACAGAAAGACACTGCAATTTTATTTATATGTGTGAGTCCCGTGGGTGTGCTAAGAGGCGACATAGGGAAACAGGCAGGAGCATAGGAGATAACAACTCAAAATTGCCTGCAAAGCGTGGCAACTACGTGGTAGAGCCATGCTGCAGCTATATTAGTAGTATAGTTGTAGTACGAATGGGTCGGCTCGACCGGGGAAGGACCACGCTCTCACAGAATACCAGCGTAAAATAGCAGCTTAATGCTGCTGTGTTTCGTATGGTGAGTGTAGAGAACCGGAGACCCTTTTGACGTGACAACGTCTTATAAATGGTTTGCCGGGTGACACTTCAAGAAACTGCGTTACGCTCCGCTCACGTTATGCGCTCACAATGAGAGCGAGTGAGAGGCACGCGTCCTTCCACTGGGCATGGTTAGCCCGCCTAAGAGCGAGAGAGACAGACATAATAAAATTATTTTACCACTCAAGTCGTTGTCACGTAAAACTTTCGCCCATATACCGACTTTACAGGCAACCAATTTTACTGGAAAAGAGGCATTCCATCTTAGTCCTCACGGGTGACAACGCATCTGCATTTTGATTCTTTATTGAAGATAAATGTAGATATCTATGGGTCACAGCAACCACTTACCATCAGGTGGACTGTGTGCTCGTTTGTCACCCTATCCTATAAAAAAAATCATCTGACAATATCCCCCTATAATCTATGGGGGAGAAGGCTGTGATCAGCAGTGGACATTTATAGGCTGTAATGGAGTGGATGATAATAGATAAAGTACGCTGCGACCACAATGCGGCCTTTTACCTCTCGCAGCGAGCTAAAATAGATGTTGATTGCTTTGATTGTCGTATCTAGTTGATAGGTCATTGTGCTAAGTGATTAAATGATGTTTTGCAAGTGATTTTTTACGCCTCATTCTTTCATTCATTAAAATCTATCAAAGTCCACTGCTGAACATTTCTATGTGGTAGAGCCACGCTGCAGCTATATTATGGTTGTAACACGAATGAGTCGACTCGAGCGGGCCTCTCACAGAATACATATAGCAGCTTAATGCTGCTGTGTTTCGTATGGTGAGTGCAGCGAACCGGAGACTCCTTTAACTGGAAACGAAGCATTTCGTCTTATTCCTCAGGGGTCCTCACGCATCTGCATTTTGATTTTTAATCGAGGATAAATGTAAATGTCTATTAGCCACAGCATCCACTTACCATCAGGTGGACTGTGTGCTCGGTTGTCACGTTTAATCTATAAAAAAAAACATTTACTCGACGCACAAATATTCAGCTTCAGCTGAGTTTCGAACTTCGCAACCAAGCGACAACAGTGATGCACACGGGTCACAAAACTATCAAGCCAGTTCCACTACCATAAATGCGACATCGTTAGATCACGTGCTATGTCTAATAATGTCCACCAGACCGAATTTTGGTCACAGCGGGCGGTCGTAACGGAAACTAGCCATTGCGCAGGACATGATTATAGTGCACGAGTGTGTGCGTAAGCACAAGTGCACCTTATTGCCTCACTCTCATAGTACGATTGGACGGCAATTTGACAAGACAGGATCAGGCACAGGACCAAAGTTTTACGTGTTTTCGGAGGCACGGAGTTAAAATACCGCCAACTTCCTGACTCCTGGCTGCTTCTGTGAATTTCTTGACAGAAAAACCCAATAAATTATTTTAGCCCGACCCGGCATCAAACCTGTCCCGGGCTTACGACCACAGCAGTCAATAT
Source organism: Parnassius orleans (assembly GCA_029286625.1). Lineage (NCBI taxonomy): Eukaryota > Metazoa > Arthropoda > Insecta > Lepidoptera > Papilionidae > Parnassius > Parnassius orleans. The sequence continues at coordinate 751,687 of JAGSMP010000102.1, read as the reverse complement.
TACTACGCACATATACATGTGAATAGTAATATCACAATACATGTGTACTACGCGTTTATAAAATTTCAATTTGACACTTATTATTATTACACAAGTTTAATTAGAAAACCAATTTCAATATATAAGCAAGTTAATTCCTTTTTCCGTCATAATGCCTATTTAATGCCCGTCAATGTACGCATTTATATAGGTACTTTAGAATTACAGCACCGCTAGTGCATTACAATTCCAAGGTAAGTGCCGGCTATCACTTTACACTGAGTAGGCACATTAGAAGTAATCGTAAACACGGCAACTCGACTGCCTACATACCTAATGCTGGCTTACAATGGAATCTGCGTGGGTATCATTTGTAATAATTTGATGCTTCAAACTAACTTGACCACCATGAGACCATGACATACGCAGTGGAGAGTGTTCGACGCTGCGTGTGGCGTGGCGGTGGGTTTCCCAAACAACTGCTTGCTTTAAATAATAATAAGACCCTAACTTAAGCAGTGCACTGCTGTCATTCGGTATGAATGGTATAGAGGCATTCCTGGTTTATCTTAGTCAGTCCTCAAAGGTAGCCTTCTTTATTTGAAGTTGGCTGCAGGTGTCCATGGGCTGCAGTAGCCACTTACCATCAGGTGGACTGTAAGTTCGTTTGTCACACCAGTTTTATAAAAAAAAAACTGGAGATGCACGCTCCACTAAACTCTCTTAAATACATGTAACTAGTGGTAAGTTGAAAGAAAAGTTTTTACTATATTTTGCTAGATCTGTTGACATTTAAGCTAAATGTTTTAAAAGGGTTGTTAAAAGTTTTGTGAATTTTGTGATTTACTTTATATATAAAAAAAAACAGACTTCAAAAACCAAAAGAATATAATCATTTAAATCATCGATTGACGTGGTAAAGAATTATCCCATATGCCGTGATGAAGAGTTTGATGATTTTCTCAAGATCAATCATCAGATCTTGACCAAATTTATGGGACCACCCATGAGGTACCTCTTTCTTACAAATAAAGAATCATCATCGATTCGAAAAAAATATTCCGACAAATAAACTGGACCACCTTTTTTAAAGTTGGTTGTACAAGTAGTTTTCCATGTACACTGGTGAGTATTGTCGTTCTAAAATGGTATGCTAGGTTATTCCTCATACATAAAATTTACTTGCCAAGCCTTCCTCTACTGCAATGCAATGCAGTATATCAGCACGTAAAATGCAATTAGTGCAAAAAGTGCCACCGAGTCGATCTCTGATAAATATTTATATAAAATTAAATTTTTGATACAATTTATTGATTGTTTAAAGACTATTGGCACACGGTTTTGTTTTCTTATGAGATGGTGACAATGAAAAAGTAATGACCACAAGTTATAAACCACATAAATATTAGGTCCTTACATATAAATAAAATAAATTAGCGTTTTGTCGTACTGACCACTTTGATCTGAAATATCTCCTCTTTGGTTAAGAATTCCAAATTCAAATTTATAAATTAATTTAGCTGGTTTTTGGCATTTGAGTTTTGAAACGTCATTCATTTGTTTTTTCCTCATTATTTTATTCTTTAGCGTCGCTCATTACCATACTTAGATCTGAAATATCTCCTCTTGGTTAAGAATTTCAAATTCAAATTTATAAATTCATTTAGCTGGTACATTTGAGTTTTGAAAACAGTCATTAATTTTTTTCCTCATTATTTTATTCTTTGGCGTCGCTTATTACCGCACAATGGAAAACATGAAATATCGGTATATTTACAAGTACGAGTTCTACCATGGCACCAGTGCTGCAGAAACAGCTCGAAGGATTAATGATGTGTACGGCGCTGGTGTCGCAAAAGAAAGCACGGTACGTTTTTGGTTTCAACGTTTTCGTTATGGAAATTTCGATCTTCAGAACCAACCCCGTGGACGGCCGGAGACCAAAGTGGAAAATGATGAATTAAAGGCTACTGTGGAAGCGGATCCATAACAAAGCACTTCAGAGATAGCTGCAGGCTTCGGGGTAAGTGATAAAACTGTATTAATCCACTTGAAGCAAATCGGGAAAGTAAAAAAACTTGAACGATGGGTAACTCATGAATTAAGTGAATCGATCTTGCAAACACGCGTCGACTGCTGTGTTACTTTGCTGAACCGACACAATAATGAAGGGATTTTAACTCGAATAATTACTTGTGATGAAAAGTGGATACTGTACGATAATCGGAAACGCTCGTCGCAATGGTTGAACCCTGGAGACCCAGCCAAATCCAGCCCTAAACGAAAATTGACTCAGAAAAAGTTACTTGTGAGTGTTTGGTGGACTAGCGCCGGTGTCGTTCACTACAGCTTTCTAAAATCTGGTCAAACGATTACGGCAGATATCTATTGTCAGCAACTGCAAACCATGAAGGAAGAACTAGCTGCTAAACAACCGAGATTGGTCAATCGCTCTAGGCCACTGCTGCTTCACGACAACGCAAGACCACACACTGCACAACAAACAACCACTAAGTTAGATGAGCTACAATTGGAAAGTCTGCGACATCCACCGTACTCCCCGGACCTTGCTCGAACAGATTACCATTTTTTCCGGAATTTGGACAACTTCTCTTACATGGAAAAAAATGCAACTCCGATGCGGCAGTCCAAACCGCCTTCAAAGAGTTTATTGATTCTCACCCCCATTGTTTTTTTAGTAAAGGGATCAATGAACTACCTATGAGATGCCAAAACTCAATTTGTTTTTGTAAATTAAATATATTTTACAAAAACAAATTGACTTTATATTCCTCACGTAAAAAACGCCAATTTCATATGTAAGGACTCATTTTTACACAGCATATTAAAAATCTATAAAAATTTCCTAAAATACCTATCCTACTACTCGTACTTGTTTGAATAATATAGGTTTAATAGAACAATGTTCATTTAATTACTGTTCTGTGTAATTATGCGATTTCATTGCTTTTTAGTGTAGTTTACGTATGTATGTAATTACTCTAAGGTGTAGTTATGTTTACAAAATATCTCAAGAGAAGATTATGTCATAAATATTAAATTCGTCAATTATTGGTTTATCTATATGATATCGATGTGCAAATAGTGTTGCCAGATCCAGTGTGTCAAATGTCAGGACGGAAGGTAAAAATAATCGGAAATTTGGTTTTAAAATCGGTACAACTAAAGTAACTAACTAAGTAGCAAAAAGTAAAAAGTAACTAAGTAGCAAAAAGGCTACAAAAACCCTTGGCCGCTATGAGTTATCCTCAAACGCCCTGACAAAAATCTTTGCATCGTACGCTTAACTTCACTTTATTTATTGAGACTAAAATACAACCGCTTGAAGAAATTAACTGGTAACGTGGTAGAAGTTCTACCGTAGAACATACACACAAGACGTTTGTATTTCAATTAATTTACTTATCTTAACCGCAGCATATGTTAGTAGCTTACAGATGTATTCATTTTTGCTGTTAAAATTATTGTTCAAAGTACAGACTAAGGAGGTTAGTGAAAAATCGGGATGTCACCAGACCCCTGAAAATCGGGACGTACCGCAAAAATCGGGACACCTAGCAACACTATATGGAAATGACAAGACTGGAACGAATTTAGTCTTCTTCATTTCTAAACGCATTCCATTGGGAATTAACATGTATTTTAAAAGGTCAAAAGATCGAAAGTATAAATTTTCAATAAAAATATTACAATCCGTAGTGCTTAGTGTAAGTAAATTATCCGGATCGTGACACCAGTGTAGATTTCTAACAATTATTGCTGCCGTGGCAAATGAGCGATGCTGCTTTGAAAGCTGCTCGCCTGCTTTAAGTCGCGTTCTGTGGTTATTACAAGGCGTAATAATGCTGTTGAATAGGATTAGAATGTGAAGTCGTAAGAATGATAAATTATTACATCCATTAGGTAAATAAAATAGATGTATAAACATCCATTATGTAAATAAAATATATGATTTTTTTCACCTCTGTATTCATTTTAAACACCTTTTGTTTAACAAACACCTTTTTAAAAAAATGTTATTTTTTCAACCAAGGTGGAGGAAAAGGAGCATCGTTATAATTTTCAGTTTGTTTTGCCGGTTTTAATTATGCAAATAAATATTTATATTCGATCATATTTGCGCTCAACACATTCGTTTGTAAGTCGGGACATATTTTACAGCATTGGAGCGATAAATCTATTAACAGTTCTCGTGATGGATAAGTAGCTACTGCGGCCCGTGGACTCCAACCAACTACAAACAAAAGAAAGAGACAGATGCGTTGTCACCCCTGAGGGCTAAGATGAAACTTCAAACCGGATCTCATATTATGATATATGTTTTGTAATCGTTACGTGTGTTTGACGCTGTTTCCACCGATCTCATGATTTGGATGCTATACGCACATATCTACTATCCACGATTACATAGATAAATTCTTTGTAATCGTATCGTTATATCACAAAGCACTCAACCGTAAAAATTACGCAATATTATATTCCATGTATATTTATATGCGTTTCGCGCCAAAACGATCCACTACGTGATTAGACTATAAACACGGATATTTGAGACTAGCTTTGTAAAATATATTTGTAATAACAATTAACAAAGAACTTAGTACATTGTAATATAGGTAAAACAAACATTCAAAGATTAGATCGCATCAGACAGATTTAAAAGTATAGAATAACACCTTAAAATAGCGTGAACCACAATATATCATCCTAAGTACATAATATAATATATCCGTTATAATTGTAATTGATATTTCAAGTGTATCCAGAAATATCTAAGTAGTTATAATGTACGTTATGTGATGATGGGTGTTGCTTAAATAATTTAATATATATTTTTAGTAACGGATATACCAACTATACTATATGGCTTAGTGATTGAGTTGGCCCGGGGTAGAACTATGCTCACACAGAATGCCAGCGTGTAACAGCAGAATGTCTTTCGTATGGTGAGTGTAGAGAACAAAAGACCCATTTTACAGGTAATGAGGCATTTGATCATAGTCCTAAGGGGTGACTACGCATCTGTATTTTGATTCTTAACCGAGGATAGATATAGAGCTAGGCCGCATCATCCACTTACACTTAGGACTGTTTGCTCGTTTGTCACCCTTATCTAATATATAAAAATTAATTTTTGTTTGTTCGTATTTTATGCGCTGCCATACCGTTCATCAAATTGTGGTAAAACTTTGTCAACTTATTGCTTGCACTTCCGCGAAGGTTATAGGCATAGTACAATTAACTTACAGTAGGTGGCGCGCGTAAGTAGTATAGTAAGTAGTACCGACAAATTTATTTGAAAGTTATATATCACTCAACATCAATGAATGTATTATCATTCCTAATTAAACAATATAACTCTTCCAAATTTAAAATGATATTTCGACAATTATTTCTTCTGCGGCAGCAACGAGACGGGTACCAGCTAGTTGTGTATAAAAAAAACGATAAACTAAATAAATAACGAATAATAATTTATATTTTATGTTTTTAAATCGGTATCACGTACTGGCTAATAAATTAAATAGGACCGTTATGCTTGATCAACCATTATGAATCAACTAGCCGCTGCGTGTGTTGAAAGATTCGAAAAGTTTTGCTCTCGGCTATTTTTGATAAATTTTTGTAATAGTTAAATTAGCGGAAGCTTGATTGGTAACCTCAAGGCACGAAGTTATCTAGTACGATTGGAGCCTAAAATATAGTAGGTCTATTGGCCGTCTATCAATACAGTGATTAAGAGACCTTGTGTACTCCAAATAGCAATTATTGCTCAGAAAGTATTCAACACCTATAATGTTCAGACTGATAATGCCATGCAGGGCCTGAAATGTGAGATTCATTCCACTTGCCAAGCATGGCGCTGATGCTTTTTTCATCTAACCCGTGACAGGCCATAACAACAACAAAAATAAAAACGATCATGACAATAGTTCGTCGCATTCGTTTGATTACAAGTTATTATAACACGTATCACAATTACAGCGAGGCTTTTCATTTATAACGCCCTATTACGACCATTACATCAAAGTTTACAAATACACTTTGGGTGCTTTACGAGTTTTTTAACATAGTATTTCGAAGCGTTCGTGATTTTATTGTAGGTATCGTCAGTGTGAATTAAAGCGGCGGCTATCAAAAGGAAATGTGACTCTGTTTGCTTTATCATGTCAATACGCCTTTTGTGGCGAACATTTGAGCAGCTATTAAAACATTTGTTGTTTGCCCAAGTGGTTCTCAACTTGATCAAGGAGGTGCGTTCATCTAACGGTGTGGGTGTGAGGTGTTTTCAACTTACGTGTGAGTTAACTTTAATGACTGTTATGATTATAGATCATATTACAATTCAGAACACTCAAGTTACGGTATGTACTTTATGAGTAATAATATGTAGTTCCTCTTTTTGTTTATCATCACTTTATTATGAAGTCTGCTAAAATGCAACCCATGTGACAAAAATATCTGAATTCAAGACTAATAAATAACAATTGCACGTTAGCGTAAAGTTACACAGATCTCTTATTTTTGCTTGGGTATCTAATATCGAAGCATAAAATAGTTTACTAATATTATGTGCCTCGATATAATAACTATTTCTGCTACTATTTTATTTCCGGTTCCCAAATTAATAATAATAATTTTCTCACGATATTTTCCGATTGCATCGTCTAATTTTGTAAATAAGTCGTTTAGCAAATCTGATGTTAATTAATAATATCAGGCGTTACTTTGCGGAAATCCGTTATATTAAAGTTGGAAAAATTTACTTTGCCAATATCCGCTCAATAAAATAAAATGATGTGTCTTACCTAGTTTGAGGAGCTACTCCCGCCCTCCCTCAATTGCGTGCACTATCCCCGTCACCACTACTCCCACCATCACTACAGTAGGAAAGACACCATCGACGACAATGCGACACGTGTTTCGCCTCTACACGAGGCATCTTCAGGTGTAGTAGACAGGTGTAGGAGTTTTTATTGAGGGGATATTGGCAAAGTAAATTTTTCCAACTTTAAATCTGATGTTGGCACCGATAATCGTACGTGTACTCTAGTTTCTCGCATCTGCTTCCGAGCTTCCTTAGCTTTATTGTCTATAATTCTGTAAAATATAACTTTTGTTCAATACTTTACTTCCACAGCATGATAGCGTATCTGACGTTCATCCAATCTACTATAACGGGAACAGCTTTTAGTGGTGTCCGATAGAGATTAATTCACGAGTTTTAAAGTTGGCGCGAACAAATCCTTTAATGTGTTGTCGGTTTCTTCAATAAGACATGAATATTCCTGAGGATTTACTTCAAAGTCGGGTTTCACTACTCTAGTTAAGCTGTGGACTGCTATTTACAGTTAATTACGCATTAATAATATATTTCAAGGAAACGGTCGAGGAGGAGAACCGTTTGATATCTGTATATAGTGAGAAAGTAGGTTACTTATTGCAACGAAATATTTTCGTGATATTATATATTTGGATATATAACTAAATTAAATAATATAACATCCGTTACCGTTGCAGCCTATTAAAGTCCACTGCTGAACATAGGCCTCCTCCATAGATTGCCTCCTAGTGGGGATATTTGCTATAGTTGCCACGCTTGGCAAGCGGGTTTGCAACTGCAGTTTTTTATTTCAATTCGTTATTAGGAGGACTCTGCAGCCAATCTCTTAATTTGTTTCTCTCTGTCGCCTCTTACGACACCCATGGAATGATGTGGGGTAGTGGATATTCTTACATCGCCACTACACGGTTAATATAACATAAGCTATTAAAATTTAAAAACCTAATATATTTTAGAAACAGTATGATCGCCTGGTCTGTAAGGCATATTAGTTTCTAAAGAATATTTTGTTCAAACAATGGATGTGTCCTGTTTCAAAAAGAAAAAGAACTTGATATAACATCCGTACCGCTACCAGTAATGCATCTTTAAAAACCTGCTTTGGAATCACTACGTATTACCTAACACTGCTGGAGATCCGCCGCCGGCCCAACCGGAAACTTTATACATATTTTTATTTATGTATCGAACCAAGTTTAAAAAAATTAAAGTGACAAACGTACTTACAGCCCACCTGATGGTTAGTGGCTACTGTAGTCCAAGGACACCTTTTTTTACATGGGGAAATGCATACGCATACCCGCCTCGCGGGGTACGGACGAGTTATGTCGGACTTGCGCCGATTAAAACCCCATAGTGTTCCACCTTCGTCGCATATTGGCAAGGCCAAGTGCTTTCGCACACATGCGCGGTCCCACGAGCGCTGGCTGGCCCATGGCGGCCCTTCCTCGGGAGAGGATTACTCCTCCATCTCCTTCTCTGGTAAGGCGCACCAGAACACATGGCGCCCCTCCTCCACGGCCTCCATTTCAGCAGCGCAACGGACGCCCGTGTCCGATACGCGAAGTCCATGGGGCCAGGAAAACGAGCACCAGAAGCACCAGCCTTCCTGACTCCAGCGGCGGATCTGTTCTTCTGTAGGAAGAGCAGCGCCTCACAATACCGACACTCCTCGCCCCCCGCAGCCTACCACCACCGCACCAATCAATGGTGCGGCCCCGTCAGAGTCGCGGAGGATAGGGCGAGTGGCGCATCGCCATACCAACACTCCTTTTCCTCGGCTGCAGTGGGCCCTACACCTCGGTGCAGCCATGTGGGTTCCACTTAGTTCATCGCGGGTGACCAAGCCACGGCTTCTAAGCTGCCCCGCCACGATAAGGCGGGAACCGGCCTGGGGGGGGGGGTGCAAGGACACCTACAGCTAACTTCAAACAAGGAAGGCTACAGGTTGTCTCTTCTGCGGAATAAGACCGAATGCTCCGCAGCCTGTAATGAAACTGGTTCAGTATCGGAACACTGCAGTACATGCACTGATATTTGTAGGCAGAAATAGATAAGAGGTGGTGCTTTACATGGGGAAATGCCTACGCATACCCCCTTCGCGGGGCGATGACTGTTTATATCGGGCTTACATAAGTTACACAAGTACACATAAGTTAACTTTCGTTGGCAGGGCCAACAATTTCGCACCACCTAATTTCGAATTATGTACAGTATAATATGTATTTCTGTGTTTATATATAATATTGTGTTTATGTTGTGTATGTATTGTGTTATATTTTTATATCTAGTCCTCTGTTGTTATCTTCATTATTTGAATAATTCATTATTGACCTGCAGTTACACTGATAGAGAATGCCCGGTGGTACGAGTATTAAAGTCCACCTTTTTGTTCGCGTTTGTGTGCAAACAAATATAAAATAAATAAATAAATGCCTCCTCTATCTTATCACTTGTTTTATAATCAAATCGGGAACGGATATATTTTTTTCAAGTACAGAAATAGTACAGTATCTATTTTCTATGTTATGTCTCTAGATGATGATGTGTATATTTATTTTATGATTATAATATGTACGGCAATACCATTAGTTGAGTTCATTCATTTAAAACGAGTTTACGTTATGTTACAAACAACAATGAAATCGGAGACTTTACACAGTAATCACGTTTCACTGTTCGCAAGTGTATAATGTGTCTTACTATTGCGCATTATTTAACATAACTAACGAACGAGCTTGTAAGAAGCCTATTTATTTTGAATATTGCACCATTGACGTTACTCGGAAGGTTCTTAGCAGGTAACAACATATTGAGCATTCTCTCGAGGCGAGCGATTACAACCACATTGTTTATACAGGTGGGGTGTGACTTATAGTCCACCTGATGGTTAAGGTACTCGTAAGTATGACCTCGCCCCTGTAGCGAATAGATCTAATAATTTGCGGGTTGGTCTGTCAGTATTTTATAATTATATGCGTCTATTAGAGCCGTGGTAGCTCAGATGGTTAGCGCTCGCTGTAAGTTACATAGTACGCGAGCAACCCGGGTTCGATCCCCGCCGGCACCAATGAAATTGTTAATTGCAATTTTAAGTGCTGGTTTACCACGTGCTCGGCGGTGAAGGAAAATATCGTGAGGAAACCTGCATGTCTGAGATATCAAAAAAAAAAAATATTTCGAAGACATGTGAAGTTCCTAAAAACCCTAAAACCCTCTCAGAAATGAGAGGAGGCCTGTGCCCAGCAGTGGGACGTATATAGGCTGTAACTTTACTTTACTTTACTTTTTATGCGTCTATTTATGTCTATTGTAATTTTGAACTATTAACTTCTTTCTATAGATTATGAGGGTGCAGGCAGATATTTAATATAAATATTTAAAAAAATGACAAAGTAGGTACCCAAACCCTTCTGTGCAGTATTTACGTGGTAGAACCATGTTGCAGCTATATTAAGGTTGTTGCACGAATGGGTCGGCTCGACCGTAGAAGGACGACGCTCTCACAGAATACCAGTGTAAAATTTATTGTAGCTCAATGCTGCTGTGTTTTATATGGTAAGCGTAGAGAACCGGATAACAATTTTACTGGATACGAGGCATTGCATCTTAGTCCTCAGGGGTGACGATGCATCTGCATTGATTCTTAATCAAGGATAGATGTAGATGTCTATGGACCATAGCATCATCTTACCACCAGATGGGCTGTGTGCTTGCTTGTCACCCTTATTCTCGGTTACAAGAAATTTATATGATTTATCAATGCTTTCACAACTAACATAATATAACATTAAAATAACAGTATTATTTACAAATAACAGTAAAGCTTTAATAATTTAGTCAGGCAGATAAAGGTAACTTTATAGCAAACTTAGTCCTCGCTGTTAGTACGTACGTAGTTCCTACGTACTTCCTTTTCTCTTTTAATAATCTTTGGACTTCGGACACGGGGTAACTTGATTGGTTGCCGACTCTAAGACACGTCTTAATTGAATTGTTAATCTTTAGTGGCTAGTTGATATTATTGCTTCTTGATTGGAACAGATAATAAAGTGGTTTCATTAATATGTAAATCTTGATGCAAACATTGAACTGGAAATTGACACAGTAATCGCGTATATAAAATAAATATTTTATTTTTGTGTTATTGACCTAAAGATACCGACGACATGAATTTGAGCGAGATTGGTGGGCATAGCAATACATTGGAGCTTTGGAAAGAGGGTGGATAAATGGTACTTTTAGTCCTTTAGAAGTTATCTAAATAATGCCTCCAGGGTGACACGATGCCAGAGGTGGAGCAAAAGTAAGACGATCTTAATCTTTGTTGTGATTTAGCCTATATTGAAGAACCATTTATACGTGGTAAAGCCACATTGCAGCTATATTATGGTTGTAGCACGAATGGGTCGACTCGACCGGGTTAGTACCACGCGCTCACAGAATACCAGCGTCAAATAGCAGCTTAATGCTGCTGTGTTTCGTATAGTGAGTGTAGAGAACCGAAGACCCTTTTTACTGGAAACGAGGCATTCCATCTCAGTCCTCAGTCAGTTCGGATGCGAAGTTGGTGACAGTAGATTCGATTCCGAAAAAAAATTGCAGTCTTGAAATAAATGTTTGACTGTTAGTCTATGTATTAAATGCCAAGAAGACAAGATACAGAAGAGATTCCTGGCACGCAAGCAAAGTTTTTATTATTGAAAAATCTAATGCCTATAGCATTTCTTATTTGAACGGTTAATAATTAAAAGATGAACGAGTACGTACCTACAGAAATTAAGAACCTAATAGAGATTATGTCGTGAAGTTTGCACCTCATATTTAAAGATGTTGTTCTGTTTAAGTTTTTATATTTTAGAATTATCTCAGAAGTCTCTGCATTTTTATTAAATTTGAAAAAGACCACATGCAGCTTTCTTCATATTAAACTTTTATCTTGAGTTTTACTTTATAACTATGTTATTTATATTGAGTGTAACTTTATTTAAATGTTGAAAACAACATGTTTACGAGTATGTCTTTAAAGCAATCTAAACTTATCTTAATGCTGTTGACGAGGGTGTACGGAAATGTTCAATCATGGAATTACTTTATCTGGTAATAAAAGCAATCAATAGCATAATAGCATTGATCCATTACAAACCCATTGCGGACTATTGAACTATGTAATATAATTATACTACGTAATACTTCAATGTTGCGGACTAACGCCCGCGTATGTGTGTAATTTTCAAAATTTTTGTAACATTTAATAAATGATTTATAAAAAAAGATATTTTGTTTAATCACAGAATAAATAATAGTACTACCTAGTTTAATTAGGATTAAAAAAACAACACGCATTGATTATGAGCTGTGATGATTCTAGTGACAATACTAGCTCTTCATAGTCATTAGTCATGAATTTATTGTATTGTGATCGGCTCATAATACGTCTGCAAAATTTGGGATTATTCAAGACGTCTGGAAGTGGGTGAAAACTGAATTATAAAATGCCATTACTTTCATTCATGCATACATAAATAGTAAATACTTACTTACAAACATGCATACAAGTCCAGCTAATATACGTAAAGCTATAGGTAGTAAATATTTTTAAGACGTTAAAATAAGAACGAGTTTTCAGGTCTTGTGGGTAGATGGAAACTGGGTGTTGGCGCGCATTTTCTGCCTAATGGTCAGTTTCAGTTTCAGTTGGCCTGTTATCTAATTCTACAGACTGCTGTGTTTTGGTTTAAAGTGCAAGAGTACCAGTATAACGACAGGATGTGGATCATTTTGTCTTAGTTCTCAGGCATAACAACTCATCTGTAACGTTATTTGTTAAAGTTGGTTGCAGTAGCCACTTAACGTTAGATAACTGCTAGGTTTTTGTCACTTAGTATTAAAAGGATACGTGATTATTTATTTAAATCTGCCGTATTGCGTAGATGCAATTATTTCCTGCATGATAATTTTTTGGCGGCTCCGTGTCACAGTGGCTTAACAATGAGTTGCAGCGCAGACGGCCGCGAGTTCGAAGTTCGAATTCATTCAGTTACATTGACGGAGACTGCATTGTGCCATCACAGACCCTGCAGGCACGCTGCAGCGTCTGTTTTTGTATTAAATTATAATTTGCTAAATTTTATTTTTGTTTTCTTGGGTTTATTTGTGGTAGTCTGATAATCCTGATAACAGAAAAAAATGTAAGGCCAATGATAGTTCAAGGCCTTTGTCGCAATTCTTTTGACACTACTTCCATAATTTTACTTAATATTAGATGTAAATATGGAAAACCGGGAATTAACGAGTGCTTTTGTGATAGCGCTAATGCTGAGGACATTATAATATACGCTACACATGTAATGTCTTCTAGACTGAATTTCGCTCACGGCTCCCAGCCTTATCATAGACTAGCTATCTGCGCACAAGATTATAGTTCATGATCCTCTCACTCTGTAATCCAATGGGACGGCCATTCGACAGGATCGGAGAGAGATCAGGCGTAGATCCAGGATTTACGTGCTTTCTGAGCCATGGAACTGGAACACCGCCAACGTCCAGACTCAGGGCTGCAACAGAGAAATTCTTGACAGAAAAATATGACTACATGATCAGCAGTCGTATTATGAACTCTTATATACTCCAAAAGGAACAGAAACAGAAACTTTTTTAATCAATATATATTATAAATAATACTTATTGAAAGTCACTCTTTTCTTTAATTTACCACTGGTTCCGAATAAAACCTCTGTCCTGGGAAGAACCAGCAAGAAACCCAGCGGGACTATTTAAAAAAGCAATAATAGCTAACAATCATGTATTTTACACAATTAATAACACAAAACAATTAGAAATAGCTTAGTAGCGATCACCTCATTCCCAGGGGTTATTATCATCCATAAATTCCGTAATATTATAATAACCCTTTTTTATACAAACTTAGTTTAATCTATTATTTATTGTGTGGTTTAATAAAGTTTTTGAACTTTGAGCAGGTCAAATTTTGTATATTTTCTACAACGAGACAGTCTACGCACACGTACAACTGCATCAACTGTTATAAATTTGTTATACATTTTGTTTCAGAGATACCCTATACCGCTTGTCTCTACGCGGTCTGAGGCCCTTGGAACGCTCCGATTGGCCCGCATCAGTCGAAAAGACGAAGATGTGCCAGGTGAAAGGCCAGACTGAAGAAGATTGCCATAACTATATAAAAGTCCTGCTGTCCTACGGTCACAAACTCTTCGCTTGCGGTACCAACGCATTCAGTCCTATGTGCAGTTGGAGAGAGGTGTGATCAATATTTATTGATACGTATATGTACATAATTAATATAATCTAATCAGACCATGTCTGTGATAAGTATTTATCCTCCCTTCTGTAAGTGGATTATGGCAAGCCATGCTATATTTTTACCTATTATTTCATTTACATTTGTAAATAGAACAGACAACGCTAAATTTTTAAAATAAAAGGAAAATTAATTATTTTAATAGTAAAACCTACTGATTTTAATAAGGTTTAAAGAGCAGGTTTAAAATATTCAGCGCAGGTAAGGTTTATCTGCGCTGAATATTTAAAATGACGACAATTATTTTTTCTTTTGACTTTAATTGTAAATTGTAATAATATATTCGCGTATTTTGTTTTATTTTGTTAATATAAACCAGTAAATGTGACTTACCCATAAAGCTAGGTAAATTAAGGTTTATAACCTTTTTTAAGGTTTTAAACCTTAAATCTTTACCCCACCTCTTTCTTCGATTAGACTATTTGTCACATCAAAAGTTTCATCGTAATCAATTCATTTCAATTTCATTTAATTCAATTCAATTCAATCTAATCTATCTATTTAATTTAATGTAATTTAACTTTATACTCCTAAGCCTAAGACTCTTATTTATATTTCTATCGATAAGCAATAGTGCTCCCACTGTGTTCAGGTTTTAAATAATAAATATGAGCCAGTTAAACATGTGAGGCATTGCATCTTATTATCTTATATATCGCTTTGTTTCTTTGAATTTGGTTTTATCGGGTATGATTGCCATTTACCGTCAGGTGGATTGTTATGTAATTTTTCACTCTAATATTAAATAATATAATAAAGCGACCTGAATGTCCAACTCCTATTACAGTTTCACTCTGTCGCCTCTTACGACACCCACGGAATAATATGAAGTAGTGAATGATCTTACGCCAAATAATTCTGTTTCCTTAGATCGAAGAAATCAATAACGTATCGGAGTGGCTTCCCGGAGTAGTTCTCTGCCCGCACAACCCTCACTCCAACGTCACTGGTATCTTAGCCACTAATGGCGAGTACTACGCTGGAACACCCACTGACTTTACTAGCTCGGACACTGCTATATCCAGGTGGGAATCGTTATTATATTTGTTTTAAGATATTTAGGTGTTCCGAATACAAAAATTAATAATGCTTTGCAAAATTTTGTTGAATGGTTTGTTTCGTCTTAAATAGCAGCCGTACTACAAAGGAGTGGAATTATTCCCTTGTCTGTTTTTCCAACCGATTACGAATATAAGCCAAGGCAAGAGTAATTAGGCATTGAGTTGAGCCAGTGGGCTTTATCATCGGCTGAGTTACCACTTACCATTAGGTGAGATAGTAGTAATCAAGCACTGCACTGGTTTGGTTCATAATACGTAAAAAATATTTGTTGATGAAATCATGTTTTGCTTTGCATATTGAAACTCTCAAAGGGAAAGAATATATTCGGTCTCTTGGGTTGATGTTACCATGTATATACCATGTATGTATACGGAAAATATATTACTTATGCTAAGAAATATCATATCTTGCATAAAATGTAAATGTAAAGGACCAAAGTTTGTATTATCTCATATTTATTTATGACGTAAAATAATTCATCACCCCTTTTCGTCTCATAGGTGTATTATAAGGTGACTATAAGATCTGCCATAAACATCTGTGGCTGTGTGGCTTCCGATGGGAAGTAGCGACAAATGTGCAAGACGTCTCATAATACAATCGCTAATTCGCATGCCAAGCGTGGCGATTACAAAATTCGTCACCTCACCTCTAGCTATGTAGTGTATGTAACATTACATAGCTAGAGAGTCTAGCAGTTGATTTTTACCGACCGATAAAGGAGAAGAACAAGATGAATAATTTTTTTCTAGAACAAATTACAATTATTACATTGTCCAGTTATTTAAATCGAACGTTCCAAAGCTGAAAACAATAACTTTTATAAAAAGTAAAAGCCGACTTCAAATAACTAAAAATGAATGAAGTTATTTTACATTCTGATTTCGGGGCTTTATATTTTTTTACACTGTCTTAGCACCGGTATTAAAAGTATTTAAAAATTTATGTAAAGTATTTTTTAAACTCTCTTGAGTAGTCTTAGGTAAATACATCACAACCTCAATGTCGGTTAAATAGACACATTAAAAAATTCATGTGCTTCAAGGAATGAATTTTTTTCTTCAAATATATATAGGACCACCGCTGAAGTACAACTTAATAAATATAATTTTCTAAGGGATGACAACTATCTAGATAAACTTGGAAAAAAAACCATTATCTTTAGGTATACAAGATTTCTTTCAAACCGTTTCCGAGAAGCCAATTACATATAAAGTATAGATAAAGTGTATGAATATTACTAATGTTGACATTTTTGTTCGCATTGTTATTCGCTTTACGTACATATTACAATGGTTACGCAAAAACGTGTTTTCGCGCTTACGTTATGTATGTAGTTGTGTGGATGTGTTCTCGTGTAATAGTGCGTCTGTGTAAACAATTTACTCATTATAATAATAATAATCTGTTTATCAGTGCTGTGGTTACTTAGGCGCTAAGCGGTAGCCGTAAACTTCACATGGGCACAGTTTAGAGAGGTATGGGAGCAACTCTGGCTCGATCCCCACGGACACCAATGATATTGTAAATTGCAATTTAAATTGTTGTTTTATCACGTGCTCTGCGGCGAAGGAAAACATTGTGAGGAAACCTGCATGTCTTCCTTAGACATATTAAATATAAAATATCAGACATAAAATATTTCGAAGACATGTGGCGAATCTTGGCGTACTTGCTTACACTGGAGAAACGCGACGGACTCTGCTCCATTACTTTCTCAGAAATGAGAGGAGGCCTGTGTCCAGCGGTGAGAAGTATATTAGCTGTAACTTTTTGAAACAAGTTAAGTAATATTGATCCTTTTCCATAAAAAATTATGAGAGTTTTCCAAAACCTAAGTACCAAATCGCCGCTTCTTCGACTATATTAGATTTTTTAATCCTCTGTATTCCTTGAAAGGTTTGGAGATCAACAAAAGAACTTGTGAAAATACAGACATAAATAATGAAGATGAACATGTTTCGATCGCACCATGTCAATATCATGAGACCTGGCGGTGAACGAAACATTAAATAATTGTATGTAATCCAATAAGGTTTAATTTTATTTGTGTAGGAGTCGCGGCTCTGCCTCCCACGACACGGGTATGCTACGAACAACACAGTATGACCTGAACTGGCTAAACGAGCCTCAGTTTGTTGGCAGCTTTGAGGATGATTATTTTGTATACTTTGTATTTAGAGAGGTCGCTGTCGAGTATTTGAATTGTGGGAAGGTGAGTTACTATAAAATAATATTTTATAGTAGTTATTTTTGTAGTCACTTGATATAAAATACTACAAATTCTTCTTTTCACGTAAGAAATTTGCTACTTTTAGTTTTGTTGCAAAACTTGGGCGGTTCTCCTTAATATTTTATGATTTGTTGCCAATTTTCGTAAGGTAGGGTCCTAACCAGCCGGGGTAGCTTGAGGGCTAAGGTAAACCCGGGTTTGACCCCTGCCGGTACCAATGAAATTGATGCTTGCAATTTTAAGTGCTGTGTGAGTGTGTGACTTAGTGTTGTAGCGCACACGACATCTTATCCTCATTTGACACCTCCCACATTACAGCTGATTTACCACGTTCTCGGCGGGGAAGGAAAGAAAAGCATTGTGAGGAAACCTGCATGGCTGAGAAATTAAAGAAAATCAAAGATAAGTGAAGTCCGCCAATACGCACCGGACATTGCGGACATTTCCTTGCCTTAAACTCCACTCAGAAATGAGAGAAAGTCTGTCCCTAGCTCTGTTCCTAGCATTGAAACGTGCATATTTAGGGGAGTGCTCTGAGGAATTGTTCGGACTAATTCTAGCCGCTCAATTTCGTCATCGCACATCGCGATAAAACTCGCGATACCATCCATAGCATCTGGATGATTGGCGGTCCACCACTGTGCGATTTAGAAGAAGTTTTCTTCCTCGCACAACTTCCTTGTGGAATCGCCTACCACCAGAGATTTTTCCGCACCGATACGACTTAGGGACCTTCACGAAAAGAGCCTACTCTTTTTACAAGGCTGGCAACGCATCTGCAATTCCTTTGGTGTTGCAGTTGTTTATGGGCGGTGATAGTCACTTACCATCGGGTGAGCCGCATGCTCGTTTGCCCCCTCTGCTATATAAAAAAGAAAAAATAAAAAAATAGGCTGTAACTTTATCGCTTTTTAAACATTCATATAAGATTTTAATTTGACTCCAAGAAAATATGGCTGTATTTATTCGTATACCCTCAACGAGTTTCATGGAAAGTTGTAATAAATCATAATCTATGAGGAGTTGCGTCTTGACAGAATGAGTTTTGTTCAAAGAACTTAAATACTACTATTAGTAGCTTATGAATTCCTTGGTTTTATTACTTAATTTGACAAAAGTGTCTATGTTTATAATAAAGGTTTTTTTTTCGGTTTATTGATTGAACATTATAGACCTTTTTTGCAGACTATATATTCGCGGATTGCTCGCGTTTGCAAAAATGACTCTGGTGGCCATAGAGTAATGAAGGAAAATTGGAGCACGTTTTTAAAAGCTCGCCTCAAGTGTCCAGTGTCCGGTGAAATCCCTTTCTATTACGACGAAGTTCAAGGCGTGGAGTACTTGCCCCAAGAGAAGATTCTCGTCGCAACTTTCACAACTCCAACGTGAGTATTTTATGCAACAGTGGTTACCCCCGTTAGGTATAGACATAATTTTCGTATATTTTATCGACAAAGATATTTAATAAATATTTGAATATGCATTTGGTTATGGAATATGTTTTGCTGTGCAATTAGTATGAATAGGTAAATTTCTAACCCTTATTGAGGTGATTGTAGCACATAATAGCAGCTCAATGCTGCTGTGTTCGCATGATGAGTGTAGAGAACCGGAGACTCTTTTTATTAGTAACGAGGTGTTCTATCGTAGTCCTCAGTGCCTAAATTTGGATTCTTAATTTATATTTTATTTTTAAAAACAAGTTTAGTATAAGTTCTAGTCGTCAATAGGTATCCTTACGTTGGAGTTTATAATCGTCGTTAATAGTCATTTATATCTGTAGCAAAGAGCTTTAAGATTTAAAGAGACTTAGGCGAATTTAGAAATTAGTCATAATACTTTAAAGGCGATAAAACATCAAACAAAAGACCAGAGTATAAATATACGTGAAATTATAATACTCAGTATTAGTCATAAACGAGCTTACAGTCGACCTGATGGTTGAATGGATGATGGTTACAGGTATTCATGGTTCGCAGTTAAAACTTAAGGACACAAATGCATTATCACTCAAAGGGTTTTTCTAACATTCAAACCGAAACACATCTGTGGGTGTATTGTTGCTTGGCTGCAAATCTATTTGCCTAATATTTTTCTATACTTTTTTTTAGGAACAGCATCGCTGGTAGTGCAGTATGTATATATAACATGTCGGACATTAACGCTGCGTTTGACGGCCCGTATAAAGTTCAGGATTCGCCAACTTCCATATGGGAGCCGCGGTCTCCTTCTCGAGAGGCTAGGGAACATTTCCGGTGCGCTATTGATACCAGGTTAGTCAGCAATAACTTAATGGTAATAGAAAGCTTATTCTTTGCTTAAAGCTTATTTTTTATTTTTCCTTTTTGAAGTTATTAATTATTAAAAAATAGTTTAATTAATTATTAAAATTAGTATAATTTTGTACAGTTATGTATACAACATGTTACTGTAATTTCTAGACTAATCAGAATCGAATGGCGCATTTAATTTTTTAATTAAGTTTCAGCCAGTTATCCACAATTCCACTTCATACTTCATCATTTTTATCTTCTACAGAACCCACCAAACAATCGAATTCCAAAGATATCATCTCATGTACGAGTCTATCCAGCCCATATCCGGCGAGCCCGTGTACAAAATGACAATGGAAAGATTCACGCATGTGACAGTCGACGTTACAAAAACGAAGAATGTTGGCAAGCAGCTTGTGGTGTTTGTGGCGACACAGAACAGCAACGTTTTAAAGTTGGCAATCCTGCCTCAGCTAGAAGGGGCCTGTTTGATTGAAATCTGGAAATTGAAGGATGCTAAAGGGCGACTTAACATACTAACTATGCAATTCGTGAAAGATACCGTAAGTATTATCAATTCGTGATAGTTCACAATCCCACTACTGAATAAAGGCATCCCCCGAGAAATTGCCATCAAAGAACACATATATTATGTAAAAATATACTGATTTCCTTTGTGTTTTATTATAAGAGGCTCCGTGTTATTAATTGATGATCTACTCACTGATAGCAACCAATATTATAAGAATTGGATTATAATTGATTCCGTGGATATATTTATTGTTTTGTGCAGTGTGAGTGAAAATGCCAATTAGGACGAAAAAAATTATGTATTTTCCAAACACACGAACTCGTTGTACTCGTTCCAAACTCGTAGATGTCATTTTTTTTGCTTCCCAAGGAAATTGCTGTCGCGTTTCCATACTGTTTCGCGGTTGTCGGCACACTTATTATACACAATGCTTTCTTAGGATAGAACATTTTTGTCGGTTTCTACCAATATCACTTTTTTTAATGTGAAACTTCGACAACAATCGAGATTAAGCTCCAAAAAGACAACGCATTGTGGTCTTGTGGTTGCGGCTTGCTTTTTATATAAATACGCCATCAAAGATTTTATTTTGACAGTGGACATTGCAACCTATCTAGTAGATGTTAAGATCGATGTCTAATACACCGATTACACACAACTAGCTGTTATTTGTGGCTTTGTGCAATAGTAGAGTATTCTTAGTGTAATATTATTTATATTATAAAATGAAGTAATTGATTTTAAGGATACACACAATATATAAAACAAATTACTGGGGCACAAACATCGACGTATATTTACCAAAATGTTGCTCGGAACTGAAACATGTAGCTCTGAAGTTAGGTATATTGCCAACTAGGCTCTTCTTTATAGAATAAATATTTTTACTTTCTTAATTAGCCTATAAACATTCCATTGCTGGACAATGAACTCTAATATTATTCGAAGGATTAATCATAATCTTAGTAGGCGCATTCCTTTATAGAATCAAGGTGACAAACGAGCACACAGTCCACCTGATAGTAAGTGGATACTGTGGCCCATAGACATTTACCCCTATCCTCAATTAAAAATCAAAACATGTGCGTTATCATCGCTGAAGACTAAGATAGAAAGCTTAAAATTTTAAAATATCCAAATATTTTTAACAGTTATCTTAATTCCACAGATGTCGCTATACATCGGAAGCGATACAAGCGTTCTACGTCTCAGCGGCGAACGTTGCAGCCGCTACAAAAGTCGGCCGAGTTGTGTGGGCGCGACGGATCCGCACTGTGGCTGGGACGACGCGCGCGAAATTTGCATCCGCGCGTCCACGCACTTGCACGACGCGTACTTCGCACAGTCCACCGCGGTCTGTCCCACCGTCGACACTCCCGGTTAGTGCCGTCGATGTTACTTTGTTTGGAATGAGAGTCGTCGTGGTGAAAAGTTTACCCATCTAAATATTAAACTAATTTTTTAATTAATAACACAAATATGTAGAAAAAACTTTAACGTAACTTAAACTCTCACGGCTATCCCCCAGAGGGGTGGGCAGAGATTCTTCCATTAGACACAATTCTGATACCTCTCTCTCGTTTCTTGCACATCTATTTAAGAAAGAAACGAGATAGGTCACATAGTCCGACTAATCATTGTGAGGAAACTGCATGGCTGAGAAATTAAAGAAAATCAAAGATAAGTGAAGTCCGCCAATACGCACCGGACATTGCGGACATTTCCTTGCCTTAAACTCCACTCAGAAATGAGAGAAAGTCTGTCCCTAGCTCTGTTCCTAGCATTAAAACGTGCATATTTAGGGGAGTGCTCTGAGGAATTGTTCGGACTAATTCTAGCCGCTCAATTTCGTCATCGCACATCGCGATAAAACTCGCGATACCATCCATAGCATCTGGATGATTGGCGGTCCACCACTGTGCGATTTAGAAGAAGTTTTCTTCCTCGCACAACTTCCTTGTGGAATCGCCTACCACCAGAGATTTTTCCGCACCGATACGACTTAGGGACCTTCACGAAAAGAGCCTACTCTTTTTACAAGGCTGGCAACGCATCTGCAATACCCTTGGTGTTGCAGTTGTTTATGGGCGGTGGTAGTCACTTACCATCGAGTGAGCCGCATGCTCGTTTGCCCCCTCTGCTATATAAAAAAGAAAAAAAATAAATAGGCTGTAACTTTATCGCTTTTTAAACATTCATATAAGATTTTAATTTGACTCCAAGAAAATATGGCTGTATTTATTCGTATACCCTCAACGAGTTTCATGGAAAGTTGCAATAAATTATAATCTATGAGGAGTTGCGTCTTGACAGAATGAGTTTTGTTCAAAGAACTTAAATACTACTATTAGTAGCTTATAAATTCCTTGGTTTTATTACTTAATTTGACAAAAGTGTCTATGTTTATAGTAAAGGTTTTTTTTCGGTTTATTGATTGAACATTATATACCTTTTTTGCAGACTATATATTCGCGGATTGCTCGCGTTTGCAAAAATGACTCTGGTGGCCATAGAGTAATGAAGGAAAATTGGAGCACGTTTTTAAAAGCTCGCCTCAAGTGTCCAGTGTCCGGTGAAATCCCTTTCTATTACGACGAAGTTCAAGGCGTGGAGTACTTGCCCCAAGAGAAGATTCTCGTCGCAACTTTCACCACTCCAACGTGAGTATTTTATGCAACAGTGGTTACCCCCGTTAGGTATAGACATAATGTTCGTATATTTAATCGACAAAGATATTTAATAAATATTTGAATATAATTATGCATTTGGATATGGAATATGTTTTGCTGTGCAATTAGTATGAATGGGTAAATTTCTAACCCTTATTGAGGTGATTGTAGCACATAATAGCAGCTCAATGCTGCTGTGTTTCGTATGATGAGTGAAGAGAACCGGAGACTCTTTTTATTAGTAACGAGGTGTTCTATCGTAGTCCTCAGTGCCTAAATTTGGATTCTTAATCTATATTTAAAAAAACAAGATTAGAATAAGTTCTAGTCGTCAATAGGTATCTTTACGTTGGAGTTTATAATCGCCGTTAATAGTCATTTATATCTGTAGCAAAGAGCTTTAAGATTTAAAGAGACTTAGGCGAATTTAGAAATTAGTCATTATTCTTTAAAGGCATCAAGCAAAAGACCACAGTATAAATATACATGAAATTATAATACTCAGTATTAGTCATAAACGAGCTTACAGTCGACCTGATGGTTGAATGGATGATGGTTACAGGTATTCATGGTTCGCAGTTAAAAATTAAGGCCACAAATGCATTATCACTCCAAAGGGTTTTTCTAACATTCAAACCGAAACACATCTGTGGGTGTATTGTTGCTTGGCTGCAAATCTATTTGCCTAATATTTTTCTATACTTTTTTTTAGGAACAGCATCGCTGGTAGTGCAGTATGTATATATAACATGTCGGACATTAACGCTGCGTTTGACGGCCCGTATAAAGTTCAGGATTCGCCAACTTCCATATGGGAGCCGCGGTCTCCTTCTCGAGAGGCTAGGGAACATTTCCGGTGCGCTATTGATACCAGGTTAGTCAGCAATAACTTAATGGTAATAGAAAGCTTATTCTTTGCTTAAAGCTTATTTTTGATTTTTCCTTTTTGAAGTTATTAATTATTAAAAAATAGTTGAATTAATTATTAAAATTAGTATAATTTTGTACAGTTATGTATACAACATGTTACTGTAATTTCTAGACTAATCAGAGTCGAATGGCGCATTTAATTTTTTAATTAAGTTTCAGCCAGTTATCCACAATTCCACTTCATACTTCATCATTTTTATCTTCTACAGAACCCACCAAACAATCGAATTTCAAAGGTATCATCTCATGTACGAGTCTATCCAGCCCATATCCGGCGAGCCCGTGTACAAAATGACAATGGAAAGATTCACGCATGTGACAGTCGACGTTACAAAAACGAAGAATGTTGGCAAGCAGCTTGTGGTGTTTGTGGCGACACAGAACAGCAACGTTTTAAAGTTGGCGATCCTGCCTCAGCTAGAAGGGGCCTGTTTGATTGAAATCTGGAAATTGAAGGATGCCAAAGGGCGACTTAACATACTGACTATGCAATTCGTGAAAGATACCGTAAGTATTATCAATTCCTTGATAGATCATAATCCCACTACTGAATAAAGGCATCCCCCGAGAAATTGCCACCAAAGCACACATATATGTAAAAATATACTGATTTCCTTTGTGTTTTATTATAAGAGGCTCCGTGTTATTAATTGATAATCTACTCGCTGATAGCAACCAATATTATAAGAATTAGACTATAATTGATTTCGTCGATATATTTATTGTTTTGTGCAGTGTGAGTGAAAATGCCAATTAGGAGGAAAAAAATTATGTATTTTCCAAACACACGCAAACTGTTTTTTTTTTCTCAAACGTCCTGTAAACTCGTAGATGTCATTTTTTTTGCTTCCCAAGGAAATTGCTGTCGCGTTTCCATACTGTTTCGCGGTTGTCGGCACACTTATTATACACAATGCTTTCTTAGGATAGAACATTTTTGTCGGTTTCTACCAATATCACTTTTTTTAATGTGAAACTTCGACAACAATCGAGATTAAGCTCCAAAAAGACAACGCATTGTGGTCTTGTGGTTGCGGCTTGCTTTTTATATAAATACGCCATCAAAGATTTTATTTTGACAGTGGACATTGCAACCTATCTAGTAGATGTTAAGATCGATGTCTAATACACCGATTACACACAACTAGCTGTTATTTGTGGCTTTGTGCAATAGTAGAGTATTCTTAGTGTAAATATTATTTATATTATAAAATGAAGTAATTGATATTAAGGATACACACAATATATAAAACAAATTACTGGGGCACAAACATCGACGTATATTCACCAAAATTTTGCTCGGAACTGAAACATGTAGCTCTGAAGTTAGGTATATTGCCAACTAGGCTTATAGAATAAATATTTTTACTTTCTTAATTAGCCTATAAACATTCCATTGCTGGTCAATGAACTCTAATATTATTCGAAGGATTAATCATAATCTTAGTAGGCGTATTCTTTTATAGAATCAAGGTGACAAACGAGCACATAGTCCACCTGATTGTAAGTGGATACTGTGGCCCATAGACATTTAACCCTATCCTCAATTAAAAATCAAAACATGTGCGTTGTCGTCGCTGAAGACTAAGATAGAAAGCTTAAAATTTTAAAATATCCAAATATTTTAAACAGTTATCTTAATTCCACAGATGTCGCTATACATCGGAAGCGATACAAGCGTTCTACGTCTCAGCGGCGAACGTTGCAGCCGCTACAAAAGTCGGCCGAGTTGTGTGGGCGCGACGGATCCGCACTGTGGCTGGGACGACGCGCGCGAAATTTGCATCCGCGCGTCCACGCACTTGCACGACGCGTACTTCGCACAGTCCACCGCTGTCTGTCCCACCGTCGACACTCCCGGTTAGTGCCGTCAATGTTACTTTGTTTGGAATGAGAGTCGTCGTGGTGAAAAAGTTTACTTACATTTAAATATTTAACTAATTTTTTTAAATTAATAACACAAATATGTAGAAAAAACTTTAACGTAACTTAAACTCTCACGGCTATCCCCCAGAGGGGTGGGCAGAGATTCTTCCATTAGACACAATTCTGATACCTCTCTCTCGTTTCTTGCACATCTATTTAAGAAAGAAACGAGAGGTCACACAGTCCGACTAATAATAAGTGGACGCTGTGTTAATAAAAAAGGAAATAAACAGTTTAAATATATGATAATAATGTCCTTAAGACCGAATTACGAACACGGTGGCTAGTGTCAACAGACACGAGCCATCTGCGTAGGACTAAATTATAGTGCGCGAGTGTGTGCACTCTGTACCTTATTTAGTCCGTCGGGACGACCGGAGACAGGACCGAAGATCAGGAGCAGGACCAACGGCTTTACGTTTTTTCCGAGACACTGTTATGAAACACCGCCAACTTCCTGACGCTAAGAATTTCTTGACAGAAAAACCCAATAACTGGTCCATCTTAGCCATCACGTGTGACAACACATCAGCATTTTGTATGTGAAAATATTCTTAATCGAAAATAGATATGTCTATGGGCTATTTATTACACTAGAGATGTGACTTTGAGATGTGAAATACTCTGGCATCGTTAAGTAGTAGTTGTTTAGAAATTAAAGATATAATTTCTTATAGTGGACGGTGGGTGGTCATCCTGGTCAGAATGGGAGCAATGCATGCAAGATGGTACACCACACGTTGCATACGCAGACGACAAGCCGGACATGTGCATGTGTCGGACGAGGAGGTGCGACAACCCGAAACCGGCGAATGGAGGACAACCGTGCGAAGGTTTGGGATTATGTTTACGCTTTAAAACCATCTTTCATTCACTTATCTTTTTTACCACGTTTTCATCCTTTCATTTCTATTTATTTATTCAGTACCGATTTCGCAATCGATTTTAAACCAAATTTTCGCTTCGCTATGGACTTGAAATATTAAATATAACTCAGAACCGGATGACAATTATGCAATATAATTGTTACAGCCTATTAAAGTCCACTGCTGAGCATGGGCCGCCCCCGTAGATTGCCTCATAGGGGGGATATTTGCCATAGTTGCCACGTTTGGCAAGCGGGTTGGTAACCGCTTTTTTTATTTTTAGTTGTTATAAGAAAGACGCTGCCGTCTCCTCTATCTCCTGATTTTTTCCGTCTTTTGTCTGTTCTTACGACATCTACGGGATGATATGTGGTAGTGGATATTCTTACACTGCCACTACACGGTAAACGGGTTTTTTTCTTTGTTCTGTACAAATTTTGTAATCGATTTTAAACCAATTTCCCGATGAAGTAGAAGACCTGAAACTTTAAATATAGAACTGGAAACGTGTTATAAAATTGTCGCCATTATGAATTATAATACCAGCGTAAAATAGCAGCTTAATGCTGCTGTGTTTCGTATGGTGAGTGTAGAGAACCGGAGACCCTTTTTACTGGAAAAGAGGCATTCCATCTTAGTACTCACGGGTGACAACGCATCTGCATTTTGATTCTTAGTTGAGGATAGATGTAGATGTCTATGGGTCACAGCAACCACTTACCATCAGGTGGACTGTGTGCTCGTTTGTCACCCTATCCTATAAAAAAAAGTCCACTGCTGAAAATTTTTGCTACAGTTGCTATATTTGGCAGGCGGATTGGGAACCGCAGTTTTTTATTATTTTGAGGTGTTATCAGAAAGATGCGCTGCCTATTTGTTTAAATAAAAATGAGTTCATTGACGCAGGCGCAAGCATATCAGTGGCGAACTGCACGACGCACGGCGGCTGGTCGGCGTGGTCCGGCTGGTCGGAGTGCAGCGCGACGTGCGGCATCGCGGTCAAGTCGCGGCGCCGCACCTGCTCCGCGCCCGAGCCGCGCTTCGGTGGCCGCGTGCGTCGGCGTCCACTCGCAGGACCTCTACTGCGCCAACCTGCCGCCCTGCCCAGGTAGCACACAGACACACCGCGCCGTGCGTCCACTCGCAGGACCTCTACCCACCTGCGCAATCCATAGCTGTGACACAGTTTTTGTTCTAAATGAGAGCTAATAATCTTATGCTCATCAGATGTCGCTACTTGGGACTGAGGTAAAGTTATTTGTTGCGCAGACGGTCACACAGTGTTATCATCATTAAAAAGTTGCGATTTAGTTATAAGTTTTTCGGTTTCTTGTGTACACACAAAACAATGCCTCAGTGCTGTGTTCTTTAAATTTTTATACCAGTTTATCCATTTCTAATCTAATTATAATAAAATATAATAAATACTTCAAAAATAAACATGGATCTACACTTTTTTAACAAATTAACTTCACCCGTCATGTAATTTATCAACTATTACACCTTGTTCCAAAGTGACGTCGCCCTGGTGACAGAAACAGTCGTGGATCCCTCATTGTCGGTCTATACAGGTTACAGGTAGTCGTTTGAGTTAAAGAAATAGTGAGTTATCGTTGTTCGTCGGCCTAGCCACGCCCCCCGACCAATCAGGTCGCCAAAAATTAAAAAAGTCAAGTTTACAGTCACCAGTTGAAGGCAGACCTTCGTATAAAAAAAGACCTCGGCTATCCATGATTGATAAATTAGGTGAATGAAATACATTTGCAATAAGGAGAAAAATCCAAAATTATTTTATAATAAATACGAATGAAGATTCTAGTGATACTAATAAAAATATGTTATTAATTAAACTTTACCTTTTAAAATATAAATTATATGAATTTTTACTCCACTGTGTACTACACCTTTATCGTGTAGTTGGACTGATGACTCACTATTTTCTTAGCGCGAACGGACTATACTAGTATACATAGAAGCGTTTGCTTAATAAGAAACGTGGTGGTGTCCGTGTGCAGCTGTCGGTGGCGCGCGAGGAGGAGCGGTACTGCAGCGCGGGGGGCGCGTGCAGCAGCTCGCCGGCGGGAGGGGGTGCGGGCGCGGTGCAGGAGGCGGGGTGGGGCGCGTGGGGCGCGTGGGGCGCGTGCTCGGCGCCGTGCGGCGGCGGCCAGCAGGCGCGCGCGCGCCGCTGCGCCCGCCCGCCCTGCGCCGGCGCGCCGGACATGCTGCGTGCCTGCAACACGCACGCATGCACAGGTCTCTTGTTATTTACTTTGTTTTTTTTTTGCCTGAAGCTAACGCATGCTGCCACCATGCTGTGCGCATGCAATATGCACATAGACAGGTCAGTTATCTTTTTTTATTGTTTTTATGACACAACCGTGCGCATGCGGCCACCGACATGCTCCGCGCCTACAACACGCGCTTGCACGGTCTGTTGCTCTTAATTTTTTATGACGAGCACACGCATGCAGCCGTCAACATACTACGCGGAGTTTGGCGGGAACTTGAGCATCGACGGATTGTTGCTTGTGTTTAAGCGTTTATATAATGGTTAGAAGTGGGTTATGATACGTAAAAATGATGCGATTTTATGTATTAAATGTCTGCACATCTAAACAATTAGTGGAAACGACGAAACATATACACACACATACATACACATATATCCTTAAGTACACACAATATGGAGATGAGTCGCTCGCGTCCGTAGACTTCGACCACCTAATCCTAGGCCCACCCTACACGTGTCCCCGGGTGGTACTAAACAAAGCAACAAAGCCGAAAGGACAGACTTGGCTCCTCGCCGTGTGGTAGCGGCGTAAAAATACCACCACCTACTTTCGCACCATGAGGCAAAAAGAAAAGAAATGGCCCTGAGTTCCCGGCGCTCCTTTAATGGGGCAGGGTGGGAAGTTTTTAACTGTTTTTACGTGGTAGAGCCATGCTGCAGCTATATAACTAGTATAGTTGTTAACTTTCACTACCATATATTAAAGTAGGCTAACATAGCATTGTGAATTGCCATACGTGCCTTTTTGGACACATTCTGACTTTCCACAATAGAGTGTAGAGCCCCATTTACTCTATTTCCTGCGTTCACTCTTCGTTCTATATCCTTATCATATCTACCATCCCTGCTAAATAAACATCCCAAATACACAAACTCATCTACTTGATCGACCAATTCCCCTTCTATTCTTATATCACATCGTTTTACTTTCTTCTCTTTCAAAATCCATAACTTTCGTCTTACTTGCGTTCACTTTCATTCCTCTTTCTTTTAATGACCTGTTCATTAAAAGACGACGCAAGTATGACTTGATCATCGGCGTACAAAAGGCATTTGACGGTTAACTCACCCATTCTTAACCCGCATTCTTCAACATTCAAATTTTCTAAACCACTGTCCATAAATAGGTTAAACAGCCACGGGGAAGCCACACAGCCTGTCTGACACCTTTATGGATGCCAAACTAGTCCGAGTAGGCCCCGTTGATCCTGACACAAGCACTGGAGTCCCTATACAGAGACTTCAATGCCTGTATCAACACAGCGCTCAACCCAAATGAGTTCAGTGTTTGCCATTACACATCCCTGTCCACTCTGTCGTAAGCCTTTTCCAATTCCACGAACGCACAAAAAACCTTTTGGTTTTTGGCCAAAACCTTCTCCGCGATGATGCGCATGGATAAGACCTGATCCGTACATCGCATTCCTTTCTAAATCCCGCTTGCACATCCCAAATTTTTTCATCAGTATCTTTCATAACTCTTTCAATTAGTACCTTACCATACAGTTTTCCCACAATGCTAAGATGACCTGCATGGCATGATATGGCTGATACCACGTTAGTTTTACAGTCCTGCTACGATCCTTTTCCCTTATATATTGGAACTATCACGGCTTTGCACCAGTCTGCCGGTACTCGCTTAAGTTCCCAACATAAATTAAATAATCCTGAAAATGGCTAAATCCTTTAATATTAGAAACAAAACAAAACTATGTGCAAAGCACCTAGGTCTAAAGTTACACGCTGAGACACCAATCTTCCTTTCGGAGAATTTAACTCAAATGGCTTCTCGTCTCTACTACCTGGCTCGTGATCTCGCTAAATCTAGAGGATACAAATTTGTGTGGACATCCTATGGCAGGATTTATGTACGTAAAACCGAGCAGTCCCCTATCGTGCAGATCAAATCGGAACAACAGGTACATACGTTACTTTTAGAGCAAGTCTGACTATTCGTATATTTAATATTGATCATGCCTTCCCTTGGCTACTGCTATGGGTTGCTGAATCAAAAAAATCTTTTCTGTCTTAACTCTGTTACTATAAGGGTTTTGTTTATGTTTCATATAAATATGTTCGCTTTGCAATTTGTAGATACTGAAACTCTAGACATCTTTCAACAAATGTATCCATCACTTTCACACACACTTACATTTCTTCATACATGTTGAACACTTACACTTACAAAAATACAAACGCAGCACATTCATATACTCACCGTTACATAAACTGTTACTTAGTCGTTTCTCATGCACTCAGAACTTAAACTGTTACTGGTCCAGCTTCACTCAAATATATTTTCTTTAATAATATTTACACAATTTAATGACCCTTTACAATTTACTGACTTTGCATATAAAATTACAAAACCTACATAATATCCTTACCTCTGGCTTACATTTATATACCTTAAATGGGTGACTCACTACATACGATACAGGAATTAGACAAAAGTGAGATAGCACACGCAATTGAATGCGAAGGAACAGATCTTGACGGGCGCATACGCATTAACAAAAGTGATTTTACTATGGTTGCACAAAACATTGTTAGTATATATAAAAACTTTGACGATTTTACACTAACCCTTTCATCTTTATCCTTTGAAACTGATATGATTATTTTTACAGAATGTAGGCTAAACCACAACAAGCCACTCCCGCAACTAAACAATTACGAAGTCTACTGTACTACACGCCAATTGAACCAAAATGATGGTGTGGTTGTCTATATAAAAAAAACTCTAAAACACAAAGTAAAAGAACTTAAATTACAGCAAGCATCATGCCTGCAGGTAGATGTTCTTAATAACACTGTATTATGCATTTACCGGTCCCCATCAAATCCAAATGCTGAAAACTTTTTAAATTCATTAGACTCTCATATCGAGTCACTTCCTTCACATAGCAGTATTATAATAGCAGGTGATATTAATATAAACATTAGGCCTCAAACTACGGAACGACCACAGGAATATAAAAATAGAATGTACTACTTAGACATGCTTGCAAACTATGGTATATTATCTGGCCATAC
The DNA here is from genome assembly GCA_029286625.1 of Parnassius orleans. Taxonomy (NCBI): domain Eukaryota; kingdom Metazoa; phylum Arthropoda; class Insecta; order Lepidoptera; family Papilionidae; genus Parnassius; species Parnassius orleans. Next base: position 719,684 of record JAGSMP010000102.1, on the reverse strand, counting down.
TTTACCTACAAGAGAGCAAAATTGTTTAGATCACTTCATGCTAAAAATAAATAAATCTAAATATAAAGCATCAATTGCAGTTATGCAGACCACCACTACGGATCATTCTACTATGCTCCTGTCAATTTCTAAATTAAAAACACAACTAAAAGTTAATAAAATTAAACAAACTACAAATTTTGAAAATGCTTTAAAATACCTACAGACTAAAAACTTATCAGAATTATTATTTTGTAACGATCCATTGGCTGTGACTAACAACTTAATAGATAAAATTACTGAAAGCCTTAAACTAAATACATCAGTGTCTAATATCCCTTGCACTAAAAGAATAATACAACCGTGGATATCTGCAGGAATCTTACGCTGTATAAGAAACAGAAATAAACTTCAGAAAAACTTACGAAAAGACCCACATAATGACACTCTTCGCGTTACATACAGACGATACAGGAATTATTGTAACTATTTAATAAAAAGAATGAAAAGGCAATATGATAGAGAAAATATCATTAAATCTTTAAATAACAATAAATTATTATGGAAAAATATAAAATATTACTTACAATAATCAATCACAAAATACTAACGCTGAACTATTCAATTTGAAATCATCGCCCACTGAATCTGCAAACTTCATAAATAGCTATTTTGTAAATGTAGGAATGCAACTTGCTAATAAAATACAGAACGTCAATGTGACACCCAGTAGATCTAAGGAAAACAATCCGGTGCCATTACACTCCTTTGTTTTACTACATACAGACATAGAAGAAGTTAAAAATATAATTTTAAGCTTAAAATCAAACAGCGCTCCAGGCTGGGACAATATCCCCAATGACTTTATGAAATTGGCAGTCAATGACTTGGCTCCTATTATTTCCCACTTAAATAATCTATGTTTTGATACAGGGTTATTCCCAGCACCATTAAAGCAGTCTATTATTACACCTGTGTACAAGGGCGGAGACAGAGATGACATTAGTAATTACAGACCAATTTCCGTTCTACCAGCAATATCAAAAATTCTGGAAAAGTTACTTAATATTAGATTAATCAATTACTTAAATAAATTTGATATATTAGCACCCACACAATTTGGCTTCAGACAAGGAAGATCGACAGAAGATGCAATTCTTGAATTAAGCACATTTGTAACAGAACAACTCGACCACAGTAAAAAATGTTTGGCGGTCTTCCTTGATCTGAAGAAAGCATTCGACACCGTCTCTGTCCCTACCCTTGTGCACAAGCTTGAAAAAATTGGAATAAGAGGGACTCCGCTTGTCTTTTCGAAAGCTACCTATCGGAGAAAACAAAAGGTTAAGCTTCCTGGGTTCATTAGTGGGAAGCGGTAGTGTCATCATTTGGCGTTCCACAGGGAAGCGTTCTAGGGCCGACCTTATTTCTAATTTATGTCAATGATCTATGCAGTATGACTATACCAAATGCCAAAATCCTGTCGTACGCCGATGACACGGCTGTGGTTTTGCTGATGAATCTTGGGAGGCTGTCAAGACTAGTGCTGAAAGTGGTCTAGCTCGAGTCGCTCTATGGTTGCAACAAAATCTCCTCACTTTGAACATAGCTAAGACAAATTTTATTTGCTTTAGCATTACGAATAACTTGCAGCCACAAAATGACTTTTGCCTTAAAATTCATATGTGTTTTGAGGATGCTAAAAACAAAGCGTGTGACTGCCCATCAATTGAAAAACTCTCTCACACTAAATATCTGGGTGTCGTTATAGATCAGAGGCTATCGTGGTACCCACACCTCGAACATGTTATTAATAGGACCCGAAAATTGATTTGGATTTTCAAAACTATAAGACACGTAATACCTGATAGTACTAAGCAGTCGGACTCCCCTAGATATCTTCTTAACCAAATATACACGTCCCTTGCACAATCTATCATAACATATTGCATTCCGGTGTGGGGTGGAGCTGCAAAGACCAAATTTCTCTGCTTGGAAAGAGCACAACGAACCCTTATTAAGGTCATGTATTTTAAAAAAAGACGTTTTTCCACTGAACAACTGTATAGAATAAGTGGTCTACTTTCAGTTAGACAATTATATGTCACTAGAACAATCCTCAAAGGCAAATCTGCCCTTGACCCATGCATCCTGGAAAAGCGGCGAAAAGATGTTGTGGTTAAACCTACTGGTACCAAAACACTTTTGCTAGTAGGCAATTTAGCTCATGTTTGCATTCCTATATAATAAAATAAATAGAGAATTGAACATATACGACAAAACATACAGGGAATGTAAAAGCCTGATACTGAAGTGGGTGCAGTCGAAAACTTATGAAGAAACCGAATTTCTGCTGTACCGCATTTCATAATTCATTTCTATGTACAATATAATATAACTAAATAACTCTTCATACACACACACACACACATATACACACTCACACTCTCTCTCTCACACACACACACACACACACACACACACACACACACACACACACACACATACACACACACACACACACACTTTTGTAATTTTTGTAAATTTTTGTAGTTAAAGTCGAGTAATTTGTTTTTGTTATTTTTGGTTTTTAAATTAAAAAATGTATGTTTAGATATGAAGAGCGGATTTTAAACACAAGCATTACTTGCTTAAATGGAGATCCCAGTCAATGATGTCATTAATTTAAATTTGGTGAACAAAAATAAATTATTTTTTTTTATTTTATTTTTATAAATAAGGTTTAATTTTTAGCTTAGCATTTCGACTGATGATACTCTATCATATCCGGCTGCCTTACCTGCTTTCATACTTTTCATTGCTTTCATTATTTCATCTATACTTATCTCTCTATCTCTTTCCTTTTCTTTCGGAATTTCTATTTCATTTAATTCAAACGTCTCATCACTCATAAACAAGCTTTCAAAGTATTCCTTCCATCTCCTTAATCTCGAAACTGCGTCATCCAGAATACAGCCATTCTGGTCTCGTATAGCATTCATTCTAGGCTGTTTTGAATGTCCCCTGGCAGTTCTTACGAGTTTCCAGAACATTTTAATATTTGCCTGGAAGTTATCCGATATTCTCTTCATCTATCATTCTTATCCATTCTTTCTTGCTTTTTCCATTCAACTACTTCTTTTACTCACTTATTTAGATATCTAAAGACTGCCTTTTTTCTTTCAATATCATCATTCATACCGCTAGAATAACTAGCCTTGCTTGCTAGTAAATTTAGCCAAGCGCTCCTCTTTGCTTCAACTTCCATCCGTACCTCATCATCCCACCATAAAGTGTTATTTTTCCTTTCATTCGTTCTCTTACTTACACCACATACTTTGGTAGCCTGCATCCACCAAACCTTTCTTGATATTACACCACACAGTCTCCAAGTCTAAATCATTCATACACAATTCATCCATACCACTTATATTTTCTCTCAGTCTACCTTTGAACTTCTCTTTCACACCTTCATCTTGTAACCTCTCTGTTCTCATACGTTGTAACACATGTCCGATGCCGCCAACGTCTGAATAGACCATTAATTCGGCATAAGATCAAGTAATAATCCGTCCCTACGTTGGACCCTGGTAAACCCTTGTATCTACCACTGCGCTCCTCATTCTTTCATCCACAATAATGAAATCTATCATGCTTCAATCGCCACCTCTTTCCCATGTATGCATGTGAATCTTCTTATGAAGAAAGAAAGTGTTCGTCACAAAATATTCTTTTCCACATACGGTGAGGAGGCTTTCACCATTCTCATTTATACTTTCATCACCAAACGTTCCCAATATCCTTTCATAACCAAGCCTCTTCACGCCAACCCTTCCATTAAAATCTCCTAATATAACAATATTTTCATTACCCTTGCATTTCATTGGCACCATCTTACCATCTCCCAAAACTGCTCGGATATAAGTGGGCTTAGACATGTCTGGGGCGTGGACCCCTAGAACAAACAACTTTTGCCCACTTTCATTCGTATCTATAGCAGTCTCGGGCTTACACATTCATACTCTTTCATACAATGGCCCATTCTTTCTGAAAGGATGATACCGACTCCTGGCAAGCCTGCTCGGTCTTGTCTACACCATACTAGTACGCGGTATACATGCCATGTGTAGTGGCATCCTTTCCTTCCGTTTCGTCTCATTTACACATAACACATCTATTCCTCTATCATACATCATATCGCATACTTCATCCATCTTATCATTCATTGCTCCACATCCCGGAGATTCTTTTTTATAGGAAAAGGGTGACAAACGAGCACACAGTCCACATCTTTCCTCGATGAAGAATCGAAATGCAGATGCGTTGTCACCCGTGAGGACTAAGATGGAATGCCTCGTTTCAGTAAAACGGGTCTCCGGTTTTCTACACTCACCATACGAAACACAGCAGCGTGAAGCTGCTATTTTACGCTGGTATTTTGTGAGGCGTGGTCCTTCCCCGGTCGAGCCGACCCATTCGTGCTACAACTATACCAGTAATATAGCTGCAGCATGGCTCTACCACGTAAAAAACAGTAAAAAACAGTAAAAAATCGCACCCTGCCCCATTAAAGGGCGCCGAGAACTCGGGCCATTTCTTTTATTTTTGCCTCATGGTGCGAAAGTAGGGTGGTATTTTTACGCCGCTACCACACGGCGAGTAGCCTAATGGTTGACTGAGAGAATGCTCTATGGCATTAAGTCCGCCATATGAAAAAATATTTTAAAATTGTTTATGAGTGCGACTGTTTGACCATGGACTATTATTAACAATGAATGTTTTATTTTATTTAATGTATTTGTAACACGTTATATATACATTTTAGCACCCTTTTCCATACAAACTTTAGCTATGCCTAATCTCACACTCCTACCGCAAAGGGTACAAAGTTTTCCTTCACGTATTAATGTAAAGATGTTGAAGCGAGCGCATTGCAGCCGCCGACATGCCCCGCGCGTACAACACGCACGCCTGCTCCGTTTTTTTAATTTACTCTGAAGCACAGTTCCTAACATACGAGTAGGTACTCCGTGCCTGCAATGCACACATCTGCACCGGTCTGTTTTTTTTTTAGTTTTATGTCCTCAAAGAGCGAGCACCTCAGTCGTTAAATTTATATGAGACTCCTCTAACGTATAACCTATTTAATAAAAAGAAGCATTAAAATCGGTTCACAATTGACGAAAATAGTGCGTAACATACATACAAAAATTAGTGTAATTTTATAACTACTCCTTTTGAAGTCATACAAAATGGCTATGTAGCCTGTAGTGTCCATTTCTTACGTTAACTATTTAATAATTTCATAACAATTATCCGATTTAAGATAATTTTAAGGTACATAAACGTTTTACCTATTTTTAAGTTCCTAAAGGCGTTGAATTTAATATATACATTTGACTTGCAGGTGAATGGTCCTGCTGGAGCGATTGGAGTGACTGCAGCGGGGACTGTTCGTCAGGCGCCACGGGACATCGAACCCGCACTCGGATGTGTCTGTCGGCCGAGGGCTGTGCGGACGCCGGCGCCGCACTTGAGCGTCGCGTCTGTGTAAACAATTGCGCAGGTATTTATGCTCTATGCTCTTAAGTTTTTTTTCTGGAATAAGGGTGACAAGCGAGCACATACACTGCCGGCTGATCTTGAAAAGTGCCTGTCTCCCTGTATCGAGTTATTGTGCCATGTACACAAGTCTTCGATAACTTCAATTGTAAAGCAATCTCACGTTCGGATTTGCCTTCATTATGTAAAACAACGATGACAGAACGCACTTCACTGCTAATTCCGCGTGCTTTTCCCATTTTAAGACGTCTTCACTGTAGATCACAAGTTTAGACTAATTGAGATTGTTTGTGAACAAAACCATGTAAACTCAGGTAATAATAAGTCGGAAACACGTGTTAAGTGTTGTTTAGAAGCTAAATAATCCTAATTATTGACCAATGGGAAACAAAACAAAGCAATTAGTTACTAGCCCATCATAAAAATATTATTACGACTCTACCACCTGGCTCTACCGCAGCGTTTGTCGGTGTTTGAAAACAATACATGTTTATTGTCCAATAACTTGAAAGTAAATAAAAGAATGGCTTCTTAGATATTCGATATTAACAATAGAATATGCAGGTGTACATATCTTTTATTTATCTTATGGGATTTCGTTACAATTTATAGATAATTATGTTGTTTAAGTGTGGACTTAAACTTTTGGCCGGCAGTGTAGTCCACGTGATAGTAAGTTTGTGCTTTGGCCCATAGACTCCTATCTATTATCGATTAAGGATCAAAAAGCAGATGTGTTGTCATCCCGGAAGTCTAAGGTGGAATGCCTCATTACCATTAAAAATCATCGGTTTTCTATATTCACCATACAAAACACAACATTAATTTGCAAATTTACGTTGATATTCTCTGAGAGAATACAGCCTGTATTAAATATTGGTTGCAGTCAATAATATACTATACCATCTGATTGAGATCCCATAACTTATAAAATTAAATCAAATCTAAAGATATCACAACAAGGCTGCTTGGTAGTGGTGGTAGTGTAAGTTCGATCTGCGTTGGTCGAACCAAGAATGATTATAAATTTAAAACCTGAATGTAGCCCGAGTTAACTGTGGCATCTGGATTTTAACGTTAACGTCGTATTCACCATGGGTGCTGTAAAGAACGAAACGATTAACGTCGGTAATTTAAAAACAAGTTAAAATCAAACTCGATAAAATCAATAAAAATACATTTTTTCAGAGCTTTATAGTATAATAAATTTTTTGTCGAACGTGGTAGTGTTTGTTTAACATGGTAGAGTCATGCTGCAGCTATATTAGTAGTATAGCTGTAGCACGAATGGGTCGGCTCGACCGGGGAAGGACCACGCTCTCAAAGAATACCAGCGTATAGTAGTAGCTTAACACTGCTGTGTTTCGTATGGTGAGTGTAGAGAACCGGAGACCCATTTTACTGGAAACGAGGCATTCCATCTTAGTCCTCAGGGGTGGCAACAACGCATCTGCATTTTGATTCTTAATCGAGGATAGATGTAGATGTCTATGGGCCACAGTAAACACTTACCTATAAAAAAAAAGAAAAACAAAACTTTGGTTGTTGTTAAATGAATCGTCAATGAAATATTCTCATAATTTTCAGAATCGGAAAGCGGATGGGGCGCTTGGGGGACGTGGTCGGAGTGTTCTGGGGGCGAGCGGTTTCGACAACGCAGTTGCGAAGCCGGCGCATGTCTTGGCGCACAGTTGCAAGTTGCACATTGCGGGGACGACACTGAGTTGGACAACGGTGAATTTTATTTTATACTAGCGACTCGCCCTGGCTTCGCCTAGAAAGGATCGATCAATTTATTTTATAAACTTTTGTTTAAAAACATCTTCAAGTTTTTCAGATAAAATATACTTTAGATCTCTCTTGGCATTACTCTTTCTGTTTGTAAAGTTTCATCACCATCGGTTCAGCCATTCCGAGGATTAGCCCGTATAGACAAACAAAAATTTTAAAAATGGTTATTTATGTCTAACCCCCTAAACTTAATAGAAGCCAGTTGTTTCAAAATTACAGGCAGACACTTCAATTTTATTTAAATGTACCTATAGATTAGCGAATGCCCGCAACTTTGCATGCGTGATATTTATTTTACAAACAATTACAACAAACAATTTCGAGCAGAAGCCGTAAGCTAACAAGATTACGGGATTAAACTATGTACTCAACGGATTGAAGCAAAAGTTAAGGCTATGTTTGTAAATGAGTTTAAATCGACCCTGTCGGTTTCCTATTAAGCGTGTTCAAACAGACAGGCAATTTAACTGATAAACATTCTAATAATGGTTGCTTCTAATTCTCAAACATATTCAATATTAGAAATACAAAAACCTTAATTCCACTGGGATTAATTATGATGCCGATATCGTAGTAACGATGGTGATCGGTCCACTGCTCAGCGATAAAAACAAAAAACTAATTATTGGAGGTGGCTCGACCACCTAGAATTTTCTGCCTAGGAGCACAGATTAAATAATGTTACCTTGGAGTTAATCTGAGTAGGAACTGCCCTCTTAACTATTACTGCCGTCAAACAACAGTTACATATAAGTATGTGTCTGAAGGATATAGAGAGCCAGTATAATACAGACCGTGAGGCATTCCATCTTAGTCCTCAGAGGTTGCAACTTATCTGTAGCCTTCTCCGTTTTCAGTTGGTTGCAGTAGCCACTTAGTTGGTTGTAGTTGGATTGTGAATTCGTTTGTCACATCAATTTTATATAAAAATGTGAATATACAAAATTTGTCATGTTAAAGGGAAATACTCAGCGCTTTCCGTTTTTCTAAAATAACAACGTCACATGCATGCTGTACATCATAGTGTTTGTCCGATGAAGCTCTAGCGCTAGAAGAATGCAAAAAAGTGTGCATTTCTCTTGCGCATTGCATAAAACAGCTATAATTGTGTTTAGAGATAATATTGAAATTAACAATTAAAATTTACTTGTGAACGAAACAAAACTTAGACAAATTGAAAAAATAATAAATTAAGGACAAAAAATGCATTCCGTAGTTTTATCGAAGATAATCACTTCGATGTGTTTCGTCCGGTGTCTACCCCAAAAGAGTATTTTAACTAATCTATATTCCTGTTTGTTTTTCTTACAGAATTGTATGCGATGCCAGCATACAGCCAGAATGTGGAGATGGCGTCATTCGTGACAACAGCCGGCAACGATTCACTGGGCATTGGAGCTATTGTAGGCTGTGTAGTGGCGGCATTTGTTATGGGTAAAATAAATTTTGTAACAAATTTTTATTAAATTTATGTAAATTGTACACATTTCTGTGTAGCTTTATTATCTAGAAAAGGAAAGGAAAGGAAAGGAAAGGATAGGATTTAAACTAGCTGGTTTAGCAGCCCTTGTACTGCCCTTTTTTGTTTATGTGCGAATTCGCAAACTGAAAATACCTATATTTTATGGTCCCCTGAAATCTTATGTTGCATTTGTTTACATATTGGCGCTGATAGATGGCGTTGTCTGAATTTTTTGCTGTCTAATAATTTGTTTCCTTCTCGGTGGCATTTGTATTAACATTGGCATTGGTAGATGGCGCTGTCTGATATTTGTTGGTTACACTTATAATAACTTATTGAACAATAATTGTAAACGAAACCAATTTGTGTAATGTTACATGAAAGTTATTAAAATACCGTTGTAATTGGTGAAATATTGAAACAAAATTAATATGTATTTTTCATTTGTTCCAATATTTCACCAATAGATGGCGCCGTCAGGATTGCATTATACTAAATTTACATTAGTTTTAATTTTGAACATAATATACACAAATATTTTTAATAATTTTATGTAAGTTGTTTAAAAATCATTATGCATTTGTTTTAAAACAATGTTTTTATTATGTGCAATTAAATATGATACAATTTAATTTAAAATGTCTAAATCACACTATTAAGATTTTTTAGTTGATAAGTATATAAACATTAACAAAATTTGCTAACGTTGTGTCTATTGAAAGGAGAGACGGTTAGCACTCCCCTTGACAAGGATGGAACACATAAAATGGTTAAGGCACTACTTGACCACATTTTTTAAATATGTTTTAAACTTTAAATTTTTTCAAAATATTTTGAAATTCAAAAGATCTCAACTTAATCAATTAATATTTAATATTTTGTTGGTATTATTTTTAGATTAATAAGTGTTTAAACTGAACAATTACAGAGAATTTCAAAATTCATAGTACATAAAAGTAAACCATACATTAATTTATAAATTAATTAATTTCATCTCAGATCTTACCACAGGGTGAGATGCAAATTATTTCTTCTAGTTAATACTTAATAGGGTGTCATTAAAACTAATTAATTAAGAAACTTTTTAAGGAATTAACTTTTTAGGGAACTAGGTATTATTAGGTACATAAGAAAATTACGTACATCATTTGAAAACTTTTGTTTAAATTTATTTACACTTTGTAGTGTTAACCCATGAGTACCTTTTTTACACGTGTTAACCTATATAAAAGTCTACAAAGGGGATCTAGGCGTACGCTCGTAATCAGCTCAGGTCAGGTCATAGTGAGATATTATTTATTTATTCTGTGATATTATGCAGTATGCAAATGTGATACGTGAATTTAAGTTAAATAACATTGCGTTATACGTTATGTTATCTAGATATGAAATACGTATTAATATAGAAGAATAATAAAGTATTACAAAAATAAATATAATATATATACACAGGTTATATATTTATTATTTCCGGATGTCACATAGGCTTAGCACTGACGTTTTTCTGTACTAAAAATATACATACATACATACATATAATCACGCCTCTTTCCCGTAGGGGTAGGCAGAGACCACTTCTTTCCACTTGCTACGATCCTTACATACTTGTTTCGCTTCGTCCACTTTCATTATTCCCTTCATACATGCTCTTCGGTTTAGGGTATATATCGAACAGATAAAAACACACTAGCAATATTTGCATTTTGTTATAGGTTGCCTTGTATGCCTGGTCGGTGTGATATACTGCCAGAGACGCGGAGGAAACCTTCCCTGGCGGAAACAGCCTCGCGTACCTTCGAGTCCACACTACATCACCGCCAAGCAAAACAGCTACGTGACCGTGCCTTTGAAGGAAGTAGTAAGTGTTCTCAAAGGTTTTCCTTTATTTATACATTTATGTATATACTTATTTATAATAGCGTGATCAAAAAGCATACAGTCGTCCTGATGGCAATAGGATGCTGTAGACACAGTCAGAAATAAAAGACATTTTCTCATTGATCGGTGCGTCAGCAATACACCTTCTGCCTAGGCATGTGTAATATCACTCTTACCCTATATCAAATCGTATATATGTATTGGATTTGAATATCTGATATCGAATCAATCATCATCAATATCTCTATATACAGAATTATTTTTCAAAGAGTAGCCAAATTTTAAAGTTAAGTTCAAATATATAAATACTGATATACCGTTATTGCCGTTTTAAAAATACGACTAAATAAGGCTTCTACTTTTATTTGAAATTATCCCAAATTCAATGTGATTTATGGGCAACAAAGTTTTTACCTACCGATCGACCCTTACAAATGTGTGCGTGCGCAGTAAAATCTGTTAAAATAATGCATTACCACGCGTTTTGAATTTAAAAGATAAAAAGGACAGAATGTTTGAGATTTTTTTTAATTAATTTTTATTCACCATTTGCCTATGTTACTTATTCTGAACCTTTTCTGAAAATTTGGCTGGTTATTGCAAAATAACCCTGTATAAATCAGTTGATTCTGTAACTGTAAGAAAGTCAGTATTCAGTACTACACGGTGATACGCGATTTCTAATGGATTTGGTTTGCTTATATTTATAAATATATTGTAATATCTAAGTATATTAATACATATTTGTATTTTGTGTTAGTTAATATCTATGATACTCTGAAATGAGTATATTCTACAATGAAGAGTCTTAGTAGGTATATCTGTTTTATTGAAATTTAATAAATACCTCTTATTCTTTCAAGCGAAAATGGTTCGTTCGAATTTCGAATTGTGTAACATATCATAGATATTTTGCGTCATTATTATTTCTTTGTGTATAATGTTAGATGTTTTGTAAAGTGACGCTGTACTGGAGCGGTATCTGATACATAGTTAGTCTGTTGCCCCGATATATAGATATTGGATATTGTACCGATATATAGATATTGTATCTATAAACAATTTGTATCACCCACTACTACTTCTGCCTTGTTGTGAAGTCTTCGACACAGTGTATGTGACGTGTGTGATTCAAGTTCGTTGTCGACATCACCCGAGGCGGCATACGATACTTTACATTTGTGGTAACATTAGCGTCATAAAGTTTTCTTTTAGAATAATCAAGTGACAATCAAGCACACAGTCCACTGATGGACCTGAGGACTAAGATGGAATGCCTCGTATCCAGTAAAAAGGGTGTCCGGTTCTCTACACTCGCCATACGAATCAACGGTTTTCTGTAGCGTTGTCGTTCCTCGGTCGAGCCCGACCTATTCGTGTAACCACCATAATATAGCTGCAGCATGGCTCTACCACGTAAAGTGGAGAAGAGGCTCTAGGCTTTTTCACATATTTTTACAGTAAAATGATTTTTTCACCTTTATGCCAAGCACATATTAATAATGCCAACCACTTAAGAAACGGTCTAAGCAGGCAGATACTATATATATTGTATCACGTTTAAAAATTATGGTATCAGCTAATTTTGCCATACTTGTAAGTGTACTGACAATCACTGTACTTGGTCACTCAAGCCTTTTCAAATGTTGTTCCCTATCATTGGTCTGGATAATTTTATGACAGTGATAAACAAATTCGTTGTCCACTTGATGATATGTGCAATTGTAATGCATGTATCCCTAAATCAGCAATTTTTCTATCTAACTTACAAAGAAGGCTACATGTGCCTCTTGGAATGAATGCTTCATAGCCTTTGCTCTGTAGCTTTCTTAAACACACTTAATTTTTATAGAAAAATAATTTAATTTTGATACCATTTTTATAACAGCCCCGCAAAGCAAAACGGCAGCCGTCTTTCACGGGTATTGGCGGCTCCAGTGGCATCCTGCTGTCTAAAAGCAATAACATTTCCAACGCAAACAACCACAACACCGCTTTAGCCACACCGAAGCTGTACCCTAAAGCCATCGCCAACGAGTATGACTCTATGGGCACGTTAAGGCGACATTCCAACCAACCTAACAATAAGAGTAACTTAGACATCGAAGAAGACAAGTTCTATTGAACGCGACGATTAAAACTTTTTTGTACATAAAAATGATTCAGAGTAAGGGTGTGGTTATACTTGAGTGACCGTTGGTCGAATGTCAATCCTGATTTTGGTAATATACATAATATTATACTAAAAGCATAGAAAATCAATTTGGCTTTTGGTTGCGCGCGACGATTAAAACTTTTTTGTCCATAAAATGGTTGAGAGTAAGGGTGTGGTTATACTTGAGTGATAGTTGGTCGAACGCCGAACCTCATTAGCGTCAAAATTTTGTATTTAGCAAACCTGAAAATTGATTTTAAATAATTGTATTAAAAATATTGAAAGTGAACATCTAGTCGGTTTGCATATCTATGATTTTATTTTGAAATTAACTACTTAAAAATACAATTTCTTTTATTTGTCAGTTTGATTTGGATCCGTAGTGTTATGTAACGATATTTGATGTGGCGTTTGAGCTTAGTATTATGAGATATTTGTGATTTGACGTTTAAGCGAATTAAGACAATCTTAGTGTTAGTTTGTCCAGTGCCATGGTAACTAAGATTGTAATATATAGTTTTTATGTAGTAAAATAAAAAAGAAATATATTTTAAAAATGAGATGTTTAAAACAGAGAACAAATAATAGTGCCATGTAAATAATAGTTATCCTGTGCTTCGTTTTGATGAAATATAGGAGTACAAATTATGGTGCCTTTCCAGTGCATATAGATAGATATAAATAAACAGATTTTTTTTATTACTTATTAAAATGTAATATATATTTTACAAGAAATTTTTAAGGACCGTTGAATGATTTTCAACGTTTTTATTGACTCATGTTGAGTTTATAATGTTAGAAGTGGCGAGTATTTTGTATTTTTATAGGTATGCTTGTATTAGGACAATAACTATTGTTGGATGTTGTGCTGTCTTTCATTATGTTTGTATTAATTTGTTTATGTAATTTCGTTCGTTCGGCTTTTATCTACCACATACATACATAAATGTTAATAGTAACTAATAGTACTAAAATTTTACTAGGAATATTCATAGTCTGTTTTTTTTTCTATAGATCATTTTTGGTTATGTTATTCCGTAAAAAGTTACTGGAACTTTTTCAAGATCTAGTTCCAGTTTAAACTCTTATGTATAAAAATCAATTGCTGTCCGTTAGTTTGAAATAAATAAAATTAATCTCCCAAATTATGTTTTTCTGGTTTTTGCTATTAACGTTTTTGCATGTATACAGTTCCTAATTGTTTTAGACATTGGTCTCAAGTGTTTATATTTTTTTGTAGGTATTATTTTATAAATTTAAAAGTTTATCGGTAATGCATACAAAGCTGAACTTATTTTTATAATTGATGTATTTTATTAATTTGACATGTTTTTATCTAAAAGCAGTTTTAAAGGAATAAAACTTACTGGCAGCTCAGTAGTGTTTCAGAATGAAATAAAAACGAGATTTTGACGAATAATTAATGCATCCGATTTAGAACAATACTTAACTTTTTTTCGGTCCGATGTTATTAATTGTTTATATCAATTGCCAGCCTTCTTCTCTGAAAAGATAAAAAAGCAATCGGGAAGATTTCTAGACATTAAAAAGGGCCAAAATATTAAAGAGTAAAAGGAATTTTTACTTTTTAATATTTTGGCTTTTTGTATTGACTCTTATTTACAGTACATGAAAATGAGTGAGAGTATTCGCATGTATAACTAAAAATTTAAGGTTGAAACTTATGAAATATTATGAAAATAATTTGAAATAAAAACTATAAAATAGTGGCTATTTTATTGTATTATTTAACTTAATGTGCATTTTATTTGAAAATGTTTAAGTACATATCGCCTTTATAAATGTATGTTAAAGCGCAGTTATGTAACTTCCAATAACGTGCTTTATGTAAAATACTTAGAGTATGTTTTACAACGTTTTATTTCTACTTTTGTAATTCGTCAAGAGGCTTTCTCTCAAACTCACCGATTAAATTGCTACGTTTAATATTAAGAGATTGTATTATTGTGATTCGTTAGGCTTATATTTTTGATTTCTTAATACGTTATCATTCCTAAATACTTCTATTCTATATATTATAAAATGTTGATTTCAATGCTGTATATTGTTGTTAAGCTAAATACTTATAATAATAAAAAAGACTGTCGTTTATTTTCTTGTTTATTTATCAACTTGTTAATCCCGTAAATAAAATATACAAGACTCGAAACAAATTAAAGAGAAAATAAGAAAAGAGATGTTTTGGAGCTATTTTAGATGGTTTTTCTTTAAAATACCATTTGTTGTGCCTGAATGGAAGGCATCTACGAAAGGAAACAAAACATATCGGGCAATACTACGCGTTCATTTCGAGTTTGTCGTCGTCGACCGTTATTACGTTACAGCTGACGGTACTGTTTACAAAACTATTACTGTAAGTGTGTAATTGTAAGAAGTTCGATTGTTAGTTTGTTGCCCTGTACAGAGAAATGGAAGGCAAGCAAGTTGATAAAATGCATATTATTGAATAATTTATTTAGTTAAATAATAACACTGAATAGAAACGTATCCGATAAAATTAAATATTTTTATTATAATTTTAATAATTAATATTTCATTTAAAATGTATAATTTACACTGCTATCACCCCATTCTATGTTTATCACAAATTAACGAACGTAAAAAGTCAAAAAAATTAAAAAATCAACAGTAACAAAAACAACAACAAAAATAGTAACAAACTAGAGATCGCACGGTAGTACAAACAATTGACGTAGATATATTTCAGCGTTGCTATCGGTACTATAAGGGTGACGCTTGAGGCGCGGTATGAGGGGGCGCGGCGGGAGGTAACGGCATTCATGAAGTGAACACGTAGTACTACATTTTACAGAGTATAATTCATTTTTTAAATATATTGTTATTGCAGGCCTCTGTCACTCTTGCTACCTGCGTGATATAATTACCTACAATCGCGAGGCGCCCCAGGGGTAGATCGCAGTCGGGGCTAGCGCGTTCTATGCGATTGAATGTTAAAGTTTTTTTAACGCTGTTTACGTAAATAATTTT
Source organism: Parnassius orleans (assembly GCA_029286625.1). Taxonomy (NCBI): domain Eukaryota; kingdom Metazoa; phylum Arthropoda; class Insecta; order Lepidoptera; family Papilionidae; genus Parnassius; species Parnassius orleans. Next base: position 703,848 of record JAGSMP010000102.1, on the reverse strand, counting down.
TTGTAAATACTTTTTGAAATACTCGTCGAAATAGTTTTTGTTTAGTGTTTAGTTTATTTAATTGTAGGATAAAATAGTTGAAAAAGTTTTAATGTAATTTAAGAATAATATATAAATGTATATCAAAACGTCGTTCCTACTATAATTGTTGCGGGCATGGATGCTTAATGAGCAATTAAAAGGATTCAGATATATCATTTTTTAACTTACCGAAGGATAATGAAAGGTGAATTTATTTAATTTTTTTGTTAGATAGGTACTTATAGCGAAAAAAGAATTAAGTAATAATTTAACTACGGAAGTAATACCTAAGTAATTTATTACAAAACTTACTTGAAATTTACTTCACTACCCAAGTACCTACTTACATACCTATACTCGTCTTTGTAATTAAAATATTTTAAGTTACAATAGCACAAAATACTGAAATTAAAAAACCTTGTTTACAAGATTTTTAACTAAGTAGATTACGATCATATTTCTGTTAGGGATCGTATTTCGGGTTTATTTGTTGTTTACGCTGTCTACCTATACGAACCAAGCATCGCGATTCCCGACGAATGACCTTGCAAGTTGCATGCGTTGGGTATCACAGAACTCACATAGTAGATAATATAGTCAGCATAGGTACTTTACCTAAGTAACTTACCATTTCACAGTGTATTTTTTTACTCTTTACAGCCCTTAGTAACCACGGAGAGTCCGTCGTGACGTAGGAAGGGGAAAAGATGCAAAGTAATACGGACACTCGCGCGCAGCGATAGAGTTTTATTTAGCTTGCGTGCGCGATTTGTCTAATTAATAATAACTATGTAGGCTATTAAAACGTCGGCAAGCAGTAAACATCAAAGGAGTGCAACTTCTGTACGTAGTACTATTATTTATTCTGTGGTTATTGTTAGTTACATTTTCAATTTACATGCGTTTGGGTTGTATTAAAAATATTTTTTTTTTCCTTTTCTAATTCGTCAGTTAATAGAGCCATTTTTATAGGAGTTAAATTAAGGGTGAAGCACACAGTCCTGATGGTAAGTGGATACTGTAGCCCATAGATACCTACCTCTATGGAGATGAGCTGTCACCCCTGATGAATAAGGTGGAATGTTATATTTCTAACGGCTTTCCGACTCAATTTTACGCTGGTATTTTGTATGTATTTTCCCATATTTTTATTATATGTATATAATTTATTACCATTTTCAGTCCTATACGATCCATGCACGCCCGAACACCTGATATTAGTTTCAGTATTTCGATTCTTCTCACGAACGTAACCTGCTTTCTTCCTAAGGGAATTACTTTGTTTGTTTTTTTATCGCCGTACCAAATTTATGTCTCACTTTTCCACCGCTGAAAGCTTTGGAATAAATTATATTAAGAAACTGACTTCTGTTGCTGCCTTTGAGAGAATGGTGTCATATCATTACCTACTTTTCTTCTTCCAGTAGTTATATTTATTGAATATTTATGCTTATGTATAGGTTGATACGTTTTAATGTTCCGTAGTTTCGCCATGTCCGTCCGTCCTTCCGTCCGTCCGTCCGTCCGTCCGTCCGTCCGTCCGTCCGTCCGTCCGTCCGTCCCTCCGTCCTCCGTCCCTCCGTCCGTTCGTCCGTTCGCCGTGGTTTTACTCAGAGACTCCAGATGCTACAAATCTGTGATTTGGCATAGTTATAGATATTAATCAGACCTACAAAACTGAAATAAAAACTTGAAAAACATTTTTATTTTGGTTACCTCCCATACAGGTAAAGGGAGGATGATTTTGTTACCCGTCTATTTCATCCTATGGCGTGTCGTTGGATAGGTCTTCCAAAAATATAGGTGGTATGCAACATCACTTTTTCTATTCATAGGTCCGTTTGCGAAATAATTAGCTTTAAAGTGGTATTTTTTATGAGTCATGTGTCCCCGCCGCTATTTTTGGAAATGTGAAAAGTATGCACGATAGTAGCATTATACTTAATGAAGTTAAAAGGAAAAATTTCAAAAATTTTTGCTAAGCAAATAAAAAGGTTTGATTGTGAAAGGATAAATTATATTATGTGATAAAAATACAAATATAAATACTTAGCTATTATATTCTAAACTAGTTGTTTCCGTCGACTTCGTCCGCTTAGAACTTATTACGATTGGATTTCATGGGTTTTAAATATTTTGCGCGACCCTTAATTCTTTTTCTAAAATAAAAGATTAAATTACTCCATATAACGTCAGCTATCTGCCAGTGAAAGTCCCGTCAAAATCGGTCCAGCCATTTCGGAGACTAGCCGGAACAAACAGACATACAGACAGACATACAAACAGACAAAAATTTAAAAACATTTTTTTTGTTATAAGTACCGTGTATACTTTCATATGCATTTAGTAAAAAGCTGTTATTTTGACATTAGAAACAGACACTTCAATTTTGTTTATTTGTATAGATTTTATAGCAAACTTACAGAATGTTACGCTTAAGACATCGTGGACAAAGTTTCGCTTTTAGCTGAACCATTCAATAAACATAACGACGCTTGCGAAAAGGCGACACAGTCATGAGAGAATAACGTATTACTCGCTATTTGTTGTCTATGCTCCATAAAATAAATAACAAATACGTTTTAAGCCTCCAGGAAAATTTGCAAAACTCAATAACAAAGGCTTCCAGATCAGAATTTTTACTGACATAAATAACATAATAGTTTTCTCGTATGTTGAGTGACGTGAACGGGAGATTTTTTACCACTTCAGGTATAATAATGCAAATGCATTTTGATTTTTAATCGAGGATAGATTTAGGTGAGTCCTCCAGACCGAATTTCGGTCACGGCGGCCAGCCTTAACGGAGACTAGTCATCGGCGCAGGACAGGATTATAGTGCCCAAGTGTATGTGCATGCATGCGCAGGTTGTGTCCAGTGTCCAAGAGATGTTTAGCAAAAGATGTTTGGCCGTTCACATATGTGAGCAGTTTGACCTACTTAGGCTCCATATCTGAAAAAATAGCTAATACTCTTCGACAGAGTGGCGTTTACGTTGCGTTCAAAACAAACAATTCTCTTAGGAATATCACTACAATTGGTAACCATTAAGCAAAGGAACATTCTTGTAGCAACTTCAACATTTGGAATTTCTTCTAATTTGTCAGACTATTAGTTTATGTAAGGCTGAGATACTCAAATCCGCTGATTCCTTTGCTATGTTCTTTAAATACTGCCCTAAATGAAAACATTCTGATTTGAGCCCATATGCATTAATTCTTCGTGATAGAATTATTCGTCAGAACTCGTCAGAATCGATTGTTATTAATTGACAAAGAAAACTAAAACGATTGTCAATTTCTTGGTATGCTGCCGAACGATTTTTAAATGTGCATATAATGTGTCGATTATTATATGAATAAACGTATCTACACGAATTTTTTCTTTGCCATTTAACGGTACAGTCTCTGACGATCCTTCAAAAAAAAGTAACGCATCGCATGTGCAGCGTATTCTTTTTCTTTTAGACTTGCCAGCATTTGGATTTTTTTCTTTAGCAACCGATTCGTACTGATCGAAATTATTGCGTGCGTTATTGACATAATCGATCAAAGATGCGTAAAGTTTTGTTGCAACGTCCATGGTCATAGTGCTATTCTGTAAACTTAAGCTGGTTTTGTTAATAATTCCCAAAAGATCATTCCATATCTCCGTTAAAAGTTTAGTATTCACTTTCTCCTATTTTTTTTGCTAGGCTTTGGGCTTCGTTTCTTGTTTCTCCTGGTAGATTGATGTTACTTGCAATTAAGGATAAAGCTTCAGAAATAATTAAATAACCATTTTGCAAAGCATTAATAGCATTAGCACGCGCAGACCATCTGTCATCATACCATCAGACCATATATCATATAATATCCGGGAGAGACTTCAGGACTTTATTTGCGCCCAAATGCTCTGTCATAATTTGTTGTATTGTTTGTTCGAAGCCGAGATTGTATAATTTTGGATAAGCTGAAAGTATGCTACAGCTTCGGAGACACATTCAACAGCCTGAACACCTACTAAATTTAGCGAATGTGCCTCACATGGTACAAAAAGTGCAAATTCATATTTTTCTTTTATTCTTGACTGAATACCGGAATACTTTCCAGCCATATTTGATGCATTTTCATAAGTCTGCCCACGACAATCTTTTATAGGAATATCAAGGCTTTCAAAAAAGTTTAAAATGATATCTGCTATGTATTCTGCATTATAGTAGAGTCGTCTGCGTAACTCTACCAACAACATCCTAACCACACTTGCTGATAGGTGGGACTCTGCCATTATGCGGCACTGGTTAAGTCTACATGTAAAATTAAATAATTAAGATATATGTTATATACGCGGGATGTTTAATTTGTTAATTTAATTAAAATTTAAAAATATAAAAAAAAGAAGTTAAATACTAACACTAGATTTAAGTTTTTATTATTGTTATACTAACATTTCTATGGACTGAGTCTGAATAAAATATATTATTATTATTATATTATTATGTGGGGTATATATAGAGTATTCTCATCTGGTTGGGCTGAATAAATAAATAAAAGGACATGATAAATATACATAAATATATATATAAAATATACTAACATAAATAAATAAATAATACATAAATAAATAAAAGCAGGGGAGACCAAATGGCCGAGGGTTAGGGGGAAAGGGAAAGAGACCGGTGAACGATGCGGGCGGTATCGATGAGCACCGCCTTCTGTATTTGAGCTCGGAGCGGAGTCCCAGTCGCCTCAGATGATCCGAGAGGCTGACTGGGATTAACCCGTTCGCAGAAACGACTACAGGTAAAATTTCGGTCGGCAGTCCACCCCACATGTCGGTCACCTCGTGAGCCAGGTCCAGATATTTTGTTCGCTTATCTGTTTCGGCTTTCACGAGGTTCTCGTCATACGGAATGGTAATGTCGACCAAAAATATTCTTGACTGTGCCCGGTCCATCAGCACAATATCAGACTTATTCGCAAGAATAGTCCTGTCTGTGATGATGGCCCGGTCCCAGTAGAGCCTGGCGCGGTCATTTTCGAGCATGGCTTCCGGCATGTACTAAGGCAGTTTCCGATCCACGAAACCGTATTTCAGAGCGAGCTCCTGGTGTTGAATCCTGGCTACTAGATTGTGTCTGTGCAAGTACTCAGAGTTAGAAAGCGCCGAACAACCGGAGATGACATGCCTAAGTGACTCACCGGGATGGCGACAAGCTCGACAGACGTCGACGGCGCCATCCTTTAGGATGTATCTCCGATAGTAGTTGTTGGTCTTAATGACGTCATCCTGTATCGCACAGACAAAACCCTCGGTTTCCCCAAAAAGGTCACCAAAACGTAGCCACTGGAGGGAGGCAACTGTGTCTACGAAAGGCTCATGTAGAGCCTTGTAGAACCTCCCGTGGAGCTCCTTCTCCTTCTATACGGTCTGTCGGTCGGAAGTGCTCTGTACTGCGGGGTCTTGCCATTGCTCGTTGGCTAAGGATAGAGAAGTAAGTCCTTTATCACAAGAAATGACGTCCCTATAGAATGGATCATCCGCTCTCGTTAGAAAGTAATTACGGAGGCTGCACACTTTGCGATTATGCATGGTAAGCGCGCCTAAAATGCCACGCCCACCATGTTTCCGCGGCAAGTACAGCCTTATAATCGACGATCTCGGATGATGCATCCTATGGGACGTCATAGTAGTGCGGACTTTTCTATCCAGGGCGTTAATTTCAGTTTGAGTCCACCCAAGTATGCCAAAGGTATATATGAGAACAGGCATGACCCAACCGTTATATGCGTGTGTCTTATTCACACCGGACAAAAGGCTGTTAAGCACTTTGGTCAAGCGTGCATAAACACATCGCAAACTGACTGCTTCATACCCGCCTCATCGATACCGATGTTCTGTGACATACCCAGGTATCAGTATGTTTCAGCCTCGGAAAGGGTCCTTATGTTGATTGTCGTTCATGTTGTTGATTTATTATTATTATCTTTATCCATTGGCAAAAACTGCAAAAATCTCTCAATAGACTCTCCGTCTTTTACGTATCTAACAATGAAGGTTAGTTGGTCAATGTGAGAGAGATCTCGCGTAGAATCCACGCTTAAAGAGTATTATTTAGCTGATTTTATTTCCTTAACAATTGTTTTATAAAACTTGCTGTCCCATTAAATTAATAAACTCATTGCAAATATTTGCAGACAAATATGATGTACTTCCTTTTCCACGATTTCCGCAGTTTTGTATATGATCAGCAAGAAAAGGATCAAATTCACTAATCAGTTCTAGGCATCTTAAATAATTCCCGGTATTTCGAGACCCCAATATCTCATTATCACCACGAAACGCACGAACTCTAGAAGCTAAAATTTTTACTACGGGAACAATTCTTCTAAATATATTCTTCCAATAATTGGCTTCTGTTTTATATTGGGACAGCAACTCACTGTCAACTCGTCCAGTAGTTTTGCTTCTTGCGACATAATTAATCATTAATTACCTGTGCTGTGAACTGTTCTCATGCTCAATTAATAAGTTACTTATATAATTCCTTATACAGTTACTTTAATAATCTTTATATCCATTCGGAGAACTCAAATTATGTCCAGTACCAGCAGTAGTATTAAATAGACAGCAGCAATAGCAGTACCCAGATTTCTTCGAGGGTTAATAAAGGAGCCATTTTCTTTGTAAAGACTCACCATTCGTCAATTTATGGGTAAAAATATTTAAAGTCAAATATCTAGTTTTTTTTCACCGCTTGAATCTGGAAAACTTGCAGTAGTTTTGGAGAAGTCACAATTTTTATTTTGGAAAAAAATGGCAATTTTTGAATCCAAATATTGCGTAATTCTTCTGTTAAAGTTTCATCACAATACGTACCAGGATCAGGAGATACATTTTCCAAGCATGAAGTTATTAACTCACAGTAGCTTGAAGTAGAGGGTTCAGCATCTGATGTTGGTCATTTTTGTCACACGTATGATCTTTTCCTGTTCATATTCAGTAGTATTTCAATCTAGAGGTGATGAATGTGAAGAATTTTGTTTCTTCAACCGAAAAAAATGATGTGAGTTTAGAAAGTTTTTTGATTATTTCTTTTCGAGCTACAACTTTTTTTCTTTTTTGTGAACCACTTAAATATGTTTTTCGAGATAATAAATGAATAAATAAACAAACACGTTAACACTTCTATTATCTTAAGTAATTTCTATTAAACAAAACAAAATCACACCACAAACTTCACCGTATAAGTTTAACACTTTCGGGAAAACCCCCAACCATAGAGAATGTCGATTTCTATGTAGTGCATTGTATAGACTCTGCAAACTCGACTTTGCAATCGAAGTGGTTTGTGTAGGTGACCGCTAGAACTGGTGTAGTTAATTAGTTTTACTTTCTAGGTACTTTTTAGATATTTTTTATAATTATTAAAATGTTCACTGTTTAGAAAAAGATTAAAAAAACTGTTCTGGTGTCCGATTAAAATTTGATAAGCTACTACCGTCATCTGTGGCATCTTTACCTTCCATGGGCATCTTTACCTCACCTACCTTAAACTAGTTTCAATGTAATATTTTTTTGTCTGTGGCAATGTATACAATTTTAGACATATTGGTGAATTTTATAATAAACTGTGATATCCCAAAAAGTTTTTCAACTTCGTTAATCGTCGAAATAGCAGCAATAACATAGAATGAAACTATGTGGTCAATTATGTTCGCAGCGTCATCGCATAAAGATCGATGTTTCTTACAGAAAATCAAATTGCACGTAAGTGGCTTATATTTAATAGTATATGATATACTGTTATTAAGGTGTATCGCAATGGTTCAATTCTATAAATATTCTATTCCTTGAGTTATTGGAAAAGGTAATGTTGCTTGAGGTTAGCTTTGCACGAAGGCAACTTTACCTATGACTAGAGTTGTCAAATTTAGCACGCATAGTTAATATGTTTTTGTGTGGGAACCGTTTTAAGATTTTGTTCATTTATTCAGGACAGTAACTTTAAATATAATACCTATCGATTTTTTTGTTCGTTAATGAAATATTTTGGTGTGAAAGAAATACATAAGTAACAAATTTGCCTGATTACCTATTTTAGATATATTCAAAATGCCTCCAAAAACACCCAAACGCCATCTATTTCTTTGTTTGACTCTACTTTTTAAAATAAGTTAAATGGTAAATTATGAATCTAATGTAAAGTTTTTTAATATTCTATTGGAAAACACTCGCATGGCATAACAAATGTAGTTTGGAAAACCAAAAGTGCACGCCTCATGAGCACTTTATTTAATTTTGATGAAAAAAATAAAAATAGTGACGATAATTTTACAAGAAAAAAAACGGAGAAACATGATCGACTTTCATTAATAACTTTTAAACGTTGTTGAGTTCAATAACAAAAATCAATAGGAATCCTCCTTAGAATATATGGAATCTTATTTACTACTATATGTCTCAATCTATTGCTTACATTTCTATTAAGCTAGAATACTCACCGACGCATAGACCAACGGACGGCAGTTCATATATTTTTTCAATTACATTTTTTGTTATGTAATCTAAAGTGAATCAATTAGAAAATAAACTAATCTTATAATTTAATGTCTGTAGTTATTGTAACGTTAATAATAATATAGATTTGAAGTCTAGCTAAAAGTATAAGAACGATTTTATGTAGCGAAATTGAGGTATGGCCACATATCGAGAGTAGAGTACTCCCTCACGTTTTGAGGCGTGCAATACAATCTTGCACACGTTTTAGTATTTCATTACCAATATTTACAATGATTCTTTCGAGATAAAAATATTCGCAAAATTTTTGCTCAATCAATTCATACATTCATTTCAAAAACATTCTCACATTGGCTGGAACTCAAACAAGCACCATTCATTTGTTAGCAAGTTGAGTGTTGGAAAAGCATTTCCAAATAAATATTTTACAGGTCTTTTATTAGAAAACTTAATACAGGATTTTTCGAAGTGATCCTCACAGAGTCTATATTGTTGCCTTTTTTATAATAAAAAAGTTTTGAAAGGAGATCTTCTCTTCCGACAGCTTTTAACCACTCTTGCCGTCTGAAATAATATTAAAAAAAACATGAACCTACGTATTTAATTAATAAACGTTATTATTCAATTATAAACATTATAAAAATAACTATTCAATTACTTATAGGTAGGTAGTTCACTTATAGGAGAGTTATCTATCTACCACATTAAAAATAATAAATTATAGTCAAGTTACTAGTTACTACTTACCTAGTGGAGTCTCTGGGATAATTAAAAATATATATATTTTTATTTGTTCTATTATTGTTCATACAAACAGTACAGTAAACCATACTAACACTTTTAATATTTTATGTGACAGCAATAATTCTTTAAAAAATAAAATTTTACACTTTTATATTCTTTACACAACCCTGAGTTAGAGCACTGGCCGAGCCGGTTTAAAGCAGTTTCTCTCTGAACGTGACGAGCCGCCGGTGCTCACGCACACACGCGCCTCAAGCTTGTAGTAGTGTAATTATCATAGCGAAGTTGTATGAAGCTTTGCCTCTGTACGGTACGGTTTCTTTATTCATGTGGCACTGCACTTGCAAGGGCTGTCAAAATGGCCCACAAAGGGCGGGACAGACGAGCGATTAACCAAATCTATTACAATATTAGGTCATGCATCTATCATGTCATGATGTTTTGTTTTGTATAAACGATAGTTGATGATAAGTCATACTTACATCAAAGTGATCTTCACAGAAGTATAGTTTAGATTTTGTAGACAATGCCTTCGGGTCTCTTCTTGCCATTTTTAATCGAGTATTTCTCATATTTAAATCAGTTGGCACTTGAATCCATAACTTTCCCGGCGTTCGTATGCACGTATTTTTGCATTCAGGCACAACACAACAATGATATAGATGATAACTCATAATTAAACATCCAAAAGTATCTTATTCCTTTGCAAAACAGGCAAAATTCTAGGTCACGAGTTGAACAGCATGGCGGCTATCGTTTTCACGCGAAAATTTAAAACGATAGATTAAAAGTAATTTTTATGGCACTATTCGGTTTTAAAAAATTTATATAAAAATTATAGTGGTTCATTATCACTCTAGGATTCATTTAAAACACTTTGAAAATGGGTGAAATACCCTATTATGAAATTCCCTATATGAGGCAATCTATTGGGGGGGGGGGGGGACTATGTTCAGCAGTGGACTTTATGGGCTGTAATGATGGTAGATGGTTGAAAATTAACGTAGGCAAGATTGTAAAAATATTGTAAAATTAAACAGTATTTTTGTATTATATATGTGTATTCAGCTAATTTAGTAAAAGTATTTTATCTTATTAGTTTAAGAGGTATTAGAGCAATTTTAATAGCATCAAATATCTATATTTTTATTTGTCGAAAGTTAGAATTAATTGTGCTGAATTATCTTCCAAATACTGTCTTATTGTCATTGAAATCCATTTCAAGAAATTTGGGGGGGGGGGGTGCAAGGACTGTCATAGAAGGTAAATTCTAGTAATACAATTATGACTATAGTGTGATATTAAATTAAAAGTATCGTAAGTAAAGTAATAATTGCACGGCACTATATATACAAAAGGCCTTTTTTAAAATTTATGTGACAAACAAATTTACAGTCCAACTGGTGGTAAGGAGGCTCAACAGCCCATCTATACCTGCAACAAGCAATGAAGACTACAGATGCGATGTCTTCTCTGAGGACTTAGACGAAATGTTACTGTGAAAATGTTAATGTTACTTACCGAAAGTTGAGAGCGTAATGAAGTAGGAAAGGTATGGAAAACCCATTTAGGCTGCTTCAGTGCTCGGTGGTAGACTGAACATGTATTTTATATCATTTTATTAGGGTGTAAAGAGGAAAAAGCCTTTTCTCTAAATGCCAAGGTTGCTTAGCAAAATAAAAAAATAATTAATACTTAAACATAATTAATAACAAATAATCATGTTTCAAGTCCTCAATTTTTAATTAAATCTTGTTACTAAGAAATAATTAAGGTCTGCTAATTGGAAGTAATAGATACTTTATTTTAATAATGAATCTAATTTAATCTATTTACGAGTATATACATACTTTCTCCGCTCGAGTCCAGTCTGGAATGTACGGATATTTTAAAAGAAATTTATAATAATCATTAAATAGCTACAGAAAAAATAATCTAAATTTATCTTTATATATAACAGCCTGGATTTCTTAGAGTATTTCTATGTAAGCTATGCTCATTTATATACTTTAAGCTGGATTCTAGCTACTTTACCCACAAAATTTGGAGGTATCTGTGCAAGAAATTTATTTTCTTTCTAGCGTCGCGTCGTTTTGTCAGTGACATTTTTTTTATAGGATAATGGTAACAAAGGAGCACACAGCCCACCTGATGGTAAGTGGATGCTGTAGCCCATAGACATCTACATCTATCCTCGATTAAGAATCAAAATGCAAAATGCGTTGTCACCCCTGAGGACTAAGATGCCTTGTATTCAATAAAAAGGGTCTCCGGTTCTCTAGTTAATTATGTTAGTTAACCATCGGCATTGTAATAACTTTAAGATATTCTTTTGCTATTAATTTTTTGTGTCTGTTTTCCACGGTTTCCATCCTATACTAGTATGGAGATATAAGGGCATTAAAAATCTGTTGCGAGCATTCACGATAAAGCTTGTACACACTTGTCAAACTTGATTGTAAATATGGTCTATCTTACAAAGGACAAATAAAAAGATCCATAAAAACCGTTCATGTAATTACCATTAATGTAATAATGAATAATTTGCCAGTATCTGTATTTCCATACGACGTCAATGTAAAAGCAAAAGTTTTTGTTAACCTAAGTAAGTTCGTTTTACCATTTTTTAACAGACTTCTAAAAAAGGCGGACGTACTCAATTCGACTGTATTTTTTTTATGAGTTACCTCGGAATTTTTCTAGTTGAACCGATTTTGATGACTCTTTTTCATTTGAAAGCTGGTGCTTCTTATGTGGTCCCATATAAATTTGATCAAGATCTTATCAGTAGTTTTTGAGTTATCCTTAATAATGCGTATTTAATTGACTTCGACTACAAACACAATAACATCAATAACTTCTCATTTTATTTATATTGATGAAGTCGGTTGTACAAATTTTTTAATTTTACCACTTTTTTTATAGATTAAGGGCGATAAACGAGTACACAGTCCACTTGATGGTAAATGGATGCTGTGATCCATAGATGTCAATGTAGATGACATTTATTCTCCATTAAGAATCAAACCTTATCCTATATCAGAATTCGCTTCAGGCTTACACCAGATAGATATAGACTTCATTTTCTACAAATGTACATTGTATATCTAGGCATATCTATATTAAAATAATTATAAAAGTATTTATACAATTTCCATAATCCCAAAGGACCCAAAGAATAGTTACAAGGTATTTTAACGTAAATTATAATATATGTGCCAAATGGAAGTCCGTAGTCTCTGCCTACCCCTCTGGGTGACTGGCGTGAGTGTTTATGTATGTATGTATGTATGTATATAGTATATATATAGTATAATTTACATATAAATATATAGATTTTGTTTTGGCCCGACCCGGGATTCGAACCTCATGATCAGCAGTCGCGTTTACAATCACTAGACCAGTGATTCCCAACAGTGGTCCGCGGACACCAGTGGTCCGCAAGAGCTTAAATATGGTCCGCGAAAGATTTAAACATTTGACCTACATACCTAATTGTTTTAAAGAACACATTTATTATTTTCTCGTCACGCGAGCAGTGCAACACAACGCGTCACGTTAGAAAGTACCTCCTAGCTTTTACAATTAATACACAAATAATGCTGTTAATGAATCCTTATTTTTAGTGTATTATATAATTATGTTAAAAGTTGTGATTATAATTTATTGTTAGATTAACACAGTTTTTTCTTTCACCTTGTGGTCCCTGTTAACTATAAAAAAATTAAAGTAGTCCCTGGTCAAAAAAACACACATTGACTGCCTCGTTGGTCTAGTGCAGGGTTGGGATTAATACATAATATATTTATTAATTTTTTGTTTAGTTAGTTAATTTTTTGTTTAGTTGCAGTCATTAATACATAATATATAGTTTTAAACAATAATAACCCTGCATGGCAAGCCGATTGGTGATCACAGTACCAGACGTTCCGTATGTATGTTCGTTAGCTTCCTCTTCTATAACAAAAACGCTCGTGCTGGTAACGCCGCAACCTATCATCAGCTTTAGCAATTTGTGCTTGGCTTTATTAACCGACTTCAAAAAAAGGAGGAGGTTCTCAATTTGACTGTATTTTTTATATCTGTTACCTCAGAACTTTTTTCTAGGTAAACCGATATTGATTATTCTTTTTTTATTTGAAAACTTTTACTTCTCATGTGGTCCTATATTGGTTGATAAATTCCATCAAGATCTGACCCATTAGCTTTTGAATTATTCTTAATAATGCGTATTTCATTGACTTCGACTACATTGATGATGTTCTCATTTTATTTATATTGAAATCGGTTGCACAAAATTTTTAATTTTACCACTTCTTGAATGGATTATTTGTCACCAGTCTGTATTTTTGGATGTGGTGGCAGTGCCAGAGAATCTATCACCCCATTTCGTTGCGTAAAATACAGGTTATTTTTCAAAGAGTAGCCAAATTTTAAACTTAAGTTCAAATATATGAACTTAACCGAGTAAATAAGGCTTCTTCTTTTATTTTGAAATTATCCCAAATTGAATGTGATTTATGGTCAACAACGTTTTTGCCTACCTTTGACCCTTACGAATGTGTGCGTGCACAGTAAAATCAGTTAAAATAATGCATCACCACGCATTTTGAATTTAAAGGATAAAAAGAACAGAACGTATGAGATTTTTTTAAATTAATTTTTCTTCACCATTTGCCTGTATATATAGACGGCGGTATAACCATCTAGTTTACGCCAGAATGGACTGGTAGAATACCCTGACCGGCGACAGAGAGCAGCGTCAAAGGTGCGAGAGTGCGGCACGTCTAGCACTGCTATCGTCAAACCGCCTGCAAAACGTGACGATAGGGCAAGTTCACCCTAAAACTGGAGAGGCCCATTTCCAGCAGTGGACTTTTACTGGAGGATAACAGTCAGTTCTTAAAACCTCGTCTCTAAAAAGTATGTTTCACGACAAGTAAAGTTTACAATTGGAGAAAAGAAAAGAAAAAAGTGGCTCTAGTAGTTCCCTTTACACCAGTATTTTTTTTAATTTCAAGAATTAATTTAGATGAAAAAGACAACATATTAAGTATAGGTTCTAGAATGTAGGTTATTTTAAATAGGTAAAAGACTACGTAACACGACGGTGCAGATACTTTGACGTCACGGAAGAACTAACAATACATCAGAAATCGCGTCGCGCCACATTATAGGTATTTTTTTTTATAGAATATAGGTGAAAAACGAGGACACAGTTCATATGATGGTAGGTAGATGCTAATTTCTCGATTGGTGTTCGACCCTTGATTAAGAATCACAAGGTAGAAGTTTTGTCATCCCTGCGGACTAAGATTAAATGCCTTGTTTCCAGTAAAAAGCGTCTACGGTTCTCTACACTCACCATACGAAACACGTTAGCAATACGTTGTTTTTTAACGCTGGTATTTAGCGAGAGCGTGCTCCATTTCCGGTTGAACCGACCCGTTCGTTTTTTAGTTACACAGCGTGGCTCTATCACGTTTAAAAGCTGTAAATTTACTTATCGTTACTGCCTACCAAAAATCTACTGCTGAACAAAGGTTTCCCCCAAATTTGCCTCATAGGGAGTGCATAAACTTTTAGTTAATAAACTAAAAGTTCATGCATATGTTCTAGGTTTTTTTTCTTAGAATCTTCAGTACTCTCAAAGTTGGATTGTCGTTAATTTCCGCTAAAATAATCTCACGCAATCCCGGATTTCCTGTTCCTACTTCTGATTCAGGATGTCGCTGTCCCAGTTTAATTTCCTTTAAGTTTCCTTCAACTGTCTTCTAAATATAAATCTATTGTCAGGTAATTGTTTGTTTGCAAAACTACCATTTAGACCAGTATAATCACTAAACACTAAGCTGACTTACGATTCGCGCGGGTTAGATCGAAAAAATAATGCAAAGCGTTATCCATAAGGCGAATGTAGGTATGCTGGTGGTTTTGTGAGATTTACTTAGTAATTATTTTGTTGTCAATTTTAATTATAAGCGATATTTCCTCTGACTAATTCCATCATATAAGAACACTATTTAAGTAAGTCTTCAAATATTTCATTTAATTTATAAGTTAGTTTTGGAATGAGAAATAAAATGTTAAGAAATATACGAAATATACAAAATTAAAATAATTTATTTATTGATTGAAAATGTTATTCTACATATTAACGGGGCAGGGGTGCGAAGAATCTCCGGGAGAAAAACCGGCGACGAGGTTCGCCACTCGTCACGTTATGTCTCCCGGATGGGCGAAAAGTGGATTGCGGAGGCCCGTCTGGCTACGCTGAATCTATGTGGAGCAATGAATGATAAGATGGATGAAGTATGCGAAATGATGAATGATAGAGGAATAGATGTGTTATGTGTAAATGAGACGAAACGAAAGGGAAAGGATGCCACAGCACATGGCATGTATACCGCTTACTGGTCTGGTGTAGACGAGACCGAGCGGGCATGCCAGGGAGTCGTTGTCATCCTTTCAGAAAGAATGAACCAATGTGTGAAAGAGTATGAATGTGTAAGCCCAAGGCTGCTATGGATACGAATGAAAGTGGGCTTAAAGAAGTTGTTTGTGCTAGGGGTGTACGCCCCAGATATGTCTAAGTCCACTTATATCCGAGAGCAGTTTTGGGACATGGTAAGAATGGTGTTGATGAAATGTAAGGTAAATGAAAATATTATTATGTCAGGAGATTTTAATGGAAGGGTTGGGGTGAAGAGGTCTGGTTATGAAAGGATATGAGGAACGTTTGGCGATGAAACTATAAATGAGAATGATGAAGACCTCTTCACCGTATGTGTGGAAAATAATCTTTTTGTGACGAACACTTTCTTTCGCCATAAGAGGATACACATGTATACATGGAAAAGAGGTGATGATAGAAGCATGATAGATTTCATAATTGTGGATGAAAGAATGAGGAGCGCAGTGGTAGATACAAGGGTTTACCGGGGGTCCAACGTAGGGACGGATCATTACTTGGTCTTATGCCGAATTAATGGTCTATTCAAGCGTTAGAGGCATCGGACATCTGTGTCTACCACTGCGTTACAGCGTATAAGAATAGAGAGGTTACAAGATGAAGGTGTGAAAGAGAAGTTCAAATGTAGACTGAGAGAAAATATAAGTGGTATGGATGAATTGTGTATGAATGATTTAGACTTGGAGACTGTGTGGTATAATGTCAAGAAAGGTTTGGTGGATGCAGCCACCGAAGTATGTGATGTAATTAAGAGAATGAATGAAAGGAAAAATAATACATTGTGGTGGGATGATGAGGTACGGACACGGGAAGCTACAGTACTATGGTGTCAAGAACAAAGCGCTTAAACTTATTATTTCATATTTAAGTAATAGAATGCAGAAAGTTATTATCAATGGTAAAAGTTCTTTCGGGTCACCTGTACTAATGGGTGTCCCTCAGGGCTCGATTCTCGGCCCATTCCTATTTCTAGTATATATTAATGACTTACCTTCCCTTGTAGGGGATAATCATGATATAGTATTATTTCCTTGATTTTTAAACTTAAACGTCAACCATTTAAATGTGACGAAGTGAATAATGCTATATCAAAATTAGTACATTGGTTTGACGTTAATAATCTACATTTAAACGGAAATAAAACTAAATGTATTAAATTTACAACAACGAATGTTAAAAATCTGGGTACCAATGCGTTTTTAAATGGGGAAGAACTGAGCCCTGTTGAATCCACTGTTTTTCTTGGCATCACAGTCGACGCAAAGCTTTAGTGGGGCCCCCATATATCCAAACTAGGCAAGCAGACTAAGTTCTGCAGCCTATGCTGTAAAAAATATTAGAGGCCTCACTAGTGTCGAGACAGCTAGATTAGTTTATTTCAGTTATTTCCATAGTATAATGTCTTATGGGATTTTGCTATGGGGAAATGCGGCTGATTCAGAAACTATTTTTTGTTTTACAGAAGAGGGCCATTAGAGCTATTTACAACCTAAAACCGAGAGAGTCTTAGAGATAAATTTAAAGAAATAAATATGTTAACTTTGGCCTCTCAGTATATTTACGAAAATTTAATATATGTTCACAAAAACAAAGGTAGTTTTAGTAAAAAAAGTGATATACATTCTGTAAACACTAGGAACAAACACAAGCTAGTGATACCAGTTTCTCGACTCCACAGAGTCAGTAATTCATTCTTGGGGCAATGTATACGCTATTACAACAAGGTCCCGGAAAGTGTACAGGCTCTCTCTATTACCAAGTTTAAATGTTTTGTTAAGCTGAAACTGTATAAAAAGGGTTATTATAATATAAATGAATACATGGTTGATAATAACCCCTGGGAATGAGGTGCTTCGGCACATTTTGCTCGCAACGTACGAGAACATCTTAATGTTCGCTTTCCGCGAGGATGGATCGGCCGCGGGGGACCGGTGCTGTGGCCTGCTCGTTCTCCGGACCTCCCACCCTTGGACTTCTTTTTGTGGGGTTATGTGAAGGACAGACTGTATTTCTCCGATTGCCCAACGGTTGCCGAGATGGAACAGCGTGTTAGATCGGTTTTCGCATCAATAACACCGACGATGGTGCGAAATGCCACACAAGCCATATCCCGACGAGCGAGGTTGTGTATTGAGCAAGGCGGAGCATACTTTGAGCTGTTTCTGTAAATTTGACGTTTATTATGAAAAAGTAAGTGTTCGTTTAGGTTGTTTCGTTAGGTTAGGTCTTTTAAAATTTTTGTCGTTCCGAGAATTAGGTAGAAATGTAGGTACATTCTGCGTTGTTTACTCTTTAATTTTACTGAAATAGGGTTTGCACATCAGTGAAAATAATAATATTTTTTTATTTTTTTGGGGTATGTTAGTTACTACGGTTCTTAAATATTGTGAATGGACTCGTTATAAGGCCCTATTTAATGTCCTTTCGGCTTTACGGGTAGTTTTGTAACACCCAGTATATGTTACCGCTTACTGCAATTTTTTTTTATAGAATATAAACTTGAGATTAGTCGGCTATACTTGGGTTTAGTTTTGTTGGTAGGCTAATATTCAATCAGCATAAATCATAAATTTTTATATGCAAGAATCACGGTATAAAAAAGTGTTACAATTTATATAGTGCAGACGCGTTTCGCTAATAATAGCATGCAAATTATAATTTTAAAATGTTTAGAAAATATTAATAAGTATTTAAATCTAAAAAAAATATCTCAAAAAAAAATCTTTTAAGTAATAAAATCACCCAATTTTTAACCAATCATACCAATGTTTCATAAATAGTCTTTCACTTAGTAATTAGAATTCTTTAGGTATATTATTATATATTTTTACACACATATTTAGATAACTTTTGTTATATTTAACGAGCCTGGGAATAACATCTTGAAGTAGTATTACAGTGCTAGTATATAAGTTAAGTTACTGATTTATGTAGAGTCAGTCATGAATAAACTTCTTGATCAAGCGCTCGTGTTTAATTCAACCTCGTAATATTACATGGCGACCCTGCCAGGCGCGTTCCGGGAACTGATAGCGTAGCGGGCGAGAAGTGCAGACCGGGCGAATTCCTGTGTGCCTCGGTGCTTCAAGTTAGCTAAAATGTTTGTCGTGAATATATTATTTGGACTGACGCTTACTGTGCTGGCGAGTTTTGAAAGTTATAATCATGGGAAAATCATACTCAAAAACTGAAGATAAGGAAATTATTATATCTCAAAATGCATCAGGAGGAAATAATAGTGCAAGTTACTCGAACAAGAAAATCACGTCAAGATAAACAATATACTGATTACTACGTTTTTGGTGTTGATGGCGATTGCCATACTTGCAATCATTTACCTAAAACTCAAGGAGAGGCATAAGAAGTGGATAGAACAGCGAGTGAATTACGAATTTTGAGAAAAGTACGAAGCCGTTTGTCTGGGCGCTGGGAGCAGGAACCAGTGCGTGAAGAAGGAGTCGTTTAAGTGTTCGTGAGCTGGTAATAAATATGTGCTATATGTGAAGTACGTGTTCTGTGCTGCAGTGTTATTTTAGTTTAAAAATATATATAATATAGACATTAACGATAGTTTTAGAATTAGAAATATGAATTTTATCTATCAATAAATAATTGTTTAAACTAAAAATAAAAATATAAGTAAATCAATGTAATATCGAACACGATTCGTGGAATTACGGCCCATGTGCAACCATTGGGTGCAACTCAGTTTTTTTATGTGCTCGGTCGTATGACAGTGTTTCGATTTATAATAAAATTAAAACAAGTGAATGAAATATGACGCGGTGTTACATATTTCGTTGCGTGTATTATGGCCGAAAAGTTAATAGAATTATATGAAAATTTATTAAAAATACGTCAATATCTAACAAAAAGGCCAGAGCAGATATAAAGGTCAGTTGCGTCCAAAAAAATTACTAGAGGCCGAAACATTGTTAAAAGATAGCGAGCTATTATTTTCTAATTTAAGTCGTCAAGGTAAACAATCGGAAATTAATTTAATTACTAGTACATATAAAAAAGTTTGCTCTTTATATTCTGAAATATCTCAATTGTGTACTTTGCCTAGTTGTAAAATAAGTTTAGAAACAATGGATTTTGATATTAAAACAGCGTGTGGGTTGATACCTATTTTAGATAATAAGGAGGATACTACGAAACGATTGATTGATGCAGTGGAAATGTATGCAGATATGCTTAACGAGGCAGGAAAAAATTTATTAATTAAATTTGTGTTAAAAGGGAGATTATCAGAAAACGCTAAGCTACGCGTTGCTGATAATTATGTGTCAGTTAGTAGTATGATTAAAGATTTTAGGGAAAAACTATTGACAAAAGTTTCTTACACGGCTATACATAAACAAATTCAGTCCTTGAACCAGGATTTAGATCAGTTGATGAATACGGGTCTCAACTCGAAAGACTGCTAACAGAGTTAACTATTTCACAGGCTGAGGGCGACGCAACAAAATGCGCAGTCCTTAAACCTATAAATGAAAAATGGTCATTAAAAGTTTACAGATGGTCTTAAAAGTGAAAAGCTCAGCACAATCATCGCAGCCCGCAACTACTCCTTGCTCAAGGACGCGATCCAGGCGGCCAGGACGAGTCCACACCATCGTCGTCCAGTTCCGGGTCTGCTGAGGTGATGAAGATGACTAGAGGTAGGTTCGTTAACCGTTTTCTAGATCTCAAGGACAAAACAGGGGCCGTGGGCGTCTAAATTACGGCACCAGTAGGAGTAATTATCAAAATAATTATAGTAATTATTCAAATAGATATCAGAGATTTTCAAGGCCTTTTCAATATTCGCCGCGTGGTAGAGGACAGTCCTACAGATCAAATTATCATTATAATAGACGTGGCAACCAGGGATTTTACAATAAAATGTTTTGCAGCTCGAAGTAACGACAACAAAGAACGAGCTGGTGAAAATATGGAGCAAAAACCTAATGAGATAGACAACAATCAGTTTTTCGTTCTCAATAATTTCATTTTTCATGTAGAGGTAACTCTAAGTTTGTAAATTTTCACATTCATGGTATGAAACTTGTGTTATTGATAGATACTGGAGCATCCATTTCGGTTATTAAGGAAGAAGTACTTCCAAGACCAGCATGTGTTCTTAAAGATAATTTGGTTGTTAATGGAATTGGAGGCAAGATATGTTCTTCCGGATATGTAGAGATCGACATTTATGCTTCTAGAGACAATAAATTCCATAACAAATTTCACATTTTCAAAAATTTACCTATAACCGTCGATGGAATATTAGGATTAGACTTTATGAACAAGTACGGAGCCAATATTGATTTAAACAAAATTTACTAACGTTACGGATAGGACGAGAGAATTGTGTTTTGCCAATTTATGACAAACCTGATTACAGTAATACATTATTAATACCGCCTCGAAGTGAATCAATTCATTTTGTGTATTTGGATACGGAAGCAAAAGGCGATTGTTTTGTTAGCGCAAAGGAAATAATGGAAGGCGTTTTTGGCAGGTACTATTGTTCGACCAAAAATAAAGAGTCCCAATAAAGATTTTAAATACTAGGAAGAAGAAGTAAATTTGAATAATTTCATATTAAACGTAGAACTTTTAGATGATTTTAACGCTTTCAAATTTTGCCAAAACAAAAGTAGTTCAGAAAGATGTGATATCTTATTATCTTTATTAGAATTGAAGCATTTGAATGAAGAAGAAAAGCAATCTATAGAAAAATTTGCACTAAATATTCAGACATTTTCTTTTACCCAACGATAAGTTAGAAACTACAAATATTTGTGAACAAACTATACAACTGAAAGATAACATCAATCCTATTTACACGAAACCATACCGTTTACCACAAGCTTTAAAGCCCGAAATAAATAAACAGATAAAAAAGATGCTTAGAGATGATATTATAGAAGAATCTACTAGTGAATGGTCTAGTCCCATACTACTAGTTCCCAAAAAATCTGATGGTTGTCAAAAATGGCGTTTAGTAATTGATTTTCGAAAACTAAATGAAAATATAGTAGATGATAAATTTCCGCTGCCGAACATCACTGATATTCTTGATTCATTATCAGGCTCTATATATTTTACCCATTTAGATTTACAACAAGGCTATTATCAGGTGAAACTGGCACCAGAAAGCCGAAAGTATACTGCATTTTCGACTAGTACAGGACATTATCAATTAAAACGTCTACCAATGGGGCTCAAAACTTCTTGTAGTGCTTTTAGTAGAGTCATGTCAATTGCTATGTCAGGATTAACTTTCGAGAAGTGTTTTATTTATTTGGACGATCTAATAATTTTGGAAGATCCTTAACTATTCACAACAAAATCTAGTAGATGTTTTCGAAAGACTGAGAAAGGTAAATTTAAAACTGAATCCTACTAAGTGCGAATTTCTAAAGAAGGAAATTCTGTATCTTGGTCATTTAGTGTCTGCCAACGGTGTCTCACCTGATCCAGAAAAGACCCGAATTTTGGAGCATTATCCCGTCCCTCAAAATGTAGACGAAGTAAGAAGGTTTGTTGCATTTTGCAACTACTATAGGAAATTCGTACCCTCTTTTGCAACAATTACTATGCCTTTAAATAGTTTACTCAAGAAAGACGCACCATTTGTTTGATCTTCAGAGTGTCAGAACGCATTTAATTTTCTAAAAATTCATTAATAACACCCCAATACTTCAATATCCTGATTTTTCTGAATCAAATGAATTCGTTTTGCAAACAGATGCGTCTGATGTAGCTGTAGGAGCAGTTTTGTGTAACAAAAATATGAAACCAATCGCGTACACTAGTAGGCCATTAAATAAAGCAGAAAAAAATTACCCAGTTATCCAAAAGGAATTAACAGCAATTGTGTGGGCAGTAAAATATTTTAGACCATACCTATTTGGCAGGACTTTTACCATAATGACAGACCACAAACCTTTGATTTACTTATTTGGAATGAAAGATCCGTCTAGTCGGTTGATAAAGTTTCGATTAATTCTAGAAGAATATGATTTTAAAATATGTTATGTGAAGGTAAAGACAATGTTGTGGCGGATGCACTGTCTAGAATTTGTATAACGTCGAGTGAGTTAAAGAATATGAAAGAACAAGTCTTAGCTGTGACAACTAGAGCGCAAAAGAGAAGAATGGAAGAGGATGTAAACAGGAAAGGGGTTGTGATTAATAATGACACTGACGGGTGGCCTGATCAACCACGAGTCGTGGAATTATTAAGACAACCGTATGATTCTATTGAAATGAAACTTGTGAAAGGAGATATTATAAAGGATTTAAAAAGAGACTTAGTCAAGGAAGAACGAGATTGTTTTAATTTTGTGCCAAGCAAAATGCTATTGTATAAACCTTGAATTTAGATTGCTCTTCTCATGAGCCGAATTTGCAACTAAATTAAAAGAGTTTTGTGAGATAATAAAAGTAAAAGAACTATGCATAGTAAAAGATGATAAAATGAAGAATTTATAAAAGGTTTATGTAGTGAAATTAAGACATTAAATGAGTGGACCGGTCCTCGAATATGTGTTCTGAAAGGAATTAAAAGAATTTACGACAATAAAGAAAAACAATTCATTTTGAATGATTATCATTTGCTACCTACCAGTGGGCATGCTGGAATGAATAGGATGGCTAATAACATAAAAAGGAGATATTATTGGCCAGGATTAGATGCCGATGTTCGAAAATTTATAAGTGAATGTAAAATGTGTCAGAAAATGAAATATAGTAGGTATACCAAACAACCAATGACTATAACTACCACGGCGTCGACTGCGTTTGAGAAAGTTTTTCTTGATCTTGTGGGTCCCTTGGACAAGGATGAGTACGGTAATTGCTATATTTTAACGCTCCAATGTGAATTAACAAAATATATAGAGGCATACCCATTACCCAATAAAGAAACACTTACTGTGGCAAAAGCTTTTGTAAATAATTTTATCCTAAGATTCGGTATACCTAGTTCCTTAGCTACTGATAGGGAACTGAATTTGTTTCTCAAGTGATGGAACAGGTGTAGCTTATTAAATATAGAAAAGTTGACGTCAACTGCATATCACCATCAATCAATTGGTTCGCTTGAGATTGCTCATAAGCATTTAGGTCATTTTAAGAACTTATAGCACCAATATGGGCTATTCATGGTCTCATTGGATTCCATTCTGGTGTTTTAGTTATAATACTTGTGTAAACACTCAAACAAAATACACACCATTCGAACTTGTATTTGGCAGGCCATGTCGTTTGCCTAATAATTTGAAACAAGACGTGGTGGAACCACTTTATAATTCTGATAATTATTGTTTAGATTTAAAATATAAGTTACAGGTAGCTTTAAGAGATGCAAGACATAATTTAATAGCTTGTAAAGAAATAAGAAAAACAAATATGATAAAACATGTAATCCTGTATTCTATGATAAGGATGAACTTATTTTAATTAAAATGAATGTGCTCGTAAATTAGATTGTATTTTTGATGGACCTTTAAAGTCTTAGAAGATTTAGGAACAAATGTTAAGATTTTTAGAAATAATAAAGTAGATATAGTGCATAAGGATAGAACAAAAGGTTCGTTGAGTAAGCAATGTTTTAAAAAAATATTTTATAAAATATTAGTTTGTGCTTATGTATTAAGTATGCTGAACTTTTTTTCTCTTTTTTATCCACCCCGAGGTGAAGTAGTATTACAGTGCTAGTATATAAGTTAAGTTACTGATTTATGTAGAGTCAGTCATGAATAAACTTCTTGATCAAGCGCTCGTGTTTAATTCAACCTCGTAATATTACAATCTAGGACAAGTTTGTCTGGGTCAGGTCGGTTTCGAGTTTATATCACTTGCTTTAACAAATAATGACTTATTTTAAAACAAACACGCCAACTTCATAAATGTATAGTGACGGGAGGGGTAATATACCAAGTCTTTTAAATAGCGGTTTACAGGATTCGCCTGGCGATATCCCACATAATACACGAATACATTTTTTTGGGCAACGAATGCTCTATTTCGGTCAGTACCATTACCCCATATTATAAGTCCATAGCGTAAAATAGACACTACGTATGCGTGGTACGTTGCAATTGCCGTTTTAATATTTGTAATGTTTTAGACGTGTTTAAGGGCATATACAAATGTATTAATTCTACTGCATACGTTATCTATTTGTGCTTGTGATTGGATTATGATGTTATGATTGGAATTGATAGATTTATTAAATTGTATATAATGGGATTTATCTAGATTAATTTTCAAATTATTTATGTCAAGCCATTCTATTAGTGTGTCAATTGTATTATTAATGTAAAAAATCAAAAAAAATAATAATCAAAAAATGCTTTATTTCTGTAACATACCAGGTTTACCAACACATTTTGATAACATTCCTTTTAAGTATATAAATACCTGTATGAGGAAGTTATCGCTCTTCCATATTTTATGACTACAAGGTAAGTAATTAGTTAAAAATAAAAAGTGGAGCATTTGTGATTACTATAGAATCAGTCTTGTGTGTGTGTGCGTGCGTGCGTGCGTGCGTGCGTGCGTGCGTGCGTGCGTGCGTGCGTGCGTGCGTGCGTGCGTGCGTGCGAGCGTGCGTGCGTGCGTGCGTGCGTGCGTGCGTGCGTGCGAGCGTGCGTGCGTGAGTGCGTGCGTGCGTGCGTGCGTGCGTGCGTGCGTGCGTGCGTGCGAGCGTGCGTGCGTGAGTGCGTGCGTGCGTGCGTGCGTGCGTGCGTGCGCGTGCGTGCGTGTGCGTGCGTGCGTGCGTGCGTGCGTGTGTGTGTGTGTGTGGTGTGGGTGTGGGTGTGGGTGTGTGTGGATGTGTGGGTGTGTGGGTGTGGTGTGGGTGTGGGTGGGTGTGTGTGTGTGTGTGTGTGTGTGTGTGTGTGTGTGTGTGTGTGTGTGTGGTGGGTGGGTGTGTGTGGGTGTGGTGTGTGGGTGGGTGTGTGTGTGGTGTGTGGTGTGGGTGTGTGGTGTGTGGTGTGTGTGTGGTGTGTGTGTGTGTGGTGTGGGTGTGGTGTGTGGTGTGTGTGTGTGTGTGGGTGTGGGTGTGGTGGTGTGTGTGGGTGTGGGTGTGGGTGTGGTGTGTGTGTGTGTGTGTGATGTGTGTGTGTGCGTTCGTGCGTGCGTGCGTGCGTGCGTGCGTGCGTGCGTGCGTGCGTGCGTGCATGCGTGCGTGCTTGTGTGAATGTGTATTATGTGTCGCGTCATTGCTTGCGTAATATGTGTGTGTGTAAATGAAATATTGTGTCTGTTCTGCAGCAAATCAGAAATTATTTCAAGCCAATTTTTAAGTTATTTGAATTTAAATAGGTATTTCAATTCAAATAAGGTAGCTGAGGGATTTTAACCATTGGGTGAGAGTTTTTTTACAGTCATAATAGTTGAAGTGGTCTATTTTTATTGTTTTATTAACTTTGTTATAAAGCTTAACTGACATTTTGAGATATTGTTTAGCTGCAAAAGCTGTTTTCACCTTAGTGGTGGCAACGACTATGTCTTTCCTCCTTTTAGTCAGTATTACAGGATCATACGGTAAAGATTTATGTAGCTTAAGTATGCAATTGAGAATGTATAGCTGCCTTACTGTCAACAAGTCACTATAAGTGTATTATGTATTAGTTGGGAATCGATAGTGTAGGAAATGCATAACCTTTAGCAGAGATCTTTGGGTTCTTCCACTTCCAGAAACTTTATTTTAGTTGCTCCACCCCATACAAGAATACAGTAAGACAATACTGATTGTACCAACGCAATATAGACACTTGTTAACAATGTCTTGTTAGCGACATGTCTAGGTTTTTTAAATATCCACGTTAGTTTTCTAATCCTACACATAAGTTTATCTAAATGTGGATGCCATGACAAGCGCTGATCAAGAACCACTCCCAGATATCTAGCAACCACAACTTTCTCAATTGATTGGCATGCACATGATAAACTTTTTCGATTTCCACAATTGTGTATCCTTAATAAAAAGTCATCACTAGGTTGTGTTCTTTTATCAATTGTAAAGCACATAAAATTTGTTTTACTAACGTTAAGGGTAAGAAGATTTGAGTTTAACCACTGGGCAATTATTTCTAGTCCCTTTTCCGCGATTCTTTGGACTTCATTCCATGTTTCACCAGAGAATACTATAGCTGTATCGTCTGCGTAAGAAAAGATTTTGGCATTTGCGATTTTAAGGTTACACAGATCGTTGATGTATATCAAGAAAAGCGATGGTCCTAGCACACTTCCCTGTGGTACGCCATAAGATGTGTCTGCTAGCGTGCTTGTAAAATCACCCAGTTTTACCTGTTGTTTCCTATTTTGGAGATAGCTTGTAAGTAACGCTAGAGAGGCATCTCTAATGCCATATCTCTCAAGTCTATGCACAAGAATGGGGACAGAGACAGTATCAAATGCTTTTTTAAGGTCCAGGAATACTGTAAGGCATTTACGACCATTATCAACATTTTTGACTATTAGATTTGTGAGAGCAGTAACTGCATCTTCGGTTGATATTCCACGTCTAAAGCCAAACCAATTAGTCTAGTGCATATCAGTTTTTCCAAGACCTTCGAAATAGACGTTAAAACTGATATAGGACGATAATTGCTCACACTATCTCTGTCACCACTCTTGTACACTGGAGTTATTATTACTCGTTTTAGAGCATCAGGAAATATTCCTTGTTGGAAACAAAGATTGGCTAGGTGGCAGATAATTGGTACAAGCACATAATGAGCCATCTTCAAGAACTTAGGAGGAATTTTATCCCACCCAGGGGCGCTATCTGTCTTAAGACTCATAATAACAGAAAGGACTTCTTGATTGTCAGTTTCTAGCAAGACACAAGAGGTAAGTTGTCGAGTAGAAGATGGATTGTGTCTACAGAGATTACTGTTTGTGATGCCAATAGAACAAGGTTGGGTTGCCTGGTCAATGATTATTTCGTTAGCTAATTCGGTACCAATGTTAGCAAAGAAGTTGTTGACTAAATTAATTGACTCGTGAGGATTTTAAGTTTAACAAGTTGCTATCAGTGCTTTTACTCGGCTTAAAGTTAGCTATTTTGTTGATACACTGCCATAAAGATTTAGAGTTATTTTTAGTTTTATCGAGTTGTTCTCGTTCGTATCTCCGTTTTAGCTTTTTAATTAAATTGTTTATATAATTTCGGTATCTTCTGTAGGTTATTTTAAGTGTTTCATTTTCTGGGTCTAGACGAAGGTTTTCCTGCATCTTATTTCGGTTATTAATGCACCGTACAATGCCTTCTGTGATCCAAGGCTTACTGATACGCTTATTTCTATTAACATTCATAGT
This sequence comes from Parnassius orleans, assembly GCA_029286625.1. Classification (NCBI taxonomy): domain Eukaryota; kingdom Metazoa; phylum Arthropoda; class Insecta; order Lepidoptera; family Papilionidae; genus Parnassius; species Parnassius orleans. Next base: position 675,787 of record JAGSMP010000102.1, on the reverse strand, counting down.
TTTTGTGTTAGAATCTAGGGATTCTTGTATGTAAGTAATCCTTATCACATACTTCATTCGGATCATTGCAGTCCAGTAATAAAGTTAAGTTTTTAAATTGTAATGTATTTACTGCCTCTTCAAAATTAACAATCGTTTTAGTTTTCATGTATATATTTTTTGAGTTTATTTTAATAGAAAGTTTTAACAAGAGTAGACAATGATCTGTGACAGTAGTATTAAGAGCTGCTATAAATGCCGAAAATTTGTGATCGTCGAGTTTTACCATGAAATGATCAAGACAGTTCGATAACCTTGTCGGAAATAAGTGTCCGGGAAGAAAACGATGCGTCGATAACATGTTTAGGTAATTAAGGCGGTTGTTACGCTCTTGAGCTTTTTCAGTTTCTGTTACTATTAAATTTATATTAATGTCTCCAGTTAATATAATATTTTTATTAGATTTTAAGGTAGATAAGTGTGTGTTCAGTGAGTTAATGAACATGTCGGCATTAGTGTTTGATGGAGAGCGATATATGCCTATAATAATAACATTGTTAAAAGCAATCTATATACACGATGCATGTTGGAGACTGATTTCCGACACTTTAGGTTTATGTATCCCTTTTACGTACGCTACTACACCGTCGCTCTGATTAATATGTAAAGTTGTGGCAAATGAATTATAATTTGCTAAACAAGGCATATGTTTATTAGTGTTAAGTCGGTATTCGGTTAAGATTAGTACGTCTGTCTCAAAGTCCAATTGTGTCAGCGTTATTTGCAGGTCATCCAGATTACTGTATACACTTCGGATGTTTTGTGTAAGAATTGTTAGATCCGAGTGCCATGTTTGAGCATATTGTGATAGTTCTGTTATATCCCAATTAATGGACCGTGCACTATTTAAGTTGTCTATTTCTTCCAAATTTTTGATTGTACTATTCATTATTAGATTGTTTAGATATAAATAAAAGGATTAATCCTATACCGTGGTTGCATGTTCCATAGACGTCGGTCGGCACTCTCAATAAATTCCTTTCAATAAAAACATTAAGATTTGCGATCAGTACAATTAAAACAAGCGAGTAAGTATGATATTTGGCATGAATAATTTCTGTGAGTATGTGTGTGTATGTGTAAGTGAAAAGTATACTAGTTAAATATTTAACAGCTTCGATTTGATTGCAAGCAAGGATACATATTAAATAATAAATAGAACCAAAGATTGTATTAAAGTCAAGTAAGTCTAGTCATGCTCCCTGTAGAAGATGGTGTACTTGAGATTCGTTCTTGATGAGTATTATTGGAGTATTTTCTTCTTTTCTAACATATACTTTTCCAAACCTAGTCCAACAGAGTTTATAAGCTTTTGTCTTGGCTAAGTCTCTTGCTAAGAAGAATAAGCGGGATCCCTTAGCAGTAAGCTGTTCTGAGATAAATATGGGAGTGTTTTCACTTGTAGTACAGCCCAGATGTTTAGCGCATAGCTTTTCTTTGCGTTTGACATTATGTGATTTGCACATTTTAAGGAAATCATTTTACAAGAGCGTTGATGAAGTTTCTACTATTATTGGCGTATTCCTTACATCATTTCTCGAGCTCTTTACCCTGTAGATGTCTTTTATGTCTGATTTTAAAAAAGTACAGCCAATGTTTTTGGAGAGGGTAGTTAGCATATTTATTAAGACATTTTTAATTTCAAGATTATTCTTTCTACTGTTTCTTTGCAATTCCTCCACCTTGTCCTCCAACATTGTAATGTGCTCTTGATCTTTTTTAGCTTGTTTTTCAAATTGTTCAGTTTTATTTTTCAGCTCTATGTTTTGGCTAGTCAAAAAAGTTATAGAGCTCTCAATATTTAGATTTGTCTGTTGAATGGCCTCCAATGTAGGGGTAATTGATTTTAAATTATTATGTGTTATCATCATAGATTGCATCATAGATCGGATTTCTTCCCTGAACAATTCCATTTCCTCCGCACAGTCACACTCTCTTTTTCGCTTAACTTGGCGCTGAGATACGAAGTTAGGCGGAGTGACTTCATAACTTGATTTACCAATGTCGTTTAAGTTAGACTCGGAAAAAGATTTGTCCGTCGTCGCTTTCATTGTACCAGGGTAGTATGAATATCGAAGAGGTGACCCGCTGCTAACTACTCAATGTATGCGAGATAACAAGTTCTATCGCACGCAGCAATGGATGCGCAACAATTCCAGCTCCGCGCGCTATAGGCCCGTGTAGTAATGTGTAATGTATGAGTCAGTCCAATTAGCAGTAAGTAGGCGTAACTAGTTTGACGAGCAGGCCTACGCGCGCGTCATCTACGAGCTGCGCATTGTGAAGTACCAGGGTAACAGAAATTTAGAAGTACTCACGAACATAGGCGCGCGCGTTGACAATTTGCTCCTCAAGGCTTATGCAGTCCTATTATTACACGTTGATTTAATTTTGCATAAATTCACACACTTTTTAAATAAAATTTCGTAGCGGATACTGGAACACGTTCACTTTATTTGGCGGTCCGAGGGAAGAGGATGTCATCTTCATTATTTCTAATTGTATTTTTTTTTACATGTCACAATAATTGAAATGTCATCAGCATACTGAATACATTTATGATTTGTAATGTCAACAATGTCATTAATATATAATAGGAAAAGAATCGGTCCTAATACACTTCCTTGCGGAACGCCGAATTTATTATATTTATATCCAGATGAATAAGATGTCAAGTTATTGTTTTTATCTATTTTATGAGTGATAACACATTGTTATCTGCCATTTAAATATGACGATAACCATTGAAGTAGCTCCCAATTGTCTCTAATTTTTGCAATAATATATCATGTGAAACGAAATCAAAGGCCTTTGAGAGGTCAAAGAATAATCCTGTTGTCAATTGTCTATTGTTTATGTAACTAAGTATTGTTTTTACTAAAGAAAACATGGCAAATGAGATCAATTTGTGTTTTTGAAACCCGTATTGTTCGTTTTTAATAATCTGGTATTCATCACAGTAATCAACTATTATTTTATAAATACATTTTCAAAAATTTTGGCCAGAATAGATATCAAGGTGATTGGAACATAATTTTGAATATCATTCTTTCTCCTTTTTAACTAAAGGTTTTATAATTGACAACTTTAGTGCTTCTGGAAATTTGCTGATGAGAATGATAAATTAGTAAGATATGTCAAAATTTTGGTTACATTATTAGCACATGATTTTAAAATTTTCTTGTTAATTTCAAACATATTATAACATTAAATCTAAAGTTCAGGACACAAAGTTGCGTTTTAATTTTATATGAGCTACACAACTATTTTACTAAAAGGTACACGGGCTAACAAGAGCAAAACAGATTTTATATTGAAAGTACGTCTCAGCTTTCAAATACACTCCGTTGCGTTAATAGGAACCATTTTGAGAGAGTACATGTCAAGTAAATATTTATTTATTAGTTTTTTTCCCGTGGTATTCGCGTAAAATAAAGAATTCATAATAAAGAACCTTTTGCGATATTAAAGAGAAAAAGAAAATCACGGTTACTATTATTTTAAGGATGAAATAACAAGGTAAGAGAAATACAATGATATGGAATGCGAAAGCTGTGATATATTATCTCATTTATGCAATGAGATTAAATGACGAGTACAGCATTATGAGCACTCAAAAATGTAATTTTCAAACATATACCAGGGTTAATAAAAATTATACAGATGCCAAAAGCATTATCTGTGTATTTATGCATGTGAATTGATTACATTTTGGTGGAGGTTGCACTAAATCATAGTCTGCGTAAGTATTTCATTTATTAATGTAGTCTTGCAAAATTACTATTACAGAGTTATGATAATCTTTGTTAAGAATACCATCAAAATTGAACCGCCTCCAAGAACTCATTGTGTGAACAGATATATATTATTTGTTATTATGGGTGACAACCGCAGTTTTTTATTTTTATTCAGTTGTTATCAGGAAGATGATGCTGCCCAACTTCTTGTTCATTTTCACTACGTCGCCTTTAATGTCGAGCGCGGGATTATATGGGGTAGTAGATGATATTACACCGCCAGTGCACGACCAACTTGGCTGGGCTGCGTTCGGAAAACTATGACAAATCTGCTTACCGATATTCCTCAGAGCCTTAAGACGAAAGTGTACAACCAATGCGTGTTGTACCTTCACTGCTGGCTTTATGAAGAAGCTCAAAACCATACAGCGTGTAGTGAGAGAGAGGAAGATATAAAATTCGTGAATCTGTATATATCCACAGCAGAACTAGAGTAACTGACATAGCCCAGCGATTGAGTAAGCTGAATTAGCAATGGGCCTATCACATAGAAGAAACGAACATCGAGATGAAAGTTTTTCCAGTGGCAGCCTCGTACTAGCAAGCGCAGAGTTGGCCGACCCCCATTAGATGGAGTGACGGTCTGATGAAATAATCGATGGATGCATGTGGCTCAGGACCGTACTTTGTGGCAATATATGGAGGAGGTCTGTGTTCAGCAGTGGACTTGTGATAGTATGTAGTGATAGTGATAGTGATAACTACTTTGGAGGCCGTGTAAGAAAACATGACTCTTTATGATGAACTCTTTCTTCCAGAAGCGGCCCCACAGGAAGTGAACCTGGTCGAGCCCCGACGGTTCGACAAAAAATGAGATTGACTTCATTATGATGACTAGACGGCAACTGTTCAGTGATGTCTCAGTGATCGCGAGGTTGAAAACTGGTAGCGATCACCGAATGGTTAGAGGCACACTGAACCTAAACGTTAACTTGGTGAGCTGTCGTCTAATGAAGTCAACGCTCCGTCCCCCTCGTGCTCTAATCCAAAGTCCCAAAACCTTTCAGCTCGAATTACAAAACCGTTTTCAGTGCCTAGAAGATTGCAATGCAGTGGACGATATGAATGACAAGCTCGTGAAAACTATCCATGCGGTCGGAGCTAAGTTTTGCAAGACCCGCCGCAGAAGAACACAAAACTCTCCGATTACACTCTTAATGTCATGGCTGTTAGACGGGAAATTAAGCTGCAGTTTTCAGTAGATTTGACAGCATACAGGCAAATGAACAGACAGATCTCCAAATGCATGCGGCGGGACTTACGCAACTTTAATACTGCTCGTATTGAAGACGCGATCGAGCGGGACCAGGGTACACATCATCGTTGGAGCTACACACAAGTGTGAGTAACGATCCAAGAGCAAGTCTTATCCGACACTATTCCGATGATATCCCGGACGTCAGTCTGAGCGAGATTAGAATGGCTCTCCAGCACCTTAAAAACGGCAAGTCCCCGGGCGAGGATGGAATTATAGCGGAGCTTCTGAAAGCGGGTGGAAAACCTTACTACTTGAAGTCCTTAAGAAGCTCTTTAATTCCGTCCTCCTTGGTGGGACTACTCCGAGGCGTGGAGCAGAAGTGCGGTGGTCTTGTTCTTCAAGAAAGGCGACAATGCTCTCTTTAAGAACTACAGACCGATTTCTCTTCTGAGCCGCGTCAACGTGCTGTTTTCGAGAGTCATTACGAATTGTCTCGCACGCAGATTTGACGACTTCCAGCCTCCCGAACAAGCCAGTTTCCGAACAGGTTTTAGCACCATAGACCACATACATGCCCTTCGGAAAATGGTACAGAAGACCGAGGAGTACAATTTGCCACTATGTCTTGCGTATGTGGACAATGAGAAATCCTTTGATTCCGTCGAAATTTGAGCGGTGCTGCAGTCCCTTCAGCGGTGCCAAGTTGACTGTCGGTATATCGAAGTGCTGAAATGTTTGTACAGTAGGGCTACGATGGCTATCCGAGTAAAGAACCAGAGTACGAAACCTATCCAACTGCAGAGAGATGTAAGACAGGGTGACATTATATCCCCGAAACTCTTTACCGCTGCATTGGAAGACGTTTTCAAGCTACTGGACTGAAAAGGATACGGCATTAACAACAATGGCGAGTACATCACTCACCTTCGATTTGCCGACGATAAATTCCTTATGGCGGAATCGCTGGAGGACCTAAACACTATGCTCAATGATCTCAATTGTGCCTCCTAACGGATAGGTTATAGATGATCTTTGCTTTGTCCATAGGATGAACATGGACAAAGTAAAGATCATATATAACGTCCATGTCACACCTATGTCGGTAGTTGTTGGGAGCACTAAGCTCGAAGTTCTTGACGAGTATGTTTACCTGGGACAAATAGTCCGAGTAGGTAAGCCCAACTTCGACCGAGAGGTCAATCGACGGATTCAACTCGGCTGGGCAGCGTTCGGGAAATTACGGCACATCGTCTCGTCAGGTATACCTCAAAACTTGAAAACGAGACTGTACAACCAGTGCGTGTTGCCAGTGATGACTTATGGAACTGAGACGAGGTCTTTCACAGCTGGCCGTATGAGCAATCTCAAGGTCGCTCAGCGAGCTATGGAGAGGGCTATGATCGGAGTTTGTCTGCGTGATAAACTTCGAAATGAGGATATCCGCAGTATAACTGGAGTGACCGACATAGCCCTACGGATTGGTAAGCTGAAGTGGCAATGGGTCGGCCATATAGCTCGAAGAACCGGTAACCGATGGGAAAAAAATGTTAACGAGTGGCAGCTTTGTACCGGTAGGCGAAGTGTAGGGCGACCCCCACTAGATGGAGTGACGACCTGGATAGACATGCAGGAATTCGATGGATGCTGGTGGCTCAGGACCGTGCTTTGTGGCATTTCTTGGGGGAGGCCTATGTTCAACTGTGGACTTGTGAAGGGCTGTAATGATGAATGATGAAGTAGCTATAAGTAATTTAAAAAAATCCGTTTTTTAAAATTACTTATAGCTCCATTCTCGATTTCTCCATTATCGATCTTGATTTGACCTCGTTTTGAGCTACTCGTTGAAATGAATACGGGCGTTGGGAGACTACAGTATAGTATATTGTTCTGTTTTAATTAAGACTGATGCGCTAAAAAGGAGTGAATTATTATGAAAGCTGTACGGATAGTATTTCAGGGCTTTTTATAAATTAAGTTAGGAACAAATAATCATTATTATATAACATGAAAGAAAAAGATTAGGTTATGTAAAAAATATATAATACGTATGTACCAATATATTTGTAGCATACAGTAATTTATATTAATGCGTTCTGACCATGCATTCAACTTTCGTATACGGTCGAAAGTAATCACCTTCGCCCGACATGTTATAGTACTCATAAACACAGAAGCCGTAATTTATATTCCATTTGCCTCGATATAAAGTTAAATAAATAAGAGGCAGGCATAGATGCATTCAGTGGACGCAATCATAACACATTGAGGTTAGAAAATCATAGACTGCTGACTTCCCGGAGCGTCGTGAACATGTTCAAGATCATTCCCGCCATTACATCAGATTTAATAAACCACAAATATTCTCGCAAAAAAAAACCGATTCCTACAGATTATATAGGGATGAAAAAAAAAATCAGGTTTCAATAGAAAATATGGTAGGATCCTATTATATGCTTGGGATCCTATAATTAATAAAATTAAATCCAAACCTAGGCATACCACTGCAAGATTTCAAGACACTGTAAATACGTTTTCCGAAGATCGGTATTCAAAAGGTAGCCCAGGATACTTATAAAATCAACGAAATGAATCACAAACGAAAGGATTGCAGCAACGAAGGAGTCCACCAATTAAGCTGTGTAGTACTTGTGCTGCCCTTATTCTGTAAAAAAATTTGCTCACAGTCCGCGTGATGGTAAGTGGATGCGATAGTCGATAGACACCTACAGCTATCTTCAATTGAGAATTAAAATGCAGATGCTTTGTCACCCCTGACGATCAAAATGGAATGTCTCGTTTCCAGTAAAAACGGACTCCGCTTCTCTACACTCACCATACGAAACATAGCAGCTATTTAACGCCGGTATTCTGTGAGAGTGTAGTTTTTCTCCGGTCTAGCCGACCTATACTTGCAACAACCATAAAACAGCTGCAGCATGACTCTACCACATACAGAAAGGTTTTTCTGGCATTTACCATAGTCGACACGACACCCACGGGACGAAATGGGATGGTGGGTATTCTGACACCGCAACTACACGGCAATTTTATTTCTTGGCTCATTTATTTCTTTGATTCATAATAAAGCGAACTTGACGAAGGTTATTAAAAAACGACGACAAAAAATAAACTGGGGCAGAAAGTTTTGTTTGATCTGTGGAATAAACATGACAATGAATTTGTTGGCGTACGAAATTGAGTACTTTTTATTATTTTTTACGTCTCCGCTTAGGGGTTAAACGATAAATCCAATTAGATTAGTCAGCGTTCAAAAATACGAAATATTTATTTATTTATTTAACTTCACATACAATGAAATGTATATAGGCGGACTTAATGCCTGTGGCATTATCTACTATTCTACCTTAGAGTAGTGCAGAGATAAAAGAAGTAGGTTTAGAAGTCTATATACAAACGTATAACTGAATACATATATATACACACACACACACACACACACACACACATATATATATATATATATATATATATAAATACATAAATCTAAACAAATATATATAATATATATATGTACATATACAAATATATATTAAACATAAAGTTAACTAAGAATGTTGAGTTGATTCTGCCATTTTCAAGTAGTTTTCAAACTTTGGATTTAAACAAAAACCGGCTTTCGGCCCTCCTGATTACGGGAGGAAGAGCGTTCCAAAGAAGAACAGATTAGACAAAGAACGAGGATTGGACAAAGTCAGTTCTCTAAGGAGGGCACTGAAGCAGAAGGTTATTCCCGTTAGGTTATCCCGATAAATATGAGATAGGCACGGTGTGCTGTCTAATATTTATCGGGAAAATATCACCGAGCACCGAAACAAACTTGTGTCTGAAGTCGAGTCTTTGTTGCACAAAGTCTCGGATTGGGGACGACTAAATCTAGTCCAGTTCAATCCCCAGATGACACAAGTTTGCGCGTTTACCGCTAAAAAGAACCCCTTTAAACTCTTCACCTTCAAAGCACTCCCCTTGTTGCCACAGCCAGTATCGGAATCCTCGGCGTCGACATATCAAATGTAGAAGTAGAACGGATATTTCCATCATGGTTGGAGCTAAGATACTGAAAATGAGGAGTTAAATAAGATGGAGAATGAGAAGACATCAGGATAGAATAAAGAGTAGTGAGTGCACGTAGACTACGGCGCTGACGAATGGGAAGCCAGTTAATTTGAGAGCGATAAGTAGACACATGAAAGTATGAACTTTCGAAGATAAAAAATGAATCGAATCCAGTTATTAAGAAGACGGTGATATTTGTTCAAGAGTTCGGCATTCAGGTCGAAATAACACACATCACTATAGTCAAAAGGGGGAAAAATTAAGGTCTGCACAATAATAGTTTTGGTCCTGGACGGGAGAAAGTTTTTCAGGCGGTAGAGAGCATGCAAAATACCTGTGACTTTCTGACAAACATTCATCACTTAAGTTTGCCAGCTCATAGTGGAATCGAAGTGTACTCCAAGGTCCTTCACGGTAGTACTCATTTCCAAAATATGACCTGATATAAAGCTGTAGAATCCAGTCTCTTTATAATCTGATGGCTACCTACTATCATAGCCTGGCATTTGGATGGGTTAACTTTGAGGCCAAACCTGTCAGACCAGTTCTTTATATACTCTAGATACCTATTAACTGAGTCAATTGCTGTAGATACACAATCGACCCTCGCCTGTGAGTACAACTGCAGGTCATCAGCATACAAATTATACGCACTGAAGATTTGGGGTAGTGAGATTTATAAATATTGATAATAACAACGGAGATAAAATACCGCCTTGAGGAACACCAGCAATCAAATCGCACCAACTCGACGAAAACTCGTCAATGCGAACTGACTGCTGGCGGCCTCGAATATAAGATGAGGACCATTACAAAGCCTTAGATGAGATCATAAAAGTTTTTTTTTATAGAAGAGGGAGCAAACGAGCATGCGGCTCACCTGATGGTAAGTGAATACCACCGCCCATGAACAACCGCAACACCAGTGGAATTGCAGGTGCGTTTCCGGCCTTTTAGAAAGGAGTAAGCTCTTTTCTTGAAGGTCCCTAAGTCGTATCGGTCCGGAAAAATCTCCAGTAGTAAACAATTCCACAGAGAAGTTATACGAGGAAGAAAACTCCTAGTAAAACGCACAGTGGTGGACCGCCAAGCATCCAAATGATGAGGATGGTATCGTGAATAATGACCTGATGTGCGTTCGTGAAATTTGGCGACTGGAATTAATCCGAACAATTCCTCAGAGCACTTCCCGTGGTATATTCGATAGAAAATGCAAAGGGATGCAACATCCCTACGCAGCGCCAGTTAATCGAGCCGATCAGAAAGAACTCGGTCATCGTTGTTTCGAACCACTCTGCGCTGGATTCGGTCAAGTGGAAGGAGCTGGCGCTGGGGTGCCCCGGCCTAGAGATGAGAACTGTATTCCATGTGAAGCCGAATTTGCGCTTTGTAAAGTTGCAAGCGATGTGCCGGCATGAAATACTGTCTCACTCTGCTGAGCACGCCAAGCTTTTTAGAGGCCAGTTTGGCCTTCCCTTCCAAGTGACCACGAAACTGCTTGCTATTCGATATGTCGACGGCGACGATTTCGATGCTAGCTGAGGCAGCAAGGGGAGTGCCTTGAAACTGAGGAGATACCACAAAGGGGTTCTTTTTAGCGGTAAACGCGCAAACTTGTGTCTTCTGGGGATTGAACTGGACTAAATTTAGTCGCCCCCAATCCAAGACTTTGTTTAGCAAGGACTCGACTTCAGACACAAGTTTGTCCCGGTACTCGGTGACATTTTCCTGAGAAATATTTGGCACGGCCGGTATATAAGGCATCATCAGTGCTGTCGTCTGCATAGCAATGAATGTTACCAGTTTGCAACATATCATTGATATGCAGGAGAAACAGCGTTGGTGATAGCACGCAGCCTTGTGGAACACCAGCGTTGATAGGCTTGCAATCAGAGCATGCACCGTCAACTACGACCTCGATGCTCCGATCAGCAAGGAAACTGGTGATCCATTTGCACAATTTCTCGGGAAGCCCATAGGAAGGGAGCTTCGAAAGAAGCGCTTTGTGCCAGACCCGATCGAAGGCCTTCGCTATGTCTAAACTAACGGCCAATGCTTCCCGCTTGGACTCTACTACCTCCGCCCATCTATGAATCATGTAGACCAGAAGATCACCAGCTGATCGACCCCGACGAAAACCGTACTGGCGGTCACTAATCAACTGGTGATCCTCAAGGCACCTCATGAGCTGGCAGCTTATAATGGATTCCATTATTTTGGAGAACAAGGAGGTGATGGCGATAGGCCTGTAGTTGAACGGGTCTGAGCGGTCGCCTTTTTTAGGGATCGGGTGGACCAAAGCTGTCTTCCATGAATTCGGGACTATGCCTTGGGAGTAGGAGTACACACGTCTTCAGCACAATGGGAACGACTCCGTCAGGCCCACTCGACTTGCTGACGTCCAGGGTAAGGAGTGTGTTGCGAACCGCGTGCTGTGTAAACCCCACATCCGGCATGGAGCACTCACACCGCGGGATTGTCGGCGGTGTGTTCCCCCGTCATCAAGAGTCGAGTTGGACGCAAAGAGAGAGCCTAACAGCTCGGCTTTCTCCTTTGTGGCATGGGCCAGTGAGTCGTCCTCTCTGTGAAGAGATGGAAGAGATGGCTGACAGAAGTTCCCTTGGACAGCCTTGGCGAGACACCAGAATGCACGGTTTCCCGAAGGAAGGCGAACTAGCTTCTCGCCAATTCTGCCGATGTGCTCAGACCTTGTCTTGGCATTGACTCTTTTGAAGGACCTGGAGGCGGAATTATACTTCTTTTTAAGAGCGCTGGTGTTTACATCCCGATACGTTGATGCGTCAGCCCAGGCACTCCTGCTTATAGCGTGATGCTATTTTACAGGAGCGACCAAACCATGGCTGGGATCTACCTCCGATGGGCACTACAGAGGATGGTATAAAAAGTTCCATACCCTGAAGTACCACATCAGCGACCGAATCAGCAAAAACGCTGGGATCGTCTGGCGAGAAGCAAATCCGCCCCCAAGGGTAGGATGTAAAAAAAGACCGCATCCTATCCCAATCGGCCGACCTATAGTGCCAAACACGGCGGCAGCCTGCAGAATGCAATCGCAACGTTAGAGTGAATGGCACTACACTCCGGACAAGACAATGGTCCGACGAGCCTAGAGGGACGTCGACGGAAACCTGATATCCGTCCAGATGAGAGGTCAGCAGAAGATCCAACAAGGAAGGTGCATGATCCTCCACATCTGGAATCCGCGTAGGCGAAGTAACTAGCTGTGTAAGACCATATGCCAAGGCAAAGTCATAAACAGATCTCCCCGCATGATCGGTTAAACGTGAACCGAGCCATTCGGCGTGGTGGGCGTTAAAATCGCCAAGGATCACGATCTCTGCGGGTGGGATCTGCTGTAGCAAGGAATCTGTAGCCATTTGGACGTGTTAAATGAAACTAATTTTTACGGATTATATCGCGTTTAATTTTAACTTTTTAATTCCCGACGTTTCGGGTGCTTTACAGCACCCATGGTCATGGGGGGACTGAGGTGTTTGACGTCCCGATGTCATAGTTAGCCCGGCTACCTTCAGTTTTTTTAATATTAATTTTTGGTTCGATCTACGCAGAATAAGCTTACAGTATCTTGAAGTCTAGCAGTGGTATACTTGGGTTTGGATTTAATTTTATTAATTATAGGATCCCAAGCAGATGGCAGCACCCATCCATCTTCTTTATTGAAATTAGGATTTTTTTTTAATTTTAATAGCCTCGCGAATCATCCTTGGTAGGAATCGGTGTTCTTTTGCGAGGATTTGTGGTCTATCAAATCTAATGTAATGGCGGGGACGATCTTGAACATGTTCACAAACTGCAGACTTCCCGATACGTCGGTGCTTCAAGTCAGCTATATGTTCTTTTACGCGAGTTTTTATAGATATTTTTATTTGTCCTATGTAAGAGAGACCACATTCACAATCCAGCTTGTACACTCCTGCATCTTGTAGGATTGTACAAGCTGGATTGTGAATTGTCTAGGATATAAATAATCATACGGCAACTGATATTGTCACAATTTATTCGAAATAGCATTTGACTTGATGGAGAGTACTACCTTTCTGATCTTATCCGTCGCTATTGGAGAGAAGTGAAAAGAAGCAATATTAGGACAAGGTAAACCCATTAAATGATTAACAGTTTAAAACTCGGTTTGGTGATCCAAAGGTGTATGTGACGAGAAATGACGGTTGATATCATCCAAACCTATGAAAATCAAAATGGTACGTTTTGCCAATATCCATGGTTCCAAGGAACTTCCAGACATCAGCGGAAGAAGAGGATATGATGTTGCTAAGAATATATCGGCGTTTTGCGTTGCGTATCATCTGGTTACACCGATTTCTTGCAGTTTTAAACAAGGACCAATTTTCCTCACACCACGATTTCCTATATTTATGAAAGGCTCGGTCTCTACGCCTCATTGTAATGCGAACCTCTGTCGTCATCCAAGGTGTAGGCAGCCGCTTCACCTTTACTTTTTTGATAGGAGCGTGTATATTATAAAGATCTATCAATACGCTATTAAATGCACTAACTTTTTCGTCCACTGTAGGAGCGGCCTTCACAATGTCCCAGTTGATTTTAAAGGCATCCTGACACAACTTCTCTTCATCCATGCGACCAAAACAACGCAAGTGTAGGATTTTAGGTTTGGGAGGTTTGAGAATATATGACAGGAAAATGAGGTCAGGATGAGAGAAATAGAAAAAGAGACAAGAGTGGGGTGGTGAGCATTAAATCGAGCCAGGTATCCTCAATGTCGGGATTGTGGTGAGTGGCTTGTAAAGGTAGGACATGGAGGCAAACCGACTCGATTATTTGAAAGAGCTTAAAGGAACGGGACAAGTGGGGAGCCAGGAGATTGGTATTAAAATCACCCATGATGATGTGATGAGAATATTTCGACCCTAAAGATTCCAGAGTTGTTTCGAGACTGGAGAAGTAATCGACAGAAGGGGGACAATATACATCACCAAGAACAGTTTTAGCTCCCTACACTCATACTTCAAGAAAAAGAAATTCAGCAGATGCGGAGTAAAAGGGCAAGGACGAAGCTAGAAGTTAAAAAGAGAAGTCACTGCGTAGGTATAAAGCAACACCAGCCCCTCTTTTATCGACCCGATCATTACGTATTAAAGTGAAACCAGAGTGGGGGTAAGTGGTTAAAAGAAGATGGGGCTGTAAGCAACTCTCCGAAATCAGGATGGCATGAATGTTCGCTTTAGAAACAGCTTCAATCAAGTCACTGTAGTGGCTGGGTACATTTTGTGCGTGGCTATTTGCTAAATGTGTGTCATATACACATTTAGCAAAGAGCCCAGCGTATCAGTTATGGAGCAAAAACTATCGTCATTAGATAGTGTAACAGTTTCATTAGCAGAAAGAAAAGAATCATCATCAGTGTTCATAAAATGAATATAAATATATAAATATAATATATGATACAAAATATATATAAATAATTAAAAATATAAATATTATTATAAAACGTTTCAAAAGTACACTATTTTCTCTGCACCACCCGCCAGACATACGCACATGATATAACAGTTGACCCAAAATACTAGCATAATTAATTTAAAAATACTGCGAAGCATAATAACATTGAATAATTACTATAGAATGGAGTTAACAACAAAATGGAAGCGAAAAAAAATACAGACAAAATCATACATAAAGTTAATTATTCTGTGAGAGCGTAGTCTTTCCCCGGTCGACCCGACCCATTCGTGCTACAACTATACCACTAATATAGCAGCAGCATGGCTCTACCACGTAAAAAATTTCACGATTATTACTCCCACAGAATGCAGGAAAGCTAGAATAAAGATGTTACACATCAAAAACAGCAATCTAAGTACCTATACTACCTATTGCCGCCATATTTTTTGAAAGATCATGGAACTTTATACCGCTATTACATTATAATGTATATATGATCATTGATCATAGATGTGTTGTTACCTTAGCCTTATTTCCCTTATTGTAACGCTCACGATATAAGATCGAAAGTGCGCTCGTATACAGTGTAAGAGACAGAAACAATATTGTAGTAGCGACTACAACACTACACTATAAATACTTTTATAAGACTTTCAAAATTAATATCTTTCAGTAGATATTGTACGAGGATAGTACCATTTTTTATTTAAGATAATTTATTTTTTAAATGAACAGGAACGCCATAGATCGTGGAATAGGTCGACCGGGGAAACTACGTTAAAATACCGCTTCAAGTACACTACCTCACAAATGGCGTAGAAAATTTTCAACTTACGAATCTTCATTAATTAAAGAATTCTCAGAAATGATGTTAATGTGATAATGTTTCATGATTCATAGATGATCTACAATTTTTGTTTGATCAATTTTTATTATAAAACTTACCGTTTAACTAAAAAATGCAACGGACCCATTTTTGCGAAGTTTGACCTTGAATAAGTTTTTACAGATGTGGGATCGATGGGGTCTTTTGACATTTCATTTATAATGACATTTCCAATATTCGTAACAATGTTCAGCTCTATGCGAATTATTGTAACCTTGAATGTCTTTTTTTAACGGACTAAAGGGGCGACAAAGGGAAACTGAAACAGGAGATGGGCAGCAGCATCTTCCTGATGTTGATGTTGTCACATATAAAATACATAATACTGTAAACCCGCCCGCCAAGCGACGAGCCAATTTATGGAGGAGTCTACAGTGGACTTGTCATGCGCTTGTCATGTGTAGTGTGTGTGATCCCAAAATAAAATCCAAAACTCATGGGATCTAAGTACTCTAACAAGTCACTAAGTCTATTCTAGACATATTTTAATGTTATTTTATAAGTAATAAATACTCAGTGTCGGTAATAGGGCATATATATATATATTCTTTTCTAAATCTGCATAATTTATATAGTGAAGAGGGCAATAAACGTAGCACCTTTAATGGCTTTATTGAAAGCATAAAACAAAAGACGAGAAAATTATTACGTTATAAAATTGGTCAATTAGCTCGTTACAAGTTTTAACGGATTCAAAAATTAAAAGCTCTTTTGATTGATTTTAATATTTACGCTGGTTTTCTATAAATAAACTCTTTAGTTTTATGGTTTATAAAAATTCTGCATTATTATATAGTTTAATAAAAAAAGCAAACAAGATGCAAGAAGAGATACATTAGAACTACAAATAAGTTCAAAACCAAAATTTGATTATTTCTTATACTTTATTACCTATCCTTAACAAAACTCTTACTTAACATTGTCTTTCTTTGACAATAAAACGTATAAAATCAATATTTACTAACATAAAACTTTGCAACAAGTATTGCTATACTCTTAAAATCACATTTTACATTAACTTAAGTCTTTCTTAAGAAATTTTGTTGCATATTCCTGAAACATAGAAAATTTTATAGAAAAAATTAGAAGAAAAAGACGTTTATGGCACGACAAGCAATAGTTCGTAACACTGCGGATCATAACGCCCTTAACTTAAGTCCTAGTTTTGTTCCAACGCAGAAATTTGACATAACTATAATTTAAAATTAACTTTGAGTAAAAAGTAAAAGCCGACCTCAATAACTTAAAAGAATAAAATTATTTCACTATCTAAAGTCGGTGCTCTCATAATTTATAGAAGTAAAACCCCGCCTTCTGATATAAAATTATTTCATACTTTTTAGTACCTACTTTAAAGACGGCTTTTTACTTTATATTAAATATTTTTTTACTCTTTTGAGTGGACTACGGAATATTATAAGCTCAATTTGTCTAAAAAATTACATTAACAGTTTCATTCCCTATCTTACCATCCTTAGGAGTGGACATTATTCTTCAAACTTATATGTGACCACCCATGAAGTATAACGTATTTAAAAAAAAATCATCAAAAATGGGTTAACTAATGACGAAGATATCGCGTAACATACATACAAAAAGCCGTGTAGTGGCGGTGTAAGAATATCCACTACCCCATATCGTCCCGTTGGAGTCGCAAGAGGCGATAGAGAGAAACAAACCAGCGTCTTCCTAATAACAACTAAAACGTAAAAATAAATCTATTGCCACCATGCAAATAACTCCCCTATAAGGCAATCAATGGCCCTCCATTGAAATCATCATTGCAATCATCATTCATCGGATTCAAATCAGGTATATGTTCAGCAGTGGACTTTTGACAAGCTGTAACGGAACGGAATACACATACCTTTTTGAAGCCGGCTAAAAATTTTCCATGCGTAAATGAAACTACTAATCCTAAGGATTAGTAAGCTGAAGTGGCAATGGGCCGGCCATATAGCTCGAAGAACCGACAACCGATGGGGAAGAAAGGTTCTCGAGTGGCAGCCTCGTACCGGCAGGCGAAGTGTAGGGCGTCCCCCCACTAGATGGAGTGACGACCTGGTAAGACATGCAGGAAGTCAATGGATGCAGGTGGCTCGGGACCGTGCTTTGTGGCATTCTGTGGGGGAGGCCTATGTTCAGCAGTGGACTTGTGAAGGGCTGTAATGATGATGATGATGAAATGAAACTACTGAGAAATTATTTTGTTTCATTTATTGATGAAGAAAAATACATATTGTAATAAAAAAAAACCATTTAGTATAAATAATAACAGAAATTTATTATTTTTACATTTTGTTAAATTTTGCCATACCTAATTAATACATGGTAGAGCCACCAGCAAAGAATACCAGCGTGAAATAGCAGCATAAAGATCCTATGTTTCATATGTTGAATGACTAGAACCGGATACCCTTTTTCCTGGTTACAAGAAATTCTATCCCAAGGTTGACAACGCATCTGCACTTTGATTTTTAATTGAGATGTATGCAAGTGTCTTGAAGTGGACTGTACGCTCGTTTCTCACCTTTACTTGTATAAAAAAGTTTGATGATAAAATGTTAAGAGTAATACACCGACGTAATAAGAATTTCCACATAGAATCATGACACGTATCAGGGATTAAGCTAGATCTATTGCATATTGGAACTGTCCGGATAACAGAAACAGGCCGACAGTAAATAAGTTTTGACAGGAAATAATAAGATAGATACAATTTCGCGAGCTGATCATTATTTAAATAAAATCCTATCCAAACGCTGATAATGTGATTACCAATCGGTACCTTGTACTTTAAACGACTGTTGCAATTTAAAGCATGTGTATAGTTAACACCATCACTACTAAATTATTACGTTAAATATACGCTAAGTAATATGCCGTAGTTGAAAAAGGTTATCAAGTGGCAGCCTCGTACTGGCAAGCGCAGTGTTGGCCGACCCGCCATTAGATGGAGTGACGTCCTAATACAAACATACAAGAAGTCGGTAGATACAGGTGACTTAGGATCGTACTTTGTGGCAATGTATAGAGGAGTCCTATGATAAGCGGTGGATTTGGAGTGGATGATAGTGAGTGGTGGTGATGACGTGTAACGATGATAATTATTACGAGTATAACAGGACCCGCCTGCCAAGCGTGGCAACTGGAAACTATGGCAAATATCCCCCTATGAGGTAATCTGTTGAGGAGGCATATGCTTAGTGGAATTTTTATAGGGTGTAACGTTATTCGATTTTGCTATTATTGACTAGAACAGTCTTCGTTTTTAAACTAAATTACATTTTGCCGAGTTCGATCCCTGTCGGCACCAACTTGCCACGTGCATAAATTTAGGTGCTGATATTAAATACTTCGAAGACTTGTGTAGTCCAACACGCAATAGACGTTGAAGCACTAGACGGCGGACTAATTGCTGAACGAGTAAGTTCGAGGCCGTGTAAGAAGGTGAATCTTGGTTCCGCCGCGGCTTGCTTGAGGAGAAGAATATTTTATTTTAATAGGATAAGGGTGACAAACGAGCACACAGTCCGTATAGATGGTAAGTGGTTGCTGTAGCTCATAAAAATCTACATCTATGGTCAATTACAAATCAAAATGCAGATGCGTTGTCACCCGAGAGAACTAAAATGAAATACCTCGTTTCGAGGGTCTCCGGTTCTCTACACTCACCATACGAAACACAACAGCGTTAAGCAGCTATTTTACGCTAGCAATCTGTGAGCGCGTGGTCCTTTGGTTGTAGTTGCAGCAAGGTTCTATCACGCCTAAAAGAATAGGAAAAAAAGTTGTTCACTTCTGATGAGGGGCCGCAAAGAAGTATAACACGACGCTGGTCATGGCCCCGAATGTGTGCATAAGAGTCCTAGTGAACCTTGTCTATATAAAGGTGCACAAGTGGAGAACCAGTTCATAAATATCTCCAGAAACTATTTAATTTTGTCCTTTACGGCGATACATCACCAGAAGCGTGGAACCTAGGTATGATTGGCCCGCTCTTCTAGAAAGGTGACAGCAACCTTGAAAAACTACAGAACGATTTTCCTTCTGAGTAACGTCTAGATGCTGTTTTTGAGAATTTGGTTGCAAGTAGATTTGACAACTTCCAGCCCCCGTGCACAAGCCAACTTTCGAAAAGAATTATATGTACCTTAAATTATACTCGTATACATAATATTAAGATATGTATGCAAATTATACAACAACTTTTACAAAATACCGAAGATTACAAGCTGCTGCTTTCTCTTGCGTAAAAGGATGAAAATCATCATCCTGTGGGTATCGTAATAACGTCTAAAATTAAAAAACTGCGATTGCTTACCCGCTTTCCAAGCTTGGCAACTATAGCAAATATCCCCCCTACGAGGTAATCTTTGGGGGAGGCCTATGTTAAGCAGTGGACTTTAATAGGCTGGTAACTGTAAGTGGATGAAAAGCTTATGATTCCATTGAAATTTGGGTAGTGCTGTAGCCTTTGATGGTGTCAGATTATCTGTCGGTATGTCGAGAGTTGTAAAGTTATTGTAGACTTTATGTATGTATGTTGTCGGGTAAAGCTACGATGTCTACACAGCGTTCACAGGACAGCATTCGGAAAATCACGACACATCTTCTCATCCAGTTTTCTCAAAACAAAAGTATACAACAAGTGCGTTTCGCTAGTGACCTATAGATAGATCCGAGAGCTATAACGCTATAAACCTCCTAATACTGAAAGAAATATATTATATTATAATCTATTCTACTGTATGAATAACCTATCTAAATCTATATTTCATTTGATACAACTTATTCTTTTGTTTTATGGTGCATGAATTTATTTGAAATTAGAAAATAAAAAATTAATGTCTATTTTGTATGTTTAATGTTTCGTGTGCATTAGATCCGACTCCTGATAAAATGTCACTAATAAATTGTTATCATCGAGAACAAAGTAGCTGTTATTTTTGTCCAATGACAAAATAAATATTATGTTTATTAAACATTTAAAAGGAATATAGCTTGTTTTATTCCGTTACATCACAAAGAGAACGTTCACAAAAGAAAGGTTTTCTTTTAACTTCTTACGAAGAGACTTTCATGGTAATATAATTTAACGTATTGTACCCTTTCTTAAATTTAATATAATAATAAAGTAAGAAATTACCTCGTACATCGAAAATACGTCTGAGAAGGATATTAAAATTATAGTTTATACATAACGACTACTTTAATAACAAGAAGTTAGACAAAGCTTAATTTCTTGTTTCAATATCGAAATTAAATAACTGAATTTAATGAATGACGTTCTCTTAGAAAAATTTTACCGAAATCTATAACTATGTCTATAACTGTATCCTATTCATCTTTCGGCTTTGATATTCGCAAGTTCAATCAAGTATCCTCTTTTCATTTGCATGTGAAAGGCATCCCATTCGTCAACGCAGACACTGCAGAATTTATTTCACTTTTTTCAGTTACCACTATTACAATTATGTTATTCCTTGTGTGCAAGTCACGACCGACGACTCTTTTCTTTAAACTTCACTATTCTGGTTTCTTTTTTTTATGTTTGCGTGTTTAAGGAGAGCTCATTTTTTCTACACTATACAGGGTTAATTTTCATATACCAAAAGCTCTCAAACCGAAATTTCCTTTCTTTAAATCAAACAGCTTATGTTCTACGACTTTTTGTAACCTAACACTTTTCGAGACAACGTTGTTAATTCCTGTTTAAAGATTAGTTTTCGACTTTAATAGAAAACGATCGGCGGAATGCATGGAGTGAGGTGCTGACATGTATTCCATACAACTCGAGCGAGCGCAACTTAGTAACTAATAAAATAGCATAATAAATTGCATTATAAAATTGCAACTTACAAAATAGCTTGGGTATGTGATGACGCCACGCCACACGCCCTGCCAGACGTTCTCCACTAAAACCCTTCCCATAGATTTACGCTCGTGGCAAAAACTAGTGATTGTTATGCCTCACCCAACGTCCCACCCCGCTACAGCTTCTAGAAGATGACTTAAGCAAAGTTTTTATAGAGCATATTAATATTTATAAAACGTCCCATATTAAAACACCATGATTTATTTCTATTTTTATATTCAAAGCAGATCTCATCAAATTTAGCTAAGTGAAATATATGTTTTTTTATCATTCATTCATTACAACCTATCAGAGTCCACTGCTGAATATAAGTCTCCTCATTAATTGATCCATAAGTACGATATTTGACATAGTTGCCACGCTTGGCAGACGCAATGTCAACTGTAGTTCTTTTTTACAATATTTTATATTTGGTATTAGGAAGACGCTTTTTTTATTGGATGGTGTGACAAACGAGCACACAGTCCACCTGATGGTAAGTGGTTGCTATGACCCATAGACATCTACACCTATCCTCAATAAAGAATAAAAATGTAGATGCGTTGTCACCCATAAGGACTAAGATGGAATGCCTCTTTTCCAGTAAAAAGGGTCTCCGGTTCTCTAAACTCACCATACGAAACACAACAGTGTTAAGCTGAAATTTTACACTGGTATTATGTGAGAGCGTGGTCCTTCCCCGTATGAGCCGACCCATTCGTGCTACAATTATACTACTAATATAGCTGCAGCATGGCTCTACCACGTATATCTATCTTGATTTGTTTCCCTCTGTCGCATTTTTGGACACCCAGGGGATGATATGGGTTAGTGGAGATTCTCACACGGCCACACTTATATTTACGCGAACACTACACATTGAATAAAACTACGTTTACGTATTTTATCGCGTTTATTACTACATATTTTTAATTCCCGACGTTTCGGGCGCTTTGCACTTGGGACTGAGATGATGACGTCCCGATGTCAAAGTTAAACCGGAGTACCTTAAGCTTTTTAATTATTACTTTTAGTTCGATCTTCGCAGATGTAGGAGTGTACAAGCTTGATTGTGCTGTGGTCTCTCGTACATAAGGTAAAATTAGTTTTGTTCAACACTTACTACATAAATTAAATATTATTACATGATTTTGTACAACCAGTGCGTGTTGCCAGTGATGACTTATGGATCTGGACGTGGTCCTTTACTGCTGGCCGTATGAGGATGCTCAAAGTCGCTCAGCGAGCTATGGAGAGGGCTATGCTCGGGGTTTCTCTACGTGATAAACTTAGAAATGAGGATATCCGCAGTAGAATCAGGGTAACCGACATAGCCCAACGGATTTGTTAGCTGAAGTGGCAATGGGCCGGTCATATAGCTCGAAGAACCGACAACCGATGGGGAAAAACGGTTCTCGAGTGGCAGCCTCGTACCGGTAGGCGAAGTGCAGGGCGACCCACCACTAGATGGAGTGACGACCTGGTAAGACATGCAGGAAGTCGATGGATGCAGGTGGCTCAGGACCGTGCTTTGTGGCATTCCTTGGGGGAGGCCTATGTTCAGTAGTGGACTTGTGAAGGGCTGTAACGATGATAATGATGATGATGATGATGACATGATTTTTTATTATTACATCATTTTGTATTATTACATAAATTAAATTTATTTCTTTTATTTATTCTTCCTTTTCTATTATTCATATTATATAAATTAAATATATTTCCACTCGTATAAATGTATTGCAAATAAATTAAATGAAGACAAGCGTAAAATTAAATTACGGTATAAAATATTTGCAACAGTGCGAGTCATGCTTGTAACTTGAACATAAAAGTTTTTGTTTGTTGAGGGACAAATACCAGCGTTGATCCACTTTCATTAAAGAGAAGTTTAAATCAGTTAAGTATTTACTGACCTAAACAAATTTATCAAGAAGGCTGGAGGCATCAACTCCATCTCTTATACCACGAGTGTCGTAAGCCAAACTAACTTACTAACTGATGATAAGTGACTACTGGAGCTCATAGACTTCTGAAACCACTTCAAACAAAGACAGCTACGAAAGCGTTGTCACTTCTGAGGACTAAGATGGAATACTTCAAAGCCTGTAACAATTACAGGAAAATTACAGGAACAGAAGATCAAGAACAGAACATTAAAAACACGGAATACAGCGGTGCAAGTACTGCTGTTTAGCAGCAGAAAAGGGTAAAAGGTTATACCTATCCAGATAGACTCCTAGGCAGAAAAACAGTCTTTATTTATTTATTTATTTATTTATTTAGATAGATACACCATCGACAATATCAATATGCATTGTTACGAACGAAATACAATTTTTTAGACAAAGGATATGTCTTTACAGGTGTATACATCATTATATGAAAAAAAAAGAACTAAACAACATACATATAAACTCTAAACAAACACAAATCAAACGCACCACATCCAGTAAAAAAAAAATTGCAATAAATAATAGTTTAGAATAATTAATCGGGCAAGGTAGGTAATAGTATATCTTAAGGTATCTTAAGGTAGGTAATAGTAAGTCTTACCATTTATAATAGGTGATTTATAAATCTCGAATTTATAGTAGATGTAAAATTTCCAGACCGACAATGGGAAGCACCAACAAAACGTATGAGACGTCTGGCAAAGCGATCGCCAACACCCCTGCCAAGTGTGGCGATAGTGGCAAATCTTTCTTACAGTGGGTGAGTCCACCAGTAGACGAGTAGACAATTTACGAAATGATGGTGATGACAAAATAAATTATTTCTTATATTGTCAATTAATCATCAGAGGCATCAGAGGCGGCAAAAAATTTGTAAATACTATATAATAATACACTTGAGTCAATTGTTATGCTGTCGGTACGTGTGGTCCACGTGCGGTAAAGTTTCTAAAGGAACTGTATCCGCGTCTACTCGTCGTCGATCGAGAAAAAAGGATCTAGTTCTTTTCTCGCCCAAACACTAAGTGTTACCAATCAGCGAAAAAACGCAACCAGCATTCTTGACACTATACCGCTGGGAGTAGTGCTGTTTGATAATTTTTTATTTATAAAATATGGGTGACAAACGAGCATAAAATCCACCTGATCGTAAGTGGATGTTGTGGCCCATAGACATCCTTATGTCGATTAAGATTCAAAATGCAGATGCGTTGTCATGCACCCCTGAAGACTAAGATGGAATGCCCCGTTTCCAGTAAAAAGGGTATCCGGTTCTTTACACTCATCATACGAAACACAGCAGCATCAAACTTCTATTTAACACTGGTATTCTGTGTGTAGCTTCTTTAAATAAAAAAAAATTAAAACATTAATATTGAATTACTTAAACGTCAATTCAAAAGCATTATTATAAATGTAATGAAGATTCCATTAACTATCTATATGTATATATCAAGCTTATATTTCAGTTTATTCAACGTAATTATTCTAATAATTTTCATTTCAGCCCGTTAACAAAAGGCTACTCCTGAACACAGTTTGTATCACAGGGCGAATATATTTGCCATAGTTACTACTCTCGGTAGGCGGGCTGGCAACCGTAGTTTTATTATTATTTTGTGTTGTTATGCGAAAGAAGTTTCCGCCCATCTCCTTTCCATTTCCTTCCGTTGCCTCTGACGTCAACCACAGGATGATACAGGACAGTGGATTCTCTTACCACTACATGGCATTACAATAATTGCTTAATACCAATTACAAATAGCTGGCTCGGTAACGGAATGGCTAAGCAATAAACTGCGGAGCCGCGGGATCGATTCCCGCACGGAACGAATGAAGTACTTAACAAAAACAAATAATTGTTCCGAGTCTGATTTGTTGGTTCATTTGCTTCCATAAGTATGTAAAGCGCCTTCAGAAAAAAGGACCCAAACTCTTGTATGGGGATGACGTTCTTAAAAAAAAAATCTTATTAAAGTTGGTAAAAATTACCTTGCGTACATCCGCTCGATAAAATAAAATGATGTGTCTTACCCAGTTTGAAGAGCACCTCCCGCCCTCTCTCAATTGCGTGCGCTATCCCCGTCACCACTAATCCCAGCACCACTACTCCCAACACCACAACACTAACGACATGAAGTCGGCTATTATCATTATATATTATTAGCCGACTTCAAAAAAGGAGGAAGTTGTCGATTCGACTGTACTTTTTGTATATATGTTACGCGATATCTTCGTCAATTGCGAATCTTTGTTAATGATTTATTTATTAAATAGTTAGTAGTTAGTTAGTTAGTTAAATAGTGTACTTCAGGGGTGGAAATTTTAAATTTTGAGAAAAAATTAAATTAAAAAAATTGAGAATTATGTTTTTAATGTATTATTTAGACGACATTATAGTTGCTTGCTTGAGCTTGAGCTTGAGATTTTCCTAAGACCACGTCACAAAACTAAAACAAAATTTCAAAGAAATAAAAATAATAAAATAATTTCTTTATAATAGTTTATTTATAATTATGATATTTAGAAGCTATTATGTGAAATTTATATATTCTATTTAGTTCTTTAAAGTCGGCATTTACTTTTTATTAAAATTTTATTTTGGCTTAAAGCGTCTATAATAAAACTCCTAATACAATGAAATAGTTCAAGTTAAACTTGATAGGCGCTATAAAGTTGATGGTGCTAATAACGTAATGGGCTGCGATAGATCCTCATAAAACGTATCGATACATTGAGCAAAAACATTGTAATTCTCATAGACTTAATATACTGGCGTATAGACGACCTGACAGATCGAAAACGCATGACTAATTTTGATTTATCATTGTGTGCGTTAGCTAGTGATGTACATTTTACTTACAAGGACTATCGAAAAATGATTGTTAAGGAAGCGGTAAAAAGATTTAAAAAAAATGTTTAGTGCACGAAATTTAATAAATTCAAAAATTAACTGAATTTTTACCATGATAGTTCTAAAATAATTAAAAAATATTCTTATAACATGTTCCTGGGAATAAGCTGAACCTACCTTACCTACCTTACCTTACCTACCTTTTGTTGGATTTAATTCAAATGTATAAAATCCCAGGTGACTCTACCGATAAACTTAAAAAACTCCCCAAGAATCAGATCGGAAAGTTGTATTTTCGAGCTATGATCTTTGATAAAAATATTTACTGCCAGGGACAGTTTCCCCGGTATTTCTTTTTTAACATATTGTTAATATAAATAGGTAGATACTTAACTAAGTATATACCTATATATATTTTATAAAATGTTTTATGGGGAAATTAAAAACGGGGACACGGAGTACATAATGGCTACTTTATTTTTCATATAAGTATTACTTTTGATAATTACAAACATTTAATAATTAATAATTAAATACATTATAGAAGTTAATTTTAACTTTCGACTTAAATATGAATCTAAACTTAATAATTCAAGTATGGATACTTGTAGGAATCAGTTAAATAAGATTGCTGCCAATGCTGCAATGCCAATATGTTTATGAGGCTTCATCATGCTTCATGTTTATATTCTTTCATCTGTCCCTGAAAAGTATAAAGTAATAATAAACTTATTATCATTTTAGCTGCATGAATTTTAAAAACATAATGATCTTAACAGAGTAAAGTGCAGCAAAAGTTTGAGGATACAGATGCACTCTCTATTCTCTCAATCTCGGTATGTTAAGAAAATGGTCACTCATTCATGGACTGACCGCGGCAAGTGCAACTTAATCTCGCAGATTTATTGATACGCGCAGCTATTACTTAACCACGAGTTCCTCTTCTCTACGACTAACGCCGTAGGCGATGAATCAAGCTATATAAGCCCTCGGCACAATGTCGTAGGCCATCAAGCATAAATCGGGCATCAAGCGTTGTGAGTATCAAATACAATGGAATTTATACTATCGCGTCTCATGCGCGGGCGTCTAGTGGCGCTTCAGGAGTATTACTAATAAATATCTATACCTAACTACGCTAAAAGTTTTGTCATTTTGACTTGGGAATATAATCCGAAGCTCCACTCAACCCGTTGGGGAAAATAGCGTGATGCTATGAATATTGTACTAGTATGACCGTGGGGCTGTGCTTGTGAGGAGTGCTGTGCTGTGGTTAAGTAAGGTAATACATTTATTTTGGTTGATAAATAGATACTTAGTTGGGTTCATAATGACTTAAAGATGATAATCTCAAGTTTTTTTTTTAACTTTAATGTACTGCAGTTTTATAATGTATAAAAATCTGTCTCTATTTTTATCTAAAGTTATAAAAGTTAAATTTTTGAAGTCTTATTATAACAATATTTTACTTACTGGTACAAATAATGTAGAAATGACTCCTTTTAATAAAATTGTTTTTATTCTACTTTTTCTTTTATACTTCTCAAGAAAATGTTTGCTGAAAATTGTTGAGTTCTTCTTTGGATTCCAACCAACCTGTTGAATTAACCTTAACCATTTTTTCTAATTATAGAATCCGGAGGTAATCTGTTTGACAAACGGCAAAATAAAATTACATTTAAGAACGCAAACCGAGAATTTATTTTCTTGTTGTGTGGGCAAGTCTATCGATTCATTATAAACATTCAAGATAAATATCGACATTAATTTTGATATAGTTGAGTCAATCCCTAGCGTACATGTAAAATATGAGGAGCTAAAATTCAAAACGTAATTTGTCACTTTACAAAAAAAATATTTTATGCGCTTATCGTATTCTCTATGGTTACTTGTAACTAAAAAATGTCATGTATCCGCGCAAAAACAAATTTGTCCCTTTAGAAAAAATTCAAAAATATAGATTGTTTGAGCAAAAAAGGTTTTGTCCTTTGACCTAGCCTGGAAGAAGGAATTGCAATTCATATTTGACAAGTTTTCTTAATAAAGTTAGCTTAGTTAAGTATCTACCTATTTATATTAACAATATGTTAAAAAAGAAATTCCGGGGAAACTGTCCATGGCAGTAAATATTTTTCTCCAAAGATCATAACTCGAAAATACAACTTTCCGATCTGATTCTTGGGGAGTTTTTTTTAAGTTTATCGGTAGTCACCTGGGATTTTTTTTACATTCGAATTAAAATCCAACAAAAGGCATGTAGGTTCAGCTTATTTCCAGGAACATGTTATATGAATATTTTTTAATTATTTTAGGACTATCATGGTAAAAAATCAGTTGATTTTTGAAGTTAATCAATTTCGTGCACTAAACTATTTTTTAAATCTTTTTACCGCTTCTTTAACAATAATTTTTCGATAGTCCTTGTAAGTAAAATGTACATCACTAGCTAACGCACACAATGACAAATCAAAATTAGTCACGCGTTTTCGGGCTGTCAGGTCGTCTATACGCCAGTATATTCTAAGTCTATGGTTGCCAACAATTTGAGAAAGGTTTCTTTATAAAATTCTTTAGAAATGAATCACTTATACGTTAAGTGTCAGTTTAAGAACATTAATTTCATCTTTCAAAGTGAGTGTCTAAATCCCTATTTGGCAATCGATTTTTAAATCCTTAGAAATTATATTGTTATATCTTAATTTTATAATCACATACATTTTAAGAAAGATATTTTTTCTTTTCTTAACATTTTTTAAAATATTGGTAGGTTTACCAATTTTAACAGCAAAGTTCAAGGCTTCAAATCTGTACTTAACTTCTATTATCGGATTCAAATCCAAAATTCACAGACTGGCGATGAACAGTATTATCAATGTTTGCCGGCCATATAAGTTTTATTTTACCCGCCTCTGATAGTCTACTGCAAGACATGAGTCTCCTCCATTCAAAATTTGGAGGATTTGCCTTCTCCACGCTTGGGTGGCGGATCGATCGATCGCAGCACCAGACTTGCCACACCAATGACGCTGCTGCATTTTTACGGTCTGCGTATGTTACGTCTGAGTAAACAAGATGGTTAAATCGCCACCTACCGCCATTTCCATAGGCATCCCATAGGTATTTCTTACAAAACATGGGATGAAATAAAGTGACGGATTCTCTTACGCCTCCACCACACGGTCACTAGATACTTAAAAGTAAAGTGAAGTTACAGCCTATATATACGTCTCACTGCTGGGCACAGGCCTCCTCTCAACTCAGAGATGGTTTTTGGGCAAGGAAATGTACGCTACGCTGACCCAAAGCGTGTTGGCGAACTTCACATGTCTCCGAAATATATTTTTTTCTTATATCTCAGACACGCAGGTTTCCTCACGATGTTTTCCTTCACCGCCAAACAAGTGGTAAATCAGCACTTAAAATTGCAACTAACAATTTCATTGGTGCCGGCGGGGATCGAACCCGGGTTGCTCGCGTACTGTGAAATTTATAGCGAGCGCTTAGCCCCTGAGCTACCTGGGCTCTACTAGATTCTTACTACTTATATATTATACTGGGATGGTCAAAGTTTCCTGCAGTAGAACAAGTGCAAATGACCTCTTTTCATATACATGGGCAAATGCATCCGCATACCCGCCTCGCGGGCACAAGGACGGGTTATGGACTCGGTCCAACTAAAACTCCATGGTGAACCTTCACCGCATATTGGCAGGGTCACGGGAACGCTTTCGCACACATTCGCGGCGCAACCAACGCCGGCCGCCCCATGGCGGCTCCTCCTCATGTGAGGACTACTCCTCCCTCATCTCCTTCTCAGATAAGGTTCACCAAAATACATGGCGCGCCTTCCTCCTCGGCCTCAAACTTCACCTGCGCAATGGATGCCCCCGTGTCTAATGCGAGAAGGCCATGGGGCTGTTCGAGCGCTCAGAAGCACTAGCCTCCCAGCGGTGGATCGGGTCTATGGCTCCGCCGCCAACCAAGATTCGACTGCGGAGGGTAGGGAGAGCGGCGTCTCGCAATACCGTCACTTCTCTCCCGCCACAGCCCCACCATCAACGCATCAACGGTGCGGCCCCGCCAGAGTAGCGAAGGATAGGGCGAGTGCCGCATCGCCATACAAACTCCTCTTCCCCCACGACTCCATCGTTGTGGCGGCGGTAGGTGGAGAGGACACCCCTGTCGCCGCAGCCCACATCCAAAGTGAAGAAAGAAACGTGTAACCTACTTGTCTACTCTTTCTGGAAATCTATGAGAAAGGTCTATGTACAACAGTAAAGTTGTGTTAAGTGTGGATATAATAATGATAACGTAACCGAATTCAACTTATAATACTAACGATTGATCGCCATTTAATCTTTAGCCTTGAAGTAATACCGGATGTAATATAATATCAACATTTCGTATTTTTGAACGCTGGCTAATCTAATAGGGTTTATCGTTTAACCACTAAGCGGAGACGTAAAACATAATAAAAAAAAGTTTCTCAATTTCGTACGTCGTCAAATTCATTGTCATGTTTATTCGACAGATCAAACAAAAATTTCTGCCCCAGTTTATTTCTCGTCGTTGTTGTTTTATTAACCTTCGTCAAGTTCGCATTATTATGGATCAAAGTAATAACTGAGCCAAGAAATAAAATTGCCGCGTAATTGCGGCGTAAGAATACTCACCACACCAATTCGTCCCGTGGCGAGGGTGTCGTGTCGACTATGGGAAATGCCAGAAAAAACGTTTCTGTATGTGGTAGAGCCATGCTGCTGCTGTTATAAAGTTGTAGCAAGTATAGGTCAGCCAGACAGAAGAAAAACTACGCTCTCACAGAATATCGGCGATAAATAGCAGCTTAATGTTGCTGTGTTTCGTATGGTTTTATACGTAGTAGAGCCATGCTGCAGCTGTATTATGGTTGTAGCACGAACGGGTCGATTCGACCATCGAAGAACCACACTCTCACAGAATACCAGCGTAAAATAGCAGCATAATATACCATATGTTCTCTGTGGTGAGTGTAGAGAACCGGAGACCCTTTTTAACTGGACACGAGACATTCCATTTTCGCCTTCAGATGTGACAAAGTATCTGCATTTTGACTCTTAATTGAGGAAAGGTGTCGGTGTCTATCGGCTATAGCATCCACTTACCATCACGTGAACTGTGAGCTAATTTTTTTTATAGAATAAGGGCGATAAGCAAGCAGAGTTTGTCAACTTTATTCTATAAAAAAAAATAACAACGCTGCAGAAACATCACTGCAGCACAAGTACTACATAGCTAATTGGTGGACTTTCGTTGCTGCAATCCTTTTGTTTGTGTTTCCTTTCGTTGATGTTATAAGTATCCTGGACTATATTTTGAATAAAGATCTACGGAGAACGAATTTACAGTATCTTGAAATCTTGCAGTGGTATGCTTAGGTTTGCATTTAATTTTATTAATTATAGGATCGCAAGCATATAATAGCACCCTACCATGTTTTCTATTGAAATCTGAATATTTTTTTTCTTGATTTCCATAGCCGGGGTAGGAATCGGTATACTTTTGCGAGAATATTTTTGTGGTTTATCAAATCTGATGTAATGGCGGGAATGATCTTGAACATGTTCACGACTGTTATGTCATAGATACTATTTACTTTATATTATAAGTCCTGTATACTTTATATTGTTTATTTACTAAATTACTTTCTTAGAAGCCAAACTAATGTTATGTCATAGGATACTATTTACTTTATGTTATAAGACTCGTATACTTTATATTGTTTATTTACTTATGTTATAAGACCTGTATACTTTATAAATCATATTGTTTACTTCCTTAGAAGCCACACTAATTCGATTGTAATATTGTATGCTAATGTTTATAGTTTACCATAAGTTAACCATAACACCAAGAACAACGTTGTTCCCTTATGTTTACCCCCACCTCCTAGCTTCCTACACTATTTAAACCAAATCTTTTGATTCCTCAATATAATTCCATTCCCAAGTTATCTGTATCAAGTACTATATTTTAAGTTAGTTTAAAAGTATTAAATAAATTTATTTTTAAAGAGTTTTTGAATCTGCCACATAACAAATTTGGCGCAGTCGGTAGGATCTTGCGTGATTCATTCGCTGAAATCGCGTAAAGTCGAAGTAAAAACGTACCAAATTTGACGAGACAGCATCGCCCAACAAGAAGACAACGTACGGTAGCTGAAGGCTTTTGAAAAACTTCACCGAACCATGCAGCTCCACATTTTATTGTTACTGTGGTAAGTGGCTAAACTTGTTTGTTCGAATTACTATTTTTCCATTTTACCAAAATATTTTCCTGCATCTACCACCTCATTCACATTCATTTTTTTTAATATAATTAATCGTACTATTCTATTATTTACTATTATATTATACTATTCTATTATATCAATTATTCATTGCCTGTGTAAAACAATCTCAAAAGAACCTTAAAATGGCCTTAGACATCACCACATTACTTAAATTAATTCCCTCATTCGACACAGATAATAACGACCAAGTGTACAGATTCGTTAGGTCATGCAATTCAGTTTTCGACTTAAGTTCAGTGGACCAGAAGTCAGTACTTTTTGTATACGCGTTAAACAATATCACTGGTTCGGGTGCGGCAGACGTTCACAGTAAAGAACATGCCTCATGGACCGGTTTAAGAACATTCCTTATTGAAAAATTCTCTAACGTTAAAACCATAGCACACCTTAACCTTGAACTGCAATCCATGTTCCAAAAACCTACAGAAACGTTAACCGAATATTTTCACAGAGTCGACCTTTGTCGCTCTAAAATAATTGAAAAGTTAAACGCTGAAATATGCGATAAGACGTTATTAGGTCGCTTAGCGACAACGGAGGAAACGGCTCTTAACGTTTTTATTAATGGCATTAGCTCCGACATCGGAGCAATGTTAAGAACAAAAGAATTTCCTAGTCTTTGCGAAGCAGGCCGATTCGCACTTCAAGAAGATAAAATTCGTGCAATGAACAAAGCTAGGCAATCTTTATTTAAACTGAACACAACGCGTCAACCAACTTATAATAATAATAATAATAATTTTTTACAATTATATATTTATACAGCCCAACCAGATGAGAAAACTATATAGATACCCCACATAATAATAATACAAATAAGCCTATGAGTCGAACTCATCTACCGTTTACACACACCATGTACAATAACGCAAACACACCACAACAAATTACGAAATTATGTAGCTATTGTAAAAATATTGGGCATAATATTACATAATGCCGTAAAAGAGCTAACAATAACAATTTAATAAATAATCAAACCCAACGCGCACTTCCTGCGCCTCCTATCCCAGTTAACCATTTAAACTACCAAGCGACCAACGAGACAAGCAACTCGTTGGAAATCGCTTCAGTATCCTGCTCACCGATCCCGACTCAGGATATGGAGAAACTACAAATATAAATTCTAGCAAATCGAATTCTATTTCTCGAAGGCGTCCTCAACAGCCAAACCATCGAAATCACACTACAAAAACAAACAATGTACCTTCCAAATTATCGCTTAAGTGTCAGACACAATTGAAAAATGCGTCTACACAAACTAGCGACTTAGTTACTACACATCACTCAGTACTGACAAATTCTAGTTCTCAAACGGAAACCTACGAACAGGGTAGCCAGCCCCAAACCCTTGGTTTTCCAAAGCTTATTATTCCTTCTACATCCACTGACTCTATTATTACTATTTCTACTACATCCACTGACTCTTTCAAGACCACTGCATCCACTATATCCACTGATTCTTTCAAGACCACTGCACCTACTATATCCACTGATTCTTTCAAGACCACTGCACCTACTACATCCACTTCTTCCACTGTTTCCAATAAACCACGTTTGAAATCAAAACCTAAAATTAAAAAGCCTAAATCAAAACTTCCTAAATCCAAATCTATTACAAAATCTTTTGCCATATCCGCCTTAAATGATGTACCACCCGATAACCTCTAACTCTAACTAACTGCACTTTTCATATAGATGGCAAACCAGTCACATTTCTCATAGACACCGGAGCAGGGATCTCGGTTATAAAAAAGGATAAAATAGGTTCTTCACCCTTAAATAAATTAAACATCGTGTCATTCGTAGGCATTTCCGGTAGCCAAAATTCAATTATAATCTCAGGCACCACCGACATATCTCTAGACTATTTACCTAAATATCGTTTCCATGTCGCCTCCCTTAACATTAAAGCAGACGGTATACTAGGTAACGATTTTATGATAAAGAATAATTGCAACATTTAAATTCAATCCAAAACTATGAGAATACGTGAAAGATCCTACAAATTACATTATTTGAACGAAAATCTTCAAAATATAATCGACTCTAATAACCAATTCCTTTCTAGCCGCTCTGAGAGTGTAATTATGTGTAGAACAAGCAATATAAATTCCGGGACAGCAATAGTCGAAAAACAAATAATAGATAACGGTATTGTTATTCCCAATGCATTAGTCGAAGTCAAAAACAACTCATTTATTATCACTTGTGTAAATACAAACAAATCCGACAAAGTAATTAGCATTCCAAACATCGAAGTTCTCCCTTACCAACCAAATCAACAAACAAACAACATTCATAACCACTTAATTAATAATCTTAATCACACATCCGACACCGATATACAAAACCAAGTACTCACCCTTATTAGACGCGAACATTTGAACAAAGAAGAGTCGAAATCATTAGATAAAATTGTTTCCAAATATCCCGACATATTTTTCATCGAAGGCGACTCACTTACATTTAGCAATCATACAAAACATCAAATACATTACTGACATTCCAATTCACACAAAAACCTATAGCTTTCCTCAAGTACACGAACAAGAAGTAAAATCACAAGTCCAAAAAATGTTAGACCAAGATATTATCAGACCTAGCTCATCTCCTTGGAGAAGCCCCATCTGGGTTGTTCCTAAAAAACTAGACGCATCTGGGAAACAGAAACGGTGATTAGTTATTGATTACCGCAAGTTAAACGAAGTCACAGTAGGAGACGGTTATCCTCTTCCCAACATCACAGACATTGTAGACAAATTAGGTCATTCTCAATATTTTACCACATTGGATCTCGCCTCAGGTTTTCATCAGTTAGAAGTAGATCAAAAAGATATTCCTAAATCAGCTTTTAGTACTTCATACGGTCATTACGAATATAAAAGAATGCCATTTGGCCTGAAAAACACGCCAGCGACGTTTCAGCGTGTAATGGACTCCGTTTTGTGTGGCTTACAAGGTGAAAGATGTTTCGTTTACCTCGACAACATAGTAGTATTTGCTTTTAGTCTTCAGGAACATGAACAAAAACTTGAAGAAATTTTCTCTAGACTTAGAAAATATGAACTAAAAATCCAACCAGACAAATGTGAATTTCTTAGACGCGAAGTTGCTTATCTTGGCCATATCATTTCCAACGAAGGCGTTAAGCCGAACCCCGATAAAATACGGGCAGTTCAAGAATTCCCTATTCCTAAATCGTGTAAAGATATAAAAGCATTTCTAGGTCTTACAGGATACTACGGTCGGCTTATTCCTAACTTCAGTAAACTCACTAAACCTTTAACTAGCCTTCTTAAAAAGGACACTGCTTTCATATGGGGCGAAACCCAACAACAATCCTTCAATGAATGTAAACATCTTCTTACTAACCCTCCAATCTTACAATATCCTAACTTCACAAAGGAATTCACACTAACCACAGACGCTTCGATAAAGGCCTTAGGTGCTGTGCTATCGCAAGGCGAAATAGGCAAGGACTTGCCTATAGCATATGCATCTCGAACACTCAATAAAGCTGAAGCCAAACTATTCCACTGTCGAAAGAGTTATTAGCTATCGTTTGGGCCGTCAAACATTTTAGACCCTATTTGTGTAGTAGGAAATTTAAAATTGTAACTGACCACAAACCGCTTACATGGCTTTTCTCGATAAAAGACCCTGGTAGTCGGTTAGTTCGTTGGCGACTTAAACTCGAAGAGTACGAATACGAAATAGTATATAAGGCAGGTAAAAACAATACTAATGCAGACGCTCTCTCACGCCCACCAATTCTCCACACGAACATATATAATCCAACAAATAGCGACAAAAACACACATCTTGACTCAAACACTTTAGAAGACTATTTACTCGACTCTCACACATTTAATACTCCATATCTCCACATTTCACCAGACTGCCTCTTAAACGAACGTCGCAAAAATATTCTTATCCCAATTTCTTGTCAACTTTCCGATAAAAATACCCTTTTCAACCAAGCAATTTCCACTTGCTCTCAAGTGGATCCATATTTAAATAAACCAAAAACACTTTACGAAGCCAATTTATTAGTTTCGGATAAGAAACAAAATATTATATTTGGCTGTTCGAGACCCACTCACTTCGATCCTTGGGATTCTGAAAGCTATTTTAAAATATTACTCGCTTGCCTACACAACCATAAATTAAAATCACTTTACATTCCAAATCTAAAAAACGACCCCACTTGTAAACTTAAAGGAAACGAGCAGTTACACATCACAGCTTATTTAGCAGACATTTACGAATGCAAAATCACCATATGTGAAAATAAAGTTAAAACTCCAGCTCCAGAAGAGATAGCATCAATCCTAAAAATCTTCCATGATGATCCCCTATCAGAACATCGTGGCATTATCGAAACAACACACAAAATACGATCTGAAATCTATCTATCTATTTATTTCTGGAAAGGTGTGACAGAAACTATTTAAAAATTATATAGGTAATTGCCAAATATGTCAACGCAACAAAATTTAACGTAAAACATATAAAGCTCCCATGGTTATTACTTCTTTTTCTACTGAACCTTTTGAACGCGTAACTATTGAGTTAGTTTCTTATTCAGACATAACTAATGACTTTAATAAATATATACTTACATTACAAGATGACTTAACTCGTTTTGTTCAAGCATACCCCATTCAAGACAAACAAGCAACTACGGTGTACTTAAACGTTTCCATTCCGATCGAGGTACAAAATTTCTAAATAGCGTGATCAAACAATTGATGAAATTACTAGGATGCAACCACACAGTTAGCATCGCATATCATCCTCAAACTAACGGTTCATTAGAACGATTCCACGCAACATTACGCGATCACATCCGAATGTACCACAAACGTAATCAATCTAATTGGGATCAAATTGTGCCATTTGCCGTTATGTGTTATAACACATTAATTAATCAGTCCACAAAATTTACACCTCATGAATTACTCTTTGGTTACAAACCGCGTTCTCTATATTCTTTAAAAGCAAACGACGACTACACAACTCATGACTACCTACGAGATTTAAACGAAAGGCTCAAGGTATCACGGGACATAGCCCGCCAAAATGTAGAGTCAATGAAAGAAAAGGCAAAAGAGCGATACGACAGCAATATTAAAAATATAGCCAAATTTAACGTAGGAGATAAAGTTATGCTTAAAGTCCCTAATCCAAACAACTTAAATAGCCTATGGGACGGGCCTCATGTTATTGTTAGAATAGGTTTTAATGAAAATTATATTATACAAAAATCTGGAAAAAACCAAATAGTGCATGCGAATCGCTTAAGACCATTGCATGACTTCATTCAATAATCATAACAATTTATTCTAAGACTAGATCGTAATTATTCATAAATATTTAACTTTAAATCTATTTCAGGGTGACTCGAATAATGGCACACCCTAATAAAACCCTTAGTTTAATTGAAAATCTTTTGTATCTTATAAAAAACTAATACATTAATTTTACTATTTGTTTTTTTTAAATCATTTTATACAAAGTTTATCTATTTTCTAAGAATTATTATATAACTAAATTTAAAAGAAGTCAAAACAATTAACTAGGTTTATTTTAATTTTCAGGTACTCCACAACTTTTGTTGATGGGGATACCCACATAAATCCTGTTCCTTCTAGTTCTGGACTCTGTTTCGAAAACAATGGTAAAATATTAATATCTGAAAATTCCTCGAAATTTATCGTATATCGTAATCTTGAACCTTTATTCCTAGCTCGCAACTCTATCAAACGACTTATAAATGACTATCAATCTTTCATTACCACATATTCAAATTTACCTAACGTTATAACTACTACTTCATTTATAAAAATAAACATAGACAGAATAGATTCTAGACTCGACGAACTTAATTCTTACGCTGACAACAAGCGATCCAAACGCGAAATACTAGACGGCTTAGGTTCAATTTTGAAATGGCTCATTGGTGTTCCAGACGCAAAAGATGCGAAACATTATAACGAATGTATTGAACAGTTAGAGAAACAGTCACGAATTTTAATGAAACATTATATAAAATCTCTTATGATGAATACGTTATTAACGAAGATATTAGAAAAATAAATTCATACTTTACCTCAACAAACAAACTTATATTTAATTTAACTATTCTTGAAGAAATATCCAATGTTTCAATTCAAATTCTAGAAGCTATAGTTTCTTTGGAACGAGATATCGATGATGTCATTACAAGCATACTTTTCATTAAATCAAATGTAATTCACCCTTCTATAATATCTACTATGCGCCTATACAAAGAATTACTGTCTTATAATCCCGCTCGGCTCAATAAAAACTTAGTTGCCCCAATAGCATTACCTAATTTACACAAAATACTTGAATCTGCCTCTATTACTTACTATATCTATATGAATAAAATTATAAATATCTTAGAATTCCCTTTAGTAAAAAACGAAAAATTTACATTATACCATTTATATTTTATTCCTATTCTACATCCTGACTCTTCTTTATATTCTACTATCCTTCCCAAACAAACATATCTTGCCATGAGCTCAGTGGACAAATGCAAAGACTTTGCAACGGAATCCAAAGTCTGCAAGGATCTTCTCATCTACAACATCAACACCAGACTTATATGCGAAGTTGTCATCTTAACAACGACGAGTCAACAAGTTCCTGAAGTTTGTGATGTAACTACGTTATCTGCACACATCAACACTTTCCAAGCTCTTAGAAACAACAACTGGATCTACATACTCCAACGCAAGACTCCGTATGCTTTAGAATGCGAAAGCAAAACAACTCACGGCGAAATCTCTGGAGCAGGTATCATCACTCTAGAACAAGGATGTAAAATGTACACCGCGTTTGTTACACTCCTAGCTGAGGACACAAAATCGATCAACATCAGCCATCCTTTTATCTATGTGGATATTGAACACATTTGCGTCCTAGATGAAGTTAAGCTGCAACAACAAGAAATTGCACCAATCCAGCTCAACAACATTCAACTCGACTCTCTTAACTCGGTTAGAGAACAAATAAAAACTCACACAAAATTGCTTGAGAATAATAAACCTACATTCTTAGAAAAACATGTAACAAAATTTTTCATATTAAGTACGGTTACTGGCATCATTATGCTAACATATTTTTGTTATAAATGTTATAAACGCTTGCCATGGAATAACATACCTACAAATCCACATGGTAACTGTATACAAATTTTTAATAATTGCTTTGACCATTCTCGTCGCCGACAACACGTCGAGATTCCCATATCATCACTAAACACCACTGCTACAACATCCTGTATATTAGAAGACGAAGACGAAGCTGCTCACTACACTCAAAAATCGAGCAAAACCGCTCAATCTCTGTTCTGAGGGGGGAGGTGTTATGTCATAGATACTATTTACTTTATATTATAAGTCCTGTATACTTTATAAATCATATTGTTTACTTCCTTAGAAGCCACACTAATTCGATTTTAATATTATATGCTAATGTTTATAGTTTACCAAAAGGTAACCATAACACCAAGAACAATGTTGTCCCCTTATGTTTACCCCCACCTCCTAGCTTCCTACACTATTTAAACCAAATCTTTCGATCCCTCAACATAATTCCATTTCCAAGTTCTCTGTATCAACTACTATATTTTAAGTTAGTTTAAAAGTATTAAATAAATTTATTTTTAAAGAGTTTTTGTCTCTGCTACATAACACGACGCTCCGGGAAGTCTCCAGTCTATGATTTTCTAATCTCAATGTGTATGATTGCATCCACTGATGCCTGCTTCTTATTTATTTAACTTTAATTACGGAACATAAATTACGGCCTCTGTGTTTATAAGTACTATAACATGTCGGGCGAAGGTGATTGCTTTCGACCGTACACGAAAATTGAATGCATGGTTAGAATGCATTAATATAAATTACTTTACACTACAAACTTATTGGTACATGCGTATTATATATTTTTTTATAACCTAATCTTTTGCTTTCATGTTATATAATAATGTTTAAAGCATGTTTTTGTTCCTAACTTAATTTATAGAAAGCCCTGAAATACTATCCGTACTTTCATAACAACTCACTCCTTTTTAGCGCATCAGTCTTAATTAAAATCAAAAAAACATACTATACATTAGTCTCCGAACGCCCGTATTCATTTCACCGAGTAGCTCACCACCAGGTCAAACCAAGATCGATAATGGAGAAAAAAAAAACAGATTTTTTAAAATTACTTATAACGACTTACGTAACTGAAATAAGGTCGTAGTAGTTACCGTCGTCGGTCTGCATATATCTGCATGTCAGCATATTTACCGGGCCAGCAACGCGCCCGCGCCCGCGCGATCCACGGCTGTGACAGTTTTTGTTCTAAATTGCCAGTCTACTAGTATATATAGAAGACTGGGGTGAATAAAGTAAAGGCTTAACCTTTGTACAAAGGCTTTAAAAGCCTTTTTTCTTGACCTTTATACGAGGTAGAGTCACGCTGCCGCTATATTATAGTTGTAGCAGAATTAACTATGTAGCAGAAATAACACCTGACGTAAATGAGATAGTTATATCATCTATCGGAAGCAAAGTACGGTCCTGCGCCACATGCATCCATCGACTATTTCATCAGACCGTCACTCCATCTAGTGGGGGTCGCCCAACTCTGCTCTTGCTAGTACGAGGCTGCCACTGAAAAAACTTTCATCCCCGTCTGTGTTCGTTTCTTCTATATGATTAGCCCATTGCTAATTCAGCTTACTGACTAGCTGGGCTATGTCAGTTACTCTAGTTCTTCTGTGGATATAGACTGATATATGGATTTATATCTTCCTCTTCCATTGCACGCTGTATGGTTTTAAGCTTCTTCATACGGCCAGCAGTGAAGGTACAATATGCACTGGTTGTACGCTTTCGTCTCAAGGCTCTGAGGAATATGGTTAAGCAGATTTGTCATAGTTTCCCGAACGCACCTCAGCAGAGCTGACAGTGTACTGGTGGTGTAGGATAAAGGCGACGTAGTAAAAATTAACAAGGACTGGGCAGCACCATCTTCCTGATAACAACTGAATAAAAATAAAAAACTGCGGCTGTCACCCATAATAATAAATAATATATATCTGTTCACACAATGAGTTTTTGGAGGCGGTTCAATTTTCAAAATTACATTTTTCAGTGCTCATAATGCTTTAGTATACCTACTCGCATAAATGTGATTATATATCATAGCTTTCGCATTCCACATCCTTGTATTTCTCTTTCCTTGTTATTTTATCCTTAAAATAATAGTAATCGTGATACTCTTTTTCACTTTAATATCGCAAAAGGTTCTTTATTATGAATTCTTTATTTTACGCGAATACCGCGGGAAAAACTAATAAATATTTACTTGACATGTAAATATTTATTCTCTTTTACTCCCTAAAAATGATGCCTATTTACGCAACGGAGTGTATTTGAAAGCTGAGACATACTTCTCATTTCAATATAAAATCAGTTTTGCTCTTGGCAGCCCGTGTACATTTTAGTAAAATAGTTGTGCAGCTCATATAAAATTAAACCGCAACTTTGTTTCCTGACTTTAGATTTAATGTTATAATATGTCGCAATCTTCATCATCGATTCTTCATATAATATGTTTCAATCGTGTAAGTGACATCGCGTTTTGTATTTTGTATTAGGAAACAACGAATAATAATTGACTAAAATTGATTAAATTATTATATAATAGTATATAAAGTCAAGTATTGAGCGATAAGTTGTATACCGTA
Source organism: Parnassius orleans (assembly GCA_029286625.1). Classification (NCBI taxonomy): domain Eukaryota; kingdom Metazoa; phylum Arthropoda; class Insecta; order Lepidoptera; family Papilionidae; genus Parnassius; species Parnassius orleans. The sequence goes on along the minus strand of JAGSMP010000102.1, from coordinate 633,555 downwards.
TATGTATAACATTAAACATTGGTAATATTTAGAATAAATATTACCAATGTTTAATAAGTAAATGGGGCTCTACACTCTGTTGTGGAAAGTCAGAATGTGTCCAAAAAGGCACGTATGGCAATTCACAATGCTGTGTTAGTCCCTACTTTAATGTATGGTAGTGAAAGTTGGGTGTGGCAGAAGAAGCACGAGAGTAGAATAAATGCTGTAGAAATGCGGTCATTAAGGAGTATGTTAGGGCTGAATCTGAATGACAGAGTGAGAAATTGTGTGATAAGAGAAGAGTGTGGTTTGTAAGATGATGTTGTGACCAGGATTAAGAAAGGAATGCTTCGGTGGTTTGGTCATGTAGAAAGAATGAATGAGGAAAGAGTGACAAAGCAAATTTATGTGGCAGAGATGAACGGCAGAGTCAGGAAGGGACGCCCTAGACGAAGGTTTATCGACCAAATTGGCGATATACTGAAAATGGGCCAAATTAAGAGTACCCTTAACCGACGAGCGTGTATGCGTAGGTATATGGATGTGGAGGAGGCGAGAGAGGTGTGTCAGGATCGTGCCAAATGGAAGTCCATAATCTCTGCCTACCCCTCTGGGTGACAGGCGTGAGTGTTTATGTTTATGTAATATTTAGAATATCATTTTCAATCAATAAATAAATGATTTGAATTTTGTATATTTCGTGTATTTCTTAACATTTTATTTCTCTTTCCAAATTTAACTGATTAATGAAATGAAATATTTGAAGACTTACTTTATCGAGATAAATAAAAAACTCAATACATGCGATTTATTATAAGATTCCTCCTTAGCGATGCGGGGATTATGGACTGTTTTAAACAAATAATTTGTCAAACCGTAGCCAGAATCTCCTAGTAAACGAGCATGAAATTCCCCATTTTCAAATCGTTGTCGAATTCGGCTTTCCCTGAATATTCTTACATCAAGTGTGCTGCCCCTCCAGTATGCCACTATGTCCCTTATCTTTAATTGAGCATCACAAACTACCTGCACATTTAAAGATGAAAACCCCTTTCTGTTTATATAATGTTAGCACTATCGCCTCCGACTTTTTTAATCTTTAAGTGCGTGCAATCGATAGCACCAATCACTTGATTAATGCCATAAATGTTTCAAAATCCAGAAACCACTTGTTCTTGCTCTTCTAAAGTACTAGGCATGCGTATAAATTGTGCCGGTTTACTTGCCAAAGCAAGAGCTACCCTTCGGCATATATTCGTGATGGAATGCTGGCTAAATCCATGAATGTCTGCTGTACAAACTGAACAGTACAATCCTGAAGTTGTACAGACAACCCGCCACGACTAGCTTGTAGTTCGATGTCACGCTGAACTGACTCAACTATTTTTGTCATATATATTTTACTGAATCTGTATTTCATTCGAAAATCTTTTTCTTGTAGAGTAAAGGGATCGAAACGTTTTCTGAAAAATTTTCTTTTTCTTGGTGGTTCCTCACAGTCGATTTCATCAAAAATGTCTAAATACTGTAAATAATCCATTATTTTCAATATAGCCACGCGTCAAATTGAGATTACACACGTTTTAAACAAAGGTTGAGAACTGTATAACGGTTGCGTAATTTCTCATACAATTTAAACACTAACGAGTGTTAACAGATGTATTGTATACAACTGAACTGTCAAATGTCGTTTATTGGTAATGTTAGCTGATGTTAGCGTTATAACTCTGGTACACGTCGTGTGTAAATCTTTATTAGTAAGGCTGCTATTCTATAGAGATTTAAACGACATTCTAGTTGTTATATTGAGCTATAGATATTCCTAAGTCCACTTCACAGAACTAAAACAAGATTTCAGTTGATATATTCTATTTAGTTCTTTAAATGCGGCATTTACTTTCTATTAAAAGTTTGATTTGGCTTATAGCATCTTCAATAAAACTCTTAATACAATGAAATAGTCTAAGTTAAACTTGATAGACGCTATAAAGTTGATGGTGCTAATAACTTAATGGACTGCGAAAGATCCTCATAAAACATAACGATATTTTGAGCAATAACTTTGCAATACTTCAAGAAAAGGTATCTTTATAAAGTAAAAAATTAAACATCAATACGTAGATTTTGTTTTAAGAGTCGGTTCTCATATGCTAAATGTAAAATCGTCATGTAATTTTTTCCATTGAGTATCAAAATTTCTATTTGGATTTTTAAATTCCTAAAATTATATTATCCTTTAATTTTATAATCACTTAAATCTTAAGAAGGTTTTTGAAATAACATTTTTTTGAAATATCAATTTTTTCAAGGGTATTAATCTGTCCTCAACTTCTGTAATAGAATTCAAATCCAAAATTCACAGACTTGCGATGTACTGCATTACAAATGCGAGGTTAGGCATACAATAAAAAGCACACATGTTTGCCGGCCATATAAGTTTTATTTTATCATCCGGTGATAGTCTACTGCTAGATATGAGCCTCTTCCATTCAGAATTTGGAGGTTTTGCCTTAACCGCGCTTAGCAGCGGAAAGATCGATCGCAGTACCAGACGTGACGCACCAATGACCCTCTACCTGTCGCCTGTCTGCAAATTTTACGTCTCGTCTGAAGTGAACGAAATGATTATTCCATCTACCAAAAGCAATAAGATTTTTCTGGTATTTACCTTAGACGTCTCTTACGAAAATCACGAGACGAAATAGAGTGATGGATTCTCTTACGCCTCTACCACACGGCTACTAAATACTTACTTATTATATACAGGATTATTTTGCAATAACCGGCCAAATTTGCAGAGAAGGTTCAGAATAAGTAATATAGGCAAATGGTGAAGAAAAATTAATTTAAAAAATAGGCTGTCGTGATAGTGATAGTGATAAAAAGCGTGGAGGCCGCCTTAGAGAACATAACTCCATTTCGAACCGTTGGTGTCGTATCGACTATAGGATACGCCAGAAAGATCTTATAGGATATATAGGATACGTCTTCCGATAGATAATACCGATAACTATCTTCTTTATGCCAGACGTAAAATACACAGATCGACGACTGTAACTACGACGACTTACTTTATTTCAGTTACGTTAGTCGTTAAAAGTAATTTAAAAACCTGTATTTTTTTAATTTCTTTGCATTATCGATCTTGATTTGACCTCGTTGCAAGCCACTCATTGAAATGAATACGGGCGTTGAGAGACTACGGTATAGTATGTTTCTTTGGGCTTAGTTATGACTGATGCGTTAAAAATTTGAATTTGAATTTAAATTTTTATGAAAGCTGTACAGATAGTATTCCAGCGCTTATTATAATTTAAGTTAGGAACAAAATTATGTTTTAATTATTATTATATAACATGTAGAAAAAACATTAGTTTACGATAAATCATAATACGCATGTACCAATAAATAATTGTAGTATACAGTAATTTATATTAATTGATTTCGACCATGCTTTCAACTTTCGAATACGGTCGGAAGTAATCACCTTAGCCCAACATGTTATAGTGCTCATAAACAGGGGCCGTCATTTATGTTCCCTTTGCCTCTATATAACGTAAAATAAATAAGAGGCAGGCATAGATGCATTCAGTAAATACAATCATAACACATCGAGATTAGAAAATCATAGACAGCTGAATTCCCAGAGCGTCGTGAACATGTTCCAGTTTTCAATAGAGAATATGGTAGGGTGCTTGGGATCCTATAATTATAAAATTAAATCCAAAACCCAAGCATACCACTGCAAGATTTCAAGACACTGTAAACTCGTTCTACGCAGATCGGACTAAAAAATGATATTCAAAATTTAGCCCAGGATAATAATGACATCCGGACGTCAACCACCTCAGTACCCCCTATGATCACGGGAATCAAAAATAAGTTTACCGTATAGTGGTGGTGTAAGAATATCCACTACCCCATATCATCCCGTGGGTGTTGTAAGAGGTTACAGAGAGAAACAAATCAGGAGATGGGCAGCAGCGTCTTCCTATTAACGACTAAAAATACAAAACTGCGGTTGCCAACCCGCTTGCCAAACGTGGCAACTATGGCAAATATCCACCCCTATGAGACAATTTATGGGGGAGGCCGATGTTTAGCAGTGGACTCTAATAGGCTGTAACGGTAAAAACTAAGTTAAATAAAACGAGATAAAATCCTTTAAATTAGTTTTATTTAATGTCTAATTATTCGCGTGAATATAAGAAATCATTGAATAAATATTTTTCTTTATCGAAGTTAGGGTGACAAACAAGCACACAATTCATCTTATATATAGTAAGTGGATACTGTAGCTTACAAACACCAACATCAACCCTCAAGTAAAGATCAAAATAGGGATCCTTTGTCACCCTTGAGGATTACAGACGTGAAATATACGGTTATCTCTCATAATATAAACTATAATCTGAAGGTAATCGGTTAAAAATAAACTTTTTAACAGATTAATGAATTGGATTGCACCATCGAAAGTCGACCGATTAACCTTGTAGTACTTGTGCTGCAGTGATGTTTCTGCAGCGTTGTTATACTGTATTATACGGTATTCTTACGCCGCAACCACGCGGCAAATTTATTTCTTGGCTCAGTTATTTCTTTGATCCATAAAAACGCGAACTTGACGAAGGTTAATAAAACAACGACGACAAGAAATAAGCCGGAGCAGAAATTTTTGTTTGACCTGCCGAATAAACATTACAATGAATTTGTCGACGTGCGAACTTGAGAAACTTTTTTTATTATTTTTTACGACTCCGCTTAGGAGTTAACCGACAAATCCAATTAGATTAAAAATGCGAAATATTTATATTATATTATATCCGGTATCACTTACATACATAAGTGTTATGAGTTGAATTCGGTTATGTTATCATTATTATATCTACATCTCAACACAATTTTACTGTTTTACATAGACCTTCCTCATAGATTTCCAGAAAGAGTAGACGAGTTACCTGTCTTTCTTCACTTCGGATGTGCGTTGTTGGGCTGCGGCGACAAGGTTTTCCTCTCCCTCTACCGCCGCAACCAAAGTGGAGTCGTGGGAGAAGAGGAGTGTTGTATGGCGATGCGCCACTCGCCCTATCCTCCACGACTCTGGCGGGGCAGCACCGGTGATGCTTTGGTGGTGGAGCTACAGGGAGAGAGGAGTGACGGTATTGCGAGGCGCCGCTCTCCTCAGCTACCCCCAGCAGCCGAATCTTGGTTGGCGGCGATATCATTGACAAGTTCCGCCGCTGGGAGGCTAGTGCTTCTGAGCTGCTTCCGAGTGGACCCATGGCCTTCTCGCATTGGACACGGGGGCGTCTGTTGCGCAGGTGAAGTTGGAGGCCGCGGAGGAAGGCGCGCCATGTGTTTTGGTGCGTTTTATCTGAGAAGGAGATAGGGGAGGACATAGGTCGGCCGGCGCTGGTGGGGCCGCGGATGTGTGCGAAACGTTCCCGTGGCCCTGCCAATATGCGGCGAAGGTTCACCATGGAGTTGTAGTCGGTCCGAGTCAATAACCCGTCCTTGTCCCCGCGAGGCGGGTATGGAACTTTGACCATCCTGATATATGAGTAGTAAGTATCTAGTAACCGTGTGGTGGAGGCGTAAGAGAATCCGTCAATTTATTTCCTCCCATGTTTTGGAAGAAACGCCTATAGGATGCCTGTGGGGAATGGCGGTAGATGCGTTTTAACAATCTTGTTTACTTATACGTAATATACGCAGACCGCAAAACTTGATAATACTGTTCATCGCTAGTCTGTGAATTTTGGATTTGAATCCGATAATAGAAGTTAAGGACAGATTTGAAGCCTTGAACTTTGCTGTTAAAATTGATAAAGCTATTACTACCAATACAAAAAAAGAAATAACTAATATCTTTCTTAAGATGTTAGTAATTATGAAATTAAGAGTTAATAATATAATTTTTAAGGATTTAAAAATCGATTGCCAAATAGAAATTTAGACACTCATTTTGAAAGAACATATGAGTACTGACACTTGTGGCACACAAAAAAAAAAATCATCAAAATCGTTCGAGCCGTTTTCGAGTTTTAGCGATACTAACGGAGAGCAAGATTTTTATATATACAGATTACTGCTTAAATAGTATTATAAGCATTTTTTTAATTTTAAGAACGTCACCCCAATACACTAGAGTTTTGTTCCTATTTTGTGGAGGCGCGTTACATACTTATGAAAGCAAATGGACCAACAAATCAGACTCGGAACAATTATTTGTTTTTGTTAAATACTTCATTCATTCAGTGCGGGAGTCGAATCCGCAGTCCCACAGTTTCTTGCTTAGTCATTCCGTTACCGAGCCAGCTATTAGTAATTGGTATTAAGCAATTATTGTAATGCCATGTATTGGCGGCGTAAGAGAATCCACTATCCTATATCATCCTGTGGGTGTCGTCAGAGGCGACGGAAGGAAATGAAAAGAAGATGGGCGGAAGTTTCTTTCGCATAACAACTCAAAATAATAAAAAACTACGGTTGCTAGCCCGCCTGCCGAGCGTAGTAACTATGGCAAATATATTCGCCCTAGGATACAAACTGTGGAGGCCTATGTTCAGGAGTAGCCCTTTGTTAACGGGCTGAAATGAAAATTATTATTATAATTATTTTGAATAAACTGAAATATAAGCTTGATATATACATATAGATAGTTAATGGAATCTTCACTTCATATATAACAATGCTTTTGAATTGAATTCAATATTATTATTTTCAAAATATTTTTTTCTTTTTTGATTTAAAGAAGCTACACACAGAATACCAGCATTAAATAGCAGCTTGATGCTGCTGTGTTTCGTATGGTGAGTGTAGATAAACGGAGACCGTTTTTACAGGAAACGAGCTATTCCATTTTAGTCCTCAGGGGTGACAACGCATCTGCATTTTGATTCTTAATCAAGGATAAATGTAGATGTCTATGGGCCACAACATCGACTTACGATCAGGTGGACTTTATGCTCGTTTGTCACCCATATTCTATATAAAAAGAAACTAAAATTATCAAACAGCACTACCACTACTACCCAGCGGTATAGTGCCAAGGACGTTGGCTGCGTTTCGTCGCTGATTGGTAATCCTTAGCCTTTGGGCGAGAAAAGAACTAGACCTCTTTTTCTCGAGCGGCGACGAGTAGACACGGATACAGTTCCTTTAGAAACGTTACCGCACGTGGACCCCACGTACCGATAGTCTCCACAACAAATGGCACAAGTGTATTATAGAATGTTTACACAGTTTAGCTGCCAATGTCTGATCTCTGATGATTGATTGACAATCTAATATAAGAAGTAATTTATTTTAAAGTTGGAAAATTTACTTTGTCAATATCCGCTCAATAAAATAAAATGATGTGCCTTACCTAGTTTGAAAAGAAGAAGCGACTTAGCGGTCAGCCACCGTAGAGTCTACTACACCTAAAGATGCCTCGTGTAGAGGCGAAACACGTGTCTTGTCGTCGGTGGTGTGTCTTTCCTAGTGTAGTGGTGGTGGGAGTAGTGGTGCTGGGATTAGTGGTGACGGGGATAGTGCACGCAATTGAGGGAGGGCGGGAGGTTCTCTTCAAACTAGGTAAGACACATCATTTTATTTTATTGAGCGGATATTGGCAAATTAAATTTTTCCAACTTTAATATAATGGATTTCCGCAAAGTAACGCCTGCTTCTATTAATTATGTAATTTATTTTGTCATCACCATCAACTCGTAGACTGTCTACTGGTGTTCTTCTGGTAGACTAACCCACTGAAGGGAAGATTTTCCATTAACGCCACGCTTGGCAGGGGTGTTGGCGTTCGCTTTGCCAGACGTCTCACACATTTTGTTGGTGCTTCCCATTGTCGGTCTAGAAATTTTACATCTGCTATAAATTCGAGATGGTTAAACCAACTATTTTAAATGGTAAGACTGCTTTTCGGACTAGGAGTCTACCTGGGTAGGTACAACCCTCTTACCCTCTTCTGCTGCTGAACAGCAGTGTATGCATTGCTGTGTTCCGTGTGTTAAAGAGAGCCTGTATAACTACAGGCTCATAGGTATTCCATCTTAGTCCTCAGAAGTGACAACGCATTCGTAGCTTTCTTTATTTGAAGTAGGTAGTTTCAGGAGTCCATAAGCTGCAGTAGTCACTTACCATTAAGTGGACTGTAAGTTCGTTTGGCATTTTAAATTTATAAAATGTCACCTCTTACGACACTCGTTGGATGAGATGGAGTTAATGCCTCCAGCCTCCTTGATAAATTTGTTTAGGTCAGTAAATACTTAACGGATTTAAACTTCTCTTTAATGAAAGAGGATACTGAACTGAACTTGCGAATATCAAAGACGAAAGATGAATAGGATACAGTTATAGACGTAGTTATATATTTCAGTGAAATTTGTCTAAGAGAACGTCATTAAATTCAGTTATTTAATTTCGATTTTGAAAAGAGAAATTAAGATTTATCTAAATTCTTGTTATTATAATAATCGTTTTGTATAAACTATAGTTTTTAATATACTTCTCGGACGACGTATGTTTAAAACTATAGTACCTTTCCTAGATTCAATATATTATTCTTATATTCAATCTAGAAAACGGTACAATACGTTAAATTATATTACCATAAAAGTCTCTTTGTAAGAATTTAAAAGAAAACCATCCCTTTGTGAACGTTCTCTTTGTGATGTAACGGCATAAAACAAGCTATATTCCTTTTAAATGTTTTATAAAGATATTTATTTAGTCATTAGACAAAAATAAGAGTTACTTTGTTCTCAAAGATAACATCTTATTAGTGACATATTATCAGGAGTCTGATGCTAATGCACAGGAAAAATCAAACATACAAAAAATACATTTTTTTTTTATTTTCTAACTAGCTTTCGCCCGCGACTTCGTCCGCGTAGAAAAAAATGTTTCAAATGGGATTTTTAATTGGTTTTCTTAATTAAATTAGTTTTTTTTAATTGGTGTAGGGATTTAAAGGTTAAATAAACATGAAAATAAAATGAAATTTTGTTATATTTTATGAACACGAAGCTCGGCCTTTGATCTGGTGAAAGTGGCACGGGGGTATTATCTTTTTACAACGAAATCGAAATACTACACCTACGGCAGTATTTCTTTGTAAACAATATTTTTGTTTTTCCTTCGGGTGCTAGAATCACCAGGCTACTCTGTGCGCTTACTCTGGAGCATGCCACATACAACTGACCGTGGGAGAAGCAGCTTTCTCTCAAGTCTACTCCCGCTACCTTAAGAGTTTGACCTTGAGCTTTGTTTATGGTTATGGCGAAGCAGACTTTGATAGGAAACTGCACTCTCTTGAATTCGAAGGGGTAATTTGATGGTGTTAGGGGAATCCTAGGAATAAATACAGACTCTCCTCGAGAACAACCTGTCAGTATAGTTGCCTCGATTACATTGCGATGCAATGTTTTCACTTGCAATCTGGTGCCATTGCATAATTTTGGTGGATTTATATTGCGCAGCAACATAATTGGCGCGCCAACTCTCAATTTTAATATGTGAGTTGGGAGACCGGGAGGCTTTAGTGTATTCAGGAACTCGACCGGATAATGAATGGCATTATCGGTGTTTATCACTGAGTCGACGGATTTATATTGATACTAGCTGTTACCCGCGGCTTCGCCCTCATGGTCACTGGGAAATGAACTATCCATTGCTTTTTGAATTGAAAGAAAACTGAGTTTTATATATTTGTCAGAGATTAAAAGGAAACTGAGCAAAATTGATTCGTCAGCCTATTTAAATGTTTTGAAACGCAGCGTATAGGAAAGCATGAAAATAGCCTGTTTATTCCAAACGGAAATGGGATATTTTTTTAATTAAAGGAAACTGAGCATAATTATCCGTCAGGGATGCAGACTTTTGAAAAGAAACTGAGCTAAATTGATTCGTCAGAGATGCAGTTTTCTGAATTGAAAGAAAACTGAGCTTAATAGGTCCGTCAGAGGTGCAGCATTTGGAATTGAAAAGAAACTGAGCTAAATAGGAAATTTTGAATTGAAAGGGAAGATCTGTGGGAATTCTGATTAATTGATTGTGGGAATTTTGGAAAAAAAACTAACTGAAAACTTTTTTAAGACGCTACTGTACACAATGTTATATGTTATTCCATTCGGGGAAAGAATGTGGAGATTCTGGGCATTTGACACACGCGAACATGCTACATACAGCTGACCATGAGAGAAGCACGGTTTTTCTAAGTTGACCCCCGCTACCGCGCTTTATTAATTGTCATTGCAAAACTGAGCTTAATAGGGAACTGCAACCTTTTGAATTGAAAAGGAAGATCTGTGGGAATTATAGGGATCCGTGGTATAATAACATTTTCCTACGCCTGTCAAAATTGTAGCACCGATTATGTTCCGTCCAAGATGTGTCACACGCAGCCTTGTCCCGTTACATAACCGAGGAGCATCTAAATTTCGCATTAGCATGACTGGGACGCCTAATTTTAATTGAAGCTTATGTGAGGGCACACCTGACAACTCTAGAGAATTTAGAAACTCTACGGGATATGAAGTGCTCTGTTCTGTGTCCATAACTGTGTCTACTGACAAATACTCTGTTATTTCTCCTGCTACTTCGCTTAATATATCTGAATTTATTTTGTTAACGCTCTCATTTTTGGTGCAAGAATCGCCCTTCACATAACCATTTGTCTTCATGCATGTTGTTCGTTAAATCTGAATAAACGCTCGCAATTAATTCGGAATGACTCTGTACTAAATTACAAAAATCTCGTCAATTTAACGCAGCCCTCAGCATCCGTTTCCAACCGATCATCGCCAATTTTTAATAGTGTGTCAGCATAGTTTCCAGCATTGATATCATTATACAAATGCACTCTCATATTCGTAGTTAAACTGAATTTTGTCACCTTGTTCCATAAAAAGACGACTTGAGGCATGCTTTAATTTCATCTGCAGGTGTGCCCTTTTAAATGACAGGTAAAGTTTCGCGAAAGTCACCAGCCAGTAAAACCACCATTCCTCCCATTACATCGGTATTGCTGCGCAAATCCTGGAGCGTTCGATTTAGTGCTTCTACAGCTTTTTATGCGACATTGTACTTTCGTCCCACACTAAAAGTTTGCATTGTCGTAGCATTATACTCGTGCACTATTTTTGCTAAAGTTGCAGATCGGCGATTCTTCCTGGGCTAGATTTAGAGGAGTTTTAAAACAGAATGTGCAGTGCGGCCCCGCTTAGCAGCGTGACGGCTATACCGGAGGAAGCTACGGTCACAGCAATGTTTTTATCTTTCCGTACTTGCGCTAATAATAAATTTAACAAAATGTCTTCCCAGTTCCTCCAGGGCATCTAAAAGAAAAGTGCACCATTTCCAGATTCAATTTGTCCTAATACTTTGTCAAAACTCGTTTTTGTTCGGAAAGCAAGCGGGTACAAATTGGCTACTTGCTGTTGCAAAGCTGGTATATCGTAGTTTGTTTCACGTATAATTTCATCATTTAGTTCATTTTCGGTTGTTCGCTGAGGGCTTATCATTCCAAAGTCGCTTAATTTTTGCCTACCATTGCCATTACTTTATCTTCAATTTTTCCAAGTGCTTCATTATAAATGTGTTCATTGTATGTCATGTTCGCGTGTGTCTGCTGTAACCTTCGCAAAATATCTTCCGCCATGTACTTTATATTTGTCCCACAATTTATGTGCATTAGATAGCCCGCAAGATGATATGAGGTTGCATAAAGATCCCTAATTTTGGCTGGTGACTGGCACTGCACAGCTTCCTCCATGGTTTCATTCCAGTGATTATCGTTTTCTAAAAGATGCAGAGCTTCACATGCTTCTCTATAAGTTGCGCATCACTGACCGTTGACAGTTTTAAGGTCTTTATATCCTGTAGGACCCCGAACATGGTGCAGCAGCAATCGTAAACAGAAACATTCAAAATTAATTACATGGACGGTATACACACGACCAAGGGCATCTGATGACTTTACACCGGGCCAATTTGCAACAGGCGCGCCTTGAATACGGCGTTTACACTCCTTCCTAGATGTGTTCCAAGTATAATAGCGGGGACTTCAGAATATAACAACGTTTTTGCAAAGGGATCGGTTTGACAAAGTTGAAAAAGGCTGTTAGTGTAGTTTTGGCGGTGATGCAATTCTTTCTTGAAATTTCTTTCGGTGAAATATACACGCTCTCCATTTTCTAAGTGCACGGCAAGGTGAGTAACTGTTGGGTGCCTTTCGTGTAAAGGAAGCCAAGGAGACGCCACGCTGCCTCGTTACTGCTGACATAACGCCCTGCTTGAAAAGTCTGTACTTCATTAACGGGATTTGCCTCACCTTCACTCCTGAGATTAAATATTGCTTGGTCGCTTCCTTTATTTATGTACTTACAGATATACTTGATTGCGCGGACAGAGCTACATGCTTCTACATTAATGTGGGCATTAAACATTTTACATAGAATGGGCGAATACGGGACAATCCAGCTGTTATCTAAGGTTTCGAACGCTCCAGAGCGAGATTCGATTGTAACTTTCCTGCCACCATCTTCGGGAGCTCTGCGTCTGTATAAAGGGTAGCCATTGTCATTGTGCACTGTTTCTTTTAATAGCTGTTTAGGGAATTTCTTTGTACATTTTCCATCTTTCATACATGGCGATATTGAATTTCGTGCTCCACATGGACCGTGAATCATATTTCGGACGATGGTATCATACAATTCTTTATCTTGCTCAGGATCCGGAATCTCGGCGCTTATTATGTCGTCTATTTGGCTGGGCCGCAACTTCTTTAAGCCATATTAGAATGTGGGCATGCGGTAATCCTTTTTGCCATTCAATTGAATTCATGAAGCACTGCACCTCTACGAAAATTTTCCCTTTGTTAATTACATACATTAATTTTTGTACTTTTAATCTTAATGCTCTAGCAACTAAATCGTGTCTGTCAGTACTTTTTTGGCCCGGCATTAGCTCCTCGGTTATTTCTTTCCATGTGGGATTGCAAGTAAAAGTAACAAAAGATAAGGTCTTCCGTAAGTTCGTACATAGGCGAATGCGTCTTGTGTGTACTCATGTAGGTAGCGGGACTGTTAACGAATGATGAGGGCAGAATTACCATTTTAACTAAATCTCTGGGGCTTACATTGGCGTCGCTAGAAACTGCATATTGTAAATGTATATAATTCTCAACGCGCAGCTTTTTTTATTTAAAGATATAACGGAGACGTTCACTTTCTACCTTCACATACATGTATACCAAAATTGATGAAATAATTGTCTACACCGGGCTAAGAGGTTAAAATCATTTTCTCGCAACATCATATGATACGCATAAAAATCCATACATGATACTTTTTGTTCGGAGTAGGCCTTTGTGACCGGTTAATGAGTGGAATATGAAAATGATAACCTCTTGTTCTTGCAATAAATCAATGGGTATTGCAGAGCGTCATAAAACTTGTGTGTATCGGCTACCCGTTGCAACGTATCATCACGTGCTCGCAAGACAATGTCTCGTGAGGAAAATTGATCACCACTAATTACGGCTGCTATTTCGTTTATCAAAGGTGCATTGTAGCGCCTTTCATGCTCTCCTCGAGGGGTCCGATCTGCGTGAATGACGACTTTATAATCCTGTTCAGGTAGGTTTTCTAAAGCAGTTTTAAATGTTTTGACTAAAATGTTACGTTCATGCAAGAATCTTTGAATTTTGAACACTGTGTCTCTCTCAACTCCTGGATAAATTGGCAGCGACGGTCTACCTCAATTTCTTCGTCAACCATAAAATATACTTGTAAAATTTATGCTGTTCGTTTTCAGCTGGAAAAAGTGAACCTATTCTATGATAAATTTGCCCTTGCACGGTAAATGTAGGCGAAAATCCCGGCATTATTATTTCCGGTCAACCCGAAGGACGTCATTTGAAAGCATGAGTTATATTTTCGGATCCTGTTTAGCGCCGTGACTCATTAGCATCATATAAAGAGAGTTTTCAAAGGTTCTTCTGGTTCCCAAGTAACGGAAGAGACACTTTGCCATTGAACAGCACATGCCTGCGGTCTCATCTTTCCATTTTAAAGCGCTGCAAAATCGACACGCCTTGTCCATCAGTCCGATAACAACTAACCTGTGATTTTTATAATCAATCAACGGATCATAATTGAATGCTGCGTCATTAAAACCGACCAATTGTTTCTTTGAAAATTTTGTCGACGCCCTTATAGTAGATTGACGTTCAGCTTGCTCAATGAGTCTGTGTTGAGTTTCATCAGGTGTTTCGCGGCTCTTAAGGCGGCCTGACGTTCCGCTTGTTCGAATAGCCTTTCTGACTTTGAGCAGGTGTTTCAGTAGCTCTTAAAGTAGATTGACGCTCTGCCTGTTCAAGACGCCTTGCTGACTTTGATCAGGTGTTTCAGTAGCTCTTAAAGTAGCTTGACGCTCTGCCTGTTCAAGACGCCTTGCTGACTTTGAGCAGGTGTTTCAGTAGCTCTTAAAGTAGCTTGACGCTCTGCCTGTTCAAGACGCCTTCGCTGACTTTGAGAAGGTGTTTCAGAAGCTCTTAAAGTAGCTTGACGCTCTGCCTGTTCAAGACGCCTTTCCTGACTTTGAGAAGGTGTTTCGAAGCTCTTAAAGCAGCCTGACGCTCTGTCTGTTCAAGACGCCTTTGCTGACATTGAGAAGGTGTCTCAGATGCTCTAAAGCAGCCTGACGCTCTGCTTGTTCTTGCCTTCTCAGTTCAGCATCTTCTAAAGATTCTAGCGATCGAGCTAATCTTTTCGCTTGTCTTTGAGAAGATACTCTTGAAAGGCTGGACTTACGTTTGCGAGGCATTATGAAGTAAGAAAAACCTATTTATAAAAAACGTTAAAATACCTAAAAGGAATTAAATTTTTAAATATTTTTTAAAGAATTAAAATATCTAAAAGGAATAAATATTCCTTTTAAATATTTTTAAAATCAAAACAACAAAACCAATTCAAGACACAACACGAATCCGAAAACGATAGCCAAAAAATCGAATCAACTTAAACCAAATCACAAAACAAATCGCAGAAAACCGAAATCGAAAGCAGTAGTCAATATAAATATAACCTACGAAAAAAGAAGTAAGTGTATAGGTACCGTATACACTATCTATACTATTAATATTCCTTTGAAATATTGTTAAACAACCTAAAACAACGAAAACCAATTCACGATTCTAAATAAACAAAATCCAAAATCAAAGCCAGAGTCTAAATATGTATAAAGTAATACCAACCAAATCAACAAAACCGATCCAAGAAAATACACAAATCCGAAAATGAAAGCCAATATAAATCCATTCAACCTTAACCAAATCACAAAGCAAATAACAAACAACCGAAATCGAAAGCAGGTAGTCGAATAAGCTACGAAATAGAAACAATTTAAGCGTATAGGTACCGTATGCACTATAAGTTGACGCGCGGCTCAACGGCGGGAGTTAAGTACATGTCAGGAAACATTTCGTTACCGCGTTTTAAAACCTAGTAACGACATCTAGCGGAATCAATTTAAACTATGTATACGTTAGTTAATAAGAACTCTCAAAAAATATTTTTCTTATAATTTTGCACAATTTTTCTTATTGTAATACCGATTCATTCATAACCACATATAAGAACTGTATTCATTTCCGTTCAATAAATATTACTAAGGCTTATTAATAAGGCTTACTAAGAACTGTTTCTACCATTGTTAAGTAATAGTTAAGGGTGAAAGCGTGACAGGTGGTGATAGTATTTCTGATTCATACTTATAATCACGCCTGTAACCCTTGCGGGTAGGCAGAGCATCAACGGATTACTTAATATCGTCTGCGAGGTTATCGCCTATTCTGTGAATTACGATGCACCAAAACGTTTGAAGGAAATCAGCTGGTGAATTTTATATTTTTATCGCTCTCTTCCCGGTCCTGCGTGGAAAAATACAGATCCATACATTTTTATCTTAATTTTGGTAAAAGACATAATAATCCAGATATTCTGACCTTCTGTGTTCGTCCATCGTACCGTCGTCCGTCTTGTAGAATCACGGTGGCGCCACCTAGCTGAATTTAATTTTGCAACATATTCGATTTCCCACGGAATGAAATGTTTTCCGCTGAAAAAGTAGCCTATGTCACTCTACAGCCACCGAACTATCCCCATACAAATAATCATGCCATGCCGACGCTCTGTTGCGACGTGAAAGAAGGACAAACTTGTGCAACATATTCGATTTCCCACGGAATGAGATGTTTTCCGCGGAAAAAGTAGTCTATGTCACTCTACAGTCACCGAACTATCCCCATACAAAAAATCATGCCATGCCGACGCTCTGTTGCGACGTGAAAGAAGGACAAACAAACAAACAAACAAACAAACACACTTTCCCATTTATAATATTAGTAAGTAAGTAAGTATGGATTATAACAAAAAATGAAAAAGAAATTAAATTAACTACACTCAAAATATTCTATTGAAAATGAACTTCCAAACAAATTATACAGCAATAGCAAATATTCGCTAAGTAGGTAAGAGATTTCCAAGGAATTTTCGAAGGAAAATCAAGGTATAAGGTAAGTTTTTCATTCAAATAATCCAATAACAAATAAAATTGAAATTTCTAATTCTAATCCGATTTAAATATTCTTTTATATTTGACATTCCTATTTTAAAGAGTATTGCATTGCACCACATGAGTAAAGAAATCAATTGCACCGAGCTTTTATGTGTGTTCAACGTTTTGAGTTTTCTAAGGAGTATTGATATCAACTTCGATGCAAATCATCCCCAAAATAAATTTCTACCCCTTTTTAACCCCGTTAGGCAAAGAGTTTCAATAAAATACGAAACACGTCTTCCATCAATTCTGTTAAAGAATGTTTATGCAAAGTGTGAAGTAGATTGGACTAAGGAATCACGTTGTCCCATATAAAAATTGCTCCCGTTTTTCACCCCCTTAGGGGTAAAATTTCAGAAAATCCTTTCTTATCGGATGCCTACGTCATACAAAGAACACAACCTTCAAGTTTCAGGTCTCTACGTTGTGCGTTGATCCGTCAGTCAGTCATTCAGGACAAAGCATTTTATATGTATAAATTTCAAATAAATTCATGCACCATAAAGCAAAAGAATAGGTTGTATCAAATAAAATATAGATTTCGATAGGTTATTCAAACAATAGAATAGATTATAATATAATATATTTCTTTCAGTATTAGGAGGCTTATAGCGTTATACTTCGCGGATCTATAGGTCATTACTAGCAAAACGCGCTTGTTGTATACTTTTGTTTTGAGAAAACAAGATTAGAAGATGCGTCGTGATTTTCCAAATGCTATCCTGCAAACGCTGTGAAGACATCGTAGCTTTATCCGACAACATAGAGTAAGTATTAAAGTCTACAAAAACTGCAGCACTGCCCAAATTTCGATGGAATCATATGCTTTTCATCCACTTACCGTTACCGTTACCGTTACAGCCTACTAAAGTCCACTGCTGACCATAGGCCTCCGCCGAAGATTGCCTCGTAGGGGGGATATTTCTTATAGTTGCCACGCTTGGCAAACGGGTAAGCAACCGCAGTTTTTTAATTTTAGTTGTTATTAGGAAGACTCCTTATTTGTTTGCCTCTTACGATACCCACGGGATGATGATTTTCATCCACTTACGCAAGAGAAAGCAGCAGCTTGTAATCTTCGATATTTTGTAAAAGTTTTGTAAAATTTGCATTCATATCATAATATTATAAAATGTATAATTTAAGGTAAATATAAAGCATTTCGAAAGGTGGCTTGTTCACGGAGGCTGAAGGTTGTCAAATATACGTGCGACCAAATACGCATAAACAGCATGTAGACGTTACTCAGAAGGAAAATCGGTCTGTAGATTTTTCAAGGTTGCTGTCACCTTTCTTGAAGAGTTGGCTAATCATACTTAGGTTCCAGGCTTCAAGTCAAGTATCGCCGTAAAGGACACAATTAAATAGGTTCTGGTGATGGTAATGGTATTAACCGGTTCTACACTTGTTTTTTTTATAGGAGAGGGGGCAAACGAGCATGCGGCTCACCGGTAAGTGACTACCGCCGCCCATGAACAACTGCAACACCAGGGGAATTGCAGAGCGTTGCCGGCCTTTTAAAAAGGAGTAGGGTCTTTTCTTGAAGGTCCCTAAGTCGTATCGGTTCGGAAAAATCGCTGGTGGTAATCGATTCCACAAGGAGGTTGTGCGAGGAAGAAAACTTCTTCTACAGTGATGGACCGCTAATCATCCAGATGGTATGGATGGTATAGCGAGTTTTGTCGCGATGTGCGATGGTGAAATTGAGCGGCTGGAATTAGTCCGAACAATTCCTCAGAGCACTCCCCGTGATAGATACGATAGAATACGCAAAGAGATGCAACATCTCTACGCAGTGCCAGTGAGTCCAGACGATCGGAAAGAACTCGGTCGTCGACGATTCGAGCCGCTCTGGAAAGGAGCTGGCACTGGGGAGCCCCTGCCCAGAGATAGGAACAGTATTCCATGTGGGGCCGAACATGCGCCTTGTAAAGTTGCAAGCGGTGTGCCGGCATGAAATACTGTCCCGCTCTGTTGAGCACGCTAAGCTTTTTAGAGGCCAATTTGGCCTTCTCTTCTAAGTGACCACGAAACTGCACATCACTCGATATGTCGACGCCGAGGATTCTGATACTGGCTGAGGCAACAAGGGGAGTGCCTTGAAACTGAGGAGATACGACGAAGGGGTTCTTTTTAGCGGTAAACGCGCAAACTTGTGTCTTCTGGGGATTGAACTGGATTGGATTTAGTCGCCCCCAGTCTGAGACTTTGTTCAACAAAGTCTCGACTTCAGAAACAAGTTTGTTCCGGCACTCGGCGACGTTTTCCCGAGAAATATTGGCACGACCGGTGTATAAAGTATCACCAGTGCTGTCGTTTGCATAGCAATGAATGTTACTGGTTTGCAACATTTCATTGATATGCAGAAGAAACAGCGTTGGTGATAGCACGCAGCCTTGTGGAACACTAGCGTTAATGGGCTTGTAATCGGAGCATGCACCGTCTACTACGACCTTGATGCACCGATCTGCAAGAAAGCTGGTGATTCAATTGCACGATTTCTCGGGAAGCCCATAGGAAAGTAGCTTCGAAAGAAGCGCTTTATGCCAAACCCGATCGAAGGCCTTCGCTATGTCCAAACTAATAGTCTAAAAGCTGGCAACTTGTCGAGCAACATGCCTCGAGGCACGAAATATTTTCAATGCAAATGATTGTATGGGTATCCGCAAAGCTAAATCCCGACCGTCAGAAGGCGCGCTGGAGGCTAAGTGCGTGGGCGGCCGATGAAACATGTAAATTTTCCGACAAAAAAAGTGCCTATCGGCACGGCTGTAAATTTGCAGAGGTATCGAGGAAAATGAGGAAAAGCAGGAAAAAAATCGTCAGAAGGCTAAATAGAGGAGAAAGGGTTGTCAGAAGCTACTAAAGTTGCGAAAAATCTCGGAAAATTTACATGTTAAGCGGTGCTTCTGACAATTGGGATTTTTGTTGTTTACTCATAGAATATACTCTATGCAAAGTGTCAGAAGTCTAAGTGGAAGCGATCGTGAGATAGTCGAGTTCAAAGTGCGAGAGAATTTATCGACGTGCGGCGCAGCGCACAGTGAACCGATCGCTTTTCTCTTGATTTTCATGCGCACATTTTTCATGGCACTTTTTATAATTTATTGAGATGTTGATAAATCACTAATATATACCTTGAAATAAAATGTAAAATGTAAAAAATAAAAATTTATTTTAAGGAACACTAAATTTATAAACAAAATTAATCTTTATCATAATCTATATCTGGAATATTCTCTTCAAATTCAGGATCTTCATCGCTGTTATATTCAGACTCCTCGTCATCAACTGAAAATAATAAATATTTTAATGAAATGAATCATTACACAATCAAGACTCGTGAATAAAATATTACCTTCTGAATTTTCATCTAAAATCACGTCTTTTACGGATGGTGGCAGCTGTGCAGCTGTGGGAACCATAGAAAATCATATTTATTTTTAAATAATGTCCATCCTGAAGTTTCGGGCTCGAATTCGATTGGATCTGATGAGGTAGCATTATTCCACAAGTGCGCAATGTAGTGGGCTCTTTTTATTTGTTGAAGTAGCTCGCTGTAGCAAGGTGGCAAGCAGAAAGCGTCGAAATTTTTTAATTTTTAAAAAAAAAGCTTCGTCAGTATTATTAACTTTATAATTTCGGAGAAACATTTGAAATCTGAGATTATTATTTTTTTCATTCTTCTCATACCCATACATGCTACATACAAATGACTCTATTTTTAAGAAGGTTTCGTCTGTATCGATTGAAGTATCTCTTAAGGCAGCAAATGCCTTCTGATACTCATCTTTTTTTGCAAGTAATTTAAACGGACGCTGTTTCCCTTTTCTAAAAAACGCTGGATTATAATCACAACTCGTGAACGCATGAAACCCGGTAAAGCTTTTCGTTATGCCATTTAGATGGCTCAATTTGTAAAACCGAAAAATCTGTCTGTCTGAAAAGGAGTCTGAATATAACAGCGATGAAGATCCTGAACTTGAAGAGAATATTCCAGATATAGATTACGAAACAGATTAATTTTGTTTATAAATTTAGTGTTCCTTAAAATAAATTTTTATTTTTTACATTTTACATTTTATTTCAAGGTATATATTAGTGATTTATCAACATCTCAATAAATTATAAAAAGTGCCATGAAAATGTGCGCATGAAAATCAAGAGAAAAGCGATCGGTTCACTGTGCTCTGCGCCGCACGTCGATAAATTCTCTCACACTTTGAACTCGACTATCTCACGATCGCTTCCACTTAGCCTTCTGACACTTTGCATAGAGTTTATTCTATGAGTAAACAATAAAAATACCAATTGTCAGAAGTACCGCTTAATATTTACGGTGTGAAAATCAAGATAAAAACCGTCGGTCCACTGAGCGCTGCGCCGCGAGCCGAAATATGCTCTCGCACTTCGAACCCGACTATCTCACGATCGCTTCCACTTAGCCTTTTGATTCTTTGCATAGAGTTTATTCTATGAGTAAACAACAAAAATACCAATTGTCAGAAGTACCGCTTAACATGTCAATTTTCCGAGATTTTTCGCAATTTTAGCAGCTTCTGACAACCTTTTCTCCTCTACTCAGCCTTCTGACGATTTTTTTCCTGCTTTTCCTCATTTTCCTCGATATCTCTGCAAATGATCAGCCGTGCCGGTAGGCACTTTTTTTGTCGGAAAATTTACGTGTTTAATCGGCCGCCCACGCACTTAGCCTCCAGCGCGCCTTCTGACATGTTGCTCGACATGTTGCCAGCTCTCCGTCTATAACGGCCAACGCCTCCCCCTTGGACTCTAATGCCCCCGCGCATCTATGAGTTAGGTAACATAGAAGATCACCAGCTGAGCGACCTCGATGGAAACCGTACTGGCGGTCACTAATCAGCTGGTGATCCTCAAGGTACCGCATGAGCTGGCAGTTAATAATAGTTTTCATTACTTTGGAGTTAAGAGCGCTGGTGTATACATCCCGGGACGTTGATGCGTCAGCCCAGGCCCGGTAGCACTCCTGCTTATAGCGTGATGCAATTTTACAGGAGTGACCAAACCATGGCTGAGTTCTGCCTCCGATAGGCAACGCAGATGATGGAATAAATAATTCCATTTCCTGAAGTACCACATCAGAGACAAAATCAGCAACAACGTTGGGATCATCCGGCGAGAAGCAACCCCGCCCCCAAGGGTAGGATGCAAAAAAAGACCGCACCCCGTCCCAGTCGGCCGACCTATAGTGCCAAACATGGCGGCGAGCTGCAGATCGCAACTGCAATGGGAGCTTGAGTGGCACCGTACTCCGGATCAGACAATGGTCCGAAGAGCCAAGAGGGGCATCGACGGAGATCTGATATCCATCCGGATGAGAGGTCAGCAGAAGGTCCAACAGGGAAGGTACATGATCTTCCACATCTGGGATCCGCGTAGGCGAAGTAACCAGCTGTGTCAGACCATATGCCAAGGTAAAGTCATAAACAGATCTACCCGCATGATCGGCTAAACGGGAACCAAGCTATTCGGCATGGTGGGCGTTAAAATCACCGAGTATCACGATCTCTGCGGATGGGACCTGTTGTAGCACGGAGTCTGCAGCCATTTGGACGTGGTCGATGAGTCGGTCTGTGTCGGCATTACCGCTATGGGACCTATAGAGGCACCCGTAGACGCGGGGATGGTCGTCGCTGTCTACGCGCAGCTATAGGATGGACAGGTCCGTACCTTCAAGACTGCCGAGGCGTCGAAAACAGATGTCCTCTCTGACGTACACGCAAACTCCAGCCCGAGGCACAAAGGAGTGTTCTAATTTGTAACCCGGGTAGGAGAGATACGAAGTATCAGCCGGAGAGGTATACCTGCGTCTCGGTTGGTAGTCTCCAGATGGTAGTGGACAGGGTTAAGGTTTGAATGAAGTCCCCTGATATTGCAGAAATTCACGGAATGCGTGGCGTGGTCGACTTTGTCTTTTTGCTCCGCTTGCCCCGAGCATGTTTCGTCTTGAGCGGAATTTGCCCCCCCCCCCCCAGAATACGCGGAGCAGCCTGAGCACCCACACTCAGAAGAAGTAGGGTAGCTAGGGCTTGGGCGTGGATTCTCAGCGAGGGATTCTCCAGGGATGCTGGTACCCTCCTGGGGTAGTCTTCCATTTAATTCCGCTACCATGTTGATGGGGATTTGGCCTCCGGCCACCTGCACTCACCAGGCGAAATGCAGAAGTAAACTTCTACTTCACGCTGGTATTCTGTGAGGTTGTGGTACCACCCCGGTTCGAGCCGGCCCATCCGTGCGACAGCAAAAGCTGCCGCGTGGCTCTACCACTGTTTTCAGAAGCTTCTCTGTAATTGCGACCTCAGCCGTCGCATTGCCATTTTTAAGTAAAGTTAAAAATACATTCTAATCTTGCGCATTCTTGCATGCGTGTTGGACTACACAAATCTTCAAAATATGTAATATTATTTATTATTTATTAATATTTCTCAAACATGCGGGTTTCCTTACGATATTTTCCTTTAATATCGAGTACGTATTATATTAACACCAAAATTTGTGCACGTGGTAAATTGGTGCCGACGGGGATCGAACTCGGCAAAATGTTATTTATTTTAAAAACGAAGACTGTTTAATTCAATAGTAGCCAAATCGAATAACGTTACAACCTATCAAAAGTCCACTGCTAAACATATTATGCCTTCCCAAAAGATTATCTCATTGGGGATATTTGCCATAGTTGCCACGCTTGGCAGGCGGGTCTAACTATAATAATCACATCATCATTACACGTCATTACTACCACTTACTATCATCCACTCCAAATCCACTGCTTAACATAGGCCTTCTCTGTAAAATGTTACAAAGTACGGTCCTAAGCCACGTGCATCGATCGACATTCTGTATGTTTGCATTAAGATGTCACTCCATATAGTGGGGGTCACTCGACACTGTGCTTGATAGTATGAGGATGCGACTGGAGAACCTTTTGACTATGGCATATTATTATTATTTTTTTTGATTTATTACGACAACAAAAAAGACATACACGAACACAATGTAGATACTAGAAATAACAGGAAAGTTTATATCTAAGTATCGTCTAAATTAAAGTTTACCACGACATGCAATGAATACTTTAATAATAATTTAGCGCTAATTAAAATAATATAACGTTATAATTTAGTAATGTCCTCCAGACCGAATTGTAAGTCTAAAAGAATACTAGCCATCTGCACAGGACAGGATTATAGTGCCCGAGTGTATGCGCAAGCAAGTCTGATGGGACGGCAAACCGACACGACCGGAGAGAGATCAGGTGCAGGATCAACGGCTTTACGTGCTTTTCGAGACACGGGGTGAAACATCACCAACTTCCTGACTTCGGGCTGTTACTGAGAATTTCTTGACAGAAAAACTCAATAACTTATCTTTTTGGCCCACCGCGGGATTCGAACCCAGTTGCGTTTACGACCACAAGACCAACGGGGCAGTGAAAATTTAGAAGTGACGGAGTAAACTATAAATTTGCTTTAAGTTGAAACAGTCACGTATGTTTTGCGGATTGGTAATCCCATTATTGGTGTTTAGATAGAATTTTATGTAACGTGTTAAAATGATTAACTCGCGAAATTGTACCAATCTTAATATCTCCTGTCAAAACGTATTTACTGTCGCCCTGTTTCTGTTATCCGGACAGTTCCAATTTGCAATAGATCAAGCTTAACCCCTGATACGTGTCATGATTCTATGTGGAAATTCTTATTATGTCGGTGTTTTAATGCCAAAGTTTTACATCCAACTTTTTTATACTTACAAGTAAAGGTGAGGAACGAGCGTACAGTCTACTTCAAGACACTTGCATACATCTACCCTCGATTAAAAATCAAAGTGCAGATTCGTTGTCAACCCTGGGAACTAAGATAGAATTTCTTGTAACCAGAAAAAAGGGTATCTGGTTCTCGTTATTCATCATGCGAAATATAGAAGCATTATGCTGCTATCTCACGCTGGTATTCGTTGTTGGTGGTTCTACCACGCATTAGTTTACAGTAAATTTTTACAAAATATTAAAATAATATATATTTTTTATTATTTAGATTAAATTGTATTTTTACTATAATTTATGCACAATAATTTTATTTATGCATGGCTAAGTTTTAGCCGAATTCAAAAGAAGAGTAGGCATACAATTTGACTGTATGCTCTTTTTTGTTTGTATTCCGTTCTGTTACAGCCTGTCAAAAATCCACTGAAGATAGACCTCCTCATTGATTGCGTTATAGAGGGGATTTGTGAACTTTGACTTTAAATATTTTTGTTTGCAGATGTGAGATTGATGAGGACTTTTTACATTTCATTTGTGATGTTGTTCCTAACATTCGTACCAATTTGTAGCTCTATGCGAATTATTGTACCTTACCTCTATTTTTTGAGCTAACTTGACCGGACTACTTACAACAAGTGGGTCCTTTTACACCGGCACTATACGACACCATTTCGGGTCATCATTTGGGGTGATCAGGTCTGAATATTTAATTGGGTAGTTGACATGAATATATTACTTCATTATAATACACTTAAATTTATAAATTTTCTTAGTGTCTCAAAATTTGGTCGGTTTTCTATTTGAAGTTTAATTATATTTTAATTCACCAAAAATATTCAAAATAAGCTGCTCATTTGATTATGCACACAAAACAATGATCTTGTTTACGTCTATCCTCGTAAAATATTTACTGAAAAATAATCTCTCTCAAATAAAATCATTTTGACAGCCTTATCAAAGTATTTATAGTGTAGTGTAGTAGTCTCTACTACAATATTGTTTCTGTGACTAACACTGTATACGAGCCCACTTTCGATCTTAGAACGTAAGCGTTACATTCAGGGAAAGAAGGCAAAACTAAAAAGAAAATTATTGTGACATGAAATCTGTATTTGTATTTCGAGGAAATTCTCGCACTGGAGCCGTACAGAGGATTTTTTCCTTGTATATATATTATGATAATGTAATAACGGTATAAAGTTTCATGATCTTTAAAAAAATATGGCGGCAATGCGATGTACTAACTTGCTGTTTTTTTTTAAATTTCAACAGATCATAATAGTAAAGATATTCACACACTGTTAAGCGTTTTGCAATTTTTTATATATATAGTACCTACATACTTATTTATATTTTTACAGTAAAGTAAAACATACTTGTTTACTACATTTCGCCTGTATTTTATAATGTTTATAAATGTGACCATGACGAGACTTGAATAGAAAATAATTTTCTTTTTTGCGAGGGAGTAAGTTATTTTATCCGCAATCATATTTTTACAAAGAGTAAAATGTGGGCATACAAGATGTCATAATAGAATAAAATTCCACAAAATGAAATGAATGGTTTAAGTCACACTATATAAATCGTTTATTTTGATTTTAACATTTAACACATGTTTTAAAATAAGGTCATTGTTATTTAATTTTTATGAAGTATTTTTGTCGGTGCAAATATATTATATTAAAAAGTTGATTCAATTAAGAGAACGCCGGGAGGTCCATAGCACAAGGTATTCTAGCTTGGACTCTTGTCTCCTACAAATATATGTACTCCATTTTTTTGCTTGTTTATCGGCCTGTAAAAGTACACTGCTGGACATGGATCTCACCCGTTGTGGGAGGATTTGCCTTGATCGTTACGCTTGGCAGTCGGATTGACGATCTCAGTGCTAGGCCAACCATTACGCACCTTTGACGCTGCAGTCCTTCGCCGGTCTGGGTTTTTAACGTATGATGTAAACGTGGTTGGTCTGACGTAAAATTGGTTATATTGCCATGTACCGGAAGTCACAAGATTTTTCTGGCATTTAAATAGTCGTTTCGTAAGACTTCGACGTCGACCTGTGGGATGAGGTCTGCCGGCGCCGTGTGGTAGCAAAATATTCGCTTTTAAATGAATGATTCAACTTTTATTTTCACATTATAAGATGCTTTGAGCCTTACTGATGGCGTCACGAAAGTTTGGATCGAAATGGGCGAGTTATTCATTTTGCAAATTATATTATTTTGTTTTCATATATTCTTGTCATAATTCAAACAATATTTTAAATTAATTTTGTTAATTTTATAGAGTTGTCGAATTATATATCTAATTAAACCTATTGATCATGATCGCAACGCGACCATTGATAGCTATTAAAGCCCATTATTATTAATCAAAGTAATTTATTTTATTAAAAAATAACATAATGATTTCTTATATTAACGCGAACACTACACATTGAATAAAGCTATTTTACGGATCTTATCGCGTTTAATTTACTTATTTTAAATCCCGAAGTTTCGGGTGCTTTACAGCAACTCATGGTCATGGGGGACTGAGATGTTTGACGTCCCGATGTCATAGTTAGCCCGGCTACCTTCAGTTTTTGAATATTAATTTTTGGTTCGATCTACGCAGAATGAGCTTGAAGTCTTGCAGTGGTATGCTTGGGTTAGGATTTAATTTTGTTAATTATAGGATCCCAAGCAGATGGCAGCACCCATCTATCTTCTCTATTAAAATTAGGATGTTTTTTAATTTCAATAGCCTCGCGTATCATCTTTGGTAGGAATCGGTGTTCTTTTGCGAGGATTTGTGTTCACAGACTGCAGACTTCCCAAAGCGTCGGTGCCTCACGTCAGCTATATGCTCTTTCACGCGGGTTTTAATAGATCTTTTTATTTGTCCTATGTAAGAGAGACCACATTCACAATCCAGCTTGTACACTCCTGCATCTTGTAGAGGGAAATTACACTTGACTGATGGTAAAAATTGACTAATCTTCTTCGGGGGCTTGAATTATGTTTTACTAGAAGCTCGCTTGATGATGTAGCCAACCTTGTTTGTGACTCCTCTGACATAGGGTAGTACAGCAGGCACACGCTCGACCGTGGCCAGCTTCACTCGGTCACTGTGAAGTTTTTCGATTTTTTACAATTATAATCCAGTGCTTGACTACAATCCCCTAGATGATAAGTTTATTTAAAATCACAGGGCTCCTTTTTGCGTATGAGTGTGTCTGAGTAGGTAGTATTCTCTTATATATTATCGCCAAAAACAGTAGTGCACCCACAATTGTATTCTTATTGAAGGCTCTTAAAAATCCGTCAACAATCAAAATCTTCACTGGTCTTATGTTTGAGTTTTTTTTAATAATCAAACTTACAGACCACCTGACGGTAAATAGTTACTGCAGTCAATTGAAACCTGCAGGCAAATTCAAACAAAAATTATACAAATGCGTTATCACCTCTGAGGACCATAATACTCTATCTTAATAGATTGCCTCACAGCCTGCAATTACACTGGTTCTTTACACCTATCACACCTGAACAAAATAGTGCAATACAGGCTATTTGGCGGCAGTAATATGTAAGATGGTAGGACCATCCAGATGGAGTCTAAGATAGAAAAATACCACCAAGTAAATATATTTTTTTAGTTAACAGACATTATGCTAAATGATGAGTGCTGCATTGATCAGAAGTACTCATAATGTTTTTATTCTAAGTATATCAAATGCGTTTGGTATTCGCTAAGTTCGTAAAAGTACTGGTTTCTTTTTACTAAACGTCAAAGTAATTGTACATACATACATAAAAACTCACGCTTGTCACCCAGAGGGGTAGGCAGAGACTACGGACTTCCATTTGGCATGATCCTGGCACACCTCTCTCGCCTCCTCCACATCCATATACCTACGCATACATTCTCGTCGGTTAAGGGTACTCTTAATTTGGCCCATTTTCAATATATCGCCAATTCGGTAGATAAAACTTCCTAGGGCGTCCCTTCCTGACTCTGCCGTTCACTTTTGCAACATAAATTTGCTTTGTCACTCTTTCCTCATTCATTCTTTCTACATAACCAATTCACCGAAGTATTTCCTTCTTAATTCTGGTCACAACATCATCTTGCAAGCCACACTCTTCTCTTATCACACAATTTCTCACCCTGTCATTCAGATTCAGCCCTAGCATCCTCTTTAATGACCGCATTTCTACAGCATTTATTCTACTCTCGTGCTTCTTCTGCTACACCCAACTTTCACTACCATACGTTAAAGTAGGGACTAACACAGCGTTGTGAATTACCATATGTGCCTTTTTGGACACATTTTGACTTTTCACAATAGACTGTAGAGCCCCATTTACTCTATTTCCTGCGTTCACTCGTCGTTCTATATCCTTATCATATCTACCATCCCTGCTAAATACACATCCCAAATACACAAACCCATCTACTTGTTCGACCAACTCCCCCTCTATTCTTATTTCACATATCGTTTTACTTCCTTCTCTTTCAAAAACCATAAATTTTGTCTTGCGTTCACTTTCATACCCCTTTCTTTTAATGACCTGTTCATTAATGTAACTACCACCTCGGCCGCCGACAATGCCAATATGACTTGATCATCGGCGAACAAAATGCATTTGACGGTTAACTCACCCATTCTTAACCCGCATCAATCAAATTTTCTAAACAACTGTCCATAAATAGGTTGAACAGCCAAGGGAAAGCCACACAGCCCTGTCTGACACCTTTCTGGATGTCTAGAATGATTAGAAACCAGTCCGAGTAGGCCCCGTTGATCCTGACACAAGCACTAGAGTCCCTATAAAGAGACTTTAATGCCTGTATCAACCCAGCGCTCAACCCAAATAAGTTCAATGTTTGCCATAAAAAATCTCTGTCCACTCTGTCATAAGCCTCCTCCAAGTCCACTAACGCACAAAAAATAACTTTTTGGTTTTTGGACATAAACTTCTCCGCTATCATGCGCATCGAAAAGACCTGATCCGTAGACCCCATTCCCTTTCTAAATCCCGCTTGCACATCCCAATTTTTTCCATCAGTTTCTTTCATAACTCTTTCAATTAGTACCTTACCATACAATTTTCCTACAATGCTAAGAAGGCTGATACCACGGTAGTTTTACAGTCCTGCTGCGACTCTTTACCTTTATATTGGGACTATCAGGGCTTTGCACCAGTCTCCCGGTACCCAATTCAGTTCCCAACTTAGATTAAATAAGGTGTACAGCAGTCCTGCCACCACTTCCTCTCCAGCCCTTAGCATTTCGAATGATACTCTATCATATCCGGTTGCCTTACCTGATTTCATGCTTTTCATTGCTTTCATTATTTCATCTATACTTATCTCCCTATCTCTTTCCTCTTCTTTCGGAATTTCTATCTCATTTAATTCAAATATCTCCTCACTTACAAACACGCTTTCACAGTATTTTTCCATCTCTTTAAACTCGAAACTTCGTCATTCAGAATACAGCCATTCTGGTCTCGTATATTCATTATAGGCTGGTTTGGCATTTTCCCTGGCAGTTCTTACGAGTTCCGTGAACATTTTAAGTTTTGCCTGGAAGTTATCCGATATTATTATACCATTTTTATCCGTTCTTCCTTGCTTTTTTCTTTCAACTACTTGTTTTACTCTCTTATTTAGACGTCTAAAGACTACCTTTTTTCTTTCAACATCATTCATACCGCCAGAATTACTAGTTTTGGTTGCTAGTTAATATAGTCATGCTCTCTTCTTTGCTTCAACTTCCATAATCCTTCAAATTCCCGTACCTCAACATCTCACCATGACTTATTATTTTTCCTTTCATTCTTTATCTTACTTACACCACATACTTCGATAGCTGCATCCACCAAACCTTTCTTAACATTATGCCACACAGTATCCAAGTCTAAATACATACACAGTCATATACAATTCATCCAAAACACTTATATTTTCTCTCAGTCTTCATTTGTACTTCTCATTCACACCTTCATCTTGTAACTTCTCTGTTCTTATACGCTGTAACGTAGTGGTAGACACAGATGTCCAATGCTACCAACGTCTGAATAGACCATTAATTCGGCAAAAGACCAAGTAATGATCCGTCCCAACGTTGGACCCCCGGTAAACCCTTGTATCTACTACTGCGCTCCTCATTCTTTCATTCATAATTATGAATTCTATCATGCTTCTATCATCACCTCTTTCCCATATATACATGTGAATCCTCTTATGACAAAAGAAAGTGTTCGTCACAAAAATATTCTTTTCCACACATAAGGTGAGGAGGCTTTCACCATTCTCATTTATACTTTCATCAACAACCGTTCCCAAAATCCTTTCATAACCAAGCCTCTTCACCCCAATCCTTCCATCAAAATCTCCTAATATAGTAATTGTATTATTTAGTTTAAATACACATTTATTGGACCATGTTACGGCGGCTTAACAAAAGAACCCAATCATTTCGTCCCCTGAATGTTGTAAAAAGGGACAATGGGAAATAAGGAAAATGTCATGGCTTCTGATGGATTGCGCATATACTCGTACAGTTGTCGATATGCGATATATCGGTCTCATTTTGTGTTGTTGCTCATGGGGATGTTGCCATAGTTGTCACGCAGTTTTGATTACATGTTTCAGAAAAATGCTACAGCTCAATTCCCGTGTCAGAATGTTTTTTATAAAAACCTCAATTAATATTTAAATATAACAGAATGTAGAGCGGCCCTCCACTAGATGTAGCGCGACCTGGTAAGACATGTCGTCATTACATCTAGTGGGGGCTTTAATTAAGCTGTAGAGTAGAGTAATAAGTGACTGTAGAGAACCGGAGACCTTTTCTACTGTAAACGAGGCATTCCATGTTAGTACTCAGAGATATAACGCATCTTCATTTCTATTCTCTATGTGAAAAAAATACCAAAAAAATCCTTACATCGCGTATGCTGCGTAAACTATTGAGAGAAAACAGCAAATGTTTTGGCTAGAAAGAAAAATCCAGCCAGACGAAATTGATAGTGTCATAGTTGCAAAACTGCCCAACCAACAAAACGACCCGATATTGTACGATATCGTAACTAAAAATATGGTGCACGGACCATGCGGAGAGCATAACCTAACAGCACCATGTATGAAAAATGGTCGCTCTACAAAAAAGTACCCTTGACGTTTCGTCAATGATACCCAAACCGGAGAGCACGGATATCCAGTTTATCGTCGTCATGACGCCGAAAATGGAGGACAGAGCGCTACGCTAAATATCAGAGGAAGTAGGATCAATATACTACAATGTACTCCACTATTGTGTAGGACGTTTAACGCTCACATAAATGTGGAGTACTGCCACTCAGTTCAAGCCATCAAATACATTTGTAAATATATCAATAAAGGTTCTGACCAAGCTACTTTTAGCGTTAGAAACTCAAATGATGAAGTGGAAAACTACGTGAATGGCCGGTACATAAGTACATCCAAAGCTGTCTGGCAAATATTAGAATTTCCGATCCACAAGCGGCATCCTACAGTCGTGCAGTTAGCCGTCCACTTAGAAAACGGCCGAAGTGTGTATTTTACCGCAGAAATGGCTGAACAAGTGGCCCAATACCCATGTAAAACTATTTTGCTGGCTTTCTTTGAGCTCTGTAATGAAGATGAGTTCGCAAAGACACTTCTATACCACGAAGTCCCGCTATACTACACATGGGCCAATAATAAATTCACAAGAAGGAGGCGTGGTGAGAACGTAGTTGGTCATCCAGGCATAAAAAAAGATGCCACTTTAGGAAGACTCTACGGTGTACATCCTTCTCAATCAGAGTGTTTTTATCTTAGAATGTTGTTACATCACGTAAGTGGTCCAACCTCATTCAAGTACTTAAAAACCGTTAACGGAGTTCTCAAAGAGACCTATCAAGCAGCTTGCCGTGACAGAGGTTTGCTACAAAACGATGACCATTGGGAAAATACTCTGAGAGAAGCATCGCTTTCGCAATGTCCTGCACAACTGAGAGAGTTATTTGTAGTCAGACTCTTATTTTGTCAGCCATCGAAACCATTGAAATTATGACACAATTTCAAAGACGATTTATGTGAAGATATTAGACACAAAATCAGACAGCAAAATCAAGACTTCGCCTTACCATACAGTGAGGACATTTATAACGAAGTTTTGATATAAATAGAAAATAAACATCATTTGCACATCTCTATAATACAAATGATTTGACCGCTTTTGTCAATGAAAACCTGCCAAAATTAGTCCCAGATCAAAGACATGCTTTTGAGACTATAGTCGATAGCGTAAATAATAACAAAGGAAAACTTTTTTTTGATGCGCCAGGTGGCACTGGAAAGACGTTTCTTGCAAATTTGATACTTGCTAAGATACGACAATCGGAAAATAGCGATAACAGTTGCTTCGTCAGGAATTGCTGCAACTCTCTTAAATGATGGAAAAACAGCTCCCCCTACTTTTAAACTTCCGCTATCCGTAACTCTTGAGCAACAATCTACATGTTCAGATTCGTTGTCAACTCTGGGAACTAATATAGAATTTCTTGTAACCAGAAAAAGGGTATCTGGTTCTCGTTATTCATCATGCGAAATATAGGAGCATTATGCTGCTATCTCACGCTGGTATTCGCTGGTATTTGTTGGTGGCTCTACCACGCATTAGTTTACAGTAAATTTTTACAAAATATTAAAATATTATATATTTTTATTATTATATATTTTAGATTAAATTGTATTTTTACTATAATTTATGCACAATAATTTCATTTATGCATGGCTTTAGCCGAATTCAAAAAAGGAGTAGGCTTACAATTTGAAAGTATGCTCTTTTTTGTTTGTATTCCGTTGTGTTACAGCCTGTCAAAAATCCACTGAAGATAGACCTCCTCATTGATTGCCTTATAGAGGGGATTTGTGAACTTTGACTTTAAATATAATTTTTTTGCAGATGTGGGATTGATGAGGACTTTTTACATTTCATTTGTGATGTTGTTCCTAACATTCGTACCAATTTGTAGCTCTATGCGAATTATTGTACCTTACCTCTATTTTTTGAGATAACTTGACCGGACTACTTACAACAACCTTGAGATGATATGGGGTAGTGGATCCTTTTACACCGCCACTATACGACACCATTTCGGGTCATCATTTGGGGTGATCAGGTCTGAATATTTAATTGGGTAGTTGACATGAATATATTACTTCATTATAATACACTTAAATTTAGAAATTTTCTTAGTGTCTCAAAATTTGGTCGGTTTTCTATTTGAAGTTTAATTATATTTTAATTCATCAAAAATATTCAAAATACGCTGCTCATTTGATTATGCATACAAAACAATGATCATGTTTACGTCTATCCTCGTAAAATATTTACTGAAAAATAATCTCTCTCAAATAAAATCATTTTGATAGCCTTATCAAAGTATTTATAGTGTAGTGTAGTAGGCTCTACTACAATATTGTTTCTGTGACTAACACTGTATACGAGCCCACTTTCGATCTTAGAACGTAAGCGTTACATTCAGGGAAAGAAGGCAAAACTAAAAAAAAAGTTATTGTGACATGAAATCTGTATTTGTATTTCGAGGAAATTCTCGCACTGGAGCCGTACAGAGGACTTTTTCCTTGTATATATATTATGATAATGTAATAACGGTATAAAGTTTCATGATCTTTCAAAAAATATGGCGGCTATGCGATGTACTAACTTGCTGTTTTTTTTTAAATTTAAACAGATCATAATAGTAAAGATATTCACACACTTAAGCGTTTTGCAATGTTTTATGTATATAGTACCTACACACTTATTTATATTTTTACAGTAAAGTAGAATTGACATACTTGTTTACTACATTTCATCTGTATTTTATAATGTTTATAAATGTGACCATGACGAGACTTGAATAGAAAATAATTTTCTTTCTTGCGAGGGAGTAAGCTATTTTATCCGCAATCATATTTTTACGAAGAGTAAAATGTGGGCATACAAGATCTCATAGTAGAATAAAATTCCAGAAAATGAAATGAATGGTTTAAGTCACACTATATAAATCGTTTATTTTGATTTTAACATTTAACACATGTTTTAAAATAAAGTCATTGTTATTTAATTTTATGAAGTATTTTGTCGGTGCAAATATATTATATTAAAAAGTTGATTCAATTAAGAGGACGCCGGTAGGTCCATAGCACAAGGTCTTCTAGCTTGGACTTTTGTCTACCACAAATTTATGTACTCACTTTTTCTTGCTTGTTTATCGGCCTGTAAAAGTACACTGCTGGACATGGATCTCACCCGTTGTAGGAGGATTTGCCTTGATCGTTACGCTTGGCAGTCGGATTGACGATCGCAGTGCCAGAGCATTACGCACCTTTGACGCTGCAGTCCTTCGCCGGTCTGGGTTTTTAACGTATGATGTAAACGTGGTTGGTCTGACGTAAAAATGGTTATATTGCCGTGTACCGGAAGTCACAAGATTTTTCTGGCATTTAAATAGTCGCTTCGTAAGACTTCGTTCGACCTGTGGGATGAGGTCTGCCGGCGCCGTGTGGTAGCAAAATATTCGCTTTTAAATGAATGATTCAACTTTTATTTTCACATTATAAGATGCTTTGAGCCTTACTGATGGCGTCACGAAAGTTTGGATCGAAATGGGCGAGTTATTCATTTCGCAAATTATATTATTTTGTTTTCATATATTCTTGTCATAATTCAAACAATATTTTAAATTAATTTTGTTAATTTTATAGAGTTGTCGAATTATATATCTAATTAAACCTATTGATCATGATCGCAACGCGACCATTGATAGCTATTAAAGCCCATTATTATTAATCAAAGTAATTTATTTTTATTAAAAAAATAACATAATGATTTCTTATATTAACGCGAACACTACACATTGAATAAAGCTATTTTTACGGATCTTATCGCGTTTAATTTACTTATTTTAAATCCCGATGTTTCGGGTGCTTTACAGCAACTCATGGTCATGGGGGGGACTGAGATGTTTGACGTCCCGATGTCATAGTTAGCCCGGCTACCTTCAGTTTTTGAATATTAATTTTTGGTTCGATCTACGCAGAATGAGCTTGAAGTCTTGCAGTGGTATGCTTGGGTTAGGATTTAATTTTGTTAATTATAGGATCCCAAGCAGATGGCAGCACCCATCTATCTTCTCTATTAAAATTAGGATGTTTTTTAATTTCAATAGCCTCGCGTATCATCTTTGGTAGGAATCGGTGTTCTTTTGCGAGGATTTGTGTTCACAGACTGCAGACTTCCCAAAGCGTCGGTGCCTCACGTCAGCTATATGCTCTTTCACGCGGGTTTTAATAGATCTTTTTATTTGTCCTATGTAAGAGAGACCACATTCACAATCCAGCTTGTACACTCCTGCATCTTGTAGAGGGAAATTACACTTGACTGATGGTAAAAATTGACTAATCTTCTTCGGGGCTTGAATTATGTTTTACTAGAAGCTCGCT
Source organism: Parnassius orleans (assembly GCA_029286625.1). NCBI lineage: Eukaryota > Metazoa > Arthropoda > Insecta > Lepidoptera > Papilionidae > Parnassius > Parnassius orleans. Next base: position 597,632 of record JAGSMP010000102.1, on the reverse strand, counting down.
TGATGATGTAGCCAACCTTGTTTGTGACTCCTCTTACATAGGGTAGTACAGCAGGCACACGCTCGACCGTGGCCAGCTTCACTCGGTCACTGTGAAGTTGTTCGATTTTTTACAATTATAATCCAGTGCTTGACTACAATCCCCTAGATGATAAGTTTATTTAAAATCACAGGCTCCTTTTGCGTATGAGTGTGTCTGAGTAGGTAGTATTCTCTTATATATTATCGCCAAAAACAGTAGCACCCACAATTGTATTCTTATTGAAGGCTCTTAAAAATCCGTCACCAATCAAAATCTTCACTGGTCTTATGTTTGAGTTTTTTTTTTAATAATCAAACTTACAGACCACCTGACGGCAAATAGTTACTGCAGTCAATTGAAACCTGCAGGCAAATTCAAACAAAAATTATACAAATGCGTTATCACCTCTGAGGACCATAATACTCTATCTTAATAGATTGCCTCACAGCCTGCAATTACACTGGTTCTTTACACCTATCAGACCTGAACAAAACAGTGCAATACAGGCTATTTGGCGGCAGTAATATGTAAGATGGTAGGACCATCCAGATGGAGTCTTAGATAGAAAAATACCACCAAGTAAATATATTTTTTTAGTTAACAGACATTATGCTAAATTATGACTGCTGCATTGATCAGAAGTACTCATAATGTTTTTATTCTAAGTATATCAAATGCGTTTGGTATTCGCTAAGTTCGTAAAAGTACTGGTTTCTTTTTACTAAACGTTAAAGTAATTGTACATACATACATAAAAACCCAGAGGGGTAGGCAGAGACTACGGACTTCCATTTGGCATGATCCTGGCACACCTCTCTCGCCTCCTCCACATCCATATACCTACGCATACATTCTCGTCGGTTAAGGGTACTCTTAATTTGGCCTATTTTCAATATATCGCCAATTCGGTAGATAAAACTTCCTAGGGCGTCCCTTCCTGACTCTGCCGTTCACTTCTGCAACATAAATTTGCTTTGTTACTCTTTCCTCATTCATTCTTTCTACATAACCAATTCACCGAAGTATTTCCTTCTTAATTCTGGTCACAACATCATCTTGCAAGCCACACTCTTCTCTTATCACACAATTTCTCACCCTGTCATTCAGATTCAGCCCTAGCATCCTCTTTAATGACCGCATTTCTACAGCATTTATTCTACTCGTGCTTCTTCTACACCCAACTTTCACTACCATACGTTAAAGTAGGGACTAACACAGCGTTGTGAATTACCATACGTGCCTTTTGGACACATTTTGACTTTTCACAATAGACTGTAGAGCCCCATTTACTCTATTTCCTGCGTTCACTCGTCGTTCCTTATCATATCTACCATCCCTGCTAAATACACATCCCAAATACACAAACCCATCTACTTGTTCGACCAACTCCCCTCTATTCTTATTTCACATATCGTTTTACTTCCTTCTCTTTCAAAACCATAAATTTCGTCTTGCGTTCACTTTCATACCCTTTCTTTTAATGACCTGTTCATTAATGTAACTACCACCTCGGCCGCCGACAACGCCAATATGACTTGATCATCGGCGAACAAAATGCATTTGACGGTTAACTCACCCATTCTTAACCCGCATCAATAAAATTTTCCACACAACTGTCCATAAATAGGTTGAACAGCCACGGGGAAGCCACACTGCCCTGTCTGACACCTTTCTGGATGTCTAGAATGATTAGAAACCAGTCCGAGTAGGCCCCGTTGATCCTGACACAAGCACTAGAGTCCCTATAAAGAGACTTTAATGCCTGTATCAACCCAGCGCTCAACCCAAATAACTTCAATGTTTGCCATAACACATCCCTGTCCACTTTGTCATAAGCCTTCTCCAAGTCCACGAACGCACAAAAAAATAACTTTTTGGTTTTGGACAGAAACTTCTCCTCTATCATGCGCATCGAAAAGACCTGATCCGTAGACCCCATTCCCTTTCTAAATCCCGCTTGCACATCCCAATTTTTTCCATCAGTTTCTTTCATAACTCTTTCAATTAGTACCTTACCATACAATTTTTCTACAATGCTAAGAAGGCTGATACCACGGTAGTTTTTACAGTCCTGCTGCGACCCGTTACCTTTATATATTGGGACTATCACGTCTTTGCACCAGTCTTCCGGTACCCAATTCAGTTCCCAACTTAAATTAAACAAGGTGTATAGCAGTCCTTCCACCACTTCCTCTCCAGCCCTTAGCATTTCGAGTGATACTCTATCATATCCGGCTGCCTTACCTGCTTTCATGCTTTTCACTGCTTTCATTATTTCATCTATACTTATCACCCTATCTCTTTCCTCTTCTTTCGGAATTTCTATCTCATTTAATTCAAAGATCTCCTCACTCATAAACACGCTTTCACAGTATTTTTCCGTCTCTTTAAACTCGAAACTTCGTCATTCAGAATATAGCCATTCTGGTCTCGTATATTCATTATAGGCTGGTTTGGCATTTCCCCTGGCAGTTCTTACGAGTTCCGAGAACATTTTAAGTTTTGCCTGGAAGTTATCCGATATTATTCTATCATTTTTATCTGTTCTTTCTTGCTTTTTTCTTTCAACTACTTCTTTTACTCTCTTATTTAGACGTCTAAAGACTACCTTTTTTCTTTCGACATCATTCATACCGCCAGAATTACTAGTCTTGGTTGCTAGTTAATTTAGTCATGCTCTCTCTTCTTTGCTTCAACTTCCATCCGTACCTGATCATCCCACCATGACGTAATATTTTTTCCTTTTATTCTTTATCTTACTTACACCACATACTTCGGTAGTCGCATCCACCAAACCTTTCTTAACATTATGCCAAGTCTAAATACATACACAGTCATACACAATTCATCCAAAACACTTATATTTTCTCTAAGTCTTCATTTGTACTTCTCATTCACACCTTCATCTTGTAACCTCTCTGTTCTTATACGCTGTAACGCAGTGGTAGACACAGATGTCCGATGCCACCAACGTATCAATAGACCATTAATTCGGCAAAAGACCAAGTAATGATCCGTCCCAACGTTGGACCCCCGGTAAACCCTTGTATCTACTACTGCGCTCCTCATTCTTTCATTCATAATTATGAAATCTATCATGCTTCTATCATCACCTCTTTCCCATATATATGTACATGTGAATCCTCTTATGACAAAAGAAAGTGTTCGTCACAAAAATATTCTTTTCCACACATAAGGTGAGGAGGCTTTCACCATTCTCATTTATACTTTCATCACCAACCGTTCCCAAAATCCTTTCATAACTAAGCCTCTTCACCCGAACCCTTCCATTAAAATCTCCTAATATAGTAATTGTATTATTTAGTTTAAATACACATTTATTGGACCATGTTACGGCGGCTTAACAAAAGAACCCAATCATTTCGTCCCCTGACTGTTGTAAAAAGGGACAATGGGAAATAAGAAAAATGTCATGGCTTCTGATGGATTGCGCATATACTCGTACAGTTGTTGATATGCGGTATATCGGTCTCATTTTGTGTTGTTGCTCATGGGGATGTTGCCATAATTGCCACGCTTGGCAACCGCAGTTTTGATTACATGTTTCAGAAAAATGCTACAGCTAAATTCCTGTGTCAGAATGATTTTTATAAAAACCTCAATTAGTATTTAAATATAACAGAATGTAGAGCGGCCCTCCACTAGATGTAGCGCGACCTGGTAAGACATGTCGTCATTACATCTAGTGGGGCTTTAATTGCTGTAGAGTAGAGTAATAAGTGACTGTAGAGAACGGAGACCTTTTCTACTGTAAACGAGGCATTCCATGTTAGTACTCAGAGATATAACGCATCTTCATTTCTATTCTCTATGTGAAAAAATACCAAAAAATCCTTACATCGCGTACGCTGCGTAAACTATTGAGAGAAAACAGCAAATGTTTTGGCTAGAAAGAAAAATCCAGCCAGACGAAATTGATAGTGTCATAGTTGCAAAACTGCCCAACCAACAAAACGACCCGATATTGTACGATATCGTAACTAAAAATATGGTGCACGGACCATGCGGAGAGCATAACCTAACAGCACCATGTATGAAAAATGGTCGCTCTACAAAAAAGTACCCTTGACGTTTCGTCAATGATACCCAAACCGGAGAGCACGGATATCCAGTTTATCGTCGTCATGACGCCGAAAATGGAGGACAGAGCGCTACGCTAAATATCAGAGGAAGTAGGGTCAATATAGATAATAGATGGATTGTCCCTTATTCTCCACTATTGTGTAGGACGTTTAACGCTCACATAAATGTGGAGTACTGCCACTCAGTTCAAGCCATCAAATACATTTGTAAATATATCAATAAAGGTTCTGACCAAGCTACTTTTAGCGTAAGAAACCCAAATGATGAAGTGGAAAACTACGTGAATGGCCGGTACATAAGTACATCCGAAGCTGTCTGGCGAATATTAGAATTTCCGATCCACGAGCGGTATCCTACAGTCGTGCAGTTAGCCGTCCACTTAGAAAACGGCCGAAGGGTGTATTTTACCGCAGAAACGGCTGAACAAGTGGCCCAATACCCACGTAAAATTACTTTGCTGACTTTCTTTGAGCTCTGTAATGAAGATGAATTCGCAAAGACACTTCTATACCACGAAGTCCCGCAATACTACACATGGGCCAATAATAAATTCACAAGAAGGAGTCGTGGTGAGGACGTAATTGGCCATCCAGGCATAAAAAAAGATGCCGCTTTGGGAAGAGTCTACGGTGTACATCCTTCTCAACCAGAGTGTTTTTATACCTCATTCAAGTACTTAAAAACCGTTAACGGAGTTCTCAAAGAGACCTATCAAGCAGCTTGCCGTGACAGAGGTTTGCTACAAAACGATGACCATTGGGAAAATACTCTGAGAGAAGCATCGCTTTCGCAATGTCCTGCACAACTGAGAGAGTTATTTGTAGTCATACTCTTATTTTGTCAGCCATCGGAATCATTGAAATTATGACAATTTTAAAGACGATTTATGTGAAGATATTAGACACAAAATCAGACAGCAAAATCAAGACTTCGCCTTACCATACAGTGAGGACATTTATAACGAAGTTTTGATATAAATAGAAAATAAACATCATTTGCACATCTCTATAATACAAATGATTTGACCGCTTTTGTCAATGAAAACCTGCCAAAATTAGTCCCAGATCAAAGACATGCTTTTGAGACTATAGTCGATAGCGTAAATAATAACAAAGGAAAACTTTTTTTTGATGCGCCAGGTGGCACTGGAAAGACGTTTCTTGCAAATTTGATACTTGCTAAGATACGACAATCGGAAAATAGCGATAACAGTTGCTTCGTCAGGAATTGCTGCAACTCTCTTAAATGATGGAAAAACAGCTCCCCCTACTTTTAAACTTCCGCTATCCGTAACTCTTGAGCAACAATCTACATGTTCTATCCGCAAAAATGGGCCTCTTGGTAAATTACTACAAGACGCCTCATTGATTATGTGGGATGAATGCACCATGAGCCATAGAGCACATATAGGGGCTGTGGACAGAACCTTAAAAGATCTTAGAAACTCTTCTGCTCTCATGGGCGGGATTAGTTTTGTATTTGCTGGAGATTTACGACATACACTTCCCGTCACTAATAGAGGTACGCGAGCAAATATCATCAAAGCATGCTTGAAATCGTCTCCCTTATGGACTTCGATTGAAAATTTAAAATTACGAACGAATATGAGAGCTCATCTCCATGGTATCACAGATAGTGATTTCCCACAACAACTACTAAAACTTGGGGAAGGAATTTTTCCCACTCCAAATTTAAGCAGAAATTGTGACGTCCTTCTGGACGAGTCTCTAGGCCAAATAGTCTATAATTTAGAAATTTTAATAGATGCAGTATACCCTGACATCGAGAATTTGCACGAAAAGGACTTTTATTGGTTGTGTTCTAGAGCAATAGTGTCGCCTAGGAATGATACTGTCAACGAAATAAACAATCTGATTATTTAAAAACTCCCCGGCCAAATAAAAAATTACAAATCGATCGACACCGTGACTAATGTCGAAGACGCAGTCCCCACAGGAATTTTTAAATTCACTAAACCCTTCTGGACACACACGAATTGACATTAAAAATCGGAACGCCAATCATGCTTCTGAGAAATTTAAGCCCCCCAAGCATGTGCAATGGGACGAGGCTGCTTATTAAGGAATTGAAGGATAATTTAATTGTAGCGACCATTATGACCGGCCCATCAGCTGGTCAACTAGCTCATATACCGAGGATACCGATGATCCCAACTGATCTGCCAATCCCATTTAAACGGCTTCAATTTCCGGTAGAAACATCTTTCGCGTTAACTATTAACAAGTCCCAAGGCCAAACCTTCGAATTAGTAGGGATCAACCTACGAAAAGAATGTTTTAATCATGGCCAACTGTATGTATGTAGGCCTGTCGCGGGTCGGAGCTCCTAAAAATCAATTTATTTTGCTGCCACAAAATAAAACAACATCAAATATCGTTTACACCGCAAACCGCGGGGCACAGCTAGTATCCTATAACAAACCACGTAGGAAGTTGATAGATGTAGGGGCTCAAGATCGTGTTTTGTAGGATTTCTTGAGGGTGAGTACAGGACTTGAAAGGAACTGTAATATTAATGACGATGATGACGATCTCGTATATTATACTAGATGTAAATGTACACCTACACAGGCGACAGAGGAACAGCATTAAAATTGCGAATTTTGCAGGGCAGAAGCTTTGTATTGTTAAAAATATTGTAATCTAAATCTACCACTAAACTAGACTAAAGAAACACGTCAAGAATTTCAAGTAAAATACACCGGTATTTGAGTGTTGGCTGTTGGAATTCGACGTCAGTTTACAAAGCTGGTCGCTAAATTTTATAATAAGTTTTACAAACATTAAAGTGGCACAATCTTAAAAATATTTCAAACGAAAACGAAAACACGACGACGACAAAATTAAAAAAACACATAGAAAATTCTTAAAATATATTCGTGCATTCTGAACTGAAATGCAACTTGTCTATTCTCTCTCTTGTGGATTCTATCTGCACGTAGATAGCTATTTAAATCGAGCTAAATGGTAATGATACTACTTTACTTATCTTTAGTACATGCTCTGGTTGCAGGTTTCGCGTTTCTTTTGAAAATAAAGATTTAATTTTAATTTTAATTGAAGTAGTTTTATTTACAGATTTAGTGTTTCTATTTGGAAATAATGATTAACAATAAATTAAATTAAAATTTACATAAGCGTGTCAATTTAATTTATTGTAAATCATTATACAATAAATTAAATTGTAATATTTGAAATGTTATAGATATTAAGCTTAGGTGAGAAAAACTTTTTGTTATATTTAAAAAATATAAAATAATATAAGCTTAGATGAGAAAAAATTTGTTATATTTTTTTGTACAAACTATGTCATTATTCCCATATAATAGAAGAAAACACGAATTAAGTAAAACACTGCACTGTACTTGCAAGGGCTGTCAAAATGGGCGAAAATTTGTACGATAGATTAAAAGTAATTTTTATGGCATTATTCAATTTAAAAAAATTATAGTGGTTCATTATCACTCTAGGTTTCATTTACACTTTTTGAAAATGGGTGTAATACCCTATTGTTATAAAAACATTTAGAAACAGCATAGTAGCAATCACCTCATTCCCAGTGGTTATTATCAGTCATGTACTCTTTAGTAGTATAATAACCCTTCCTAGACAATTTTTGCTTAATAAATAATTGAAACCTTTTGATAGAAAAGGTCTGCATATATGCAGACTAAAATTTGTACTAAAAGCGCTTGTATACATTGCCCCATGAAGGAATTACTGACTCTGGAGTCGAGTAACTGGTATAACGAACTTGTGCTTGTTCCTAGTATTAGATATATTACATATGAAATTAGCGTTTTGTCGTACTGACCACTTTGATCTGAAATATCTCCTCTTTGGTTAAGAACTCCAAATTCAAATTTATAAATTCATTTAGCTGGTACATTTGAGTTTTGAAAACAGTAGTTCATTTGTTTTTTCCTCATTATTTTATTCTTTGGCGTCGCTTATTACCGCACAATGGAAAACATGAAATATCGGTATATTTACGAGTACGAGTTCTACCGTGGCACCAGTGCTGCAGAAAAAGCTCGAAGGATTAATGATGTGTACGGCGCTGGTGTCGCAAAAGAAAGCACGGTACGTTTTTGGTTTGAACGTTTTTGTTCTGGAAATTTCGACCTTCAGAACCAACCCCGTGGACGGCCGTAGACCAACGTGGAGAATGAAGAATTAAAGGCTATTGTGGAAGCGTATCCATCACAAAGCACTTCAGAGATAGCTGCAGGCTTCGGGGTAAGTGATAAAACTGTATTAATCCACTTGAAGCAAATCGGGAAAGTAAAAAAACTTGAACGATGGATACCTCATGAATTGAGTGAATCGAACTTGCAAACACGCGTCGACTGCTGTGTTACTTTGCTCAACCGACACAATAATTAAGGGATTTTAAATCGAATCATTACTTGTGATGAAAAGTGGATACTGTACGATAATCGGAAACGCTCGTCGCAATGGCTGTACCCTGGAGACCCAGCCAAATCCTGCCTGAAAATTGACTCAGAAAAAGTTACTTTTGAGTGTTTGGTGGACTAGCGCCGGTGTCGTTTACTACAGCTTTCTATAATCTGGCCAAACGATTACGGCAGATATCTATTGTCAGCAACTGCAAACCATGAAGGAAGAACTAGCTGCTAAACAACCGAGATTGGTCAATCGCTCTAGGCCACTGCTGCTTCACGACAACGCAAGACCACACACTGCACAACAAACAACCACTAAGTTAGATGAGCTACAATTGGAATGTCTGCGACATCCACCGTACTCCCCGGACCTTTCTCCAACAGATTACCATTTTTTCCGGAATTTGGACAACTTCTTACAATTTAAATAAAACTAGTTTTACGGATTTTATCGCGTATATTAACTTATTTTATATTCCCGACGTTTCGAGTACTTTACAGCACCCTGGTGCTGTAAAGTACTCGAATGTGTAGTGTTCGCGTAAATATAAGAAATCATTAACTTCTTACAAGGAAAAAAATTCAAGTCCGATGCGGCAGTACAAATTGCCTTCAAAGAGTTTATTGATTCTCGCCCCCATGGTTTTTTTAGTAAAGGGATCAATTAACTACCTATGAGATAGCAAAAGTGCATAGATAACAACGGTGCATACTTTGATTAATTAAATATATTTTACATAAAAAAAAAATTGACTTTATATTCCTCCCGTACAAAACGCCAATTTCATATGTGAGGACCTAATATTTACAGAATGTATATCACTATTTTTAATAAAACTATTTTTGTTTTTGTGTACATACATTAAATTCTCGTAAATATATTGAGAGGCCAAAGTTAATATATTTATTTCTTTAAATTTTTCTCTAAGAGTTTCCTTCGGACCTAGGTTATAAATTGCTCTTATGGCTCTCTTTTGCAAAACAAAGATAGTTTCAATGTCAGTCGCATTACCCCATAGCAAGATTCCATATGACATTATGCTATGGAAATAACTAAAATAAACTAATCTAGCTGTTTCAACACATGTTGTTGTAATGCATCTAATCTTTTTTACAGCATATGCTGCAGAATATAAACTGCAGTATGTAAACTGCCTTCACGATACGCGAAGGAAACCTAGTGTAAGGTCGTTTTTTTGTTAAAAAAAAAACATAATCATTACAATTGACAAGGCCATCGATTTTTATTATGTATTTGTTACATAATCAGAGAAAATTCCAAGAAAAAGTATGTGAAGTTTAAACGAATATGAAGATTGCTGAAACTTAAGAAAGGCGTAGTGCCTCACAAGTTTGCTTGTTAAAAGCAGTTAAATGAAAACCTGTACGGTCCGTTGTAAAAACGTAAAAAAAGCAAAAATTATTGGGAAAATTCTGCATGAAAATGTAAGTGGAGTTGTTGCGTCTGCTTCACACAAGTTTAATTCTTACTAAACTTTTCGACTTATGCGACCCTTAGTTAGCTGTGATTTATTTACGACATGACATGTAATATTCCTAACGAACCTTCTACCACTTCGTAGATAAGTTAATACGTTATACGATAAGTTGCTGCCATCGTCACTATTTTAAATAAATATTGAGCTTCAATTAAACCATTCGCTTTAGGTAAATTGTCAGATTAACCTTTTTCATAGACGACTACCATGTTAAATTGTTAAAATTTACCTCTTTACAACAACTCTAATAAACTATCAAAATTAGATAGGAAAATATTGCGGAAAAACAAGCGCGTTCGACCGTTGCCTAATCGTACGTAGGTGAATGGCTGTGAGAGACGAGAGGGATGACGTCACACCACGACCGCGAAATCTCGGAATTTAAAAAAGCGTTCCGAACTTCTCGTAGTAATAACTTCGCTAATACTGCATGTATTGAATTGAAACAATAACTAGTGTGATGTACGTAAAACAAACTTTTATAATAGATATATTTAAATGCCAAATTTTTTCCTACTTGTCAGGCTCATTGAAATAGCTTACGAGGAAGAGTCCAATTCACATATACATATAGTATATATTTTTAATGTGGTAGAGCCAAGCTCTCGTATTATGGTTGAAGCACGAGTGGGTCGGCCCGATTGGAGAAGAACCACGCTCTTATAAAATACTGGCTTAATGCTGCTATCATATGTGGTAAGTGTAGAAAACCGGATACCATTTTTACTGGTAGCGAGGTATTATATCTTAGTCCTAAGGGGTAATAACGCATCTACATTTTATTCTTTATCGAGGAAACCTACATCTAGGTGCCTGTGGGCCACAGCATCCACTTCCCATCAATTGGTAATTTTTATTACGTGGTACCACGCTGCAACTATATTATGGTTGTAGCACGAATGGGTCGGCTCGACCGGGGAAGGACCGCGCTCTCGCAGAATACCAGCGTAAACTAGCAGCTTAATGCTGCTGTGTTTCGTATGGTGACTGTAGAAAACCGGAGACCCTTCTTACTGGAAACGAGGCATTCTAACTTAGTTCTCACGGGTGACAACGCATCTGCATTTTGATTCTTAATCGAGGATAAATGTAGATGTCTATGGGCCACAGCGTCCACTTACTATCAGGTGGACTGTGTTCGTTTGTCACCTCAATGCTATAAAAAATGGACTGTGTGCTCATTTGTCACCCTTATTCTATAAAAATTCTTTATTTTGAAGGGGCATTTACCTATTAATTCGTAAGGCGACGACGATTGCACCGTGGAGTTTTATCCGATAGGAGTCTGGCGAGTAAAGTCGGTGTTTTAGTAGATTGTAGATAAAATAATATATTCCCTCAACGCTTAATTTCGTAACGCTATAGGTGTTTTCTATGTATCTTTGTATATAGCTTTGAATGTACGTCTAATGTATGTATATGTATATAGTATCAATACATTCATATACTATAAATATTACAAGAAGAAGAAATTAAATTATCACAATTCTTTTTTAAAGCTATCAACTTAATTTTCAGGTAGCTATTATATTGGTTTATCACTTATAATAACTATTTTCACTGATAATAAAATGTACAGAATACTTACAAACTTTTAAGTATATAGAGGAAAACAAAATTTTTAGAGAATCAAGTTTCATTCCTTCACAGGCACAATGAATGCCTTCTAATTTAAGCGTCTAAAAATGGTTTTAAGTTATACTTTTTGTACTTGAAAAAAATGTTTTGTAAGATATAAAGCCAGCTGTTTTTTTAAAAGGCTTTGGTATAATGCACTAACTTTTATGAAATTTGTTTCCAAACACATAATATGTTTATCTATGATTTTTACGTTTATATTATGTGACTTGCGTGTATGTAAAAGTTTTTGTGTAAAACTTTGTGTAGTGTTAGAGATATTCTTTATCATTTATTTATTTATTGCACTTACATGTGGTTTTGTGTGATACTACATCACATGCACCCAGGAAGGGTATAACAATATCAAATAAAGCTAGCTTTAATTTCGAATACCTTAATTCTAATACTAATATTTATATATTTTTTATACATTACAGGTATTATTATAGTATTTAATATACGCTATATTACTATATTTATTTATTTACTTCTATTTTACATAATATTCATCTAATTTATAGTAACATTTCTTGATAAAAAAGTTATTTAGTGCTATCACAAATTTCGTATATTCTTCCATCTCTTATATCTTTGGGTAATGTACAACTCTGTGTAAAAGTATCGGAATATGTCAATAAAAGACCCGCGTAAAAGAGGTCGTTCTAATTTTTTACTGCATGTTGGTAGCACTGTACTGATTTAGCGCGCAAAGTTTGAGCGGGATCATCATTTAATTTGTTTTAAACTACACTTTTGTTGGTCATAGTTTTGAGTTATCGGCGATTTTACAATGGAAAATATTGTTGAACAAAGAGTGTGCCTTAAATTTTGTGTTTCGAATGATATTTCATGTGGTGAATCACTAAAAATGTTGCGAAATACCTACGGCGAATCGTGTATATCGAAAACAAAGGCTTATGAATGGTATAAGGCTTTTAAAGAAGGCCGAGAAGTAGTAGTAGACTTGCCTCGTTCTGGTAGACCTTCAACCGCTACGACCAAAGAAAACATCGTCAAAATCAAGAAGCTAGTGCTCGAAAATCGACGTATGAGTCTGAGAGTTGGCTAGTGAGGTGAACATATCTTTAAGTCCGTCCACAACATTCTCATTGACATTTTAGGCATGAAACGCGTCGCCGCTCGACTAGTTCCAAAAGAGCTCAATTTTGTTCAAAGAGCGCAGCGAAAGCATGTCGCTGAAGACATGGTTTCGAGCTTCTACGGATCCGACCTTATGAAACGTATAATAACTGGCGACGAGACATGGGTTTATGAGTACGACATGCAAACAAGCCAACAGTTCAGAATGGCGTCTGAAAACGAGCCGAAACTCCAAAAACCGCGGCAAAGTCGCTCCAAAATCAAGGTGATGCTGACAGTTTTTGACTACCGTGGTGTGGTTCACCTGAATTCCTTCCAAAGGAGAAACAGTGAATAAAGAATATTATTTAGGCGTCATGAAGCGTTTGCGTGAGAGTATCCGCCGAAAACGTCCAGATTTGTGGCAACACAACTCATGGATGCTGCACCATGATAATGCACCATCACACACAGCCATTATAGTGAAAGAGTTTTAGCGAAACATTCAACAAAAGTTCTCGACCAAGCACCGTATTCACCTGATATGGCTCCGTCTGACTTTTTATTTCCCAAGTTAAAATTACCACTTCGAGGAAAACGTTTTGAGTCGATAGAAGCTATAACAAAAATTCGCTGAATGAGCTAAAGGCCATACCGCAAATAGCCTATGAAAATGTATGGAAGACTGGTGAAGCGTTGGAGATGTTGTATTGCAAGCGATGGGGCCTACTTTGAAGGCGATAAAATAAATTTAGATGAATAATTTGTATTTTTGTTTTATTGACAAATTCCTGATATTTAGTACACAGAATGTATTATATAATTTAACTGCCATGGAATATGGTCCAGAACTGTATAAAGATAAAGTGGTTTTAGGCAATATTAATTTATTTCTCTTCCTAAGTTGTATATTAGGTCTATTTATGTTATTATCACCAGCTTTTTAAAATATATCTATATATTTTCTTACGAATTTACATGATTCTAATATGTATAAAGATGTAACTGTTAATATCTTGTATTGTATAAAATATGGTCTACAGCTTTCCTTAGAGTCAATATTTGCTAGAATTCTTATACATTTTTTTTAAATTAATTTAATTTTTACTTAGTAATCTCTAAAAAAAAGTTTAAGTTCAAAAAATATAGTTTGATAAATGCATTATTTACCAATTTCAAAACTACACCATGCTAATTTGAAGAGTGTACGTAGGAATTGCATGTCATAATTCCTCCCTCTCCATGCCTTCATCGTACCATCAGACGCTCGTCGGGTCTTTTTTATATGGAAGATGAGGCAAACAACAAACAAAAAGGTTAGTGATCACCACATTAATGGGCGACGCCCATGAACATCTGCAACTCCAGGGGATTTGCGAATGCGCTGCTAGCCTTTTAAAAGGAATAAGCTCTTTTCTTGATGGTCCTTAAGCGTATCTTCGGCTGATGCAGCCTCTTACCACATCACTTACCATCAGGCGGGATAGTAGTCAAGCATTGGCTTTTAATAGTTAAAAAATATATAAATCTGTGGCAAAATATCTTATACTTGTAAGTATAAACCGATTGTATTATATTTACTATTAATAAAAATCATCCATCATTCACCCTTACAGCCTATAAAAGTCTTCTGCTGAACATAGGCCACCCCCACAGATTGTCCCATAAGGGGTATTTTGTCATAGTTGCCACACTTTGCAGGCGAGCAACCGCAGTTTTCTTGATTATTTTGAGTTGTTATCTGAATGATGAGGAAATATCTGTAAGAAGAGGAAAGAGATAGGGAGATAAGTATAGATGAAATAATGAAAGCAATGTAAAGCATGAAAGCAAGTAAGGCAGCCGGATATGATAGAGTATCACTCGAAATGCTAAGGGCTGGGAAAACGGTATGCTAAGGTACAACATTGAAAGAGTTGGTGCAAAGCCGTGATAGACCCAATATATAAAGGTAAAGGGTCGCAGTAGAACTGTAAAAACTACCGTGGTATCAGCCTTCTTAGCATTGTAGGAAAATTGTATGGTAAGGTAAAGAGTTATGAAAGAAACTGATGAAAAAATTTGAGATGTGCAAGCGGGATTTAGAAAGAGAATGGAGTGTACGGATCAAGTCTTTTCCATACGCATGATCGCGGAGAAGTTTTTGGCAAAAACCAAAAACTTTTTTGTGCGTTCATGGACTTGGAAAATACTAATGACAGAGTGGACAGGAAATGTTATGAAAAACACTGAACTCATTTAGGTTGAGCGCTAGGTTGATACATGCGTTAAAGTCTCTTTATAGGGACTCTAGTGCTTGTGTCAGGACGGGGCCAACTCGGACTAGTTTGGCATCCATAAAGGTATCAGACAGGACTATGTGACTTCCCCGCGGCTGTTCAACCTATTTATGGACAGTTGTTTGGAAAATTTGAAAGTTGAAGAATGCGTGTAAGGAATGCGTGAGTAAAACGTCAAATGCCTTTTGTACGCCGATGGTCAAGTCTTATTTGCGTCGTCGGCGACTGAGTTGCAAATGATGGTAACATTAATGAACAAGTCATTAAAAGAAAGGGAATGAAAGTGAATGCAAGTAAGACGAAAATTATGATTTTTGAAAGAGAAGAAAGTAAAACAATATGTGAAATAAGAATAGAAGGGGAGTTGGTTGAGCAAATAAATGAGTTTGTGTATTTGGGATGTATATTTAGCAGGAATGGTAGATATGATAATGATATTGAACGACGAGTGAACGAAGGAAATGGAGTAAATGGGGCTCTACACTCTATTGTGCAAAGTCAGAATGTGTCCAAAAAGGCACTTATGGCAATTCACATTGCTGTGTTAGTCCCTACTTTAATGTATGGTAGTGAAAGTTGGGTATGGCAAAAGAAGCACGAGAGTACAATAAATGCTGTAGAAATCATTAAGGAGTATGTTAGGGTTGAATCTGAATGACAGCGTGAGAAATTGTGTGATAAGAAAAGAGCGTGGTTTGAAACATTATGTTGTGACCAGGATTAAGAAAGGAATGCTTCGGTGGTTTGTTCATATAGAAATAATGAATGAGGAAAGAGTGACAAAGCAAATTTATCACATCTCGTCTGACAGCTTTAACCACTCTTGCCGTCTGAAATAATAATAATAAAAAAACATGAACCTATGTATTTAATTTATAAACGTAATTATTCAATTATAAACATTATAAAAATAACTATTCAATCACTTATAGGTAGGTAGGTAATTTATAGTGAGTTATCTATCTACCACATTAAAAATAATAAATTATAGTAAGTTACTACTTACCTAGTGGAGTCTTAGGGATATTTAAAAAAAATATTTTTATTTGTTCTATTATTGTTCACATACAAATGGTACAGTAAACCATATTAACACTTTTTTATTTTATTTCACACGAATAATTATTTAAAAAATAAAATGTTACATATATTATTCTTTACAAAACCTTGAGTTTGAGCACTGGCTGAGCCGGTTTAAAGCAGTTTCTTTCTGTACGTGACGAGCCGCCAGTGCTCACGCACACACGCGCCTTAAGCTCGTTGTAGTGTAACTATCATAGCGCGGTTGTATGAAGCTTTGCCTCTGTACGGTACGGTTTCTTTACTCTTGTGGTATTACTTTGTAACTAATATAAATAAAGTTACTTTATTTATAATATTGATCACACTGGCGTGTTCCAAAACTCAAAATTAGAATGTTTGAAAATGAAACAAAAATTATAAATGTTTTTCCTTTTTGACAACAATTTTATTACAATGTATCAAGACGGATCGATAAATTCTACATAAATTAGTAGTAGATCAAGATTAATGGATAAGAAAGGTTTGTTACCACTTCCACTAATAGGCATTTCATTCTTATTGGATGTCAGCATGAAAAAACCGGCCAAGTACGTACAAGATTTAATACTATGTTGGTAAAAAACACGTTTCTAGTATAGTAAAAATATGGTAAAAAACACGTTTCTAGCCCCCTTTAATTTTTTATTTATTTTTATTTTTATTATTTCTTTTTATAGCGGCAACAGAAGTACACATTCTGAGAAAATGTCAACTGTCTACCTATTACGGATCATGAGATACAGCCCACTGACAGACAGACAGACGGACAGCGGAGGCTTAGCCCGTTGGTTACCCTTCGGGTACGGAACCCTAAAATAAGGATACTCTAGGGCTAGAACATTTTGTTTAAGGCTGTTCACATTTATATACAATATTTTTTAGATTCCGACAAGTTTTATTTGAAAGTTTGTTAGCGTCCCACACTTAATCAAAAATAAATGATTTTTTTTAACTTAACATAGGTCAGTGATGTAAAAGTTCTAGATGGTCTTAGTATAACAAAAACCTATTCACTATTGCCTTGAAGACGCTCAGATAGCAATCGGACGGAATGACAGACGCTGGTAGATTATTCCACTCCTTTGCTGTACGCATTACGAAACACGAAGCAAACCGTTTGGTTCGAATGCATGAAATATGGACAGCAAATGTGTGAAGACCCGCCGACCGCCTGGTTGTCCGATGGTGGAAAGGTAATAATAGGATGAGATTAAATGCTCCTAAATCTTTCTTCAGGTCTATATTTCTGGTTTATTTAGATCCGACAGCTTACAAATGGAAAGGGGATTTTATGATATATATTACAAATATAAAAATATACCATTAGTGGTAGTTACCAGTGATCATACGGAATCAGTATGCAATCCTCTGAACTTCAAGGTGAGTAATGCTTTATAAATAATTAATCTGTGACTGAAATCGGCTAGAAGATATCTCCGATATCCTCAATAACAAAAAAAATTAGGCGATAAGAGTTATTTTAAATATTTACGCATCTTTGTCTAAAAATGTAATCATATATTTCGTTCACATTTTAATGCAATGTGTCTCAGTCGACGTCTTAATGCGATATGTGTGCAGTGGTCTCAGAGCAATATACGACATTAGTTCTACTTTTACTAAATAATTCAAATAATGTTATAATACGAAATCGACAGTCGGGTAGTCTGCGTATTCGCTTTAAACTTTAAAATTACTTGAAGGTTTTGAGGCGGTTTGTATTATCATTTGGATAAATCTCTGGAGAAAGTTTTCGTGTGCATATTTTATGTAAGGAGAGCAGAAACATGTGGCACTTTATAATCAAGTAGACTACGAGTGCCAAACCACCGATGTTGTATGGTTTACCAAAAATTCACAAGCCCAATGCTCCACTACGTCCCATAGTGAGCCAAATGATTCACCAACTTACAGATTGGCTCAACACTTAGCGAAAATACTCTCACCGTTCAAGGGATATACAAAAGCACACACAAAGGATTCCTACCATTTTGTCAGCGAGATTAAAGACCTACATCTGGCAGACAATAAAACTATGGTCAGTTTTGATGTGCAGTCTCTGTTCACATGCTTACCTGTCGAAGACTGCATCTCAATTGTAACTAGAAGGCTGGAAGAAAACAACATGCCCGTAGATTATGCAGTATTACTCAGTCACTGCCTTACTTCTGGCTACCTATTGTGGAAGGAAGAGTTCTACAAGCAAGTAGATGGTGTGGCGATGGGCTCACCTGATCTCCCATTGTCGCAGATATATTCATGGAAGACTATGAGAGAAAGCCCTACTACTTCTCCCGTAAATCCAAGATTCTACAAGTGGTACGTAAGCGACACTCTCACAATTCCACCTTTAGATAAAGTAACTGCATTTTTAGACTATCTTAACTCCATAAATTCTAAAATTCAGTTCACAATGGAGTTAGAGGCAAACAATTCTTGAGCTTTTCTAGATGTGTTAGTAATTCACTGATAACAACTTGAGCCACACTATGTATAGAAAAAAAGACCCATACAGATAGATATTTAAACGGTGATTCTCACCACTATCCTTCACAGTTAGCTACCGTGGGTAAATCTTTGTTTCAGAGAGCACGAGGGACCTGTGACAGTAAACACCTGGCCGCCGAGCTCCAACACTTCAAGCAAGTTTTGCAAGACATCAAGCTTCGGGTCCCGCACCTAAGTCACAGTGAAAGAGTGAAG
The DNA here is from genome assembly GCA_029286625.1 of Parnassius orleans. Lineage (NCBI taxonomy): Eukaryota > Metazoa > Arthropoda > Insecta > Lepidoptera > Papilionidae > Parnassius > Parnassius orleans. The sequence continues at coordinate 578,838 of JAGSMP010000102.1, read as the reverse complement.
CCGGCCACAGTCGAGCGAGCGCCTGCTGTACTGCCATATATCAGAGGTGTCACTGACAAGATTGGCTACATCTTGAAGCGTGCTTCCATTAAAACATACTTCAAGCCGCCGAAGATGATTAGTCAATTTTTACCATCAGTCAAGTGTAATGTCCGTCTGGAAGACGCAGGAGTGTACAAGCTTGATTGTGAATGTGGTCTCTCTTATATAGGACAAACTAAAGGATCAATGTAACCCGCGTTAAAGAACACATAGCTGATGTTAAGAATCGACGCTCCCGGATGTCTGCAGTCTGTGATGTGTCATTAGATTTAATAGACCACAAATCCTCACTAAAGAACACCGATTCCTGCCAAGGATTATTCGCGAGGCTATTGAAATCAAAAAACATTTTGATTTCAATAGAGAAGATGGCTGGGTGCTACCATCTGCTTGGGATCCTATAATTAATACGAGTAAAATTAAATCCCAACTCAAGTATACAACTGCAAGACTTCAAGATACTGCAGGTTCATACAGCGTAGATCGGAACAAAAATTAATAATTTTAATCTGGAGGTAGCTGTGGTTAACTATGACATTGGGACGTCAAACACCTCCCATGACCTGGGTGCTGTAAAGTACTCGAAACGTCGGGAATATGAAATAAGTTAATATACGCGATAAAATCCGTAAAAGCGAGTTTTATTTAAATGTGTAATGTTCGCGTAAATATGAGAAATCATTAAACAAATATTGTTTACGTGTTAAATAATAGAAGATGTACTAGCGACCGATTGATGGTAAAAAATCCATCCAAACGCTGAATTTACATTTTAGGGATTTTAGGGACTAGCAAAGCAAAGCAAAATTTCCGCTTTTTTATAGGAGAAGGGGGCAAACGACCATACGGCTCACCTGATTGTAAGTGACTACCGCCGCCCATAACAACTGCAACACCAGGGAAATTGCAGGTGCGTTGCTGGCCTTTTATAAACGAGTATGCTCTTTTCTTGAAGGTCCCTAAGTCGTATCGGTTCAGAAAAATTGCCGGTGGTAAACTATTCCACAGAGAGGTCGTATGCGGAAGAAAACTTCTAGTGAAACATACAATGGTGGACCGACAAGCATCTAGATGGTGTGGATGAAATCGGGAGACGCGATGTGCGTTCGTGAAATTTGGCGGCTGGGATTAATCCGAACAATTCCTCAGAGTACTCCCTGTGGTAGATGCGAAAGAAAATGCAAAGGGATGAAACATCTCTTCGCAGTGCCAGTGAATGGAGCCGATTGGAAAGGACTCGGGCCCAAAGATGGGAACAGTATTCCATGTGAGGTCGAACCTGCGCCTTGTAAAGTTGTAGACGATGTGCCGGTATGAAATACTATCCCCATCTGCGATTTATGGCAACAAAAGAGCTTGCTCTTAATTGATTAACTTTCATATTTAACCAGTGCAATGATTTTTAAATTATCAATTATTCCGCAAAAACTACTTTTGTTTATTTGAAATATTAATATATAGCATTTAATATAAAGAATATAATAATAAGCGACACTATCCTAATGGTAGGATGCCGACTGCGAACTCAAAGTCGTGAGTTCAAATCCGCTATACGACTACTGTCATGAACCTTCTAATACAAGCATTATAAGCTTACCTGGAATGGTTAACGGGAATATTCGTAATGTTTAAAGCATTGCTAGTATTTTTCATAAAAAATAAATAAATAAAGTTGATTTAAACTTTATAATCCAGAAATATTCATCATTTGTCCTGTTATTTAATGTCTACTAAATATGTATACTAGTCAAAAAAATTTAATTATACGTAACATTCTAAATAATTTCTTCACGAAATCCCACTGGGGATTTTCCATTTTATCGCCAACATTTTATTCCTTGGAAAAATATGATTAAGAGAAAACTTATTATCACAGAAAAGAAAATTAATTTCTATTCCTGTCTCGTCATGATTAAGTTTATGAAAGAAATAACCAACAGATGTAGGGTGAATAGGTTTCTTTGGCGAAATTCCATTTACATTGATTAAAAAAACTTTCAATATGCTTTCGTTCATTCATTATAGCTATCAGAAGTCTAATGATGAAAATGGACCTGGCCATAGATCGCCACATAGGTGGAATATTTGTCATATTTGCCAGGCGGGTTGGCAGCCGCAGGTTTTTATTAATTTGAGATGTTGTCAGGAAGATGCTGCTGCTAATATCTTGTTTAATTTCCCTCTGTCGCCTCTTACCACACGCACGAGAAGATCTTATACCGCCACTACACGTCATAAGCATAGCGAATATACAGGTATTTTATTTCCAATTTTTCTAATGCTCTTATTTTCTTTATTCATTCGTTGAAGCTATATTAATTTAATCGATGATTCTGCATCGATTGAATTTATCACTCGAGTTGATAATAGCGATTACCTTAGTTAAAGCATTTTTAAATAATAATAATAATAATACTGTTTGATAATTAAATTACTAGTTTAAGTTTTTTTATTATAGTTTTTAATACAATATAAGGTGGAATTTCTATATTAATAGACTTTTTAAATAGGTACCTTTATTAAATGAGTAATATGTGACAATATGAAATAAAATACAAATATTTATTATTTATTTATTTGTAGTATTTCCATGTTTTTTATTTACTACAGACATGTGTAGCATTTCAAAATCTATAAACTGCTTTTCGCATATCTTACAAATCGCTACCATTTTTCAAAATAAGCCACACTGACGATTTTTGTTTTGTTGTTTCATTGTTATCATTCATACTTTAAACAAACAAGTATATTTAAATCACCTTTTATGTTATGCACTATACGAAGTAAAAAAAATAACAATGATAGTACAATCACGATATTATAAATCAAACTAAGTTCATATTTGACTACAACATGCCAGATGCAAGTTTCACGCCCGCGGCGCCTTATACTATGTGAATTAGTTGATTAGATGATAGAATTAATGAATTAGTGAACTGACATCTATCTAGCGCTCTCCGAATCCACACGGTGTGTCGAATTGACTCGGTAACTCGAGTGCAAGCGGACTCGAGTAAAATTTATTTTCACTCGAGTACCGAGTTACACAGATTCACTCGATTGAATCGAGTGAAAACAGAGTTCGAGTTGCATCACTACTTTAAGAATAAAAGTTAATTGTTATATACATACTTTAAAATAATTTTTAGTAGCAAACTAGCAAAATTAATTAATAGCTAAAAAGTTTATACGTGTTTGTTTACAAGACAATAAAATAAATATCATCTCATCGATGCACAAGTGTTTAACATATAATGGATAATATCTATTTTTCCTTTTAATTTTTTTGGTCGCATGGTAAAATTGCCAATGACATTCGAAATTGAAAAATGAAAACTAATGAGTTTAGTTAATTAATATAAGAGTATGTATCACAGAACACAATTACTCTCTAAGGTATGTATGTAATACAAGAGTTTATACACCTAGAATTTTGGAAAATCTAAATAAGATCTATAATTTATGATGAATTACCTAAAAAAATGACAAACACAGGTCTTAGAACCTTATTAGTATGTTAAAAGTGACAAAGTATTAAAGTTTTATGTTATTAGTAAAATCTAAATTAAATAATAGATAGAATAAATACATAAATGAAGTTTTTCTGTATGTTATAAGAAAATTAGAATCTATGGGTCGAGGGATTAAAAGATTTCTCTATTTGATGTAGCTTCATCGGCTTTGAAGAGCGATTCATTTAACTGCATTTAGGTATAAATATCTTATGTATTCAGCAAGTTGCTCCATAAACTTGACAATACCAAATGGCATCAAACATGGATCCCGAATTTATGCCAGTCATAGTAGAGAGACAGTATAGATAGTACATATATTTACGTGTAAATAAGTACTTATTACATTTACGTGTAAATAAGTACTTATTACTTGTACTAGAAGCAAATATACAGTTTGCATAAGTATTGTAACTTAGTTAAGCCATTTTTACTTGTGTAATGGTTATATCCTTGTTGATCAGATGCTTCTATTATCCTTAGACTGATGTGTTGTTAACTCTGCAGAAGAAATATTATTTTGTAATCTACTATCACATAATTAATATAAAAATAATATCCTTTCCCCTACATGAAACTAGTGAAAATAAGAAATCAGACAACTTTTACATAGTCAAATATTGTTGATGTAAATCCATAACTACTATTTGTGTATTTGATCATATGGAGGTGATTAATGGTGTATATTTTATAATAATTTCTTATTTATTTAACATACAGGCAGAGACAACAAAATACTGACAGAAATATGGAAATGTAGTTTATTGACATTGAAGTATAGTATATATATAGTCTTATACAATATTCATTAAATTTTTTCAGGTGGATCGCTTAGAATAAATGTGTATGTCTTGTAGGCTGAAATCTTGCAAAGCTGCTCGTAGGCAGAGACAAAAGTACGAGTATATGGATATTGAATACAACAGTCTTATATCATATCTCACAACATTGATAATATCCTTCTGATTCATGTTATTATCAAGTTATTTTGAAAATATCTTTTGAAATGATAATGACTGACAATAATAAATACAATTAAATTATACATGTGTTTTTGTTACCCTTACACAACCAGTTTAAAACATCTTACTTCATATTTATCAGTGTGTAATAACATAGATAAACATGTTATTACACACTGACACAGATAGGCATGATAACTAATCAGTTAATATATTTTAAAACAAAGTTTACACACTGCACCTTTACTAATCTACCAAAACATATTAAAACAAAGTCTTGACACTGCACCTGTCTGTCTGTCTGTTCTACTATTAGATTACACTATAGACTGCTTTGGAAATAATTACAACAATATATGCAGTGGCATTTTACTTTGTGTTTTATCCTTATACAACCAGTTCAAAACAGCTTTCTTACTATATAGCATTTAAAGGTAATATTATAAATAGGCATATTATCCGTTATTCATCTTGGCTTTAATCATATTTATTTAATTACTGTAATGGTGTGTGTGATGTATATTCACTAATCAATTAATACCTGTAAAAAATAGTCTCCACACCACGTTTGTTTGTCTGTGCACTGTTTTGCCGGAACTGCTAAAAGGATTTTCCATCTATCTTAAAATATCTATAATTGCTGAATGTACCTACAACTTTGTTTAATACTATTAATTATTAAGCTATTCTATTCTATATACACTATTTTAACTCATAATATCGGTGAAAACTACTAGAAAATCGCTTTTAGTTTGTTTTAAGGTTATTGCGATATTCATATTTTAATTTTTAATTTCTCAGAATTTCCGTTAGATGCAATAAAACTAATATTAATTTTTGTAATTATAAAGAATAAATCAACATACATTTCATTGAGGTTCACTAAAATTCGTGGTGGGCCCATTCTCCATACAAAAAGAAACTGTCTCCTTTGGTAAAAATTAAATAGACGTTAAAAATAAAACATATAACAGTGTTAAATACATCGTATTAACAAATAATAGTTTAAAAAAACCAAAAAAACACGCTTTTGTAGATAACCGAACTAAAAAGTAGAAAATAATTTTAAATAAGTTTAAAATAAGAAAATAGTGATTAACATAGAAAAATCATTTTATTGTAAAAAGCGTGGGGCGCTTTTTCAGATATTTTTATGATGACGCTAATTTTACAAATATCCACAAAAATATTTACACAAATGACATCAAGCACCCCACGCTTTATTACAATACAATGAATTTTTTATGTTAACCACTATTTTCTTATTTTAAACTTATTGAAAATTATTTTCTACTTTTTAGTTTGGTTATCTACAGAAGTTTTAGTTTTTTGAAAAATATTAGTAGAAGAAGAAGAAGAACAAGAAGAAAAGGAAGAACAAGAAGAAAAAGGAGATATTACACTTGAAGTTCCATTAGATAGTTATTAATCAGACGAATACTATCCCCAATTACTCATAATTTACACAGCTTTCGTCACTTTCAATAGTACCATTTTTTATTTGATACAATTTTTTTTAAATAAACAGGACCACAATAGATCGTGGAATAGTTCTACCGGGAAAACCACGTTAAAAAACGCGCAAGTACACAGGTGGCGTGCAAACTTTTCAACCTTTTGAATCGCTATATGTAAGAAATGATGATTCTTAAGAAAAAAGTGTAAGAATAATTTTTGTGAATAATTGCACGACCTACAATTCTTGTCTGATCAATTTTTATGATAAATCTTACCGTTTAGCTGAAAAATGAAAAAAACCCATAACTGAGGTCTTTGAATATTTTTTTTCTGATGTGGGATTGATGAAGACTTTTCACATTTCATTTGTAATGTTGTTCCTAACATTCATACCAATTTTTAGCACTATGCGAATTATTGTAACCTTACGTTTATTTTTTGAGATAACTTGACCGGACTACTTACGACAACCTTGAGATGAATATGGGGTAGTGGATCCTTTTACACCGCCACTACACAGCACCATTTGGGGTCATCAGGTCTGAATGTATAAATGGGTAGTTGACACTAACAATTACTTCATTATAGTATACACTTTAATTTAGAAATTTTCTTAGTGTCTCTTTGGTCGGTTTTCTATTTGAAGTTTAATTATATTTTAATTCACCAAAAATATTCAAAATAAGCTGCTCATTTGATTACGCACACAAAACAATGATCTTATTTACGTTTATCCTCGTACAATATTTACTGAAAAATGTTCATTTTTCAGTAAATATTGTTTTTTTTTTACGTGGTTTGTTGTGTTTTTTTTTACGTGGTAGAGCCATGCTGCAGCTATATTAATAGTATAGTTGTAGCACGAATGGGTCGGCTCGACCGGGGAAGGACCACGCTCTCACAGAATACCAGCGTAAAATAGCAGCTTAATGCTGCTGTGTTTCGTATGGTGAGTGTAGAGAACCGGAGACCCTTTTTACTGGAAAAGAGGCATTCTATCTTAGTCCTCACGGCTGACAACGCATCTGCATTTAAATTCGCAAACGAAGATAGATGTAGATGTCTATGGGCCACAGCAACCACTTACCATCAGGTGGACTGTGTGCTCGTTTGTCACTAAAAAAAAAAAATTTTGACAGCCTTCTCAAAGTATTTAAAGTGTAGTGTAGTAGTCTTTACTACAATATTGTTTCTGTCTCTAACACTGTATACGAGCGTACTTTCGACCTTACGTAAGCGTTACATTCGGGAAAGAAATTAAAAGACAAAAAGAAAATTATTGTGATCTGTAACTGGAGCATAACAAAGCACGTTTTTCTAGTCTTCAGCTGCTATTACTTTACCTATCATATGTTTATGATAATAGATATATTATGGTTCATAGAAATATGAAATAACAATGACAGCGCATTTTGGACATATAAGTTAAATGTACAAACTAAACTGTTACAGTTTTCTAATATTTCTACGTAATATTTAAGATCATACTTATATATGACTAGCGATTCGCCCCAGCTTCGCACGGGTGATTTCTGGATCTCGACAACAGTGCCACCTACCGGTTCCAATTGAAATGTGTTTTAACCATCCAGAGACCCACTCAAACATACACCAAAAATTTCATCAAAAGCGGTCTTGCCGTTTTCGAGTTTTTGCGAGACTAACGGACAGCAATTGATTTTTATATATAGAGTAATGTATTTTTTAATTAAGATTTTTGGCTTGGATGCTTGTCCTTTAAGCCATGTCTTCATTTATCTCAGTATCAAGTGATAATAATCCTTAAGATACACTGCTTCACAATATGTTGAATCGTCACATTGCGCAGCCCTTGAGAGGTTTTGACGGCAACTTGAGTCAGCAGACAGTTGCCGATAGTATCTCAAGGCGCTTAAGCAGACAGACACCTTATCTTGAGATTCACATCACCAACGGAGCACTTGTTTCACCGTTACCACTAATAGTTTACATGCGCAGACAGTTAATACAAAATATCACACCACTTTTACATATCAAAATCCACTTCAAGCCATTATTTAAATAATAATACAGGACGAGCAATCCGCCACTGTTTATGTTTCCGCCAAAACTCTAGAGATAATGTAGTAGCAGTAGCGATTAGCGAATATGCACAGATTAAATAATGTTAAAATAAGGCTCCATAACCTTTAAAAAATATGTCGGCAATGGAATGTACTTAGGTTGCTGTTTTTTTAAAATTTAAACTGATCATAATAATTAGGATGTTCATACACTATTAAGCGTTTTGCTGTTTTTTATGTATATAGTTCATACATATGTATACTTATTGTTAGAGTAAACTAGAATTGACATACTTGTTTACTACATTTCGCCTGTATTTTATTATGTTTATAAATGTGACCATGACGAGACTTGAATAGAAAATAATTTTCTTTTTTGCGAGGTAGTAAACTACTTTATCCTTCGCAATCATATTTTTACGAAGAGTAAAATGTGAGCATGCGAGTATCAATCACATAATAGAATAAAATTCCACAAAATTAAATGAATGTTATATATCACACTATATAAATCGTTTATTTTGATTTTAACATTTAATACATGTTTTAAAATAAGGTCATTGTTTTTAATTTTCATGAAATATTTTTGTCGGAGCAACTATATTATATTAAAAAGTTGATTCAATTAAGAGGACGCCGGTAGGTCCATAGTACAAGGTATTCTAGCTTGGACTTTTGTCTCCCACAAATTTATGTACTCACTTTTTCTTGCTTGTTTATCGGCCTGTAAAAGTGCACTGCTCACCCGTTGTAGGGAGGATTTGCCTTGATCATTACGCTTGACAGGCGGATTGACGATCGCAGTGCTAGACCATTACGCACCTTTGATGCTACAGTACAGTACAGTCCTTCGCCGGTCTGAGTTTTTAACGTATGTTGTAAAAGTGGTTGGTCTGATATAAAATGGTTATATTGCCATCTACCGGAAGCCATAAGATTTTTTTGGCATTTAAATAATCGCTTCGTACGACTTCTTTCGACCTGTGGGATGAGGTCCGCCGGCACCGTGTGGTAGCAAAATATTCGCTTTTAAATGAACGATTCAACTTTAACTATATATTTTCTACTATTATAATCCAGTGCTTACTACTATTATAATTCATAGGGTTCCCTTTTGCGTATCAGTGTCTCTGGGTAGGTAGCATTCTCTTATATATTTTCGCCAAAAGCAGTAGTGCACCCACAGTTGTATTTTTATTAAAGGCTCTTAAAAATGCGGCATCAATCGAAGTCTTCACTGGTCTTATGTTTGAGTTTTTTTAAATAATCAAACGTACAGACCACCTGATTTTAAATGGTTACTGCAGTCAATTAAAACCTGCAGGCATATTCAAACAAAGAATGATACAAATGCGTCATCACCTCTGAGGACCTTAGTCCTCTATCTTAATAAATTGCCTCACAGTCTGCAATTATACTGGTTCTTTACACCCATCAGACCTGAACAAAACAGTGCAATAATTGCTGTTTGGTGGCAGCAATATGTAAAAGGGTAGGACCATCCAGATGGAGTCTAAGGTAGAAAAATACCACCAAGTAAATATTTTTTTGTAGTTAACAGACATTATGCTAAATGATGAGTGCTGCATTGATCAGAAGTACTAATAACGTTTTTAATCTAAGTATACCAAATGCGTTTGGTATTCGCTAGGTTCGTAAAGTATTGGTTCCTTTTTACTAAATGTTAAAGTAATTGTATTATTTAGTTTAAATACACTTTATTGGGCTATGTACGGCAGCTCAACAAAAGAACCCAATCATTTCGTCCCCTGAGTGTGGTAAAAAGGATAATGGGAAATAAGAAAAATGTCATAGCTTCTGATGGATTGCGAATTTACTCATACAGTTGTCGACATGCGGTATATCGGTCTCATTTTGTGTTGCTCATGGGGATGTTGCCATAGTTGTCACGCTTGGCAACCGCAGTTTTGATTACATGTTTCAGAAAAATGCTACAGCCCAATTCCTGAGTCAGAATGATTTTTATAAAACCTCAATTAATATTTAAATATAACAGAATGTAGAGCGGCCCTCCACTAGATGTAGTGGCGACCTGGTAAGACCAGGTAGTGGGGGCTTTAATTAAGCTGTAGAGTAGAGTAATAAGTGACTGTAGAGAACCGGTGACCTTTTCTACTGTAAACGAGGCATTCCATCTTAGTACTCAGAGATATCACGCATCTTCATTTCTATTCTTAATTGTGGATATATGTAGGTGTCTATGAGCAATAGCATCCACATATCATGGGATGCTATTTCTCATAGACACCTGTGGATTGTGTGCTCGTTTGTCACCCATATCCTATAAACAACCCACGTAGGAAGTTGATAGATGTAGGAGCTTAAGATCGTGTTTTGAAGGATTTCTTAGGGGTGAGTACAGAACTTGAAAGGAACTGTAATATTAATGACGATGATGATGATGATCTCGTATATTATACTAGATGTAAATGTACACCTACACAGGCGACAGAGGAACAGCATTAAAATTGCGAATTTTGCAGAGCAGAAGCTTTGTATAGTTAAAAATATTGTAATTTAAACCTACCACTAAACTAGACTAAAGAAACACGTCAAGAATTTCAAGTAAAATACACCGGTATTTGAGTGTTGGCTGTTGGAATTTCGACGTCAGTTTACAAAGCTGGTATTTTTAAATGCCTTGTCGCTAAATTTTATAATAAGTTTTACGAACATTAAAGTGGCACAATCTAAAAAATATTTCAAACCAAAACGAAAACATGACGACGACAAAATTAAAAAAAATACATAGAAAATTCTTAAAATATATTCGTGCATTCTGAACTAAAATGCAACTTGTCTATTCTCTCTCTTGTGGATTCTATCTGTACGTAGACAGCTATTTAAATCGAGCTAAATGGTAATGATACTGCTTTGCTTATCTTTAGTACATGATTTGGTTGCAGGTTTCGCGTTTCTTTTGAAAACAAAGATTTAATTTTAATTTTAATTGAAATAGTTTTATTTACAGATTTAGTGTTTTTATTGGAAATAATGATTAACAATAAATTAAATTGAAATACAGCCGTATTTCAATTAAAATTTATATAAGTGTGTCAATTTAATTTATTGTAAATCATTATACAATAAATTAAATTGAAATATTTGAAATGTTATAGATATTATAATATAAGCTTAGGTGAGAAAAACTTTTTGTTATATTTTTTTGTACAAACCATGTCATTATTTCCATATAGTAGAAGAAAACACGAATTAAGTAAAACACTGCACTGCACTTGCAATGGCTGTCAAAATGGCCCACAAAGGGCGGGACAGACGAGCGATTAACCTAATCTATTACAAAATTTGACTTGCAATAGGTCATGCACATATCATGTCATGATGTTTTGTTTTGTATAAACGATAGTTAAATATAAGTCATACTTAATTCAAAGTGATCTTAACAGAAGTATAGTTTAGATTTTGTAGACAATGCTTTCGGGTCTCTTCTTGCCAGTTTTAACCAAGTATTTCTCATATTTATATTTAAATCAGTTGGCACGTTTTTTTTTTTTCATTCAGGTTTTTTTGCATTTTTGCATTCAGGTACAACACAACAATGACAGATGATAACTCATTAGATGAAACTAATTTTTACGGATTATATCGCGTTTAATTTTACTTTTTAATTCCCGACGTTTCGGGTGCTTTACAGCACCCATGATCAACGGGGGGGACTGAGGTGTTTGACGTCCCAATGTCATAGTTAGCCCGGCTATCTTCAGTTTTTTAATATTAATTTTTGGTTCGATCTACGCAGAATGAGCTTACAGTATCTTGAAGTCTAGCAGTGGTATACTTGGGTTTGGATTTAATTTTATTAATTATAGGATCCCAAGCAGATGGCAGCACCCATCCATCTTCTCTATTGAAATTAGGTTGTTTTTTAATTTCAATAGCCCCGTGAATCATCCTAGGTAGGAATCGGTGTTCTTTTGCGAGGATTTGTGGTCTATCAAATCTAATGTAATGGCGGGGACGATCTTGAACATGTTCACAAACTGCAGACTTCCCGATACGTCGGTGCTTCAAGTCACCTATATGTTCTTTTTACGCGGGTTTTTATAGATCTTTTTGTTTGTCCTATGTAAGAGAGACCACATTCACAATCCAGCTTGTACACTCCTGCATCTTGTAGAGAGATATGACTCTTGACGGATGGTAAAAATTGACTAATCTTCTTCGGCGGCTTGAAGTATGTTTTAATGGAAGCTCGCTTCAAGATGTAGCCAACCTTGTCTGTGACTCCTCTGACATAGGGTAGTACAGCAGGCACACGCTCGACTATGGCTCGGCTTCACTCGGTCTCTGTGACGTAGGCGCGGGACCCGAAGCTTGTTGTCTTGCAGTACTTGCTCGACGTGCTGAAGCTCGGCGGCCAGATGTTTTCTGTCACAGATCCCTCGTGCTCTCTGAAACAACTCTTTATTAAACATCCAAAAGTATCTTATTCCTTTGCAAAATAGTCAAATTTCTAGGACAGTGACGTCACGAGTTGAACAGCATGGCGGCTATAGTTTTCACGCGAAAATTTAAAAGTAAAAGTAAAATTAAAAGTAATTTTTATGGCACTATTCAATTTAAAAAAAATCATATAAAAATTATAGTGGTTCATTATCATTCTAGGTTTCATTTAAAACACTTTTTGAAAATGGGTGTAATACCCTATTGTTATAAAAACATTTAGAAACAGCATGGTAGCGATCACCTCATTCCGAGTGGTTATTATCAGTCATGTACTCTTTAGTTGTATAATAACCCTTTCTAGACAATTTTTGCTTAATAAATAATTTAAACCTTTTGATAGAAAAGGTCTGCATATTTTCTGTGACTTTGTAGTAAAAGCGCTTGTATACATTGCCCCATGAAGGAATCACTGACTCTTTGGAGTCGAGTAACTGGTATAACGAACTTGTGCTTGTTCCTAGTATTTACAGAATGTACATCACTATTTTTAATAAAACTATTTTTGTTTTTGTACATTAAATTCATAAAATATACATTAAATTTTCGTAAATATATTGAGAGGCCAAAGTTAATATATTTATTTCTTTAAATTTTTCTCTAAGGGTTTCCTTCGGACCTAGGTTATAAATTGCTCTTATGGCTCTCTTTTGCAAAACAAAGATAGTTTCAATGTCAGTCGCATTACCCCATAGCAAAATTCCATATGACATTATGCTATGGAAATAACTAAAATAAACTAATCTAGCTGTTTCAACACATGTAAGGCATCTAATTTTTTTTACAGCATACAGTAACGTCGTTTTTTTACAATTGACAAGGCCAACGATTTTTATTTTGAGTTTGTTACAAAAAAAAAAAGAGAAAATTCCAGGAAAAAGTATGTGAAGTTTAAACGAATACGAAGATTGCTGAAACTTAAGAAAGGCGTAGTGCCTCACAAGTTTGCTTGTTAAAAGTAGTTAAATGAAAACCTGTACAATCCGTTGTAGAAAAACGTAAAAAAGTAGAAATTATTGGGAAAATTCTGTATGAAAGTGTAAGTGGAGTTGTTGCGTCTACTTCACACAAGTTTAATTCTTACTAAACTTTTCGACTAATGCGACCCTTAGTTAACTGTGATTTATTTACGACATGACATGTAATATTCCCAAAGAACCTTCTACTACTTCATAGATAAGTTAATGCTTACCTTGCTGCCATTGTCACTATTTTAAATAAATATTGAGCTTCAATTAAACCATTCGCTTTAGGTAAATTGTCAGATTGACCTTTTTCATAGCCGACTACCATGGTAAATTGTTAAAATTTACCTCTTTACAGTAACTCTAATAAACTATTAAAATTAGATAGGAAAATATTGCAGAAAAACAAGCATGTTCAACCGTTGCCTACTCGTACGTAGGCGAATGGCTGTGAGAGACGAGAGGGAATCTAAAAATCTCGGGAATTTGAAAAAGCGTTCCGAACGTCTCGTAGTAATAACTTCGGTATTACTGCATGTATTGAATTGAAACAATAGCTAGTGTTATGTACGTAAAACAAACTTTTATAATAGATATATTTAAATGACAAATTTTGACCTACTTGTCAGGATCATTGAAATAGCTTATGAGGAAGAGTTCAATTCATATATATATTTATAGTATATATTTTCAACGTGGTAGATGCAAGCTGTAGCTGTATTATTGTTGCAGCACGAGTGGGTCGGCTCGACTGGAGAAGGACCACGATCTTATAGAATTCTGCTGTTTCATGAGGTAAGTGTAGAAAACCGGATACCATTTTTACTGGTAGCGAGGTATTAGATCTTAGTCCTAAGGGGTAATAACGCATCTACATTTTATTCTTTATCGAGGAAACCTACATCTAGGTGCCTGTGGGCCACAGCATCCACTTCCCATCAATTGGTAATTTTTATTACGTAGTACCACGCTGCAACTATATTATGGTTGTAGCACGAATGGGGCGGCTCGACCGGGGAAGGACCACGCTCTCTCACAGAATACCAGCGTAAAATAGCAGCTTAATGCTGCTGTGTTTCATATGGTGAGTGTAGAGAACCTCGTTTTCAGTAAGAAGGGTCTCCTTCTTACTGAAAACGAGGTATTCCATCTTAGTTCTCAGGGGTGACAACACATCTGGATCACAGCATCCACTTACCATCAGGTGGACTGCAATTCTATTAAAAAAAATTTGGACTCTGTATTAATTTGTCACCCTTATTCTATAAAAATATCTTTATTTTGAAGGGACACTTACCCAGTCATTCTTAAGGCGACGTCGATTGCCCCGTAGGGTTATATCCGATAGGAGTCTGGCGAGTAAAGTCGGTGTTGTAGTAGATTGTAGAAAACATAATATTATATTCCCTCAACGCTTAATTTCGTAACGCCATATTGTTTTCTAAGTATCTTTGTATATAGCTATAAATGTACATCTACTGTAACTATAACGTCTAATATATGTATATGTATATAGTATCAATACATCCATATACTATAAATACGAGGATCGTATTACAGGAAGAAGAAACTAAATTATCACAATTCTTTTTTAAAGCTATCAACTTAATTTTCAGGTAGCTATTTTATTTATTTACAGAATACTTACTAACTTTTAAGTATATAGAGAAAAACAAAATTTTAGAGAATCAAGTTTCATTACTTCGTAGGCACAATGAATGCCTTATAATTTAAGCATCTAAAAATGGTTTGAAGTTATAATTTTTGTACTCGAAAAAAATGTTTTGTAAGATATAATTCATTGTTTGCCAGCAGTTTTTTAATAGGCGTTGGGTATATTATTATGTACTGACTTTTATGATTTTTTTTTCAAAGCACATAATATGTTTAACAATGATTCTAACGTTTATGTGTGACTTGCGTGTATATGTAAAAGTTACAACATATAATATGTATGTATATGTTAGAGATATTCTTTATCATTTATTTAGTAATTTAAAAAAAAGTTTAAGTTCAAAAAATATAGGTTGATAAATGCTGCTAATTTGAAGAGTGTACGTAGGAATTGCATGTCATAATTCCTACCTCTCCATGCTATCATCGTACCACCAGACCCTCGGCGGGTCTTTTTTATATGGAAGAGGGGGCAAACGTGCATACGGATTACCTGATGGTTAGTGATCACCACATTAATGGACGACACCCATGTACATCTTCAACTCCAGGGGATTTGCGAGTGCGCTGTCGGCCTTTTAAATAGGAATAGGCTCTTTTCGTGATCATTCCTAAGCGTATCTTCGACTGATGCAGCCTCTTACCACATCACTTACCATCAGGTGGGATAGTAGTCAAGCATTGGCTTATAACAGTTAAAAAATATATAATTCTGTTTAATACGAGTATAAAAACGTTTATATCATAAAGTAAAGTGAAAGTTAATAAAGTTCATCCATCTATTCATCCCCAACAGCCTATAAAAGTTCACTGTTGAACATAGGCCACCCCCACAGATTGTCTCATAAGTGGGATTTTGTCATAGTTGCCACGCTTGGCAGGCGAGCAACCGCAGTTTTTTAATTATTTTGAGTTGTTATCTGAAAGATGCTGCTGCCCATCTCCTGTTTCAATTTCCCTCTGTCGCCTCTTACGACACCCATGGGACGATACTGGGTAGTGGATAATATTCTTACACTGCCACTACAAGGTATTAATTTGTAACTAATATAAATAAAGTTACTTTATTTATAATATTGATCACACTGGTGTATTTCAAAACTCAAAATAAAATGTTTTTTTTTTTTTATAAAAATAGGGTGACAAACGAGCATACAGTCCACCTAATGGTAAGTGGTTGCTGTGGCTCATAGACATCTACATCTATCCTCGTTTGCGAATCAAAATGCAGATGCGTTGTCAGCCTTGAGGACTAAGATGGAATGCCTCTTTTCCAGTAAAAAGGGTTTCCGGTTCTCTACACTCACCATACGAAACACAGCGTCATTAAGCTGCTACTTTACGCTGGTATTCTGTGAGAGCGTGGTCCTTCCCCGGTCGAACTGACCCATTCGTGCTACAACTATATTATATTATATGTTTGAAAAATGAAACAAAAATAATAAAAGTCTTTCCTTTTTGACGACAGTTTTATTACAATGTATCACGACGGATCGATAAGTTCTAAATAAATTAGTCGTAGATCAAGATTAATGGATAAGAAAGGTTTGTTACCACTTCCACTAACAGCCCTTTCATTCTTATTGGATGTCAGCATGAAAAAAAAGGATATTCCAGGGCTAGAGCATTTTGTATAGGGCTGTTTACATTTATATACAATATTTTTTAGATTCCGACAAGTTTTATCTGAAAATTTGTTAGCGTCGCACGCTTATTCAAAAATAAACGATTTTTTTAACTTAACATAAACCAGCGTTTGACTACAATCCCACCAGGTGGTAAGCGGTGATGAAGTTCTAGATGGTAAATCGCACTGTATTAGTATAACAAAAACCTATTCACTCATGCCTTTAAGACGCTCAGTTAGCAATCGGACCGATGACAGACGCTGGTAGATTATTCCACTCCTTTGCTGTACGCATTACGAAACACGAAGCAAACCGTATGGTTCGAATGCATGAAATATCGACAGAAAAGGGGTGAAGACCCGCCAACCGCCTGATATTCCGATGGTGGAAAGGTAATAAGATTAGATGCTCTCAAAACCTTGTTCTGGTTTAGACTTCTGGTTTATTTGGATCCGACAGCCTACAAGTGGGAAGGGGATTTTATTATATTACAAACTAGCGATCCGCCCCGGCTTTGAACGGGGGATATCTGGATCTCGACAACAGTGCCATCTACCGGGTCCAATTGTAAATCTAAGCCATCTAGGGACCCACTTACACATACACGAAAAAAATCATCAAAATCGGTCGAGCGATTTTTGAGTTTTAGCGAGACTAACGGACAAAAAATTCATCAAAATCGGTCGAGCCATTTTCGAGTTTTAGCGAGACTAACGGACAGCAATTGAATATAGAGATATATAAATATACCATTAGTGGTAATTATCAGTGATAATACGAAATAAGTATGTAATCCTCTGACCTTCAATGTGAGTAATGCTTTATATACAATTCACCTGTCAATGAATTAACTATGCTAGAAGAACATCTTCGTCATTCTCGATAACAAAAAAGAATTAGGCGATAAGAATCATTTTAAATATCTACGCATCTTTGTCTAAAACTGTAATCATATATTTCGTTCACTTTTTAATGCAATATGTCTCAGTTTACGTCTTAATGCGATGTGTGTGCAGTGGTCTCAGAGCAATTTACGACATTAGTTCTAGTAGTACTTTTACTGAAAAATATTTCAAATAATGTTATCAGACGAAATCGCCAATGCTCGACTGTCTACGTATTCGGTTTAAACTTTAAAATTACTTGATGGTTTTTGACACGGTTTGTATTTTACACGTCGTAAAAAAGGTAACACTACAGTGGTGATTCGCACACGTGCGAAGCCGGGACAAGACTCTAGTAGCAATAACAAGGTCGAGAATATTCGCAGTAGGACTATAAATCCATTTTAACGCCAATAAAATTTGTCTCAAATTGTTTTATTACTTTTTCTATTAATTTGGTTATTGGTGTTTACGTGGAATCATACAGATGCCATGTGACAAATTAACTATTTTTCCAGACTGGTGATACGGAACAGTGTTTGTCGGCGCATACTAACCAGCATTCCCGGGTCATCCAAGTAATGTAAATGTAAAACTTTCATATTCGTACATTCTTGGAAATGTCTTTGCCCTACTGTAGAATTAAAGGCTGTTAATATTAAAAATATTGTAAAAGCTCTTAAAATAACCGTGTGAGGTTAGTGTTTTGGGAAACAGATGGCATATTCCTAAGACTTAAACATTCTATAATGGTACACTTGGCCTTACAATATCCCATATCACCCTTTTAAAAATCTCACTGTTTTACTGTCCAAATGATTTTTATCCTTTTTTCGCATTTGTAATAAATTAAATTCTTTACATTTAAGAAACTGGAAATTCGATTTATTTAACATCACAGCATGATAAAACAAAACAACTACAACAATAAATATTAATTCTAACAACAGATAACAGAACAACAGCAAACATTTTGTGATTTACGACAGTTGTGTAATATTTACTCTATTATTTTGCGTTTTTTAACTCTAATATAACTTAATTTGCAATATGATTGATTGTGTATGATTTAACGATAGCAGGGCGTTCTAAAAACGAATATCTTAGTCGACTTTAATAAAAATCAAAACCAAATGATATGTGCTTCTGTTTCAGTATTGATATATTATACGCAACTGGTTATATTGGAGTGATAATAGTAAATAATAAAGTTGCGCACCTCTACAAATACTAGGATAATAGAGTATAATTGATATTGAAAAGATAACAAAAAGTAATTCTACGTAGTCATACAAGCGGTGATAATATGAAGAGCTCACTACTGTCCAACTTGTCAACTAAAGTTCTTTTCTTTTCTTTGGTAATAACAAGTTCTTTACCGAATTTTCTAAGGTAATGTACTCGTACGGTTGTAATTTTGCAAATGCCTTAACTATATATGTTGATGCGTCACATTTCGAAGTTTTTAAAAGATTTTCATAGCAGCTTGCGCCAACAGACAGTCGATGACGATTATATCTATAGACAACTAAGCAGGCAAAATAAGGTTTACATCGATATCGGACCGCTTGTACTTTTTTTAGGTACTAGGACGCCTTTTCTGCCTTAAAGTCCGTCTAGGAAGGTATTACCTGTTTCTGCCACTAAACATTGCACTGCTGTGTTCCATTCTGAAGGAATAGAGAGCTGCTATAATTACAGGCTATGAGATATTCCATCTTAGTCTTCAGAGGCGACAATGCATCTGTAACCTTTACGTGGTAATTTAAGTTCGTTTGTCTCGTCAGTTTTATTTAAAAAAAAACTTGTTTCATCGTCTCCACTAATAGTTTACATGCGCAGATATTTAATACAAAAAATCACACCATTTTTACGTATCAAAATCTTAGCGCATACATAAGCAAGCAAATGTATACTCTAAGATCAAAATCCATTTTAACCATTATTCAATTTCTCGTCAAAACTCTATCAACTAAAGTGCTCATATAAGATTAATCTCTTATATTTATACTCTTGTTTGAAAAACGATAAACGTTTTTCAAATAAGCAGTAAGATCATTTAATTTTTTATTACATTAGAGTTCACGAATACGAGTAATAATACGAACTCTTCAAGTAGTTAACGATTTAAAGGCCTGGTTACACAGAGCTAGTATGCAAGCCGCGCAGCTACTCGCACCGTGCGACCGCATTATACTGATTACTGTCATATGCGATTCGGTCAGTACCTCTCGTCTAATCTTATCTAAGTTACTACAACATTGTTTTTACTCGCCATTCGCCACCCCACACCACGCCAAAAGGGAGCAGCTCAAAATATTTCTACGCAAAGTATTTTTGCTACTGCCTTTATTGCGGTATGAATTATATACCTATACGCATGCATCATCCTCGAGATTAGTAACCTGAAATAAATATATTAATAACACACATGTAGTCTTACATAGGTGCTACCACTGACAGCACTGTTTTTAGTTTTTTTTAATTTTAGAGTTTTATTTTAAATTTTTATCTATGATTTCTTCCCTCCATGATCGCATAATTTACGCCATTCACAGAAAGTACTTCTCCACTTCAACTCACATCCTAGCAAAGTAATTATTTGAGCTTGAAAAAATAGTGTTTTACTGTGTTAAATATATTTAAGTATCGTGATGGGTAAAAGAAAACGGCCCTACAATGAATTCGAACACATTCGTCAAAAAATTACGAAATTAGAACGCAAGTTACGGAGGGTATACCGGCA
Organism: Parnassius orleans; assembly: GCA_029286625.1. Taxonomy (NCBI): domain Eukaryota; kingdom Metazoa; phylum Arthropoda; class Insecta; order Lepidoptera; family Papilionidae; genus Parnassius; species Parnassius orleans. The sequence goes on along the minus strand of JAGSMP010000102.1, from coordinate 558,440 downwards.
CGAAAGATCTCGAGGGGTTATAAGCCCTTTTAGGATGACTACACGGGTATTTATTGATTATAATATAACAATAACCTTAGTAGAATAATTTTGCTTGTAATTGCCAAAATAATTATTACGGGTTCGGTACGTATAATTCATCATAAGATATTTATCATTCAGAATAAGGTTATGTCGGTTTTTATATTTACATATTGTCTCAGATGGACATATGAAACACCAAGTCTTGATAATAGTTAATAGTTTATTGCGATTCTTTTATAGCACACTTTAGAAAAATTGTGTATTATGAGAACAAAGAGAGAATATTGTACAGCAATCTGAAGGTAGTGACACAATTATTTACTAACAAAAATAATAAGCGCCTGTGGAATTTTAATAGTACGTAATTGCAGTGGTGAGCCTTAACATCTTCCCCCCCATTGAAAGACCTGGGCTTTCAATCTTGAAGTTCTTCTTGGTTTGGAAGGGGACATAGGCGCACGAAAGGTCGGCGAATGCATCATCTTGTTGTATTGATGTCTGCTACTCTTGTAATGCCGTCTGAATCCGGAAAAAGTCTTGCTACACGTCCCAGACGCCAAAATAAAGGTGGTAGCGAATCTTCTTTGATGATGACTAGGCATTCAACCTTTAGTTTGTCTTTAGTCGTTTGCTGCAATTCCGATATATATTCATTTTGCCACTTCTACCAAAATGCTGCCGAATTTGTTCTAATCTTGCGTGTCTTTGTAGAGCATTTTCCTTCGCATTGAGAAGATTTGGAGATGGCAACGCAGTTAGTTGTCTTCCTATGAGAAAGTGCCCTGGGGAGAGGCAAAGGTACTCGTTCGGGGAAGAGGATAGTGGACAAAGGGGACGACTGTTAAGTATAGCCTCAACCAGCGCAAATAACGTTGAAAGCTCTTCGAAGGTTAAATGAGAATTGCCCATAACGCGCTTAATGTGAAATTTGGCTGATTTCACACCTGCCTCCCAAATACCGCCGAAGTGAGGAGCGTAAGATGGTATAAAAACAAATTTGAAACTTTCTTGAGTTGCAAAATCAGAGATAGTGTCAGTATGATTGCTTAGAAAGGAGGCGATTTCCTTTGCTGCTGCCGTGAAATTTCGACCATTATCGCAAAATACCTCCGCCGGCCGGCCGCGTCTTGAAACGAACCTACGCAATGTCATAATGAAACAATCTTTAGTAAGGTCACTTACAACTTCTAAGTGTATACATTTGTAGCGTAAGCAAACAAATATGCACATATAACATTTCATAAGCCTTGCACCACGACCTCTACGATTGAGTATGTAGAGAGGACCTGCAAAATCCAATCCTACCGAAATAAAAGGAAAGCCGGAGTTCACTCGCCGAGAGGGTAAGTCTCCCATTTTTGGTGTTAAAGTTTTACCTTGAGCACGTCGACAACGTACACACTTATAAACAGTACGCCGTGCAAGATGTCTACCGTTAATAGGCCAGATAGTATTTCTTACAATAGCGTGTAATGATTGGGGCCTGCATACATGCCGCGTAAGTGCTCATATGCAAAATAAGTTTACAAAGATGATGAGATGAGTCTAATAATATCGGATGCTTTCTCTCATATGAACAATTAGCAGCATCGATGCGACCACCGCCTCTGATTAAATTTTCACTTGATAAAATGGAATAATACAAACATTTTGATTTAGGACTGATTGGGTTTTGTTTAATTAGGTTAACAAAATCTTTAAAGTTTCTTGTTGCAATTTTGTAAAAGAAATGATTTATTTAATTCATCAAGAGTCAATTTACCAACTTGCTTAGATTTTGCATTTTTAATATTATAAATAAAACGCAGAACATATGCCATAGTTCGACGAATTCTAGTAATTTTTGAAAATATTTGCCATTCGATAATAGAAGCCTGTAATATTGTTGATAAAATAACTTTATTTTCAGTCAAATCCACATGTTTGTTGGGTTTTAAAACAGGCCATAAAGAATCATCAAAATATAAGAAACGGGGTCCTGACCACCACAGATTTGAAATTATGAGCTGAGTAGCAATAACACCTCTGGATATAAGATCTGCCGGGTCGCTAGCAGTGGGTACATAATGCCAGGATAAAGGTCCTGTTTTTTCTAATATTGAACCAACTCTGTTAGGTCTTAAGTTTATTTGAACTGCCAACCCAACACCACGCTCGAATCAGACCAGTATATTATACGGTCTGGTTTATATCTTATTGCCTTGACGACACTATTGCATAAACGCGCTGAAAGCTACGCAGCGCACAGTTCTAGACGCGGTATTGTGGTTGGCTTCAGCGGAGCCACCTTCGACTTAGCACATAGAAGTTTGAAAAAAACCTTGTTATTGTCGTTTGTGGACCTAACATAAACGCAAGATCCATAAGCTGCCTGTGATGCATCACTGAATACATGAATTTCAACAGAAGTTAGCGCATCACAAATAACTGTTCTTGGAATCTTTAAGCGTGATAAGATAGGTAGCGAATTTACAAAGCCTTGCCAAATCGAATTGATGTTTGAATTATCGCAATCTAGTTTAAGTTGCCAAATTTTTTGTAATAGAATTTTGTTATTGACATGGACTTAGAAGACCTAAGGGTCAAGATCTTAAATGCATTGGACATGATAGACCTCTTAGTACGTGTAAGTTTGAAGGGGAGGTTATAGGAAAGTGTAATATATCATTACAGGGATTAACAATTCTAGCGTGTGAAGATTCACTAATCGTTAAATTTTCATTACTTTTAAGTTCAGAATTGTTGAATATAGAAGGCAAATTTGTTTTGTATTTTCTCAAATGAAAACATGCTTTATTGAGCTCGCTTGAGACTGATTTTTGTAAATATTTTAATTGTTTTTCACTGTAGGAACCAGTTATCAAATCATCGATGTAAAATCCTTCCGTATAATAGTCTTTATAGCTTCGTCTTTGCTTTCTTCACCCACCTGCCAAACACATCGAGTGCTCAAATATGCGCAGTACTGTAAGTAAGAGTATTTAAGCGCAATGTTTTTATTGGTTGAGACTCATCTTCCCTCCATAAAGTAAGTTGAAGGTCGCGATCTTCCTCAGCAACATATATCTGACGGTACATTTTTTCGATATCAGCTGTCAGGAGATATTTGTATTGGCGGGCTCTTACAAGAATGGAAAAGAGGGAGTCCTGAATGGTAGGGCCTACTCTAAGAATGTCGTTTAATGAGAAGCCTGAGGAAGTGGGAGCTGATCCATCAAACACTATTCAAATTTTTGTCGATTCGCTATCTGCTTTAAAAACTGCATGATGACAAAGAAAGTAGTTAATAATGGGCCTTGAACCTGTCGATATAGCAAGATGACCTAAATCTGCATACTCTTGTATAAATTGTGAATATTGTAGTTTGAAATTTGTATCTTTTCTAAATCGTTTCTTTAAGTTATACAATCGTTTTTTATGCTAAATTGTACGAGTTTCCAAGACAATCTGGCGAGTCAATAAGAGGCAATTTAACACAAAACCTACCGTCAGAGAGTCTTGTTGTATTTTTTTTAAAGTGTTGTTCGCATTTAAATCCTGATTTACTACAGTTAGGCACTGGAGGCAGCTCTTCAAGTTCCCAGAATTTTCTAAATAGTTCATTGTTGATTTCTTGCAAAAGGGTTAAGTCTTTATTTTGATTTGTAATCATATGATTGCAGTGAGTTTTAGTGATTTGCCTTTGCTCAATAGAATTTGATGGTATAGGACCAGCAATTAGCCAGCCAAGGTGAGAACTTATTAACTTAGGCCTATTAAGACCTAAGGATCTTTGCTCACTCTTTAAAATGTCCCAAAAATGTCAGCTCCGATCAGCATGTGAATAGAAGATGGCTGATCAAAGGACGGGTCTGCCAATTCAATATGTGTTGGCAGGTTTAATTGTTTTCTATCAATGGGACACCTTGGTAGATCGCCTATTATTTCATTAATAACATAACATGAAAGTTGAATATTATTCTTAATTTATATAATATAATTGTTATGCATTGATTGTATTTTTACAACACATGATTCCTTAACAGTACTTATAGAGCTGTTTCCAATACCAATGACATCTAACTGAATAGAATTAGAATGTAAAGATAGCTTATTTTGTAATTGCTTAGTTATAAAAGATGACTGAGTGCCACAGTCTAACAGAGCACTAATCGTCTCAAATTTATTCGTCAATGGATTAATTACCTTGATCAACGCTATTGACAAAAGTATATGATTAGTGTCAGGATTGCAAACATAGACCATAGATTCATTACGTTTTGTTGTTATCGTCGTTCTGTGTATTATTGATAGAAGTGTTGTTGGTATGGTTATTGCTTGTTGAAGCATAGTGGTTGTTATTGATTTTGGAGTATGTAGAAAGTATTATGTTCTTACACATAGTCGACAGGGACCCATCCTGCATTCATTCGAATTATGACCCTTCCTTAAGGATTTGCACATAGATTATGTTTCGCAGCATCCGAAATTCTTTCCTGAACACTCTTTGCCTTAAATACATTGCAATCATAAATTCTATGTTGTTCGTTACAAATGATACATGGATAAAAATGTAACTGTGCGTTGGGGCCCTTTTCACTAGAAGATGTAAATGCCTATAATTATTGTATTGTATTTTGTTTATTGTACGAGTTTGATGGATTTTGTGTTGTCTTATTGCTATTGTCTGATTTGTTACGATAGATTGATTCAAGAACGTCAGCGCGATCGATAAAAATTTGTTGAATTGTTGTAAAGTTAGAATTTCGTCACTATCAATGTTGCTACGTTGTTCCTCCCATTTAGTAAGTGTACGGTTATTCAACTTCGTCGTCAACATGTATATAATAAGACTACTTAATTCCTTATCGCATTTCTTAATCAATAAAGGAGGAAGACCATCTGGTCCAGAACCTTTCTTTGGTCTAATTTCAAAATCTTTGCTGTATTTTTTCTTGTGATTACGATATCACTTAACTACGACTGAATAATTCATTGTGTGTGATACTATGCTCCACTGGATTTACAAAGACAGAACTGAAATTATTAGAGAAAAGCTCACATATTTCTTTTTCATCGAAAGATATGTGATTACCATATTTCATCGTTTTGGCAATGCTGTTAGATTTATTTTTCTTATCATTAACAAAACGCCAAAAGAATTTTATTGTCATCATCTAAAGAAGATTCGATAGAAGAAAGAAATTTTTTATAATCATTACAAATAAGTTTTTACATCTGTTGAGTAACATGGAAAATGTATCATAATCCCGAGGATTCTTATATTTTTTGAAACGATAATGATATTTTCGTTTTTTTTCTAAGCTTTGCCTTAAAGCAGGTGTGAACCTGCTTTAAGGCAAAGGATAATCGTTTGTGTCAATTTTCGTCATAGGTGTATGTTTTGTAATAATATTCCTGACCTCTGCATAAAATGCGTCAGTCATGCTATCAATATCTTTATGAATTGACAAGATATTATGCCATTCAACTGATTTTAGTACAAGAAAATTTTTTGAAAAATTACTTTTGAAAAAATTAGGTCGAAAATTAACATCTGCAACTAATGAGGGGTGGTGGTGATCTAAGCGGCTCAATAGCTCCACTTCATAAACCTGAATGCTGTTCGAACTGAAAAGAATTAGGTCAAAAATCGTCCATTGCTATTTGATATACTGTTATACTCGTAATTATCAAGATTACATATTCTAAGGGTATCACAAAGCAGAAATGCTTTTTGACCTCGCGGATGAAGAGGAATCATATAATTATATTGAGATGATTTAGACCAGTGAAAGTCGGGTGAATTGAAATGCCCTATATAAAGAAATTCTGTGTTTCGATATCGCATAATTACATTTTGACAGTTTGTATAAAATTTATCGATGCAGTCTAAAGGTAGATCTGTGTGGAAGATAACATAGACAAATATTAGTAATTTTAACGTTACCTCCACATTAGGATTTTCTCCTGTATCGTGGGGTTAGGTTACACACATAAATTTCACAAGGAAAAACATCCAGACCCGGAACAATTATTTGTAGACCAAACAAATACTTGTTCCGTGCGGGATTCGAACCCGCGGCCCTTAGCGCAGCAACTCATTGCTAAGCCACTGCGCCACGGAGCCGTCCATTGTTTTATTAATCACAAACTAATTATTTATTTTTTTAGTGTATACTTTAGTCAATTTAGTCTAATTTAGTTTGAACATCGCGCCATTTTCACCATAACAATCTAATCGCTATTAACTTAAACGTAACTGAATTTACATTCGTATAATTTTACTCAGCTCGCTAACTTTTAAGTCTTTTCTAACATTGCGCAAAGAAACTCCAGACGACTAGAAGTCTAGACGTGTTACAAAGTCCAATGGGAAAGCTTTTATAACCGCATTGAAACTTGAATTTCTAGCGACTGTAGTCATAACACGTACGCATTTCTTTGTTGAGTATTGCTTTATATCCTGCAACATACAGACACTGCCACAATCTTTCATTTATTGTTGTTAAAAAATCGGTTCAGTTTTGGAAGAGGTAATAGGGGATGAAGATTTCATCAATTTATCCAAGCGGTTTTTTGGGCACAACGCTACAGCATTAGATCGTTAAAAACTTATTCTTCAAATATCTTTTGCCCCTGATTTCCTCTTAAGTTTTAGCTGGCCAATATTTTTGGCGACCAATGACCCTTTTTCGCGTGTAATTTAAATAAACTGCAGGACAGGACATGTCCAAACTATTTTATAACCTGAGGCGCCCAAAAATGTAAGAGAAATAGAATAAGGTCGGGGAAAAGTTTCTTCGTATTTTATATGCCTAAAAATTCAAGACTTTTTTCTCAAAGTTTAATTACATTTAATTATAATAATATACATATGTGCCATTTTATTGGATAACTTGTTGCCCTCATATATTGTAGTGTAGGTAGTGACATAATCCCGTTGCTGTAGAAATCTTGGAATTTTTGATCAAAAAAAAAATGCGACAAGTAGTTTTGACAGTCCTCTCTTGATGTTAACTTAACACTACCCAAAGAATTCTGAAGAGACCGAAACAGGTAAAAATCTGAGGGTGCAAGGTCAGGACTATATGGTGGATGCATTAACCTTCCCAACCAAGCTCTCTAAATTTTTGCTGAGTGGCCAAAGATGTGTGTGGTCAGGCGTTATCATCATGAAAGACCACCTTTTCTGTTGATCTATTCCGGCCGTTTTTTCTCAATTTCTTGCTTGAGTCTCATTAGTTGTTGTCACTAGAGATCCGATTCGATGGTTTTGCCCGGCGGTAAAAGCCTAAAATATTAACGATGTCCTTCCAATCCCACCATACACAAAACATCACCTTTGACCATGATCATTTTCGCACGTTCTTATTGTAGGTGATCCACTTTTCATCACCAGTGATCAATCTTTTCAAAAACGGTTCGGTTTCATTACGTTTTAATAGAGAATCGCAAATGAGTTCACGATTCATTAGGTCTTTCAATGAGCTCGTGTGGTACCCAAATATCGAGCTTTTTTGTATAGCCAGACTTCTTTAGATGAGTCCAAACTGTGTTTGATCAATTTTCGATTCCTCGGCTATGTCCTAACTACTAATATACCGATATTGCTCCACTTTTTCAAAAATGGCATCGACTTTATCCCTATGAAGACGACCAGACCGAGCTGCATTTTTGACATCAAAATTCCCGGACTGAAAACGCTTGAACCAACTTTGTGCTACTTTTACTGATACTTCATTAGGACCATAAACGTCACAAATTTTTTTCGCGGCTTGAGTCGCATTTTTCCCTTTTTTGATAAACAAAACAAACAGTACAACCACATGAGCAAAGAAATCGTACCGTACAGAGGCAAAGCTTCATTCAACCGCGCTGTGATAGGTACATTACTACAAGCTTGAGGTGCATGTGTGCTTGAGCACTGGCGGCTCGTCACGTACAGGGAGAAACTGCTTTAAACCGGCTGGGCCAGTGCTCAAGTTCAGGGTTGTGTAAAAAATGTTAAGTGTCAAATTATGTTTTTTTAAAGAATAATTCGTATCAAATGAAATATAAAAAAAGTGGAAATATAGTTTACGTAGATTTAAATCTTATCGAGGTTGCCGCAAAAGATACCGCCGATTTTGTAAATAAAATTAATAATTCGTTTGATTTCTTAAACTCAAGTACACTGCGATCTCCTAATAAATATAAAAGGGCTTTTAGATGTGATAGTTATCAAATTGAGCTTTTAGCTTTTTTCAGAAACTTAAAATCAATAAGAAATGATAGGCAGAAAGACGTTACAAATAGCATGAATTTCATTCACGGATTTCAAGTGTCTGTAAAATCTTTAATAAAACTTCATAAATAATTAAAAACAGAATAAATTAAATTCATTTGTATTTACGAGACGTCTCAATCAAGATTGTCTCGAAAGTTTCTTTGGAAAAGTCAGATAGGCGGGTGGTAAATTGTGAATACGATTTCGATATGTTACTTATGAAACCAGACGATCGTCGTATTTTAATAAATTTAATACTGCCCCTGTGTTAATAGTAGGAACAAATGATTATCTATTTGATTTACCAAAAAAAAATGGTTTAGTTTATGTGTCGGGATATTTGTATAGAAAATGTTGTCTCGAACACCACAAATGTGGGAAAATAAAATTGTACGTTACTCGTAATAGATCTGAACAACCTATAAATATGGGAAAAGATTATTTTTTCAGCCATTACAAGGATTTTAATAAAGATGGTGTTCAATCGGGTTTTTTAATAATACTTCCTGACAATTTTATCGCGTTTGTTGAATTGCTTGAGCAAACATTTCGCGAATATTTTGACGTCGAAAAAAATATTATACGTGGTAGAGCCATGCTGCAGCTATATTAGTAGTATAGTTGTAGTACGATGGGTCGGCTCGACCGGGAAGGACCACGCTCTCACAGAATACCAGCGTAAAATAGCAGCTTAACACTGCTGTGTTTCGTATGGTGAGTGTAGAGAACCGGAGACCCTTTTACTGGAAAGAGGCATTCCATCTTAGTCCTCACGGGTGACAACGCATCTGCATTTTGATTCTTTATTGAAGATAGATGTAGATGTCTATGAATTCACAGCAACCACTTACCATCAGGTGGACTGTGTGCTCGTTTGTCACCCTATCCTATAATAAAAAAAATTGTAAATATTGGTAGCGAAATATTAAAACGTGTGCAAGATTTTAAATTTGTTATGAAATGCGAGTGCTTTCAAATAGATTATTTAAAAAAAAAACTATACATTAAATTTAGAATTTACCATTTAATTAAAAGCCACAACTAATTGTTGAAGAACAATAATTATAAAAGTAAAACATTTAGAATACGTAGTTTATAAAAAAATATTATATCTTAAGTAGTTGTTTATTTAGTTTTATCCTCCTGTGCCAACCCTACCAAAATAGGAAAACATTTTGACAGCTCCTTAGAAGCTTGGCCTCTGTACAGCTTGTTTACTCATGTGGTACAACCAAAGAAATATTTCTTCAATTTAATACAAACAAAATACGAAGAAATTTTTCCCCCGACCTATTATATTCCTAGAATATAGCTATGATAGTTTAAGTAATAATAGTGGTCGCTTAGTGGTCGAAGTAAGTTTTAAATTAAGCAAGCTGTACTTTACGGTGAACTGCACATTAATATATAAAACACAGATATCGAACAAATAAAATAAAAAATAAAAATTTTTCTGCCTTAACATTATCTATCAACTTAGAATTATTAATACATATATATATATATATATAATATATATATATATATATATATATATATATATATATATATATATATATATATACAACATATTATCTTTATTAATATATGTATTATATGCCGATGTGTTACTTACATGCAGACAATTACTTAGTCAATAAATTGGATCGACTTCTCAAGCTGTATCCATTTCGTTTTCGGTTTTCGAAAGTATGACCACGTCTCTTTCTATCGCTCTCAACTTAAATGGTTGAATATCCCACAACGCAGGAATCTTAGAATTCTTAGCACTCCTTTCACTATCCTTTACGATCCGTTGGCCTCAGAGTAATTTTCAATACCTGGGTTCTTCCCATGATTGCAATCTTCGGTCTCACGACTCTGGAATGCGCTTCCCTTAGCAATAAGAAAATCCCCTAACAAGTGGATTTTGAAAACAAAAGAACATTACTTGGGTTCATCTGACATATAAACACACACACACACACACACACACACATATATATATATATATATATATATATATATATATATATAGCAGTATAAAGTATCGCACAGGCGACTAAGAGGCATCAGTCTGTAATTCTAAGAGTCCCACTGTCGTTGCTGGAAGAAGTCCAATTATGGTTGAGCTCGCACTTGTTTGCATTTTATACATCTTATTTAAATGTTTTAAATTGTAAAGAATATAGATATAGATATCTACTGCACACACTATTGAAAAAGAACATTTGAAATCACAAATAAATTGACAGCTTATTCAGTCAATCTATCCTGTCAGTAATTATTATTTGGCAATATTTTAAAATTCTTTGGCAACAATCTCTATATCTTGTGTGACTGTTTGAACACAGACTATTAAGTGTTTGACATTGGCCCTAGAGTTTAATAACATACATAATATGCTTGTACTTACTCTGAGACATTGGTAGTATGAATGTAAACAATGTACGTTTTCATATTGATTTCTCATATTTACGCGAATACTACACATTAAATGAAACTAATTTAATATTTATGTCCCGATGTCATAGTTAGCCTGGGACGTGAAACACCTCAATCCCCCCCGTGACAATAAGCGCTGTAAAGGACGCACAAAAAACGTCGGGAATTAAAAAGTTAATTTAAACGCGATAAAATCCGTAAAATTAGTTTCATTTAAAATGTACATTTTATTAAATTAAATTTAATATAACCGTAGCACATATTATATATAAGTTGTAGGTTTCTGCATTCCTTTCTGCAAAAAAAAGACGAACCGCTGCGTATGTTTCAAGTGACGCAAAAACCAAACCAAAACCATATTCAACTTATTGCAAGAACACACATTCCCGTACACACATACACCTAAAATCAGGTGCAACCAACAACATGGTTTAAAGTGCATATGTGTGCGTCCAGCAGTGAAATTTTCAGACTGGTAAGCAAAGAAACGAGAAAGACGTGTGCGTGAGTGCGTGTCAAACAGTTAAGCATAGATATTTTCTATAAAAAGACTTTTTTTTTTTTTTAATTTATTAAACTTAGGACCACAAACAAGTTCACAATTATTAACTTATCTAATATAATTACTAAACATTTTTATTATTGTGAACTCAGCAACGCTGGTCACTTACTTAATTATAACACTTTTCAACAATAAATAAAGCTTGTTACATTATAACTTGACATTGACAATATCTTATTATTCTTAATCTAGAAGTAAAATCTAAATACCGTATCGACTGACAAATATTGTAGGGTTATGATAGGAAATATGACCACTGCTTATTAGTTTTTTTTTTTTTTTTTAAATGTTAGTGTCATATATTCCATTATCTACTCAATGAGTACTTGTTTAAATTTCTCAGTGACAATCTTCTTATAATTACCTCGTTTAGTGGCATTAATATCGATATCATTAAAATTCATTGTACGAGTGCATCATACGTGATAAAGAGGACCTTCGTCCCGCGTTAGTTCGGCATAAATTAATACGGAAAAGTTTATGAGAATGGGCCACGCGCTGATGTGCTCTGGTAGGTACCTATAATTTATATTCTCAGTTATATCCATACAGTCGTATCTATTGTGACACAGATCATAAAATAACATTGCCTCGAGAATTGTACGCCTTGATTTAAGAGTGGTAAGATTATATTTTGCCATGAGTTCATTGTACGGTATTTTTTTCTCGCATATTTATAATGGATGTATTTAAGAAATTTCTTCTGCACAATTTCTAGTTTATCAATATATTTTTTATATAGAGGATTCCAAATAGTCACTGCATACTCTAAATGACATCGTATTAAGGATTTATAAAGATGTAAGTAAGTCAATGGATTTTTAAACGTATTACCAGATCGGATGACGAAACCATACATCTTATAAGCTTTGTTAATAATATTTTCAATGTGTATACTTAGATGTAGTTTAGTGTCTAAAGTTACTCCAAGATCCCTGATTGCTACTTCTTGAGATAAGGGGGTACCACATAAATAATAGATGCAAGAGCTGGTTTTTTTCTTTTTTGTAAAAGTTATAGATTTACATTTGTTAAGACTGAGTTCTAACTTATTCCTATTACAGTACGAAGTGAAACGGTTTAAATCATCCTGGAATTCTAAATGGTCATTAGTGTTGTTGATAATTTTGTATACCTTTAAGTCATCAGCATATAAAAGGAACCTACTTGAACGGAAGCACATATTAATGTCATTTATAAATATTATAAATAGAAAAGGACCAATAATAGATCCTTGTGGCACGCCCGAAGTAATCGGTACACATTCCGATTCATGACCCCTAATAACCACTTTTTGCATTCTGTTTGAAATGTAAGACTTAAACCACCGCCATAGATTACCTCTTATTCCATTATAGGCAATTTTTTCTAGTAGCATTTTATGGTCAACCCGGTCAAATGCCTTGCGAAAATCTGTATACACACAGTCAACTTGCTTACGTGCATCGAGAGCTTCAATAAAAGAGCCTACACATTTTAAAAGGCCGGCAACGCATTTGCAATTGCGCTGGTGTTACAGTTGTTTATGGGCAAAGGCGGTAATCACTTACCGCTTGTTCGTTTGCAGCCTATTATAAAAATAAAATAGTTTCAGAATCACTCGAAATGTACGCAGCTCTCCATCTTTCTTCCTTTGTTGGTCTTCCTTTGTTGGTCGGTGAGGCCTTAAAGGCCTTGAACTACTATAATATTTTTGAAGGAAAATATTAATGTGGGAAATTAGAATTGAGAAATTGGATTGTAATTGCTTATATTTAATACATGTCGAATTATTAAATACTGGCATTTGTTTTATTTTAAACGTCTATTTGATGTTTACCATTTTGGCGTTGATTTCGCTTGAAATCATGATATCCTCTTAAGTGTGGAACAGTATTATTCGCCTCCCCTTGGCTTACACCCTCTCATCTATGGAGATGGCCAATGCTCAGTAATGGACTATTAAAGGGCTGCACATGTTCCCAATTTGAAAGCTATATTGTGTGAAATGAATTACGTACCTCTTGTAAATTTTGAAACAGGAGATTGACAGCAGCATCTGTCTGAAAACAATCCTAAATAATAATTACCTGCGGTTGCCAACCCGCCTGCCAAACGTGGCAACTATGACAAATATCCACCCCATGTGGCATTCTATGGGGAGGTTTATCTGCAGTTACTTTTGACACGCTATAATTAATTAATGAAAGCGTATTGAAAGTTTTTTAATCAATAAAAATGGAATTTCGCCTAAGAAACCTCTTCTCCTTACACCAATCCTTTATTTCTTTCATAAAGTTTATCATAACGAGACAGAAATAGAAATAAATTTTCTTTTCTGCGATAATAAGGTTTTTCTTAATCATATTTTTCCGAGGAATAAAATGTTGGCGATAAAATAATCTTAATAGAATTTTGTAAAGAAATTATTGTAAATGTTTCGTTCCATTAGGTTCTTTGATTTGAAAGTTTAAATTACTTAAATAATACTAGCAAGAACATTAACATTAGCATTAACTATACTAATATTCCCTTACCCACTCCAGATACGCTTAAAATTTTTGTGTTAAATGGTTCATAGCAGTAGTCGTGTAGCGAATTTGAACTCGATATTTAGTTCGCGGTCCGCATCCTACCATTAGGTTACTGTCACATATCCTATACATTATATTCTTTATTAATATTTCAAACAATTAAGAGTACTTTTTAGCTGAATAATTGATAATTTAAGAAAGAAAATAGTATTACTGCCTAGGAATCACTGCACAGGGTAAATATAAAACAATTGACAAAGCAAATAAAAAAGTAGTCAATTATGGGCTGGCTTTTTTGTTGATATAAAGCTAAGAACAGCCATTCAGCGAGTAGCAGCCAACGTTCCTGTCGATATATCTATATCAGGAATAGAAAAAAATTACAATTTCTTTCGCGGATCATTATTCATAAATATTGTCTATAAGTTCTTTTAAGTCAATGCTGGGCACCAGTCTTTTTAAATACATGCTGAGCAAAGGCGTTTCCAAGAATACGCTAGATGGTATGCATTACTCAGAGTTGGTGAGCGCAGAGGCGATACCTTCGCAGGGGTAAAGCTTTTCTTTCCTAGTTCCTGAAGTTAATGTTTAGCGTTTGGATGGAGTTTCAGGTTGCTAGTACATCTTCTGTAAATCAACAAATGCACCAAGTACAGGTAAGATTTAACATATAGAAAAAAGTTATTATATTGTCTCTCTGCTATGACATTCTGCTATTTCAAAAAAGTAATTAAAATATTTGTTGAAGTCGTATTAGAATAAGAATTTTTATAGTGAAAGGCAACGTTCATGGCAGTCACAATCATAAAACGCGGAAATGGCATCGATAATATTGCGCTACACAATTCGCCGTGCAGTCGATGGGCACAGATATAAAGGATCTTACAATGTCGAAAGAGTCTTAGAGAGTCGAAAAAATATAGGGTCTTTAGGGTGTTGGGAATCCTGATAAACAGATGTCAATGTGGACGTACCTACAGACTCAGGTACGAAGGTGGAAGTCATACTTCTATGTAAGGGTACGCTGCATTCAATGGACATCCAATTTGTGTTGTGCAGATTTTCAATCTTAAGATGGTGCTGAACTGTGCTGAGATAAGAGTGCAATCTTCGAATATCAGATAGGAGTATTCTGAAGAAAGACTGAAAGAGGCACTGCATTTCCAACCCAATAACACGGCTGGAATTGCTTAGTTAGTGGGCACTTGATCTGGAGCCTGCAGCGAACTTCTCGCCTAGCTACCAACCGGCATGATAAAACCACCCTGGGATTATTCGCTATTTATTGGAGCAGTCTTTAATAACTATCTTATTCAATAATTGCGTCCTGTACTTGGGCTCGACTAGCTCAACAGCAACTACTGTTCCGCTATCCTTCGTGAACAAGCTCCCGACACAACAATAACTAAACAACCTGGTTCACCGACGTAACGCTGTCTACACATGTGCGAAGCTACGCAACTGTGCGTTATGTATCTTAGCATATGACTACACCAAGCATCATGCTGAAACACGCCAAATACTATTTGGCGAAATAGCTTTGTAAATATAGATAGTAACCAATAACCAGCGACCGAATTCACCCACCAGAAAGTAGTGTCAGAGAAAGTCAACAATTTCCCTGTCCGCGAAACAGACAATAGTTAAACAATCGAAAAGCTATGTCTACACCAGTGCGCTTTCCTGTTCATCTTGCGTCTTCCTCTAACGCATGCCTGAGCAACCATAACGCATGCCATAGCGAATACGCTAAAACTAATTCGACAACAGCGCATGCCTATAGCGAACGCTGATCCGTCATCGGTGGGTTCGCATGCAACATTTCGTACATTGTAGTAAACAAACTGGCGGAAGACAAAGTTAAAACATTAGATAATGAGTGTAATGTTTCGTAATTTTTGGCTCCACTATTTTCAAAGGCTTGTACAAAGTGGCTTTAGTCATTCGTGTGAAATTTAAAAAAAATGTCATTGTTTAGCTCTAAATCTTTCAATATTGTGTTGTTCCGTTTCTTCAAATAATCTTTCATCTCTTTTTTGATTCTCCTTTTCTCCTTTTCTTTCGTTTTTTCCCTGCACTTAACACAAAATATGCCGCACTGATAGCTACTAGTGCCGCGTCCATCTCTAACCAAACCTAACCGAGGCGCACGGGAATAGACGATAAGCTGCATGCGTCTTATGGCACAGCGCTTGACACAAGACGAACTGAAAGTTGAAACGCAAAATGAACAAGAAAGCAAAATTGAAAGCGCACTGATGTAGACATAGCTAAAGGTACATATATGATTCATGGAACAGGAAAGGGTTAAGGTTCTAGTATTGCCTACGGACGTTAGCTACGTCTCTCCAAATTTATTTGTACTAGTGGTCGTCAAGTGGTCTAAATTCGACCGTAATCCATTATCCATTAAATTTTCAAGTTTGTATTTAAACAAGCTGTATTTCACTTTGATCTCTCAGTATATAAATATATGTCGGATAACGATACCATTTTAATAAAAGTTGCTCAATTGATTAATGCCATAGTAGTGGGCAAACGCCGGGACGTTATTTTGTAATGGCGGCACGTGGACAGAGTCGTTTTGGAAGGTGGGGATTGTAGAACGGGCACTTCGCATCGAGACGCGGACCAAGTCACTTCTCCAAAACGAAACTGTCGGTTTGCCTAGTTAAATTATTATCACATGTTATTGTCTATTTAGTTTATCCGATTAAAAGTGAGGTTACATTTACACTTCGTGTTATAATTCAAAGCCACCTATGAAATGGACCTTTTACCACCCTATCGCTCCGCCGTCGCTGCCGTCGTCATCAGAAGTGGCATTTGAATCTCATTGGCGCAGAATGTTCGAGATCCAGCAGCGGAAAATCATGCAGTTGATCGAGGCTATCAGAACATCAGCCTCTTCATCTAAGATCGCTCTGCCAGAAATCAACCCAGAGCACCCAGATTCTGATCCACGTGCCTGGTGCCCAACGGTTGACATCTGCCTGGATGAACACACACTGGAGTTAGCATCGCTCATCATAGCTCTCAGTAAGGCACTGAAGTGCGGCGCCTCGTCATGGCTATCACAAATCTCACACGTGGGTGTGACGTGGCAATATTTTTGTAAGCAGTTTATCGGTGTGAATAATGGCAACCCAAAGGATGGTTAATGTCTGGCAGTGTATGCAAGTCGACGTCGACGTTTAATGACGAAGCTGTTGACAAGGTGGAAGAATTTAAGTTAAGAAGAAAATGCTACGTCATACGTGCTGGCTCATATCACTCAGTTTGATTCAAGGCTGTATCGCCTTGCATATACCAGTGAAATTGCGACCCGTAACAGGTTGCTGCAAGAAGTGAAGGCAAGTGTAAGTTTGAAGCCAAAGTTTGATCGAAACACCAGATCCACCAGACATGCAAATGGACGTGATGTGAAACGTTTCAAACCACAGAACGTCCCTACTTACAAATGTCATGACTGCGGTAAACCGGGGTATAAAGCAGTTCATTGCCGTTCGAAGTCTACAAAACCAGTGTCTACCGCCAATAAGGGACAAATGCTAAAAGCTTCAGAAACAAAGTCGATATTACACCACGCGTGCACCGATGGTGGGCCTTTGTACAAGCTTTTGATTTCCAAATCAATTACTGTGAGGGGCCTCGTATGGCTCATGTTGATTTCTTGTCACGCAAGGCTTTATAATCTTCAAACGCCCTTATTTCTCAAAGGTTGAACAAAAACGTTTTAATCTCGCTGCCTTGTCAGAAACGTCTGATAGATCTTGGCAAGAAGCGTTAGAAGACGTGCAACTGGCTTTAAATTCCCCTGTCCCTCGTGTAACAGGGGCGATCTCACTTGAGCTTCTGATAGGATGTGTGGCTAGACCATTAAATCTTCTAACATTGGATGATACTGAACCAGAATTAGACATTGACACGACAAGAGAGCAAGCGGCAACGAACATAGAAAAGAGCGTTATTTACAAAAACTCTAGATTTAATAAAAATAAAGCTAAAGTAATGAAATTTTATGTTGGTGATTTAGTTTTATTCAGAATGAAGAGAGAAATAAGACGAAATCAGAAATACAAGGGACCATTTAAAATTGTAGAATTGCTTGATGGTGATCGTTACCTATTGAAATCTTTGACTGGTAATATAACTTATAAGTATGCACACGATTGCGTAAGAAAGATTCCTCGAAGTAACGTACCTGCTGAGTTAGATTTGCCTAATGTAGAAGATGGTAAGGAGAGTGCCTCCACGAGCAAATAGAACACATACCATGGCTATTTGGTCGCAGTGCACGCACTAGTCTATAGTCATAACTGCAACTCAGTGTGGAGTTGTTCAGAGCGCGATGGGTAGCTAGTGGTGTACAATGGCTATTTGGTCGCACTGCACGCACTAGTTTGTAGTCGTAACTGCAACTCAGTGTGGAGTTGTTCAGAGCGCGATGGGCAGCTAGTGGTGTGGCGGGAACCCGGGTCGCAAAGTAGACTATTTGTACGGTCATTTATTGACCAGGGAGTCGCGGAGTCTAGATGAAGTGTTGGTCGTATCACATGAGGCGGTGACGATATGGGTGGCAATAATGAATTGTCACTAGCTGCTGTGGCAGCCGGGCCATGAGTGGTGTGTTTACTTGTTGAAATTTGATAATTACGAGGTTTGGAGGAACCTTCTGTGTTTAAGTTGTTAAAATGATTTAGATGTTTGTTTGGTTGTTGAAGCATGAGTATTGAGTAGTCATTGTAATTAAACGTTACGGTCAGGTTGGCCGAATGCTTCAAAGTTGGTTATTTTGTTACAGATACACACTAGGACGTGTAACTCGTCAGGCTGGCCGTATCATGAATAACGATATCATTTTAATAAAAGTTGCTAAATTGATTAATGTAGTAGTAGGGCAAACGCCGCGACGTTATTTTGTAATGGCGGCACGTGGACAGAGTCGTTTTGGAAGGTGGGGATTGTCGAACGGGCACTTCGCATCGAGACGCGGACCAAGTCACTTCTCCAAAACGAAACTGTCGGTTTGCCTAGTTAAATTATTATCATATGTTATTGTCTATTTAGTTTATCCGATTAAAAGTGAGGTTACATTTACACTTCGTGTTATAATTCAACACCACCTACGAAATGGACCCTTTACCACTGAACCAAGATGGTGACGAGCCTATCGCACGTTGTCATATATTTATATCATTTGATGTATTTGTAACAAATTATATATAAAAATATTAGCTTTGTGCACTCTTACTTTATTTAAATTTTAACTATGCCAAATCTCATACTCCTACGTGCGCAAAATGCTTTAAAAGGTGTACAAAGTTTTCTCTTCAAGTAATAATATATAGATTATTCAGTATCTAAAATACAATTAAATTTATTTTAACATCTATTCTACGAAATAACTAACGATAGTGAGGAAACTTTAAGGTGAACCTTCGATAATCACAGGCGTTTGTTTTTCAGTACACCAATAAGATCTACTTATCTTCTTAGTACGTTTATATTATGATAAATTATTTACAAACTGTGAGAGACAAGCGACAAATAACATGGAGGCGACAAATGTTTTTCGAGCACATTTTTCGACTAAAAATTTGCTTGTACAACTCTCATTAAAAGCATCTTGTAACGTAACCAAACTTCTCACGTATTTTTCACTTAAATTAATAATAGCCCAAACCACTTTCAGCATTACGTTAAAATATAACCCTATATTATTATTAATCTAATCTTTGTAATCTTTGTGTAATGTCCATTATTATATTATTCTTAAAGGATTTATCAAAGAGATAGTTAAAGATGGAAAACTTTATTTGCTTAGATCCGCGTAAAAGTAAGACGTACTTAACGGTCAGCCATCGTCGAGTCTATTGATCCTGATAATCCCGCGTTTGAAACACGTGACGTATTATTGGCGGTGGAGTATCTTTCCCAGAGAAGTGGTGGTGTAAGCAGAAGTTGCTCTTTAAATTAAGTAAGACATTTCATACCTATTTTTACAAGGATCTTAGCTAATTAGTCCAGGAGGGATCGGCGGATGAGTACTGATGAAATAAATGCAAGCAATTTGAAGTTGGCATTAATTACCCCTGTATACAGGGGTAGAGATAAAAGCGATACAAGTAAGTACAGACCTATATCAGTTCTTCCCGCAATATCCAAAATTTTAGAAAAGTTGGTAAATAACCGTTTGATTAATTATTTAAATAAATATAATATACTTTCAATGTCACAATTTGGCTTCAGACGACGACTTTGCACAGAAGACGCTATCTCAGGGATGACGCCACTCATTGTTGACCAAGTTGAAAAAAGACATAAATGTTTAACAGTTTGTCTCGATTTAAAAAAGCCTTTGATAGCGTCTCTATCCCCACTCTTGTAAAGAAACTTGAACAAATAGGCATACGATGTAAACCCATAGACTTATTGTAAGATTACTTAACAAATTGTAGACAACGGGTCAAAATAGGAGAGCACTATAGTCATGATTCTACCATAATCTACGGTGTCCCACAGGGGAGTGTTTTAGGCCCGACTCTAGTTTTGGTTTACGTAAACAGCCTTTGTAATATGTCGCTACAAAATGGGCACGTGTTCTCATATGCAGATGACACTGCTGTGGTATTTTGTGGTTGAAGCTGGGAACATGTTCGGCACAGCGCTGAAGTAGGGCTAGCCAAGGTTGCAGAGTGGTTAAGAATATATTTATTAACTCTCAATACATCTAAGACAAACTATATATGTTTTACTAACTACAATAGGACTCAACTTCATTTTAATATTAAAATTCATTCTTGTGTTGACCCTAACAACTCCCTCTGATCATGCCCTCATATAAACGATACTAATGGATCAGCGTTTATCCTGGCATCTACATATCGAACTTTTAATGACAAGGATTAGAAAATTCATATGGTTTTTAAAATTTTAAGACATCTCGCAACAACACAGATATTAAAACAATTGTATGTTTCTTTAGTTCAATCAGTTCTGGTATATTAAACACCCAAACCGTCAAATGGCGTTTCGTATCTAGATCCTATCGATAACTCCAAGATTCATTACCTGTAATAATGTCGTAAACACGCTGAGACGAGCCTGCTTTTAATTTAATAATAATGTCACGGCACCATTCCACACGGGCCTGCTGCTGAGAATCAGTGAGGTATGCGGCACTTAACGAAC
This sequence comes from Parnassius orleans, assembly GCA_029286625.1. Lineage (NCBI taxonomy): Eukaryota > Metazoa > Arthropoda > Insecta > Lepidoptera > Papilionidae > Parnassius > Parnassius orleans. The sequence continues at coordinate 537,475 of JAGSMP010000102.1, read as the reverse complement.
TATCCGCTATCATGCAAAGGTGTTTGTACAAAATCTTCTGAACGCTTCCCGAATTAATTTTCAATATGTGCTGAATTTCTTCATACGTAAATCACCTATTATACACGTTAGGTGATTATCATTGAAGTTAGTAACAGCCGTCAAAGGGCGACCACTTCTTTCTTCATATCTTGAAGTTAGTTGGTACATGGTTGTCCTTGAAGAGTTGTTTGTAGATTCAATAATATTATCCATTTATCCATTAAAATCACTCAAACGATTCGTCCGGTTTTAAGCGACATTTGATATCGTAAAAACTCATCGCTCGGAAATGTTTCCAACCCAGATACTTTTTCAATGAAACACGATATCTCAATTTAAAGTGCTAAAAATGTAGAGAGTAATTTGAAATTAGAACATTAGTATTTTTACTTTTAAATAATCGGATTAAAAAAATATAACTGGCCAGTGTTTTATACAAATGAAAAATATTGTTTCAAACAACCTTCTACGTAGCCTGTCGTAGAATTACTACAAGATAATAAGCCTCACTCAGCGTAGCTATGATGAAAAAGGGATTTGCAGAGCGAGGTTTGATATGTGTGCGAAGGAAGCGATCGCGGAAAACGTGTAAGGAATGAGTGCGAGGAATGTATTCAAGTTGGTATGCTCACCGCTTAAATCACACCTCGTTTCCTCGCACAGCATTTGTAAAAAGAGTCCGCTATACTCAGTTTCCTCGTATGGCTTTGGTGGAAGGAATCACCCTAAATCACAACTCGGCCACGCTTTCTTACAACTCTCAGCTTTTTCGCACATTTCTAGTTTAAGCGCAGCTTAAAAATTGATAAATAGACATAGTTTTTAATGAAATAAATTTACACGCGTTCTAGCTAATTAATGACGCTTAATTTTATTTTCATTTTTATTTGTGTAAATTATGAGTATTTACACAAATAAAAATGAAAATTATTATTAAATATAATACACAATAATCTAAGCGAATTAGAATTTGAATTATAAAAGGAAAGGAAAATAATTCGCGGGTTTCAGCGACGTATATTCTCCCCGTATGATCCGCATAGTTCGAATTTGTAATCAATCAAAATTAATCCCCTTGTAGATGGATTCTTAATGATTGTGCGGTGTATTATTTTCTTAAATAGAAAAATAAAATAAAAAACGTTCTTTAGTTGATAAAATTTTTAGTATGAAATAGTCCTAACTAATAAGTCATATTATCGATTGCAATAAATATCTCGTTCCTAGCTCTAGATCCATTGATTATCATTAGTATTGACATTTGAAATGTCCTCAAATTGGAATTTGGAAGGAAAGAGGAATATCCTAGGTAGTAGAACTGCTTTTATATCTAGGAGTCATTCTGGGTAGTTACCAACCCCATTATCTACTTGCGCCGCCAAACCTGCCGACAGTGAATTATACCGGGCTGTAGAGAAAATAACCAGTATAATTACATGTTTGTGAAGCATTTCAACTCAGTCCTCAGGGGTGACAATGTGACTATAGCCTTGTTTATTTGATGTTGGTTGCAGGTGCCTATAAACTAAAGTAACCAATTAACCTGGATGTTAATTTAATTAATAATTATCTGAAGAATGAGGCTATACAGAAAAAGCGCAGAAAACTAATCCAGTTACGAACTCAAATCTCATTATTGGGAATCAGCATTACAAGTGCGAAGTTGTCTCGGCCATGCGATCATCAATCGTCAAAAGTCTGCCCAGCTAATGTGAGTGAGTATTTCAGGAAATTCGTCATTTACGTGTCAAAGTGGAGAAGAATGAAAAAGAAGGAAATTATATTGGGAATGATCATTGATAATGTTGTGGAATGTACACAGCACATCTGCTATTTTTATTAAATTAAATTAACCAATTATGCGCTAGTAAATACAGCATTCTATTCTACCTGATGGCGCATTCTTGAATAGATATACATATGTCCAGCAGTGACTTTAAGAGATCGATTTTTTAGGATTTTTTTGATTTTATCATTCCAAACCTATTGAGTATGCAATAAATTGAAAAATCAACAAATAATAAAAAAATCTATTATTCCTACATTCTTATTTATTGATTTATAATATTTATCCGCTCTTTAAATTCAACTGCTGGACATTGGCCTCGACCATTGTTGGGAGGATTTGTCTTAATCGTCATTCTTAAACTTTTACTTAACCACTCAGGCCCTGACATTTTATTGGACCAACTTAGTCAGAGCTATGGTAATATTTTTTTAGATAAATGTAAAAATAACGTAGAGTCATTTTGCGAATTAATTTTACTATGTATTATCTTAAAATAAAAATAAAATCAACAATTAAAATATTGAATTATTTGCATGAAGGTCAAGTGAGCGCTAGATAAACGACGATTGCAAGACGTTGTCGATAAATAAAATGTTTTCATAAATTATCAATTACCTTATAACGGCGGTGCATAAATATCCTGTATTAATGGTGTCCTCAGGGCGCGATTCTCGGCCCATTACTATTTCTAGTATATATTAATGACTTACCTTCCTTGTAGGGATAATCATGATATAGTATTATTTGCTGATGATACTTCCTTGATTTTTAAACTTAAACGTCAATCATTTAAATGTGACGACGTGAATAATGCTATATCAAAATTAGTGCATTGGTTTAACGTTAATAATCTACATTTAAACGGAAATAAAACTAAATGTATTAAATTTACAACAACGAATGTTAAAAATCTGGGTACCAATGTGTTTTAAATGGGGAAGAACTGAGCCCTGTTGAATCCACTGTTTTTCTTGGCATCACTCTCGACGCAAAGCTTCAGTGGGGCCCCATATATCAAACTAGCAAGCAGACTAAGTTCTGCAGCCTATGCTGTAAAAAGATTAGAGGTCTCACTAGTGTCGAGACAGCTAGACTAGTTTATTTCAGTTATTTACATAGCATAATGTCTTATGGGATTTTGCTATGGGAAATTCAGCTGATTCAGAAACTATTTTTGTTTTACAGAAGAGGCCATTAGAACACACAACAACACAACACAACACAACCTAAAACCGAGAGAGTCTCTTAGAGATAAATTTAAAGAAATAAATATATTAACTTTGGCCTCTCAGTATATTTACGAAAATTTAATGTATGTTCACAAAAAAAGGTAGTTTTAGTAAAAAAGTGATATACACTCTGTAAACACTAGGAACAAACACAAGCTAGTGATACCAGTTTCTCGACTCCACAGAGTCAGTAATTCATTCTTGGGGCAATGTATACGCTATTACAACAAGGTCCCGGAAAGTGTACAGGCTCTCTATTACCAAGTTTAAATGTTTTGTTAAGCTGAAACTGTATAAAAGGGTTATTATAGTATAAATGAATACATGATTGATATTAACCCCTGGGAATGAGGTGGTCGCTACCAAGCAGTTTCTAAAATAAGTTTTGTACTTAAATAGTTTGTACAACCATTAATGTAAAATTTACTTTAAAAGAAAGTCCCGCTGGGTTTCTTGCTGGTTCTTCCCAGGACAGAGGTTTTTTCGAACCAGTGGTAAAGTAAAAATGACTTTCAATAAGAATTACATGTAATCTATATTGAATAAAAATTATTCTATTCTATTCTATTCTATCCATAATATCATCTTGTGTATGCCGTAAGAGATTAGGGAAAAAGATTAATTTTAAATAACCATGAACATTGTTCCGGTTACGAAAAAGTTAAGGTGAAAAATCATCGTGACTTTGTCAAGTTAGATAACTACTTGTAATATTAGAAAGACTTATAACGTGGCTTTATATATGCATTTTAGATTTAGTTGAAAGTTAAAGTTGAAGTTACAGCCTATTATACATCCCAATATGGGCCTCCTGTCATTTCTGAGAGGGTTTTAGGGCAAGAAATGTCCGCCGCGCTGCCCCAATGCGTGTTGGCGAACTTCACGTGTCTTCGTAATATTTTTTCTTATTTCTCAGACATGCAGGCTTCCTCACTATGTTTTCCTTCACCGCCGAGCACGTGGTAAGTCAGCACTTAAAATTGCAATTAACAATTTCATTGGTGCCGGCGGAATCGAACCCGGTTGCTCGCGTAGAGTGAAATTTACAGCGAGCGCTAACCATCTGAGCTACCACGGCTCAGTATTATGTTTTATTTCAATAGTCGAATTTTATTTTCTTCCTTACTATTATTTTTGAAATATACGAATTTCACCTAACCTAGCCGATATCGGGGAGTCGGGATGTCGGTTTTCTATAAAAGATCGATTTTTCAAAGGATTTGAATCGAAATCTGATTCTCAAATAAATCAAGATTTAAAAGATCGATTAAAATTGATCTTCTTTGATTTACTTTTCGGGTTTGTATTTACACTACCAACAAAATACAACAAAGCGATAACAAACGTAACTTTTTTTTATTCATTAATCCATTAAGAAGAGGCGAAAGAAACTTAGCACACAGTTATTTCGCGAGTTTTCAAATAATTAATTGAAAAACTGTAATTTTTTTACGTATTTACGTACACTCAGCCAATTGGAAATAATTTTATGGTTCTTATCAAAACAGAAAAAATCGAATCTCGATTTCCAGGGTGAAAAAAAATCGATCTTTTCAGAACAATACATCGATTAATCGATTTCAGATCGTCATGCCTAGTCGGTGTACCGTTCTAGTACACGGTACAACTACCTTGTTAAATAGAGGCAGCTATGGCAAATATACCCCCTATGAGGCATTATATGGGGTAGGCCTATGTTTAGCAGTGGACTTAAAATAGGCTGTAACGGTAAGTATTTGTTGTAATAGTAATAAGATAAATGTAATAGTAGGAGGAAAAAAAGACGGAACATTTTTTTTATTTTATCTCGGCGGAAAGCGGGTGCTCCGTGCGATGTTTATAATAAAAATTCACTCATAGGTATATATTTTAATACGCTATCTTTGACCAACGCCATTTTTATTGAAAATAACTTCGTCATAATATTCACGATATATCGAAATTATAACATAAAAAAAGTAATTTTGCACATTGGATTTTGTGGAATATGAAAATTTGTTTTTTTACCAAATTTATAGTGATAACTCACACTTTATATTTCATTTTCAGTTCCTTCTGACTAATTTATTTCATTCGTGAACGAAATGTATAAAATTGTTACGAGACAAAATATAAGCAAATAACTTTTAATAACAGTGTTTTTACTTACCGCTTATATAAAAAAAAACTAATCAACAAACTTTCTTTTGTACCTACTTAATTTTTTTAAATTGAAGTTGCCTCTTGCACTCACGCGGCGAAGGAAATAGACTTAAGTACGAGTATATGAAGTAAACGGGACGATAAAGGCGCAAACTCGTCATTTGAAGTACATTCTCTTAATTTTGAGAAGCGTAATTTAGTAACGAATCTAATACAATACAATAATACAATACAAAAAAAACTATTGGTAAATCCAATTGTGCATGCCTTAAGCGCATTAAAAAAATTACGTATAACATGTTTATACGGAAATTTTTAAAGTAGTTTAATTACACACAATTTTCACTAAAAACCTTATAATTATTACTATACTTCAAATTTTCCGATAATTTTATATCAAATTTCAATTTTAAAAAATGCTTGGAAAGTCCGAAAGTGCACGACTCATACTGCTCATATGATCGTGAAAAAAAAAGAAAGTAAATTGTAGTTCTATTCGTCAAAGAGTTCCAGTAGCAGTCACCGAAGTACACCTTCAAGTCACTCCATCAAGTCCGGAGGTAAGTTCTATTCATAACTAACAAAACGAGGCCAAACTCGGCACACCTAGTTCTACTCTTCGAGGAGTTCCAGTAACATTCACCGAAGTACACCTTCAGATTACTCCATAAAGTCCAAGACGATTCACAAGTCCACTGCTGAACATAGGCCTCCCACTGGGAATGCCACAAAGCACGGTCACGAGCCACCTGCATCCAATGACTTCCTGCATGTCTTATCAGGTAACTCCATCTCGTGGGGGAACGCCCTACACTTCGTCTGCTGTTACGTATAAATATTAGGTCCTTACATATGAAATTAGCGTTTTGTTGTACTGACCACTTTGATCTGAAATATATCCTCTTTGGTTAAGAATTCCAAATACAAATTTATAAATTCATTTAGCTGGTACATTTGAATTTTGAAAACAGTCATTCATTTGTTTTTTCTCATTTTTTTTCTTTGGCGTCGCTTATTACCGCACAATGGAAAACATTAAATATCGGTATATTTACGAGTACGAGTTCTACCGTGGCACCAGTGCTGCAGAAACAGCTCGAAGAATTAATGATGTGTTCGGCGCTGGTGTCGCAAAAGAAAGCACGGTACGTTTTGGTTTCAACGTTTTAGTTCTGGACATTTCGACCTTCAGAACCAACCCCATGGACGGCCGGAGACCAAAGTGAAAATGAAGAATTAAAGGCTATTGTGGAAGCGGATCCATCACATAGCACTTCAAAGATAGTTGCAGGCTTCGGAGTAAGTGATAAAACTGTATTAATCCACTTGAAGCAAATCGGGAAAGTAAAAAAAACTTGAACGATGGGTACCTCATGAATTGAGTGAATCGAACTTGCAAACACGCGTCGACTGCTGGGTTACATTGCTCAACCGATTTTATTGAAGGGATTTTAAATCGAATCATTACTTGTGATGAAAAGTGGATACTGTACGATAATCGGAAGCGCTCGTCGCAATGGCTGAACCCTGGAGACCCAGCCAAATCCTGCCCTAAACGAAAATTGACTCAGAAAAAGTTACTTGTGAGTGTTTGGTGGACTAGCGCCGGTATCGTTCACTACAGCTTTCTAAAATCTGGCCAAACGATTACGACAGATATCTATTGTCAGCAACTGCAAACCATGAAGGAAGAACTAGCTGCTAAACAACCGAGATTGGTCAATTGCTCTAGGCCACTGCTGCTTCACGACAACGCAAGACCACACACTGCACAACAAACAACCACTAAGTTAGATGAGCTACAATTGGAATGTCTGCGACATCCACCGTACTCCCCGGACCTTGCTCCAACAGATTACCATTTTTTCCGGAATTTGGACAACTTCTTACAAGGAAAAAATTAACTCCGATGCGGCAGTCCAAACCGCCTTCAAAGAATTTATTGATTCTCGCCCCATGGTTTTTAGTAAAGGATCAATGAACTACCTATGAGATGGCAAAAGTGCATAGATAACAACGGTGCATACTTTGATTATCAAATATATTTTACAAAAAAATGACTTTATATTCCTCCCGTTCAAAATGCCAATTTCATATGTAAGGACCTAATATTTATATATATAAACTTTTTACGTACTTTTAGCGACAAAATATTGTAATAAAAATCTGTGATTATAAAATAATAACCTTGGTCAAGTATGTATCTTTGGTTTTGGAATATTTTGTATTTCTACAGCGATCAATATTTTGCTGCCTATTACCGCTGCTGTAAGCAAACAATATAGCAATCTACTCACGACGGCAGCCGAGTGCGTTGTAAGTCAGAGCAAAGTGTATTTAGTAAAATAATTAATACAAGGCTGCTAAAACACCGAATATTTCGAGATTTCGCAGCCGAAAAAATTTATTATAACTAAACAAAACAAAATTAAACTGTCATTTACATTCCATGGCTTCCCACATGATAGATGAAGAGATTAAAAATAGATTGAGTTAAACAAGTTTATAGTATAAATATAAGTATTGATATTTTCAAAAGTTATCGTGTTTACCACTTCAAAAATCATTTATCTTTCTGACAAGTGCTTTTATATAATTTATATATTCAATATGTTTGTTAGATACGATTTTAATCGAATCTTGATTTTAGGCGCTAGTAGAACGCACGTACGCGCTTTGCGCTTAAGGCATGCAATAACTTTTTTTAACGAAACTAATTCTAATTAAATTTTTAGAATTTTAGTTGTATAGTTCTTATAAATAACATGTAAAAAAGAATTGTTGTGAGCACTCTTATCTATTGTTTTGAGTAAACGTAGTGATTATATACTCTTTGGTTCTGAGGGGTTCTAAATATTACTACTCTTTGGCGGGGTCTACAAAATTATCACGGGGGAGACCGATGGGGATTGACAGATTAACTTTTCACACAATCGCAGAACCAGACGTCTCGCTAATTTGACGCTGCTGCACAACGCGTATTCTACGTCTGGCGTAAACGAGATTTTTATATCACCTCTATTGGAAGCCATTAAATTTTTTTGGGGATTTTACAGAGTCGTCTCCTACAACACCCACGGGACGAAATGGGTTGTCAGATTGTCTTATGCCGCCTTAATACGGCTTATTATTGTTATAATATAATCTGAATTAAGCAAAGAAAATGTATATGCGAATAATAATAAGATCACATAGCTGACTCGTGGAGATAAGCAAAATCTCAGTTCTCAGTTAATCCTTTTCGTTGCGTCCCTTTACAACAATGGGCCTCAGTAAACAATAGATCAAAGCTTTAGCTTTCCATGTAATTTAAATAAGTAGTCAGGTGAAATAACAGAGAAATGGCATTGAGTATTAAAAATATGATTTTAATGAAAGATTAAAGCGACTTCAAAGAACTAAAAGGAATAAAATGTATTCTAAACAATAGCTATATTATAGAAAGATATAGTATTTTTTCTTCAAATTTTTATGGTGCCACCCCTCAAGTATATTATTAAACTATTTAATTAAATTCGGTTAACGATTGACAAAGATATCATATAGTCATAGCATACTTACATCGAAAATATACAGTCGAATTGAGAACCAAAGAAAAATTTTGAAGTTGGCTAACAGGTAACCGAGGATATATATATATGTGTAGCTACAGCCATCTAGCCACAGCATTCACTTATTATATTTCTTATAGGTCTTTATACACCTATATATATATATATATATATATATATGTGTAGCTACAGCCATCTAGCCACAGCATTCACTTACTATTAGGTGAATAATAGGGTATTTTTGTTTGTCACCCTTACTGCTATAAAAATTAACAATGATTTGTCATAATATATTCGTGTAAGTTCATAAATATTTTACGATTCAACTTAACCCTGCCTCCGTTTATCATATATACCGTATAAATTTTAAAACACATTTCGACTAACTTCCATTTTGAGATCGTAAAACAATACGTGCCATTATCTTCATCATTATTACAGCTAATTACAATTCCGTTGCTGAACAAAGGCCTCCCTTATAGATTGCGACAAAACAAGGTCCTGAGTCAGCTGCATATTAAATCAGGTTGTCACTCTATTTAATGGTTAGCACTGTGCTTGCCAGTACGAGCCTTCCACTCGAGAACATTTCCGTCCCATTAGTTCATCGAGTTATATGACCAGGGACCATTGAACTATGTCATTTTCTGGTATTCTTTTCTGACATTTTCTCGTTACGAAAATTTTCAACGCAGCCTCAATTACCCTGTAAATGTATGATGGTAGTGACTTACCATCAGGTCAATCGCATGCTCTATTTATTAAAAAAAATTCAGTACGGAGCTGAACAATCCATTGTACACGTTAACCACTTGAGTACGTGCCATAATGACATTTTTTCACCACTTGCAGCAAAAAGAGCAGTTTAAAGCTGCATAATTTCCCATCGCAGTCTAGATGATACGAAAGAAATATGAAAAAATGTATTTACTCGAAAAATCCTTAAAATTTGGTTATGCAATGTTCTGCAAATCAAAACTAATTTAACAAATTTTTAACCCTTCTTCGAATAAACTTTGCACAAAGTAAACAATATAAATTCCTAACAAAAAATCACAATTATCAAAAAAATAAAATTATAAATAATTTTTAATTATGATAAAGTTTCTTTGTATGTAATAGGTTATTTATAACATTAGGCACTCTTGCCATAGTTGCCACGCTTGGCAGGCGGGTTGGTGACCGCAGTTTCCATTATTTGTTTTTAGGAAGATGCAGCTGCCCATCTTCTGTTTCATTTCCCTATGTCGACACAGATTTAATAATGTCACTACTTAAGTGATACTGGCTGGCATAAAACTAAGGCATGTAGCGCGCATATCTCCTCGATCTATTATTACTCGGACTGGTCCATTCGTGTGCCTAGTCGATATATTGATAACGTCATATAAAGTACGCTCTAGAGGGCGCTGTAGGTGGAGACAGTAATTCGCGGGTTTTCAACTCCCATAGATACACTCTGGTCTATGATTATTATTCTATGCAATTGCTCACTCAAGTAAAATAATAAAAAATGTCTGAAATTGCAAGCAACCATAGTTTCTCATAATTACTTTAAGCCTAGATAGTTAAATATAATAGAACCTATTTGTAACGTCTTCCTTTAACTGTGTCAATTTTGGACACTAAAACGTTTGTTCTATTCTTTTGTGGCGTTTGTGGTTTTTTTTTCGTTCTATAGAACACCGCTACAAAAATGGCTCCCCACGTTCGGCTTGAACTTTTATGAAAATACACAGTGCTTCTGTTAAGAACAGTGTTTCTTACTTCGATAACTCGTAAAATGCTCAAAAGACATTTTTACACCTAAACGTAAAGAATACGCTGTATTTTGGCATCTTCCGCGAGTGCGAGTGCCGTTTGTTTAGACGAAAATCTTGGACATTTACGTGGTACTGTGGTTTTTAGTGTTTGTTCTTTATAATTTAGAATCTACCTTTATCAAGAAGAAAGTGAATAAAATTATAACAAACTTTTAGGCATGTATTATGTACCTACTCTAACTTGTATTCTTAGCATATTATTCTAAGCTTGTATTACATTAATTCTTGCAAGTTCCTTAACTGATCTATTTACCTTTGTTATTTCATATACATATACAGGTATCTAATAAGTTATTTATTTAAAAAAAATATAATCTCAGGTTATTCATTATAGAAATTGTAAGAAATAAAGGATATTAATTGGTTATCAGGATAGGAAAATAAATATAAATACTGAGTTAAGCTGTTTATAATTTAATGTAAGTATGTAAACTGGTGATTTAGGGTTATTAATTTTATGTTAAATAAAGAAACAATTCAATGTTATCAATATAAATGTTTACATATTATTAATTTTAATTTAATAAACAGAAACCTACTTATAATAATATTAATTATATTGGTTGTGTACAAATTAGTACTTAATTACTGTTAATGATAATATGACTGCTCATAATGCTTCTGTTTTTACTATGATAATACTTATATGTTGAGTTTTTGTTTAAAAGTTGATGCTTAAATGTCAAAATAATTTAGTGAGCATATTGTTACAAGGTAATAACTTAAAACAAGAGTTTTCTTTTAATTTTATTACTAAAATATTGTGGTGACTATTAAGAAAAGAATTTCTTCATTTTTAATTTAAATGATACTGATGTAAGTATTAAGCAAATAATTAAATTTGTCTTCCCACTTTAAAATAAAACAATATTATCATTTCAATATTATTATTTAGTAAATAGTTACTTTAAAAGTAAACTTAATAAATTGCTGGAATGGTTGAGTAGTGATGTGATGCTCATTGATTAATTTAATTAAAAATTATTGTATTAAATTAATACTTACTTGTTGTAACTAAAAATTAATTTTATGTGTATTGTTGGTCAATAAATAATTACTAAAGTCGTATTTTTAATTAAACGAAGCTGCCTGACGTTTACTGGGTTGTCAGGTTTTGATGAATCAAAAATAGTGTTGTGACTAAATGACTGAACGGAAAACAAAATGACTGACTAAAACAAAAAAAACTGAGATAAAAAACGACTGAATGGTAAAAAAAATATTTTTTTTAACTGAAGGTTTTAAAAATTACGTCAAGATTTATTAAAAGGTACACCCATGTTGTCAGTTCACAACATGGGTGTACCTTTAATAAAAAATAATCAGGCGAAAATTATACATAGTGTATGTCGTCATAGGGATTTCATTAAAAAAAAAACTATGCTTAAATATTACATTTTTTTATTCATCGTCATCAGATATAATATCATCACTGTCACTGTCACTGTCAGTAACATTTATTATAAACTTGTCTGAGACACTATCGATCATGTGGTCGAGATTAAACATTTTGTCTTCTTCTTTTATTACGTGAGCCATGTAGCTACTCCATTTTTCGGCAGTCACTTCATTTAGTCCTTCTTCGAAAAGTTTTTACATCTTTCATTTTGAAGGTCTTGTTGTTTCTTGCAACATACCCTTTGGCCTGCGCCCAAATTAGCTCAATGGGATTGAGCTCACAATGGTAAGGGGGCAAACGTAAAACAGTGACTCCACGCTCCGCTGCCATCTCGTCCACGGCATACTTGTCGCAGTGTTCATATTTGTGCTGCCGTACAATATCTATAAGGTAGCTTTTACCATTTGTACCTCGAATGGGATATTTTGCTCGCCATCCACTCTTGTATTCTTGGTTTATTCAAGACATTGTAGGCAGCGATTCTAACTTTCTGGAGTGATAGGGGGCATTATCCATCACCACTACGGAATTAGGTTTTAGTTTGGGCAAATCCCCACTAAACAACTCCTCAAAATACTCAGCATTCATCTCTTCAACTGATAATCTTCTTTTCCTTTTTTAGCCTCAAACACAAGTAAGCTATCTTCTACAAATCCTTCTTCCCCGCCTATGGCTAATAATTAGCCGTTTGCCTTTTCCTGAAGGCCCTTTCAAGCCGGTGGTCAACCCTTCTAAGAATGCCTGCCGGGACGATTGTACAGTCTGGTCAATCCATTGCTTCTTCGTGTATGACCTTCGAAAATGAAAATACCAATTACTCATTAAATTCACCGGTGGCATGCAATACCTACACTGTAATAGATAAATAAAACAGAGAAAATTTTAATTACCTTCGTTGATCCAGGTTTCATCTTGGTAATAAATGTACCTTCCTTCCCTGCGATAATCTTTAATTTTTTGAAGGTATCGCTGGCGCCACAAAACAATATCGCGTCTATCTATTAGCACGCTTTTTCTTGATTTTGTGGCGTATTTGAAATTTAAGTGTTTTAAAATTTTCCTCAAGGTACTCCAAGAGAAGTTCGGTAAATCTGGGTCATCATTAACAACCTTAAGAATCTGTAATTTAAACAGATTATGGGTAATAAAGTCAACGCAATAGATAAAAAGTCAAATAGAACCCCAAGAAAACGCTATGTATGCGTGAGCGTGTAAATATGCAGCTTTGATTTGTGTGATAGTGACGCGACAGTCGTCTCACGCACACTGTATCTATAACAAGCTTTACTGTATGTAAAAAATAACACTAAAGTTACCTTTGCAATGGTGGGTGCTTCATTTGCATAAAAATTGGTGTACTTTTCGCCTTATAGCCACTAAGGTGAAATCGTCTAATTTATTCTTGAAATTATGTTTCGGTCCAAGTTTTTCAGGACACTTAAATTGCTCGTTTTGTTTGTATTCTTTTAATACACTGAACACTATGGTCATACCGATTCCCAAAATTTCAGCTGTCTTAGAAACACATTTTTTTTCCGGTACTTCTGTAGGTAATACCGAAGCAGTTTCCTGCTCAAAAGCTTTTCGGTAACGCTAAGAGAAGCCCGTGGTCTCTTCTTTTTTGGGGAAAAAGAGCTTTCGCTCGACGTGCTTGGTTGAGGTTCCATATCGTTTGTACGAAACAATATAAAAACACAATAACTCAACAATAACAAACAACACAAACACAACGTAACAAAAAACTTAACAAGAAACTAAAGAAAAGCAACAGGAGAACAGCGCGCAGAGAAAATATTCGAGCGATCAGACCAGAGGTTAGAAGCCGAATGAATGACAAGACAAATGACACACAAAATGGCGACCGACACGGCGGGCGCAGGGTGCGTTCCGAAAGTCAGAGCGCCCCCTCGAGTCACAATAGTATTAAATTATTATTCTTACTAACAATATTTTTCTGTTTATTTCAATGATATAATATTCGTCAACAAGTTTCACAATGTCAATCAAGATAGGTTAATTTAATTTTAGTCATAATCATCAAGTCATCGTATACTAACTGACTGACTGAACGCATCACTATTACAATGAACCTGGCAACATTATTACACAAAGTGACATTAGCATCTATCAGGCAGCTTCGTTTAATTAAAAATACGATTTTAGTTGTTAAATTATATACATATATAAAAAAAAGAAATGATTCTAACTAGATCTTGCACTATTAGTTCTGATCAGAACTCAACTATGGCTGCTGCTGTCCAGAATGATGGTAGCCCACAGATTTTGATGAACCAGCCGGTGTCTCCTCAGGTGCGTGATGCAATAACACCACAGCTGGCGTCTCTAGGCAGTTCCACACAAATGGATGACGCTAGTATGACATCAACTAATCAACCAGTGTCAATCCATTATCAGTCAGATACAGTATCTATGCAACCTACTATCACTCCTGGACCAACATCAGTTATCATGACAGATTATCAACTTTCTCAAATTCTATCAATGGTCTCAGCAAATTTCCTCTAATAGATCATTAGCTATATCTTCATCTACCTCTAATAATAATCAAGCGCAACTAAATGCGTCTGTTGCAACAAGTTATAGTGGGAATAATAAGTTTAGACCTCACCGTGCATACTGTAAGAAATATGGTCAGGATAAGGAAACATGCCAAAAACGGCCACAAGTTAAAATGGGTCAACAAAAAAAAGACATAAGTAATAATGAAGCAGATGCTAAAGGTACTTCAGTTGTTTGTTTTGGATGTGGTGCACCAGGCGTGGTACGTTTGAACTGTGGCAATTGTAAGAAATACAGTGGTTCTTCGGTAGTGACAAATTCTGTTTCTTTCCAATCAGTGGCTACTGTACATACAAAACTTACAGAACCTTATGCTCGACCAATGATAAATGTAAGTGTATATAATGCTAGTGGATGTGTTATAATAGATACCTGTACAAAATTGTCAATCGCGAGTGATAGCTTAAGAAATGTATTAGTTAGTAATAATCATAGGTTGATTAACTCTGAACTTGCGATTAAATTAGCTGATGGTTCAGTTTGTCATAGAAATGTAGAAATTGTTACTGTAAATGTTGATATTTGTGGGATTGTTGTCTCCACGACTTTTGTTTTATTACCAGGTGCCAAGGATACATTATTTGGCATGAATTTTATTAAAGATTCGGGAATGGTTATCGATCTAAACTTAAATAGATTTTCATTAAGAGATGTAACAGGCACATATTTTCCGTTAGTTTTCGATAATGATGGTAAGTCTCTAGCGTGTGCGTCAATAGCTCTTCGTGATAACGAAAGCACAATGCTTAACGATTTTGAACGTGAAATGATTTCGTCTATGTTAATAGAAAATAAAGATATGTTCACTCCAGGGGGAGAAGCCACTAAATTTGCGGTACATTGTATTAAAACGGGAGATAATGCACCTATTGCAGTGCCGCCTTATCGATTGACTCCTGCGAAAAAGGAAATAGTACGCGTAGTACGTAGAACGAACATCAACGAGACGAACGCCTGATCGAGTACGCTAGTAGGTTGTTGACTGCAGCTGAGCGCAATTATACCACCACAGAACGCGAGGCTCTAGCGGTGGTCTGGGCTCTTGATAAATTCAGGGGTTATGTGGAAGGTTTGAAAAATTAATGTGATTGCCGATACCCTTAGTCGACCGCCTCATTCCTCTTCGACAGAAAATGCATCTTGTGACTTGTGTCCTGTTTTCATTGATTTGCCCCATCGTGATGCTGCAGAGATTCGTGCTGCACAACTGTGCAGCACGAATGCACAACTGTGCAGTTGGAGGATCCGTACGTCCAAAATATTTTAAAGGACTTCGAAAGCGAGGACATGAAGTTTACCCGTTGGACTGACAGGGGGTATTATGTCGCGCAAGGTGTATTATATAGAGTGGATCCTGATGGTGAGACTGAAGAACCACAACTTGTGGTCCCGCGATCGCTAAGAGGCGAGCTTATGAAAGAACTTCATGATGCACCGACTGCCGGTCACCTGGGTGTAGAACGGACTCTGAGGAAAATCAGAGAAAGGTACTTCTTCCCGCAGATGCGTCAGTTCGTTACCCAGTATTTAAAGGCTTGCGATATTTGCCAGTCATTCAAACCTAGTAATTTGAAGCCAGCTGGATTGCTTCAGACTCCGGTTATGCAACAAAGATTCGAGGTCCTTGCGATTAACCTATTCGGATCTCTGCCTGAATCAGAAAATGTTGAGAAATGGATCTTGCTGATTGAAGATGTTACAAGCGGATGGGTAGAGATATTTCCCATAGTTGAAGCTACTGCTGAAGCCTGCGCCAAAATTTTAATTGTGGAAATTTTTCTCCGATATGGACTACCCCGTCGTATTATCTCTGATAATGGTACTCAGTTCGTTTCTGCTGTCATGCAAAAGTCTCTTCATATAATTGATATTAGTCAAGCTCTGACTCCAGTTTATCATCCTCAAGCAAATCCTGCAGAGAAAAAAAACAGGGATATGAAGACCATGCTCGCTATGCTGATTAATAGTAATCAAACAGAATTGGCCTTAGAGCTTACATTCGGTAAGATTCGCATTAAATACAACGTACAATCCGGGAACAGGACAGACTGCTGCCTACTTAACTTTTGGTAGAGAACTTCGTTCACCGATAGATGTCATCAGCGATATCCGCTCCATATTAGATAATTCTAATTTCGTCCCTCAAATTACGCCGTACTTAAAACGGTTTGCGGAAAGTCTTCAAGAGATTAAATGGAGACAAGAACGTCAGCAAGATCTTCGCAAAGAAGTTGCTGATCATGGGAGGCGAGAAGCTCAACTTTACCAGGAAGGAGACCTTGTCCTGATCACTAATAATGCCCAGAGTCAATCCTCCAAGGGTTTTAGAAGAAGTTCGCACTCGGCGTATAGGACCATTTAAAATTAAGCGAGTATTATCTGCAACCACCTATGAGGTAGAAGACAATGAAGGTCGAATTCGTGGTAGATACCACACTAGCTCGATAACACCTACAAGAGGAAGACCCAAGTCACAACCGAGACGGAATAGTGACTTGAGGGGGGGGGGGAGGATGTAGCGCGCACATCTCCTCGATCTATTATTACTCGGACTGGTAGGTCCATTCGTGTGCCGAGTCGATATATTGATAACGTCATATAAAGTACGCTCTAGAGGGCGCTGTAGGTGGAGACAGTAATTCGCGGGTTTTTAACTCCCATAGATACACTCTGGTCTATGATTATTATTCTCCGCAATTGCTCACTCAAGTAAAATAATTAAAATAGTCTTAACTTGCAAGCAACCATAGTTTCTCATAATTACTTTAAGCCTAGATAGTTAAATATAATAGAACCTATTTGTAACGTTTTCCTTTAACTGTGTCAATTTTGGACAATAAAACGTTTGTTCTATTCTTTTGTGGCGTTTGTGGTTTTTTTTTCTTTCTATAGAACACCGCTACAGGCTATAAATTTTTAGAGTAACAACACATAATATTTAGGTACAAACTTCGATAACAACTGTGTCAATTTAGAGCTGGCTATCAGAATTCACTTATAATGAAATATTTATTTATAGTACAAATTTTTTCGTGGGTAGGTGTAAAATAAGTAGCAGCTGTCTTTGATCTCTCTTTAATTATATTTATTTAGAATTAATTTAGAGGAAATCTAAGTGATTTTTGTACTCATAACTTTTTGGACACAAATGGTTATAATATTATAATTACATCTATGTGAAGTATTTCGTAATTAGTTACCTGCATTACCCATCAGTTTTGCTTAACCTATAAGTGTTACTACTAATTTTGGCACATAATACAGTTCAAAATGGAAAATCTTGCTAATGTACACAACTTGCATAAAGAGCTAGAAGTAAGCTAGACTCAAAGGATGGCTGAAATTGAGGATCGTTTGGTTCCGTCCAGCCCGACGTTATTGCAACTATGTCAAGAATTTTACGCCTTTAAGGAGCTTGTGGGAAAAATGCTTAGCCTACTGCAACAGCAAGTCCAAAGATGCACAGATTCTATTGATGAAATGGATATGCGGCAGCGGCGTGAAATATTGTTATTTAATGGCATAGCTGAAACCCCAGAATCTAAGATTGAGAACGAGGTACTTGATCTGATTAAAAACAAGATGATAAACTCTCTAATGTGAGTAGCACTTCATTTAAGGGGTATCATCGTCTGAGATCTCAGGGTAGTGATGCTAGAGTTAGGCTTGTTCTTGTGCAATTCAATGAGCATTATGTCAAATCCGAAGTCTGGAAATCTAAGGCCAAATTAAAAGGCACTCCTGCCACGATTACAGAATTTTTCACGAAAAACCGTCAAAATATTTATAAAAATGCACGTAAATACTTTGGTGTTAAAAATGTTTGGACATTCTATGGTACTGTTGTGTTTATTATATTAAGCTGCCTGATAATAGCCGCGCCAAGGTTTTCACGGAAGTAGAATTTAATAGTCTTGAGACAAAGTGGTCTCCGGCAAGTTTCCCTTCGGCGGCCGATTAATCTCCTAAAAGTAATGAAAACAAAGTTTTGGAAAATGTAACTGCTTCGCAGCTGAGCACATCAACAACCAGTCCCCAACAGAAAGTGGTTCAGTGCAAGCAGAGAGTCACTGCGGTATCAAGTAATTAGGGGCAAGAGAACAAGGCGAGTTATCTACAAGAAGTAAATTACGGCGGTGGTATATCTTTATCCCATAAATATACTGTGCTAATAATAAATGTGGAAATTCAGTGGTAGTTACTTTTAGTTAATTGATAAGTTGATGCTGGTGTCTTGTGTACCAGTTATATACACTCCATGGAGATAGCATGGATAAACAAGCAGTCGCAATTTCATTTGTTAATAATATACTCTCTACCTTTTAATTTAACATGCACATTTTTTTTCTTTATATACATATAGTTCAGGCTTAGAGTATTAGCTTATTAGTTTATTAACTTCAATTAATAAATATTTGGGTAGGTAACTAATCAATCTCAATACATTTAGGTGTCATAGTCATAATGTCATAGGCAGATCATTGATCATTGACAAAATATGTAGCAAACGATTGATTTGATAGTTGATTGTCGTTGTTATAAATCGCCATAAGCAGACAAAGACCTCAGATCATACAGCCTATATTGAGTACTTAGTTTAGACTTTATAGTTATTTTATTTTCTTTAGTGGTTACGTACCACTAGTACTTTTGCCAGTGTTAAGGTTCATTTTCATTTGTTAAATTTAGGTCAGAATTTTAATTATGTACTTGAACCAAAATATCTTTCTTTTATTATTATTATTTTAAACTTGATTTCCAATATTCCTTTTTGTTGTGATTCTTAAGTTTATTTTTATACGCCCTAGATTTACATAACGCTATTATGAGTTGGAATAAATGCTTTAGTGTTATGTTAATTATAATGTCAAATATTTTCGGATTTTGTCCAATTCATTGGAATTGTGTTTAGCTGTTCATTTTACCTTTTTCCTTCGTTTTAACCTGATATTATATTTCTTCTTTTATCTGTTTTTTTTTACTCCATTGTAAACGGTCAACTCGGGGCTGATGGGATAATGTAAGGTGAAATAATAATAATACTTGTAAATTAATTACTAGTAATTATTAGGTTTTATAATTTGTATTATATATTTATATTTTAATTTATTACATATAGTTTATTGAATAATTTTGTAAAGTCAGGTGATGAATCCTTTTATTCTGCTCAAGAATCAGAAACTTCGTTTACCTCTTGTTGTGATATGTCTGATGATAATTTGCCATCTCTTCGTGATGATTTAAATAATATTCTTTTACCTTGTGGTAAATTCCTTAACGTCTGCCATATAAACGCCCAGAGCATTCCGGGTCATTTTTCTGATTTTGGATTATTAGAATCGGAAAGCTGGCTAAAGCCATCTTTATTGTCTAGCCTGTATCCACTCAGAGACTTCGTGCTTATTCGTAACGACAGGATAGGAAGGGGAGGTGGGGGTGTTGCAATTTATCTGCAGGCAACAATACCTTATAAGATTGTTCTATCTTCTCCATTTTATTATTCTGCCTCTGCAGAGTTCTTATTTCTTGACATTGACATCAGGGGTATTAAGGCGATACTAGGGGTAGTGTACTGTCCGCCGGCTGTAGAATTTTTCCCTGATCTCGAAACAGCTCTTGACACGATTGGGTCCGGATATACACACCACATGATAATGGGTGACTTCAACACCAATTTATTATTAAATAACTCTCGCGTCCAAAAACTTCGGTCAATCTTGGAATCAGTCAATATCTGCATTCTTCCGTTAAAGGAAACCCACCACAACATCGACAGTGTTGATTCATGGATTGACCTTATTATTATCTCTTCTCCCGACCGCGTGGTTAAGCATGGACAACTTTCTGCTCCGTGTTTTCACGTCATGACTTAATTTACTTTTCTTGTAGATTAAAAACTCCAAAACACAAACCCTCTATTTTGCATTTACGCAACTTTTCCAAATTGAACATTGATCAACTTAAGAGTGACGCTGCCTACTTTCATACTTGTGGCATACTTTCTCCTATAATGTTTTCTTTATTCATTAATTCCATATCTTCTGTTATCAACTGTTCGCACCATCTGTATGCAGATGATCTTCAACTATTCGTAAAATCTAGTATCGATGACATCAATGACGTCATAAGACTGCTAAACGATGATCTTGATGCTATCAGAGTCTGGTCGTACAGGCATGGTATCTCGGTAAATCCGTTGAAATGCAAAGCAATGATTGTAGGTAGTTCTAGGATGCTGGCTAAGATTAACTATAGAAATCTTGAACCTGTGGTTTACAATAGGATATCGATCCTTTCAATTAATCAATAGTTAATCTCGGCTTACATATATCAAACTATGGACTGAAATTGCAAATTTCTGAAATAAGCCGTGCATTCCTGTATCGTCTGAAAAATTTTTGCCCTTCAAAACTAAGCTTATGCTGGTTAATTCCCTCATTCTTCTCATTATTGATAATGCTGATGCTGATGTGCGCTATCCGGACCTATTGCAAAATCTTCTCAACAAGTTAGAGCGCCTTCTCGATAGTTGTATAAGATTTGTTTTCAACTTACATAAATACGACCATATTTCTGCTTACCATTCTAAGCTTAAATGACTCACTATACGTCGAAGGCGTTGGTCCAGAATTTTATTGACACTTTTTTCCATCTTAAATGATCCTAATTCTCCGCCATATCTTAAAGAAAACTTCAACTTTCTCGACTCTATTTCCGATCGTGAAACTCGTCCTTCTAACGCACTTAAAGTTAGTATTCCAGAATACAGAACAAATTTTTAATTCTTCCTTCACAGTTCAGGCTATTCTTCTCTGGAACGCCTTACCGGCTGATGTCAAGGAAGTTACGAATAAGCTTTGTTTAAAAGATTGGTGAGATAACGTTTTATAAGTTATGTTTTATTATTGTCCTTAATTTGCACCTGCCAACATCTTTATTTGTTCCATTTTTCGTCGGGTTGACTGGTAAAGAATGCCATAGGGCATTAAGTCCGCCCTTTGTAACCCCTAGTTGGTGTGTTACAATAAAGGATAAATAAATAAATAAATAAATAAATGATAGTAACGTAGGTCAACACTGGTTGTATGCACTAGTTGTACACTTGTAATAATCCATACTTCCATACTAATATTATAAATGCGAAAGTGTGTTTGTTTGTTTGTTTGTCCTTCTTTCACGTCGCAACAGAGCGTCGGCATGGCATGATTATTTGTATGGGGATAGTTCGGTGGCTGTAGAGTGACATAGGCTACTTTTTTCAGCGGAAAAACATATCATTCCCGTGGGAAAATCGAATATGTTGCAAAATTAAATTCAGCTAGGTGGCGCCACCGTGATTCTACAAGACGGACGACGGTACGATGGACGAACACAGAAGGTCAGAATATCTGGATTATTATGTCTTTTTACCAAAATTAAGATAAAAAATGTATGGATCTGTATTTTCCACGCAGGACCGGAAGAGAGCGATAAAAACATAAAATTCACCAGCTGATTTTCTTCAAACGTTTTGGTGCATCGTAATTCACAGAATAGGCGATAACCTCGCAGACGATATTAAGTAATCCGTTGATGCTCTGCCTACCCGCAAGGGTTACAGGCGTGATTATAAGTATGGATCAGAAATACTATCACCACCTGTCACGCTTTCACCCTTAACTATTACTTAACAATGGTAGAAACAGTTCTTAGTAAGCCTTATTAATAAGCCTTAGTAATATTTATTGAACGGAAATGAATACAGTTCTTATATGTGGTTATGAATGAATCGGTATAACAATAAGAAAAATTGTGCAAAATTATAAGAAAAATATTTTTGAGAGTTCTTATTAACTAACGTATACATAGTTTAAATTGATTCCGCTAGATGTCGTTACTAGGTTTTTAAAACGCGGTAACGAAATGTTTCTGACATGTACTTAACTCCCGCCGTTGAGCGGCGCGTCAACTTATAGTGCATACGGTACCTATACGCTTACTTCTTTTTCGTTGGTTATATTTATATTGACTACTGCTTTCGATTTCGGTTTTCTGCGATTTGTTTTGTGATTTGGTTTGTTGATCTGATTTTTTTTTGGCTATCGTTTTCGGATTCGTGTTGTGTCTTGAATTGGTTTTGTTGTTTTGATTTTAAAAATATTTAAAAGGAATATTTACTCCTTTTAGATATTTTGGATTTTCTTTTAAAAAAAATATTTAAAAGGAAATTTAATTCCTTTTAGGTATTTTAACGTTTTTTATAAATAGGTTTTTTCTTACTTCATAATGCCTCGCAAACGTAAGTCCAGCCTTTCAAGAGTATTTTCTCAAAGACAAGCGAAAAGATTAGCTCGATCGCTAGAATTTTTAGAAGATGCTGAACTGAGAAGGCAAGAACAAGCAGAGCGTCAGGCTGCTTTTAGAGCATCTGAGACACCTTCTCAACGTCAACAAAGGCGTCTTGAACAGACAGAGCGTCAGGCTGCTTTAGGAGCTTCCGAAATACCTTCTGAAAGTCAGAAAAGGCGTCTTGAACAGGCAGAGCGTCAAGCTACTTTAAGAGCTTCTGAAACACCTCTCAAAGTCAGCGAAGCGTCTTGAACAGGCAGAGCGTCAAGCTACTTTAAGAACTACTGAAACACCTGCTCAAAGTCAGCGAAGGCGTCTTGAACAGGCAGAGCGTCAAGCTACTTTAAGAGCTACTGAGACACCTGATCAAAGTCAGCAAAGGCGTCTTGAACAGGCAGAGCGTCAATCTACTTTAAGAGCTACTAAAACACCTGCTCAAAGTCAGCAAAGGCTATTAGAACAAGCGGAACGTCAGGCCGCCTTAAGAGCCGCGGAAACACCTGATGAAACTCAACACAGACTCATTGAGCAAGCTGAACGTCAATCTACTATAAGGGCATCTGAAACACCAGAACAGACACAGGCGCGAAGAGATGCAAATGCACAGCTCCAAGCTGAACGTAGACAAAATTTTCAAAGAAACAATTGGTCGGTTATTAATGACGCAGCATTCAATTATGATCCGTTGATTGATTATAAAAATCACAGGTTAGTTGTTATCGGACTGATGGACAAGGCGTGTCGATTTTGCAGCCCTTAAAATGGAAAGATGAGACCGCAAGCATGTGCTGTTTCAATGGCAAAGTGTCTCTTCCGTTACTTGGGGAACCAGAAGAACCTTTGAAAACTCTCTTTTATATGATGCTAATGAGTCACGGCGCTTTTAAACAGGATTCGGAAATATAACTCATCCTTTCAAATGACGTCCTTCGGAGTTGACCGGGAAATAATAATGCCGGGATTTTCGCCTACATTTACGGTAAGGGCAAATTTATCATAGAATAGGTTCACTTTTTCCAGCTGAAAACGAACAGCATACATTTTACAAGTATATTTTATGAGTGACGAAGAAATTGAGGTAGACCGTCGCTGCCAATTTATCCAGGGAGTTGAGAGACACAGTGTTCAAAATTCAAAGATTCTTGCATGAACGTAACATTTTAGTCAAAACATTTAAAACTGCTTTAGAAAACCTATCTGAAGAGGATCATAAAGTCGTCATTCACGCAGATCGGATCCTCGAGGAGAGCATGAAAGGCGCTACAATGCACCTTTGATAAACGAAATAGCAGCCGTAATTAGTGGTGATCAATTTTCTTCACGAGACATTGTCTTGCGAGCACGTGATGATACGTTGCAACGGGTAGCCGATACACAAGTTTTATGACGCCTGCAATACCCATTGATTTATTGCAAAAGACAAGAGGGTTATCATTTTCAAATTCCACTCATTAACCCGGTCACAAAGGAGCCTACTCCGAACAAAAAGTATCATGTATGGATTTTATGCGTATCATATTATGATGTTGCGAGAAAATAATTTTAACCTCTTAGCCCGGTGTAGACAATTATTTCATCAATTTTGTAGACATGTATGTGAAGGTAGAAAGTGAACGTCTCCGTTATATATCTTTAAATCAAAAAGCTGCGCGTTGAGAATTATATACATTTACAAGATGCAGTTTCTAGCGACGCTAATGTAAACCCCAGAGATTTAGGTAAAATGGAAATTCTGCCCTTATCATTCGTTAACAGTCTCCGCTACCTACATGAGTACACACAAGACGCATTCGCCTATATACGAACTTACGGAAGACCTGATCTTTTGTTACTTTTACTTGCAATCCCACATGGAAAGAAATAACCGAGGAGCTAATGCCGGGCCAAAAAGTACTGACAGACACGATTTAGTTGCTAGAGTATTTAGATTAAAAGTACAAAATTAATGTATGTAATTAACAAAGGAAAATTTTCGGAGAGGTGCAGTGCTTCATGTATTCAATTGAATGGCAAAAAAGAGGATTACCGCATGCCCACATTCTAATATGGCTTAAAGAGAAGTTGCGGCCCAGCCAAATAGACGACATAATAAGCGCCGAGATTCCGGATCCTGAGCAAGATAAAGAATTGTATGATACCATCGTCCGAAATATGATTCACGGTCCATGTTGAGCACGAAATTCAATATCGCCATGTATGAAAGAAGGAAAATGTACAAAGAAATTCCCTAAACAGCTATTAAAAGAAACAGTGCACAATGACAATGGCTACCTTTATACAGACGCAGAGCTCCCGAAGATGGTGGCAGGAAAGTTACAATCAAATCTCGCTCTGGATCGTTCGAAACCTTAGATAACAGCTGGATTGTCCCGTATTCGCCCATTCTATGTAAAATGTTTAATGCCCATATTAATGTAGAAGCATGTAGCTCTGTCCGCGCAATCAAGTATATCTGTAAGTACATAAATAAAGGAAGCGACCAAGCAATATTTAATCTCAGGAGTGAAGGTGAGGCAAATCCGTTAATGAAGTACAGACCTTTCAAGCAGGGCGTTATGTCAGCAGTAACGAGGCAGCGTGGCGTCTCCTTGGCTTCCTTTACACGAAAGGCACCCAACAGTTACTCACCTTGCTGTGCACTTAGAAAATGGAGATCGTATATTTCACCGAAAGAAATTTCCAAGAAAGAATTGCATCACCGCCAAAACTACACTAACAGCCTTCTTTCAACTTTGTCAAACCGACCCTTTGCAAAACGTTGTTATATTCTGAAGTCCCCCGCTATTATACTTGGAACACATCTAGGAAGGAGTGGAAACGCTGTATTCAAGGCGCGCCTGTTGCAAATTGGCCCGGTGTAAAGTCATCAGATGCCCTTGGTCGTGTGTATACCGTCCATGTAACTAATTTTGAATGTTTCTGTTTACGATTGCTGCTGCACCATGTTCGGGGTCCTACAGGATATAAAGACCTTAAAACTGTCAACGGTCAGGAATGCGCAACTTATAGAGAAGCATGTGAAGCTCTGCATCTTTTAGAAAACGATAATCACTGGGATGAAACCATGGAGGAAGCTGTGCAGTGCCAGTCACCAGCCAAAATTAGGGATCTTTATGCAACTCTCATATCATCTTGCGGGCTATCTAATGCACATAAATTGTGGGACAAGTATAAAGTACATGGCGGAAGATATTTTGCGAAGGTTACAGCAGACACACGCGAACATGACATACAATGAACACATTTATAATGAAGCACTTGAAAAATTGAAGATAAAGTAATGGCAATGGTAGGCAAAAATTAAGCGACTTTGAATGATAAGCCCTCAGCGAACAACTGAAAATGAACTAAGTGATGAAATTATACGTGAAACAAACTACGATATACCAGCTTTGCAGCAGCAAGTAGCCGAATTTGTACCCTGCTTGCTTCCCGAACAAAAACGAGTTTTGACAAAGTATTAGGACAAATTGAATCTGGAAATGGTGCACTTTTCTTTTAGATGCCCCTGGAGGAACTGGGAAGACATTTTGTTAAATTTATTATTAGCGCAAGTACGGAAAGATAAAACATTGCTGTGGCTGTAGTTTCCGGTATAGCCACCACGCTGCTAAGCGGGGCCGCACACATATTCTTCTTTAAAACTCCTCTAAATCTAGCCCAGGAAGAATCGCCGATCTGCAACTTTAGCAAAAATAGTGCACGAGGTATAATTGGCGATGCAGCGCCTCAGGTATGTTTGCTGAGAGCCGTATTGACGGCTTAGCCGCGATAGTTAGGAGGCGGTGTGCTCCACGCTGACCCGTTTGCGGAACAGCACCAACAGTATCCTTGGGGTATTCATTGATCGGTGGGACTTGCCACTTCTACAAGCATGGTGGGTCCACACAGCAACATAAAAGTGTATATGTTGTTGTGTGGATCTATCTCACAACTGTTTGAATTTTTCTGTTGTTCTTATAGATTTTTTTAATGTATTTTTAATAACTCTACTTATAATTTCAATTTGTTAAAACTCATATGGGCTCTGCCTGAAATAAATAAAATAAATAAAATAAATAATGCTACGACAATGCAAACTTTAGTTTGGGACGAAAGTACAATGTCGCATAAAAAAGCTGTAGAAGCACTAAATCGAACGCTCCAGGATTTGCGCAGCAATACCGATGTAATGGGAGGAATGGTGGTTTTACTGGCTGGTGACTTTCGCCAAACTTTACCTGTCATTCAAAAGGGCACACCTGCAGATGAAATTAAAGCATGCCTCAAGTCGTCTATTTTATGGAACAAGGTGACAAAATTCAGTTTAACTACGAATATGAGAGTGCATTTGTATAATGATATCAATGCTGGAAACTATGCTGACACACTATTAAAAATTGGCGATGGGCGGTTGGAAACGGATGCTGAGGGCTGCGTTAAATTGACGAGAGATTTTGTAATTTAGTACAGAGTCATTCCGAATTAATTGCGAGCGTTTATTCAGATTTAACGAACAACATGCATGAAGACAAATGGTTATGTGAAAGGGCGATTCTTGCACCAAAAATGAGAGCGTTAACAAAATAAATTCAGATATATTAAGCGAAGTAGCAGGAGAAATAACAGAGTATTTGTCAGTAGACACAGTTATGGACACAGAACAGAGCACTTCATATCCCGTAGAGTTTCTAAATTCTCTAGGGTTGTCAGGTGTGCCCTACATAAGCTTTCAATTAAAATTAGGCATCCCAGTCTGCTAATGCGAAATTTAGATGCTCCTCGGTTATGTAACGGGACAAGGCTGCGTGTGACACATTTGGACGGAACATAATCAGTGCTACAATTTTGACAGGCGTAGGAAAAGGTGAAAATGTTATTATACCACGGATCCCTATAATTCCCACAGATCTTCCTTTTCAATTCAAAAGGTTGCAGTTCCCTATTAAGCTCAGTTTTGCAATGACAATTAATAAAGCGCAAGGGCAAACGTTACAGGTAACGGGGGTCAACTTAGAAAAACCGTGCTTCTCTTATGGTCAGATGTATGTAGCATTTTCGCGTGTCAAATGCCCAGAATCTCCACATTCTTTCCCGAATGGAAAACATATAACATTGTGTACAGTAGCGTCTTAAAATAGTGTTCAGTTAGTTTTTTCCAAAATTCCCACAATCAATTAATCAGAATTCCACAGATCTTCCCTTTCAATTCAAAATTTCCTATTTAGCTCAGTTTCTTTTCAATTCCAAATGCTGCACCTCTGATGGACCTATTAAGCTCAGTTTCCTTTCAACTCAAAAGGCTGCATCTCTGACGGATCTTTATTTGGCTCAGTTTCCTTTCAATTCAGAAAACTGCATCTCTGACGAATCAATTTAGCTCAGTTTCTTTGCAAAAGTCTGCATCCCTGACGGATAATTATGCTCAGTTTCCTTTAATTAAAAAATATCCATTTCCATTTGGAATAAACAGGCTATTTTCATGCTTTCCTATACGCTGCGTTTCAAAACATTTAAATAGGCTGACGAATCAATTTTGCTCAGTTTCCTTTTAATGGCTGCATCTCTGACAAATCTATAAAACTCAGTTTTCTTTCAATTCAAAAGCAATGGATAGTTCATTTCCAGTGACCATGCGGGCGAAGCCGCGGGTAACAGCTAGTTTACAATAAAACATAAATGCAGTATTGCATGCCTTAAGCGCAAAGGGCGTAGGTATGTTCTACTAGCGCCTAACAATCAAGATTCCAATGTTTTGTAGCATGAATAATGATAACAATCATATTGAACATATAAATGATATATAAAGCACATTGTCAGAAAGATAAATGATTGTTGAACATATTATAATTCTTTTAAATCGATCAATTGCTACTTTAACATAAAACAACGGTTTTAGTGGCATAAGGTGTAGATTTATCAAGTCCACATGGAGGCGTAAACACGATAACTTTTGAAAATATCAATTATTAAACTCAATCTATTTTTAAACTCTTCATCTATCATGTGGAAAGCCATGGTATGTAAATGGAACTTAAATTTTTTTTTTAGTTATAATTTTTTTTTCGGCTGAGAAATAGCAAAATTTTCGGTGTTTTGAGCAGCCTTGTATTAATTTATTTTAATGATTTCTTATATTTACGCGAACACTACACATTTAAATAAAACTAGTTTTACGGATTTTATCGCGTATATTAACTTATTTTATATTCCCGACGTTTCGAGTACTTTACAGCACCCATGGTCACGGGGGGGACTGAGGTGTATGACGTCCCAATGTCATAGTTAACCACGGCTACCTCCAGATTAAAAATTATTAATTTTGTTCCGATCTACGCAGTATGAACTTACAGTATCTTGAAGTCTTGCAGTTGTATGCTTGGGTTGGGATTTAATTCATAATATAATCAATAAACATGGGATAAAATCCGTAAAACTAGTTTTATTTAATTTATTTTACTAAATACACTTTGCTCTACAAGTATACTGAGGAAAACCATACGGTGGAGTGGCGTTTTGTGGAAAAAATCAGTTTTTTTGTTCGGTTTCCATTATAAACTGTCGCAGTGATCGCATGATGTGTGTATCAATGTAACTGTAAATGTAAATAATAACCTCGTAGAATTCACGGAGTGTCTCAGTGAGATTGTTTCTATTATTAAGAGTAATGGAGTGGAAAATGTTTTGTGTTGGGAGACTTTAATGCTCATCCATGTACCAGATTTTCAAGTGAGTTGCTTACTGTTTGTACTGATCAGTTATGGTCTTGAATTGATATGGAACTTTTACCCACTGATACTCATACATTTACGAGCTCAGCTAATGGGTCTCTAAGATGGTTAGATCACTGTGTTGTGACCTGTGCGCCTAAGCCATTAGTAGTTAAGGCCTCGGTATTGTATGGTGTATATTTGTAGGACCACATTCCTATGTTTATTGAGTGTAATATTAGTTTGATTAGACCTAAGATCTTTACCTCACCTGTCTATAGTAACAACGTATATGGAGTGTAAGAGACGAACAACAAATAAAACGATACCTAGATTATTGTATTTCTAAATTACGTCAAATTGATTTCCCTACCGAATGTCGTAACTGTGCGCATGATTTGTGTAACAATAATGAACACTTTTTGCTATTAGACAAAATGTATCGAGAGATAATATTTTCTATACTTAAAGAAGGCGCAGAATTTTCGTATATTTTTAAAGGATATAATAAATGTAAAAACAAAAAATACATACCGGGTTGGAATAAGTACGTACGTCAGGCTCACTGTGAGGCTCGATTACATTATAAAAATTGGATATTATATGGTAAACCGAGATCTGGTTATGTATATGAAAAAATGAGTATTTCAAAAAATATCTTTAAAAAAAATTCTTACAGGTCAGTCTACTACAAATAAAAATGGACAAAATTGCTCAGTGTCATTCGGGTAAACAGTTCAGTAAATTCTGGAAATATACTGAAAATTTAAATCACTCCCTGTGAGCGTGGCAGGGTGTGCGGGCCATCTGAAATCGCTCAAGCATTTCGTAAGCATTTTATGGTTGAGCCTCCAGTAGTTAGTATTGAGCAGGTGTGCAATGCTCGGGCCACCTATCCGGGTGGTTGCCAGTTTGGATTCTCGGCCAAGGTCATTAGAGACACTATTCAACGGATGTTTAGAGGTAAATCACCCGGTTATGATGGTTTGAGCATTGAACACTTGAAATATGCTGGTGTTCACTTACGTCGAGTACTTGCTATGTTTTATAGTTTATGTGTAAGTCATAGTTACTTACCGGCTGAGCTTACTAAAACCGTTGTAGTGCCCATTATTAAAAATAAGACGGGGGATGCCTCTGATATTACAAATTATAGGCCAATATCCTTGGCCACTATTATGTCTAAAGTACTGGACAGTCTGCTTGATAACATATTAGCGGAGCATGTACAACTAAATGATAACCAATTCGGATTAAGGCCCGGTTTGTCGACCGAACTCGCTATTTTGTCCCTTACACAGACTGTTCAATACTACACTGCCAGAAAACGCCTGTATTCGCATGTTTTTGGATTTATCTAGAGCCTTTGAAAGATTGACCTTGAAAATATGGTAAATTGTGGCAGAAGCTATATGATGAGACTAGTGTACCCAGGGAGATTATATCGTTATTCCAATACTGGTACGGGCACCAGAAAAGTGTTGTGAAATGGAAGGGCTCTTATTCCGAAGTATATGGGTTACAATGTGGCATGAGACAGCATGGCGTGAAGACTGTTCAACCTCTATGTAAATCAGCTGCTGGGTCGACTCAACAGTGCCAACGTTGGCTGTAACGTTGATGGTGTTTGTGTGAATAATATCAGTTACGCTGATGATATGGTGCTGTTGAGTCCATCTATTAGCGGCATCAGACGACTTTTGTCTATTTGTGAGTGTTACGCAGCGGCTCACGTACTTAAGTACAACACAAGTAAAAGTGAGTGGATTCTATTACGACTGGATAGTATATTTAACTACAATATTTAACTACACTATACTTCCGGAAATTACATTGTGTGGGAAACCTTTGAAGCGGGTTGAGAGTTTTAAATACCTGGGCTACTGGGTTACAGTTGATTTGAAAGACGATATGGACATGGAGAAGGAGCGTAGATCGTTGGCGGTTCGTTGCAATATGCTGGCTCGCAGGTTTGCGCGTTGTAGTAGGCAGGTCAAAGTAACGCTTTTTCTAGCGAGCAGGCAGCGATCTACGTGTCTAATACAACAATGCCTTGAGGGTACTGCTGGGGCTGCCATGGCGATGTAGCGCCTCAGGTATGTTTGCTAAGAGCCGTATTGACGGCTTCGCCGCGATATTTAGGAGGCGGTGTGCCTCCGCGCTGACCCGTTTGCGGAATAGCACCAACAGTATCCTTGGGGTATTCGTTGATTGGTGGGACTTGCCACTTCTACAAGCGTGGGTGCGGGTCCACACAGCAGCATAACAGTGTATATGTTGTTGTGTGGATCTATCTCACAACTGTTTGAATTTTTCTGTTGTTTTTATAGATTTTTTTAATGTATTTTTTAATAACCCTAGCTATAATTTTAATTTGTTAAAAACTCATATGGGCTCTGCCTGAAATAAATAAATAAATTTTCTTCACTCCCGCCCACAGAGTATTTTTACTCCGGGCTCAGCCGCCGTCGTGAATGGTCGTTTGTTTACAGCGGTTCGTGCTGAAAAATATCGATCGCTTTAGAAATAGAAAATATTCCAAAAACCAAATTTGACACATACTTGACCAAGGTAAGATATTATTAATATTTTTATAATCACAGATTTTTATTACAATTTTTTGTTTCGCTAAAAGTACGCAGAATTTACAAATAAATAAACTATTTGTAAATCCAATTGCGCATGCCTTAAGCGCATTAAAAAAATTACGTATAACATGATTATACCTAAAAAAATTAAATAGTTTAAATACACACAATTGGATTTTCCAAACATTTTTTTAATTGAAGTTTGACAAAAAAATATCGGAAAATTGTAAGTATAAGTCTAACCCATTTGTTAAAACTTCTCTGTGTGGAACTTGGCGTCTGTCATGCTTCGACCAGTAAAGTAAGTTAACGTGCTACATACAACCTACTGCTGGGCACAAGCCTCCTCTCCTTTTTGAAAGTTTTGAAGTAGGGAGAAACTACACCGCAATAAGCGTTGGCGGACTTCAAATGTACTCGAAATATATTTTTTCTCAGATATGCAGGTTTCCTCACGTTGTTTTCTTTCACAGTCGAACACGTGATAAATCATGACTTAAAATTAAATTTAACAATTTTGTTGATATCTGCGGGGATCGAATTACGTTTTCCTACAATCAAATTCAACGACTATTAAAATATGATATAATATCGTAGTGTATAAATATAGACTAATAACTTGCTTGTAACTGAAATGTATTTTCTCAACAACACTTAAAACGTGAACAGCGAGCTCACATAGCGTTCTGCATTGAATTTTATACTATTTGAGACGAACTTGCAAGAAACTTTTAATATACTCATTAAATTTCTCGAATAAACTGAAGTAGCATAAGCTTAAAGTGAGTTCGAGCAAATATTCATTTACGAGTGAATGTGTCAGCAGCTAGATGCCGAGTACCGATGTACCGAGCACTACATAATCGATTCGCGTAGATATTATCAACAGCATTATGTAGGTTCAATTCATTATATTTTCACTACAGCCAGCCTTTTTATGTTTATATAAAAGATTATTTCATTTCAACTGTGTACTATACTAATATATTATAAAGATCGTTTTTTTTAAGTAGTAAGTTTTAAGTAGTAGTAAATGTCTATGGGTCGCAGCGTTCATTGTTTCAAGTTTTTTTTTCAATAATATCTAATCTTATTTTAAATAAAATAAAATTAATCCCAACTAAGGGTGGATTTGATAAAACTTCGATTTATACACCATTAAGTATACCAAGGATAAGCTTTTCTACTATTTAAATCTCGAGTAAAGTCGAGGACCGTTTTTCCGTGCTATGTAAAGTATAGCCACGCTTCGAATAACTATACGCGAGTAGCAAAAGAATGATGAACAAATATAAAACGCGGAAAATAAATATTGTTCTATTATGGGACGATGTAAAAGGTTATATCGTGTCCATTAGCTTTTTTCGTATTAATGCGTCTAAAATAAATGTCAACAAGAGAGTCAATAACGAGGTTTTTGCAAGGTTTGAAGTTTTATTCGTTGTGTTTGTTTTTATTGTGTATACTATTTCTTATCAAGAATTATTCATTATAATTTGATTATTACAAATCGCGTTATGAAATAAAAAATGAGTGTATATTCACATATAATAATATATCTGACGATATTAACTTGAAACTGACACTGACAGTAATACCAGCGAAAAAACATTAAAATATTCTTGGAATGACTTGAATGATTCTAGTAACTATTCTCCATAGACTTAGAATATACTGGGTATATAAGTCTACGCTATTCTTAAATAGGGTTGCTATTCTTAGAATTGCAAATGGTAAAACGTAAAATTGTTTTATTCTCGAATAAATGGCCATTTATTCTAAGAATAAAATTTAATCTCGTTTGGTCGAATGCACCCTTAATAACGTAATTTACTCGGATTTAGATATAATGAATTGGAAAAGATTCAGTTCTTTTTTGTCTAAAAGTATACATTAAATGTTAAAAGAAATTTTCTTAATCTAAATTGTTCAATACTCTTGATATTAGACCTTAATTTCTAGGCCTAAGAAAATAAAACTTCTTGATTTAACCTGATTTATAGTTTTCTGAAACTTCGATTATCTTGCTTTCCAAATTTTATTGTAGCACAAGAATCGTTTTTTATTTTAATTGTTCCGTGTTCCTTGCCAAATTCAGCAAAATAGAACATTTATGGCATCACATCGTCGTCTTTCTGTGTGTTTATCACAGAGGATTTTAACTGAGAGTGTTTCACGAAAATGATTTAAATTTAGAATAGTTATAAAAAGCGATTATTCATTAAAGCCATGAGATGTCGAGGGATGAGTTTCCCCTGCCGAGCCGACCTATTCGTAATGCGGTGATAATCCGGTTGCAGCGTGGCTCTACCACATATACAAAATTACGAGTAAAATACATACGAACATTACGAGTAAATGTGTACCACAAAGTCTAATAGGCCAAGCATTTTTTAAGCTCTGTTACGTTACTAATCTAATGTTTTGTTACATAATTACACGAATACTGCTCATTAAATAATTAATTTTTATGAATAATATTATTACTTTATTTTAGCTCGAATTGGAATTAATGTGAGAATCCTTTGTCATTTACTGGGCGGCGGTCGACACTTACCATCTTGTGAGCCGCATGCTCGTTTGCCGCCTCTTCTTTAAAATGCTTAATTAACAAGAAAAAATGAAAGAACTTTATTGTTGAAATTTACATACTTGCTTAAAATTTCATAATTTCTACAATACATAATTAATAACATTTAAGTAGGACGTCACTTCAATGCGCTACGACATGCTGTCAAGCGATTCCTAATAATAAGTATGTAGAAGTTAATTATCGAAATATAAAATGAAAAAGAATATATAACCTATTTTATAGCCACTAAAACACAAAACTAGTTTGTGATTACTTTCTTTTATCGTTCTCTTGGATTCCAAAGAATGCTATGATTATTGTGTTCTTTTTTTTAGAAAACTGAAATGACAAACGAACTTACAGTCCTGTTACAGTAACTGGTGCTGCGAAGAGATGTTGCATCTCTTTGCGTATTCTATCGTATCTACCACAGGGAGTGCTCAGAGGAATTGTTAGAATAATTCCAGGCGCTCAATTTCACCATAGCACATCACGACAGAACTCGAGATACCATTCATACCATCTGGATGATTGGCGGTCTACTACTGTGCGATTTACAAGAGGTTTTCTTCCTCGCACAACTTCCCTGTGGAATCGAATACCACCAATAATTTTTCCGGTCCGATACGATTTAGAGACCTTCAAGAAAAGAGCCTACTCTTTTTTAAAAGGCCGGCAAAGCATCTGCAATTCCACCTGGTGTTGCAGTTGCTCATGGGCGGCGGTAGTCACTTACCATCAGGTGAGCCGTATGCTCGTTTGCCGCCTCTCATATATATAAAAAAATGGCTACTGGAGTCCACGGACATTTCCAGCCAACTTCAAACAAAAAGGCTACAGATGTGGTGTCACCTCTGATGTCTTAGATCTAGAGTCTCACAGCCTGTGATTAAGATCAGATAGGGAGTATAGTAGATTATTCTAAATATATAGCATAGTATATCTGATAGTGTAGCAACCAGCAAAGATGTTAGGAGTGTCTGACAAAACTCAAACTCAAAGGCCCTCTTAGAACCGGAATCGAGAAATCGTTCCCAGCGTTCTAAGGAAAATACGATGCTGCCTATAGTGCATATTACAAGACCCTTAAAACAAAAGGAAGTTTCTTTATAAATGTAGAGATAATCTTAAGAAATACAAATTTTAACAGTTAAGATGGGAAAAGACTAAGAGCGAAGTAGCAACATGCCTCTAAGCCAAGCAAAAAGCAAAAATCGTTACTGCACAAAATCAATACAAGATTCATAAAAGTTTATTTATTATGTCTGTTCGACAAGATAGAGAAGCTGAAATTTATGTGAGTTACAATCGGAAAATATGTTTCAAATAAGCGGCGTTGAAAGATATTAAGATATACTTGAGATTCTTATTAAAGGTGGATGAAGTAAAACGACGTGTGGTAAAATATTAAGATAATCGAAAATAACTACATACTTCTATATCCACTCAAACGTCTGGGCGACCATAGCCGCCTAAAACTTTTTCCGGTTGAACGTTAGGCCGACTAGAGCGGCCTCGCTGACTTTTACACTTTAAATTACTTTTTATCTATCGAAAGTTACAAAAATCTTCATGAATGTTACACTAGACGGCTCCATATTAAAAAACGCGTATATGGGTTAGTAAAAAATCTATGCCAGGTAACAGATACTATTGAAAAAAACAAAAAAAAACAAGCGTTGTGTCAAGTTTTACCGGTAGTACTGTGAGTTCTGCATTTAAAATGTAAGTAATAATGTGTTTATTATACTTTTGTACTAGTATTATATATTAAAATAATCCTCAAGATGCTTTCTTTTCGTATATCTACAAGTTTTATGAATCCAAAGTCTGTAATGATGTTTTTATATGTGATGAAGTCGACATGCGAAAACTTCGCCTTTATGTGTCGGTTTTTCGTTAAGTTTTTGTATTATATATTATTTATTTTAATTAAATATTATTACTAACGTAATTAAATTCGGCATTTTATTAGCTTTCTGTGGATGATTTTTATTCTGATATAGGTAAAGAACTTTCTCCGTGGTAACGGTTTTAGTCGAACTGGTCGCGATCGGACCGTGAAAAATTGGGACGAGCGACGGCGGGACGTACAAGGCTATTATCGCCGCGTCGCCCGGACGTTTGAGTGGATATGCAGAAGAACCTGTAGAAGCTATAAATAAATTTCTCGTTTCCATTTCCAATATATCTCGTAAAATCAAAAACTAATAAAGAAATCCATCACAGTCTATAAAAGTCCAGTGCTGAATATAGGTCTTCCCCACAGAGTGTCTCATAGTGGTGAT
Source organism: Parnassius orleans (assembly GCA_029286625.1). Taxonomy (NCBI): domain Eukaryota; kingdom Metazoa; phylum Arthropoda; class Insecta; order Lepidoptera; family Papilionidae; genus Parnassius; species Parnassius orleans. Next base: position 500,476 of record JAGSMP010000102.1, on the reverse strand, counting down.
TTTGCCATGGTTACCACGTAATAAAAAAAAGTATAATTTTGAGTTTGTTTCGGGAAGAGGCTGCTGCCCGTCTCCTGTTTCAGTTTCCTTCAGTCCCCTTTTAAGACACCCACGATAGATATGGGGTAGTAGATATTCTTACACCGCCACTGCACGGCAATAAAGAAATGTTAAATCTCTTTTAATATTAATCATTTTGTCCGTGTACTTACGCGGTACTTACTAACATTGGTTACACGCTATCGCACTATTCCCGACGATGTTATATTACATTATATCGTAAATAAAAACACTAGTAGCTATAAATTGGCATCTTCTTAGCATTTAACACTAGTCAACTCTTATACATATCCAGAGGACGAGCTTAGGTGACGGATTCAATAACGTTCTACATATATTTTATTATTAGCTTAGTAAAAATCTATGCTTAAATAATACTTCATATTTATGCTATCTATGTATATTAAACATTAATAAAATTAAATTGTTTGTCTGTTATATAGAATAAGGGTGACAAACGAGCACACAGTCTACCTGATGGTAAGTGGTTGCTGTGGCCCATAGACATCTACATCTATTTTCGTTTGCGAACTTAAATGCAGATGCGTTGTCAGCCGTGAGGACTAAGATAGAATGCCTCTTTTCCAGTAAAAAGGGTCTCCGGTTCTCTACACTCACCATACGAAACACAGCAGCATTAAGCTGCTATTTTACGCTGGTATTCTGTGAGAGCGTGGTCATTCCCCGGTCGAGCCGACACATTCGTGCTACAACTATACTACTAATATAGCTGCAGCATGGCTCTACCACGTATAAAATATTGAAATAACTGCCTTATATTAATTCAGCCATTAAGACATGAATAATCATTTTAATATTTTTGTTCGTCTGTCTGTTAGTCCAGACTAATCTTTGAAATGGCTGAACCGATTGTAATCAAACTTCATGAACAGATAGAGAGTAATGCAAAAAGTGATCTAGGCATTCTTTTATCCGAAAATCTAGCATTTTTTTTTGAAAAAGAAAACGTAAAATTGATAAAGTTCTACCGTTCTATCTAATAGATCCTACCCGGGTGAAGCCATCGCATAAACACAATAGATTTAAAATAGTTTATACGTAGTAACGCCACGCTGCACTGTACTATGACTATAAAAAGTACTCTGTTATTATGATTGCCGCGTAAATGGGTCGGCTCGACCGGAGAAGGATCACGCTCGCGCAGTATACATACCTAATATACACATACATATACGTATTATACATACATAAACCTCACACCTGTCACCTAGCGGGGTAGACAAAGACTACGGTATTCCATATAGCACAATCTTGACACATCTCTTTGTTAATTAAATGTTTTTCTATTCCAAGAATAAAATAGATTACTATTTCATTCTTATGGTTAGTTATAAAATACGAATATAAATAATAAACACAAGTTAGGTAGCAAAGAACCTTTCACGGCGCTTCGTTTTAAAATGCCATATTCTCCTGCCTGGGTGTATGCCGCACGCGGCGACCTTTGTTTTCGCGGTGGCGCCTTTGACAAGATGCGGCACGTGCCAAGGCGGCGCGACACAAAGGCGACCGTATCTAAGCGAACAGACTATAATATAGGCGATTGGTGACGAAAAGTATAGTGGGATTTACGAATATATTAATTTATAATGTAGGAAAATCAAAAGGTTCATTCTATACTTTATTTATACGTGGTAGAACCATACTGCAGCTATATAATGGTTGTAGCACGAATGGGTCGGCGCGACCAGAGAAGGACTATACTCTTACACAATACCAGCGTAAAATAGCAGTTTACTGTTGCTGTATTTCGTATGGTGAGTTTAGAGATTCGGAAACCCTTTTACTGAAAACGAGGCATTCCATCCTAGTCCTCTGGATTGACGATGCATTTACATTTTGATAATTAATTGTGGACAGATGTGTGCTCGTTCACCCTTATTCTATAAAAAATAGTTTATTTGTTAGTTTTTGGTTAATTTAGGGATATCTCTTGAGACCCATTTAATTTTCTGTCGCAACCGGGATTTGTTGATTTAACGACCTGAAATTTAAAAACCATTGATTCTAAGGATATGTCTGCTTTTAACTTTTAAACTTAACTTAACTTTGCAGAAATGCAAAAATTCCAATAATATGAATATTCAACTTTCGGTTTGATATTTAAAATCAATTATACATAATATCACTTAAGTCTAGACGAGGCATTACTTAAATACGTCAAAAAGCACTCAATTGATTAGACTTTTCAATTTTAATAATAGAAAAAATATATGGAGAAGACATTTGAATAATTTGTCTCAAGTAATATTAAGGATTTATACACTGATAGATGCTGTGTTTTTCAATCACATGCCTCGTTGGTCTAGTGGTCGTAAACTCGATTGCTGATAATGAGGTCCCGGGTTTGAATCCCAGGTCAGCCCAAAATCAGTTATTGGGTTTTTCTGGTTTTGACTATTACTGATTTTGGCTCAGCCCGGGATTCAAACTTGGGACCATGTGATCAGCAGTCACGCTTACGACCAAGGAGGAAGTAAATTTTTCTAATCTATACACATAATAAATCTGTAGAAAATTTGTCTGTTCACGATTCACATTAAAAGCCCAGTCCACCCAGTAGGGACGGATTTCCATAAAATTTGTTATGTGGCAGTAAATGACCCTGTATAACATTTATGCAACATTTTATCTGCCTATGGAAGATAATGGTTGCTAATGGTGTTGAGGTTTACGTAGATTTGTTAAAATATATGCTTTAGCTATACATATAATAAATTTATATAAAATTGTATATATGAAAGTGAAACTTGTCGCCTTTATTTTTCTAAATGCCGAGGCTTTCCTTCTAAGAAATAAAAATGAGATATTATTAATTTTCACGCTAGAGACGCTTGAGGTGTGAGATGAATGCGAATCTGTGTCATAAGTTTGAATGAGGAATTTCAACAGTAAAAGCTTTTTTTAACTTTAATAAGCTTCTAAGAGTTCTCCAGTGGTAAGTGGTAAATGAAGCAACTTCGAACAAATTAAGCTTAGGCAAAATGAAATGACTCACAGTCAAAAAAATCAATAATCTTTATTTTCGCTCCAGTAATACTTAAAAGTAAATACATTGTTGGAACACTCCTTTTAAGTTAGGAAACTTGTGTTAGGAGGCTCCGCTCTTCCCGTCCTTCATTTATATAAATTAGTGTTCAGAACTTGGGTAACACATAGATTTTTGACTTATAGTTAAACTTATATTATATATTATTTTTACAAAAAAATATCTATAGGTGTTAGTTGTGTGATTGTGTAGTGTACGTGTATGGTGTGTGTGCATGTTGAGGTGGTTTAGTAGATTATTAATTATGAATAACAAGCTTCAGCCATCATCAACCTCATACGATATTTGCCATCATTGCCACGCAAGCAAGCAAGCATTACAGGGTCCCCAAGGTACGCATGGGCCACAGCACGGCTCACAAGGATCAAAACATGGGCCAAACTTCGCGGACAGCAGAGTTTACAGCATGGACCGTAAGGACCGAGACAAGGTCTGTAAAGTCCACAGCATGGACTTACATGGTCTATCCTGTGGACCCCACAGGATGGACCACAGGGGCCACATGGACCACACGAACCGCTGCACGCCATATATCTATTGGCAGGCGGGATTGCACAGCTTTTTTATTTTTTGAATTATTTTCGGGATGATGCTGCTGCCCGTCTGTTCTAATTCTGTTTTTATTTCCTCTGACATTTATTAAGATACTTACAAGATGATATGGGGGTGGTGGATAGTCTCTTGCGCCGCTACTATATGGCGCTATTAGTTAAAGAAATTGGAAGAAAATAATTATCTTTTTACTTTTTTCAATATAAAATAATATTAATGAAATTATAAAAATAAATACTCTTATAATCGTATCACTGAAGGATACATGCCTATGAAAAATATATAATGAAACAAATCGGTTCGACAACTTCATATGTAATCTGTCTGTAATATTTATTTCGTCGTTCAACGTGTATCAGTTCGGAAATATTTAATAATATCACAAAAAATATTTCGGTAACATCAGTTTACTTTCATTTGTCTACTTTTTGTCAGCATTTCTCAGAGAAGTAAACACATTTGATTTCTGAGTTGACAGATTATTTTCATTCGTTTATATCAAAGGAACGAGCGTCATCTGGGTTATATTGTTACAAGTTTGTTTTATCGTGTAATAACATTTTACTACAGTAAGAATACGTATGATATAGTTATATAATACGTAAGAAATAGTTTTTGATTTTATATTCTATCCAACGGCAATTATTTTGGGCTAAATAAAAAGTAATTTCCTGTTCGCGGTTTTTATTAAAATTATTATAGCGTCTTCAGTACTTTGTTACACTTGAACGTAACCAGTCTTAAAAATTTATTCTATGTGATTATCTCGTCACAGCCCCGTGCTAGACATAGGCCATTGCCATTGATTTATTAAAGTCAATTAAAAATATAAAGTAGTAAATAATAATTGAATTGAATCGAAATCGATATTGAAAAGAAGAACATCGAATATAAAAATGATTTGTCACAGATCTTTAGATATTAAATTTGGCATATACGCGATTATTATATTGCCATTTATCGAAAGACTATATTCTGACATTTCTCATAGTCAACTACCAAGTTTCGCAATGGGATGATGAATCCCCACAAGTTTAATTGCACATTGAAGTCAGTTTTGGTTTTTGGTATAACTGTTACCAAATAAATGTTTTTAATAATTATGCAGAATAGGTATTAGATCTTAACCTATGAAATTTTCGTGATAGCTCAGGGGCTAGCGCTCGCTGTAGATTTTCATAGTACGCGAGCAGCCCGGTTTCGATCCCCGCCGGCACCAATTATCATCATTATCATCATCAGCCTACGGCAGTCTACTGCTGGACATAGGCCTCCCCCAAGATGCGCCATCCGATCTTTGGCTTCACGCATCAATTTGCTGACAACCGCCTTACTATCGCCAGTCATAATCACACAGTTCTTTTTATAGTCATAGTAATGTGCAGCGTGACGTTACCACATCAGTAAAGAAATACGGTACGATTTCTTTACTCATGTGGCGTTACTACGTATAAACTATTTTAATCCTAACCTTATCTAATGTTGTGTTTACACGATAATTTAAATTTGGCCACCAGTTCTTACACTATCTCGATACACTCCTCCGAATGTGACGTTCAACTATCAAATAGCAAAATTGAGTGTTTATTCGAATCGAAACGTGTTGGTAATCGAATTTCGATGTTTTCATACATATTTATGTTTTTTATTCAGCGTGGATTTTTGAGAAATTATTTACAAATGCGTTGTGATATGTTGTCAAATACAATATGATATGTTTTACAGTAGGTACATGGATATATATAACAAATATAACATTTCTTTACTACTGGCGACCCACCCTGGCTTACCCGGGTAGGATCTAATGTGGCTTTTAACTTTTAGATAATCAAAGAAACAAAAAATTATTTTATAAATTTTTCGTTTTTTGTAAAAAAATTAAGTTTTATGGATAAAATATAGCCTAGATAACCCCTTCTACTGCTTCTTATCTGTTCACGAAGTTTTAGTACACTCGGTTCAACCATTCCGAAGATTAGCCCGAACAGACAGATAGATATTTAAATTCATGTCATTATGGCATGCAAATATTAGGCAGTTTTTTCAATATTACAGACAGACACTTCAATTTTATTTATATTTATGGATAAAATATCTTACTATTTTTAACCGAATACGGCAAAGCAAAAAGGAGGGTTATGACTTTATGTATGTATGTGTGTATGTACAGAAAGTCTTAAACAAAAAATATATTTTTAATGATGCCTTGTTGGGTATCAAATGAAAGGGCTTAATTACCACGTCATACTTTTTAGAGCGTAGTTTTTCATTAGTCGGTTTTTGTTTTGAATTTACTTTTTATATTCTTTTTTTCTGGACATGGAACTCTCTCGCAGTAGGGATTATTTGCCTTAATAGCCACGCTTGACAGGCAGATTGGCGATATCAAACGTCTTGCACCTTTGACGCTGCTTTCTGTCGCCGGTCTAGATATTTTTTGTTAACACTATCATTAGAAAGCAATGAGATCTTTGTAAGATTTCCAGTAGTCGCCTCTTACGACATCCGTAGGACGAAATGGGGTGATTGATCCCCTTACGCCGACATCACACGTTGTTATCATCATTGGAAGTATTGTTTGAGTAATATAGATTTATAAATAACAATGTTACTATTTTTTATATAGAATGACGATGACAAATGAGCACTCAAACCACCTGATGGTATGTGGATGCTGTGGCCCACAGACATCCACATCCATCCTCGACCAGGAATAAATGCAGATGCGTAATAACACCTAAGGACTAGGCTGGAATGCTTCATTTCAGGGTGGGTCTTCCACATAATATAAAACTTTTACTGAACTTATAAAAATAATACAGTACGTTATTGAATCCATCATCTAATCTCGTCCTCTGGATATGTATAAGAGTCGACTAGTCTTGAATGCTAAGAAGATGCCAATTTATATCTACTAGTGTTTTTATTTACGATTTATATTTTTTATAGGATAAGGGTGACAAACGAGCACACAGTCCACCTGATGGTAAGTGGCTGCTGCGGCCCATAGACATCTACATCTATCCTCGATTACAAATCAAAATGTAGATGCGTTGTCACCCGGGAGGACTTAGATAGAATGCCTCATTTCCAGTAAAAGGGTCTCCGGTTCTCACCATACGAAACACAGCAGCGTTAAGCTGCTATTTTACGCTGGTATTCTGTGAGAGCGTGGTCCTTCCTCGGTCGAGCCGATTCATTCGTGCTACAACTATACTACTAATATAGCTGCAGCATGGCTCTACCACGTATAAAATAATTAATATTAAAAGAGCGAAATAAATGTAAACATTTCTTTATTTTGACATTTATTACGCTCTTATTTATCTACGAGTACAGTGCCGTGTAGTGGAGATGTAAGAATATCTACTACCCCATATCGTCACGTGGGTGTCGTAAGAGGCAGAGGCTCTTCCTGAAAACAACTCAAAATTATAAAAAAATCTGCGGATACAAAACCTGCCTGCCAAACGCAACTATGGCAAAATCCTCTCTATGAGGCACTCTATGGGGGAGAATGTTCAGTAATGGACTTTTGTAGACTGTAAAGGATTTCTTTATTAGTTTTTGATTTTACGAGATATATTGGAAATGGAAACGAGAAATTTATTAATAGCTTCTGGGGTTCTATGTTTATAGAAGTGAAGTTATTTTCGATAATCGTAATATTTTCCAAACGTCATTTTGCTTTATACACCTTTATATAAAAGTTTCAAGTATCAGAGGTGTAAACATGTTTCAACACCGCTAATTTGAAACATATTTTCCGATTGTAATTCACCTTAAAAAAACTCTATTTTGTCAAACATACGTAATTCTAAAACTTCTATGAACTTTGTATTAATTTTGTGTATTAACGATTTTTAATACGTTTAAACAAGAGCGGTGGTAGCTTAGTGGCATGTTGCTACTTCGCTCTTAGTCTTTTCTCGAAGTTCTTATAGTTTATATTTCTAAAATGTCATACCAAACATACCTATCATTAGGAATAGATAGATAGATAAATAGATAACACTTTATTGTGGGCCAAAAAAAACATAAATATTAACAAGACTGAGCTAACCTTTGGATGGACAGGATTGCAAGAAAACAATAAAAACGTGTGTGGTTTGGCGACAAAAATAACATTATTTTTATTATAAACCATAAAATAGAAATAAATATGCATAATATGGAATGGTATATAAGTACATAGATAAGATGATAACTATGCAATACATATAAACAAATAGTGTAACTAGATAAAGGTTGAATAATTATATACAAATGAATTTGATAGAATCAAAGTTGAAAATAATAATCATTAGAAACCGGGAGGGATTGAGCGCGTCTTGCTGATAACGGCAAGTCATTCCATAATCGGACAGCTTGTATTGTGAATGATCTGTCCAAACTTTGGTAGTGTGAGCTGGCATTGTTAATATCAAATTTTCTGATGATTTCAAATGTCTCAAATGTGAGTCATGAAGGAATTCAAACAGATTTTTTAGGTAAGGATAGAAAGGATTAAAAAGAATATTATAAAGAAGCGAGAGAATATGAGCACTCCGGCGAAGGCGAATTGGCAACCACTTGAGCCTGTTACGAAAATCTGACACATGATCATATTTACGCAAACCAAATATGAATCTTATACAAAAATTTTGAAGTCGCTCAAGTTTATCAAGTTGCATTTCAGTGAGATCAATATAGCTGACACCTGCATTATCGAAGATTGAAAGCAGAAGAGTTTGCGCGAGCGCAATCTTAGTTGGTAACAAGTTTCGTACCCCAAGATAAAGCCTTATCAAGTTTTTGAGAGTGTCACTAGTCAGCATTATATTACCATCAAATACAACTTTGGTTGCTTGTAGTAAATTACATTTTGTAAGCATATTAGCATATGCGGAGAACCTATAATAATTAGTTGCGTCTTCAGTGGGTTAATTTTGAAACCATAATTTCTGCTCCATTCCGAAATGATCGCTAGGTCACTGTTTATGGTGTTAATAGCTACAGCTAAGTCACTAGGAGTAGCTTGTGTATATATCTGAAAATCATCTGCATATACGTGATAGGAAGAATTTATCTTAGTGGATATTGAGTTAATAAAAACTGAAAAAAGCAAAAGTGATAAAAGACCACCCTGTGTAGGAATCGCTTGACAACTTGTCGTGACGTCCTACTTAGATGTTATTTATGTATTGTAGAAATTATGAAATTTTAAACAAGTATGTAAATTTCAACAATAAAGTTCGTTGATGTTTGAATGAAAGTTTTTTCTTGTCAATTAGGCATTTTAAAGTAGAGGGGGCAAACGAGCGTCCGGCTCACAAGATGGTAAGTGTCTAAAGTAAAGTAAGTAAAGACTATAAATCAGGTTAAATCAAGAAGTTTTATTTTCTTTGGCCAAATAATTGAGGTCTTATATCAAGAGTATTAAACAATTTAGATTAAGAAAATTTCTTTTAACATTTAATGTATACTTTCAGATAAAAAAGAACTGAGTCTTTTTAAATTAATTATATCTAAATCCTAGTGAATTACGTTATTAAGGGTGTATTCGATCAAACGAGATTAAATTTTATTCTTTGAATGAACGGCTATTTATTCGGGAATAAAACAATTTTACGTTTTACCATTTGCAATTCTAAGAATAGCAACCCTATTCGGGAATAGTTACTAAACCACCCTTTACTTTTCGCACGGAATAACAGAGTCATTCCAAGAATATTTTAATGGCCAAGTATACAGTAATACCGGCGAAGAAACATATTTCTTCGCTGGTATTACTGTCAGTGTCATTTTCAAGATAATTTCGTCAGATATATTATTATATTTTGTGTAGTGAATATACACTATTTTTTTTATTTCAAAGCACTAATAATAATCAATAATTCTTGATAAGAAATAATTTACACAATAAAAACAAACAACGAATAAAACTTCAAAGCTTGCAAAAATCTCGATATTAACACCCTTGTTGACATTTATTTTAGACGCATTAATACGAAAAAAGCTAATGGGCACATGATACATCATCCCGTAATAGAACTCATCATTCTTTTGATACTCGTGTATAGTTATTCCAAGCGTAGCTATACTTTAAATAGCCCGAAAAAAATGGTGCACGACTCCACTCGAGATTTAAATGGTAGAAAAGCTTATCCTTGGTATAGTTAGGTAATCGAGTATAAATCGAAGTTTGATCGAATCAACCCTAAGTGGGATTAATTTTATTTTATTCAAAATTAGATTAGTTATTTTTGAAAAAAAAATTGAAACAATGAATGCTGCGACCCATAGACACTTACTACTACCTAAAACTTACTACTTAAAAACAAAACGATCTTTATATAGTAGTTTAGTACAAAATTGAAATGAAATAATCTTTTATATAGACATAAAAAGGCTGGGTGTAGTGAAAATATAATCAATTTAACCTACATTATGCAGTTAATATTATCTATGCGAATCGATTATGTAGTGCTCGAACATAAATAGCTGCTGACATATTCACCCATAAACGATAATTGCTTGAACTAGTCAAGGAATTGATACACGATTCAATAAAAATTAATATAATTTTTATTGAATAAAACAGAGATACAGTGTTTATCGATCGAAGTCTGAGAACAGATTGACAATAAAAATGGAATATAACTTATATATAGTTGGAAACAACTGGGAACAAAACTTATTCTCATGAACGTCAGCATAATTTGTTCCAGAGAATCTTATTATATATTTTGCAATATTCAATATAATTTCTAAAGTTAGTTTGAAACAACAGGAAACAAAAAGTGTCGTATAAATTATTCTCATGGATGTCAGCATAATTTGTTCTGGAACATTTCATTATGTATTTTGCAATATTTTATACACATGTAAAGTAAATGCTGAATCAACCCCTTCAACTTGTTGCTATGCTATGCGATGTGCTGACAAAGCATACATCTACAGGCTGAGTATCCTTAACTCCTCCCCCCCTAAGAGAGAGAAATCAACTGGAGACAAATCTTCTGGTTCCAGATGATTTCGTTTTAACAAAATAATTTTCTTAAAGACCTTAAATTTAACGACCAAATATACTAATGTAAATATAGGCATTATTATTATAATACTTATTGTCCATACACTTATAACTTGAGTTATCAAAATTTCACTTGTATCAACACTTTCACTGTTGTATTTTGCACTGTTTAAAATGTCTTTGATATCGTTGAGGTCCACACCACGAAGATCGACTTGGCTGTTCTCCATCTTGATTTTCTGTTGTAGCTCAGGCATGATGACAGGTCTAAACAGTAAGCTGGCCTCGGGTGTCCTTGTTTCCGCTGCTTTACTGATGATTTTGTCTCCAATTTGTGTCTTGCAATTTTGATTGGGGATTACTAGAAATTTTCCTTTCAGGTTGTGCTTCATGACTTCATTATTACAATTTTCGGTAGGTACTATATTTTTCTTCGTAAAAAGTAACCATATTCTATCGGCTACGATGTGGTTTCTTACGTCTTCAATTTAAATAAAGTTCTTATGACTAGTTCTAGGTAACCTAGAAGATCACCAGCCGAGCGACCGCGACGGAAACCGTACTGGCGGTCACTAATCAGCTGGTGATCCTCAAGGTACCGCATGAGCTGGCTGTTGATAATGGACTCCATTATTTTAGAGAACAAGGAGGTGATGGAGGTAGGCCTATAGTTGGACGGATCAGAGCGGTTACCTTTTTTATGGGTCGGGTATACAAATGCTGTCTTCCATCATTTCGGGACTAAGCCTAGGGAGTAGGAGTACCGGAAAAGATGCTTTAAAACCGGTACCCCCTCCGGAGCACACGTCTTCAGCACAATAGGAGGGACGCCATCAGGCCCACTCACTCGACTTGTTGACGTCCAGGGAGAGGAGTGCTCTGCACACCGAGCGTTGGGTAAACAGCACATCCTGCATGGAGCACTCACACCGCGGGATAGTCAAGTGTCCTTAGTAAATAATTTTTTATTTTTCATGTCGATATTTGCATGAAGTTGCGTCAATAAATCGCTACCAATTAAGCCATCATATCTGTCATCTACACAATAAATATAACATTTATGCCATTCATTACTTTTGAATGTCCTAGGTAAAGGTATGTGCACAACCTCATTATGTTTACTACTGGCATGGGTACTAACTACTTCAAAGTTTTCGTTACGCTTAAAGTCGCAAAAATATTGATTCACTACCTTTGGGCTTAAAAAAAACGTTGACGTAAACGTATCAATCATAAAAATTGCGTTAAATTCTGGTATACATTTAATTTTATCCGCTCTAGTGTATAGAGGCCGTTATGCAAAAATTTCCTACATGTTCGTTTTCATTGGAAGTGTTTGCAAACACATTATTTCCATTATCATTATAGTCGGTGTAATTTACACGTCTTGAACTGGAAGTTCTCATGGTCACGTCGGTATCGCAACCTGATGCGGATGATGACGTCAGGTCCGGCTGCATTTGCTGGAAACCGCGGTGTGCGTTGTCAGCAGATTGCCGACGATAGAACTGTGGTCTCGTATGTTCCGATGAATTATAATTGTTGTAGAACGGTTTGTTTTGATAAAAACGATTATACTGATATCTGTTATTGTTTCTAAATGGATATGAACTATTTGAAAACTCGGATTTCTATTTTGCGTTTGCACTACGTTATTCGTTGAATTACGATTGAAAGTAAAGTCATTATTAGAACGTTGTATATCTGATGACATAGTGTTTACACCCGGCGACGCTTGTGAATTAAAATTATTAGAATTGTTTAGTCTCTGGAAGCTTTGATTAAATTTAGGGTTCCGTGGTTGTTTCTGGTCGTAAACTTCTTGGAAATATTGTTCCTCAAAAGTATCTTCCAGTGTCGAAACGTTTTTTAGTCGCACTAACCTAACTAAATATTTTGGCGAATTAAATAAGAAAACATTCAATGAAAGATTTGTGTAAATATTTTGCTTAGATAACCTCGCAGCTGCATCTTCAACAGACTCATTAATTTTTGCAATTAGAATGCTTCTTAATTGTTGTAAACGATGAAAAAAATGTAAATAACTTTCGCTCTTATTTATTTTTAAGCTCTCTAACTCAAGAACAAGACAATCTTCTGTCCTTGGGTCCCCAAAATGATCTTGTAAAACCTGTTTTAATTCTATCCAAGAATGTATCGAATCTCGTTCCCCGATTAAACTTGCTGCTTCCCCACTTAATCTACTTGTAATTGCATTAAAAAGATATTCGTTTTGTACTTCATTACCCCGATATAAATTAATGATATATTCAGTTTTACGAATGAATAAGGACAAGAGCCTTGCCTCACCACTGAATAAAGGGATTATTTTTAGGAGTCCTGGAGGTGTAACTACGATTCCTTCCATTTTTGTTTATTAGTAGAAAACACACTTTAAAACTACTAAACTAGCGTGAAATGTTTATCACTTTATCTACTATTATAATGTGTTACGCGCCAGATGGGCCTTTTCTAATCCCTAAAGTACACGGAACATACATATAAAAATCACCAGGAGAATTCAAAGGAAGGTTTACAGGATAGTGAAAAGATCTACTCACATGACCCGCAGCTTCTGCTCTCCTTCTATAATCGGTGAATCTGCTCAGCTTGTTCTGCACCGTGGCTTCTCTTGACGAATTTATTTGTTTCGCTGACCCGTTGAATCGTTGAAACAAACGTTGGAGTCTTCTAGGAGCCCGAAAAATTTTATTCGCCATGGCACAGAGGACCCAAACGACAAGGTCACTAATCGGCTGCGCCAGTCAAGGAATTGATACACGATTCAATAAAAATATAATTTTTATTGAATAAGACAGAGATACAGTGTTTATCGAGCGACAGACAGATTGACAATAAAAATAGAATATAACTTATATAGTATAGTTGGAAACAACTGTGAACAAAACTTAATCTCATGAACGTCAGCATAATTTGTTCCAGAGAATCTTATTATGTATTTTGCAATTTTTTATACACATGTAAAGTAAATGCTGAATCAACCCCTTCAACTTGTTGCTATGCTATGCGATGTGCTGACAAAGCGTATATCTACAGAGTGAGTATCCTTAACTAACTCACTTTAAACTTATGCTACTGCAGTTTACTGGAGAAATTTAATGAGTACATTAAAAGTTTCATGCAAGTTCGTCTCAAATAGTACGAAATTCAATCCAGAACGCTATGCGAACTCGCTGTTCACGTTTTAAGTGTTGTTCAGAAAATAAATTTCAGTCACGAGCAAGTTATAAGTGTATATATTAAAATTGAATATGTATTAAAATTGTAGACTACGATATTATATCATATTTTAAAACTCGTTGAATTTGATTGTACGAAAACGTAATTCGATCCCCGCAGACATCAAAATTGTTAAATTAAATTTTAAGTCATCACGTTTATCACGTGCTCGACTGTGTGGGGAAAACATCGTGAGGAAACCTGCATGTCTCATGTGTCAACTTACTTTACTGGTCGAAGCATGGTTGGCACCAAGTTCCACAAAGAGAACTTAGAACAAATGGTTTTTGACATGTTTTTGCTACTGTATTTATTAAAATAAGTTATTTTTTTATTTATAGAAGAAGGGGCAAACGAGCATGCGGGTCCCCTGATGGTAAGTGTCGACCGTTGCCCACGAACAACTGCAACACCAGGGGAATTGCAGGTGCGTTGCTGGCCTTCCACAAAATATTACACAAAGTAGTCGCGCGAGGAAGAAAACTCCTAGTAAATCGCACAGTAGTGGACCGCCAAGCCTCCAGATATTGTGGATGGTAATTATTATGTCTTAGTCATAAATTAATATAAGTTGTAATGGCTATATCTGTTATTTTTGTAACTAATAATATTTATAAGTGCTTACAATTGAGTCTATGTGAATAAAAAAAACTGCATTTATATTTGATTATGAATTATTGTCCGTTACAAAAAATTACAAGGGTACAACTAGTGCATACAACGAGTGTTAACCTACGTAACTATCATCATGTATGAGTTCAAAGCTATAATTGAGAAAGTTGTTCTCAAAATTTGTGCTTGTGCTGTTTTAGGACTTTGTCACTCGTAATTAATCTAAAATTTAAAGCTTTTCTTTTAGGCCAGTCAGTATGACTGCCTGCTATTAAGTAATAATGCAACAGAGTTACGTATACTATGTGTATAATATGTGACCGGCATTCAGGTTTCATCATCGCATGTACAACGGGGGTAATGGCTATAATGATTATAACATCAGCATTCCATACATAATTTTTAGAATTAATATTCAAAAAACTGAATGGAGCCGGGCTAACTATGACATTGGGACGTCAAACACCCCAGTCCCCCCCGTGACCATGGGTCTGTAAAGCACCCGAAACGTCGGGAATCAAAATTAGTGAAATTAACACGTCACGACTACTTCAAACTACAAATCAAATCAACTAAAGAACGTTTTTTATTTTATTTTTCTAATTAAGAAAATAATACACAGCAGAATCATTAAGGATCCAACTATAAGGGGATTTGTTTTGATTGATTACGAATTCGAACTGTGCGGATGATAAGGAGAGAATGGACGTCGCCGAAAGCCGCGTAGACTCGAGTAAATGAGATTATTTTCCTTTCCTTTAATAATTCTAATTCTAATTCGCTTAGATTATTTTGTGTATTATTAAATACTGCAAAATTTAGACCAATAAAAATGAAAATTAAATTAAATGTCATTAATTATCTAGAACGCAGATTAAAATGCGCGTTAAAATGCTAAAGCCGATCTGCGGCGAAGAGATGAACACCGTGAGGTTTAAATAAAAAAATAGCCTAAATATTTATTGAAAATTATAAGTAAATGTTCTACTACTTTTACATTTTAACGAAACCATATTTCTTTTTGTTTATTTGAATTTAAAACTAAGTTTTAATATTTTTCACTCTTCCCATTTTTCCTAAAATACCATCCTTTTCAACAGATACCTGAAAAGATGGTTTTCATGTATTGATAATTTATCAATTAATCGGTAATATAAATAAATAAATAAATTGCCTTGAAACAAAACTACCGGTTGGCCTCCGTATGCCCACCAAACTAGGAAAAACTAGGGAAACCCGGACGAATGGCAGCATCACAGGAAGAAATCGCACACTCTTATATTAGAGTATCGCGTATGTCATTCATACGCAGTAGTCACACTATCACCCTGGTTTAAATACGCTCTTACACTGAAAGGATGTTCCACACCACTCAAATGCTCATGGGGGGTAATGGGCTATAATGATTATAACATCAGCATTCCATACATAATTTTTAGAATTAATATTCAAAAAACTGAAGGTAGCCGGGCTAACTATGACATTGGGACGTCAAACACCCCAGTCCCCCCCGTGACCATGGGTCTGTAAAGCACCCGAAACGTCGGGAATCAAAATTAGTAAAATTAAACGCGATAAAATCCGTAAAAATAGTTTTATTCAATGTTTCAAAATAATTGTGAAATCATCACAATAATTTTATTAGGTATTTATGTTGCTTACTTTGTGCAAAGTTTATGGAAGACTCGTACTGGCAAGCGCAGTGCTGAGCGACCTACCATTAACTAGAGTGACAACCTGGTTTAATATGTAGGAAGTCAATAGACGCAGGTGGCTCAGGATCTTGTTTTGTCGCAATCTATAAGGGAGGCCTTTGTTCAGCAACCAAATTGTAATGAGCTGTTATAATGATGAAGGAAATGGAACGTATTGTTTTAGGATCTCAAATGGAATTTCGTCGAAATGTGTTTTAAAATTTAATGTTTATCCGTAAAACGGAAGCAGGGTTAAGTTAAATCGTAAATATATATGAACTTACACGAATATATTATGAGAAATTAATGTTAATTTTTATAGCAGTAAGGGTGACTGTATGTTTTTCGATGTATGTATGCTATGACTATATCATATTTGAGGGGTGTTACCGTAAAAAGTTTAACAAAATATAATATATCTTTCTAGTTTTGAAGCTATTATTTGGAAATTATTTTATTCCTTTTAGATCTTTGAAGTCGCTTTAATTTTTCATTAAAATCATATTTTTAATACTCAATGCCATTTCTCTGTTATTTCACCTGACTACTTATTTAAATTACTTGGAAAGCTAAAGCTTTGATCTATTGTTTAATGAGGCCCATTGTTGTAAAGGGACGCAACGAAAAGGATTAACTGAGAACTGAGATTTTGCTTATCTAGCTATGTGATCTTATTATTATTCGCATATACATTTTCTTTGTTTAATTCAGATTATATTATAGCAATAATAAGCCGTATTGTGGTGGCATAATAGAATCCGACACCCCATGTCGTCCCGTGGGTGTCGTAGGAGACGACTCTGTAAAATCACCAAAAAATTTAATGGCTTCCAATAGAGGTGATATAACCATCTCGTTTACGTCAGACGCAGAATACGCGTTGTGCAGCAGCGTGAAATTAGCGAGACGTCTGGTTCTGCGATTGTGTGTAAAGTTAAGTGAAAGTTAAAGCATGACGATTTAGGCAAATCCTCCCAACAATGGTCGAGGCCCATGTCCAGCAGTTGAGTTTAAAGTCAAATAAAAAAAATCAATTAAATAAAAATGTAGGAATAATAATAGGTCAGGGAAAAAGTTTCTTCGTATTGTGCTTGTATGAAATTGAAGAAAATCTCTTTGGTTGTACTGTTTGTATCTGGCTGGTTTTAATATCAATACATATAGGACATTAAGAAAAAGAAAAATAAAATGTAAAAAAACACTTTCCCGCAATTTTTCAAACGTTTTTCTATCCGCCAAAATGAGTGAATCTAACGATAAAATTCGATAAATTCTGAAGTTATATTACAAAAAGGGAAAAATGCGCCACAAGCTGCGAAAAAAATTTGTGACGTTTATGGACCTAATGCAGTGTCAGTAAGAGTAGCACAAAGTTGATTCAAGCGTTTTCAGTCTGGGAATTTTGATGTCAAATATGCAGCTCGGTCTGGTCGCACTCATACGTATAAAGTCGATGCCATTTTTGAAAAGGTGGAGTCGGATCGACATATTATTCTGGCTATACAAAAATTTTATATACATATATAAATATTTGGATACCACACGAGCTCACTGAAAGAAACCTAATGAATAACTCATTTGCGATTCTCTATTGAAACGTAGTGAAACCGAACCATTTTTGAAAAGGTTGATAAATGGTGATGAAAAGTGATAGTAGTAGATCACCTACGACAAGAATGTGCGAAAAAGATCATGGTCAAAGGGTAGTCAAGCTCCACAGACTGTAGCCCGGATTAACACACACACACAGTCGAGCGTGTGCCTGCTGTACTACCATATGTCAGAGGTGTCACAGACAAGATTGGCTACATCTTGAAGCGAGCTTCTATTAGAACATTCTTCAAGCCGCCGAAGAAGATTAGTCAGTTCTTACCATCCGTCAAGTGCAATATTCCTCTACAAGATGCAGGAGTCTATAAGCTAGATTGTGAATGTGGTCTCTGATATATAGGGCAAACAAAACGATCAATAAAAACCACCAACGTCCCGGGAAGTCTGCAGTTTGTGATCATATCCTAGATGGCCTCCGCCATTACATTAGATTTGATAAACCACAAATTCTCGCGAAAGAACATTGATTCCTACCAAGGATGATACGTGAGGCTATTGAAATTAAAAAAAAACATCCTAATTTCAATAGAGAGGTAGGCTGGGTACTACCACCTGCTTGGGATCCGGTAATTAATAAAATTAAAAGTAAACCCAAGCTTACCACTGCAAGACTTCAAGACATAGTAAGTTTATTCTGCGTAGATCGGACCAAAATTAATAATTAAAAAAGCTGAAGGTACCTATTCCGGGTTAACTCTGACATCGGGACGTCTATTACTTCAGTCCCCCGTGACCATAAAAATAAGTTATTTAACGCGATAGAATCCGTAAAAGTAGTTTTATTCAATGTGTATTGTTCGCGTAAATATAAGAAATCATTATAAAAACTGCCGGAATTGATCAACAGCATCAACGCATATTTGGCCACTTAGCTAAAATTAAGAGAGTTTGGTTGGGAAGTGTTAATGCATCCAACATATAGTCCTTACTTTGCACCCTCAGATTTTCATCTGTTTTGGTCTCTTCAGTATGCTTTTGTGTATTGTTAGGTTAACATCAAGAGAGGAATGTCAAAACTACATGTCGCATTTTTTGATCAAAAATCCCAAGATGTCTACAGCAACGGAATTATGTCACTACATATAATATGACAACAAGTTATCGAACAAAACGGCACGTATATTATAACTAAACATAAATAAACTTTGAAAAATAAAATGTCTTGAATTTGTATATAAATACGAAGAAACTTTTTCCCCGACCTTTTTGAAAATAGTTATTATTTGTTAATTTTCTAAATTATTGCATACTCAATAGGTTTTGAATGATAAATCTTAAAAATCAAATAGAAATCTTAAAAATCAGTCTCTTAAAGTCACTGCTGGACATATGTATATCTATTCAAGAATGCGCCATCAGGTAGAATAGAATGCTGTATTTACTAGCGCATAATTGGATAATTTCATTTAATAAAAATAGCAGATTTGCTGTGTAAATTCCACAACATTTTCAATTATCATTTACAATTTTTTTACGTGGTAGAGCCATGCTACAGCTGTATAAGTAGTAAAGTCGTAGCACGAATGGGTCGGCTCGACCGAGGAAGGACCACGCTCTCACAGAATACCAGCGTAAAATAGCAGCTTAACGCTGCTGTGTTTCGTATGGTGAGTGTAGAGAACCGGAGACCCTTTTTACTGCAAACGAGGCATTCCATCTTAGTCCTCACGGGTGACAACGCATCTGCATTTAAATTCGTAATTGAGGATAGATGTAGATGTCTATAGGTCACAGCAACCACTTACCATCAGGTGGACTGTGTGCTCGTATGTCACACCTATCCTATAAAAAAAAAACAAAAAAAAAACAATATAATTTCCTCATTTTTAATTCTTCTCCACTTTGACACGTAAATGACGAATTTCTTGAAATACTTATATTAGCTGAGCAGACGGATTGGTGAGCGCATAGCCGAGACAACTTCGCACTTGTAATGCTGATTCCCAATAATGAGATTTGAGTTCGTAACTGGATTAGTTTTCTCCGTTTTGTCTGTATAGCCTCATTCTTCAGATAATTGAGTGCTCCTTGTACAGGTCTGGATCGCACGTAGTTTTTTTCAAATTGAAGTAAGAAATGAACTTACTGAACTTACCGGATGTTAATTGGCTACTTTAGCCTATAGGCACCTGCAACCAACTTCAAATAAAGAAGGCTATAGACGCGTTTTCACCTCTAAGGACTAAGTTGAAATGCCTCACAAACATGTAGTATGTAGCTATCTTCTCTTCAGACCGGAATACATCAGTGTAGGCAGGTTTGTCAGAAAAAATAGATAAAGGGATGGTACCTTCCCTGAGTGACCCAGGAGAGGAGTTCTAAGACCTAGTATATTAGTAATAGACCCATATTCCTCTTTACACGTCATATTCCAATTTAAATACATTTTAAAATATCAATACTAATGATAATCAATGGATCTAGAGCAAGTAACGAGATATTTATTGCAATCGATAATATGAATATGACTTATTAGTCACGACTACTTCAAACTACAAATCAAATCAACTAAAGAACGTTTTTTATTTTATTTTTCTAATTAAGAAAATAATACACAGCAGAATCATTAAGGATCCAACTATAAGGGGATTTGTTTTGATTGATTACGAATTCGAACTGTGCGGATGATAAGGAGAGAATGAACGTCGCCGAAACCCGCGTAGACTCGAGTAAATGAGATTATTTTCCTTTCCTTTATTATTATTTTGTGTATTATTAAATACTGCAAAATTTAAACCAATAAAAATGAAAATTAAATTAAGTGTCATTAATTATCTAGAACGCAGATTAAAATGCGCGTTAAAATGCTAAAGCCGATCTGCGGCGAAGAGATGAACACCGTGAGGTTTAAATAAAAAAATAGCCTAAATATTTATTGAAAATTATAAGTAAACGTTCTACTACTTTTACATTTTAACGAAACCATATTTCTTTTTGTTTATTTGAATTTAAAACTAAGTTTTAATATTTTTCACTCTTCCCATTTTTCCTAAAATACCGTCCTTTTCAACAGATACCTGAAAATATGGTTTTCATGTATTGATAATTTATCAATTAATCGGTAATATAAATAAATAAATAAATTGCCTTGAAACAAAACTACCGGTCGGCCTCCGTACGCCCACCAAACTAGGACAAAACTAGGGAAACCCGGACGAATGGCAGCCTCACAGGAAGAAATCGCACACTCTTATATTAGAGTATCGCGTATCACCCTGGTTTAAATACGCTCTTATACTGAAAGGATGTTCCACACCACGCGGATGCTGCATGTTTATTAAATCGTAACGCGTTCCAAAAACTGAATATCGGCTCCGAACTGCTACTAGCGTGTAATGACAATTGCCTAAATATAATAATAAGCGACTAAATCATATCGTCGAATATTTGAGAAATAAATGAACTATGCAAGGCAGATAGACTTACATCTAAACATTTTTCTGACACTAAATAATGTTTAATAGAATCAGGCGTTACTTTGCGGAAATCTATTATACGAGACTTAAAGATGTAAATATTAACTAGCTAAGATCCGCGTAAAAATAGGTATGAAATGTCTTACTTAATTTGAAGAGCAACTTCTGCCAACACTAATGCCAACAGCACCACTACTCTAGGAAATATACCCCACCGTTGATAATACGACACGTGTTCCTCCTCTTAACGAGACATCATCAGGACCAATGTACTCGGCGATGCAGTGTCGGATTATCCTAAAGGCAAACTAGGCACGTGCCTAGGGGCGCAAGGTTACAAAGGGGCGCGTGGGGAAATTTTCAAACGAAAAAAAAATTAAGTAAGTGCGGCTTACCTGATGGTAAGTAATTACCGTCGCCCATGAACATCCGCCACACCAGGGAATTGCAGGTGCATTCCCGGTCTTTTAGAAAAGAGTAGACTATTTTCTGGAAGGTTCCTAAGTCGTATCGGTCCGGAAAAACCGCTGGCGACAGTAAATTCTACAGTATGGTCGTGCGAGGCAAAAAACTCCGCGTAAATCGCACAGTAGTGGGCCGCCAGCCATCAAGATGATGAGGATGCAATTTCGAGTTCTGTTGCAGTGTAAGATGTTGAAGAATTCCCCGTGGTATATGCGGTAGAAGATGCATAGAGAAAAAACTTGGTCGTCGATGATCCACGCCGCTCTCCGTTGAATACGGTCAAGTGGTAGGAACTGATACTGGGGTGCCACGGCCCAGAGATGAACAGCATTCCATTTGTAAAGCTGCAAGCGGTGGGCCGGCATGAAATACGAGTACCATCTCGATCTACTGAGCACACCAAGCTTTATTGTTGCTAGTTTAGCCTTCCCTTCCAAGTAACTGCGGAACTGTACGTCTCTCGACGTCGACTGCAAGGATTCCGATGCTGGCTGAGGGAACTAGGAGTGCCCTGAAATTTAGGAGATACGAGAAAGTGGTTCTTTTTTCTATTAATTTATGTAAAAAATACGTGAGAAGTTTGGTTACGTTACAAAATACTTTTAATGAGTACAAGCAAATTACTAGTCGAAAAATGTGTTGATGACACTGAATCTCCACATTTGTCTTATCCATGTTATTTGTCGCTTGTCTCTCACAGTTTGTAAGTAATTTGTCAGATAAACGTACTAAAAAGATAGGTAGATCTTATTGGTATACCGTAAAACAAACGACTGTGTTTATCGAAGGTTCACCTTGAAGTTTACTCATTATCGTTAGTTATTTTGTAGACTAGATGTTAATTGTATTTCAGATATTGAATAATCTATATGTTATTACTTGAAGAAAAAACTTTGTACGGTATTTGTCGTGTTTCTACGTGTCTATATATAGCTACGTAACGCACAGTTGCGTAGCTTAGCACATGCGTAGACAGCGTTACGTCTGTGAAACGGGTTGTTAGTTATTGTTGTGTCGGGAGCTTGTTCACGAAGTATATCGGAACAGTAGTTGCTGTTGATCTGAGCTGATCGAGCTCAAGTAAAGGACGCAATTATTGAACAAGATAGTTATTAAAGAGTGCTCCAATAAATAGCGAATAATCCCAGGGTGGCTTTATCATGCCGGTTGGTAGGTAGGCGAGAAGTTCGCTGCAGGCTCCAGATCAAGGCAAAGGCTAAGGCTCACTGGCAAAGCAATTCCAGCCATGTTATTGGATTGGAAATGCAGCGCCTCTTTCAGTCTTTCTCCAGAATACTCCTATGTGATATTCGAAGATTGCACTCTTATCTCAGCACAGTCCAATACCATCTTGAGATTGAGGATCTGCACAACACAAATTGGATCTCTATTAAATGCAGCGTACCCTGACATCGGAGTACGACTTCCACCTTCGTACCTGAGTCTGTATGTACGTCCACATTGACATATGTTGTCAGAATTATTTGTTTGTGTGACGGTAGGCACACGCATTGTAAGATCCTTTCTACCGGTGCCCATCGATTGTACGGCAAATTGTGAAGCGCAATATTATCTGACTACCATGAACGTTGGCTTTCACTATAAAATTCTTATTCTAATACGACTTCAACAAATATTTTAGTCCCTTTTTTGACATAGCAGAGTGTAAGGGAGAATATGATAACTTTTTTCTATATGTTAAATCTTAACTATACTTGGTGCACTTGTTGATTTACAAAGGATGTACTAGCGACCGACATGAAACTCCAGCCAAACGCTAAACATTAACTTCAGTGACTAGCGAAGATAAGCTTTATCGCTGCGAAGGTAACGCCTCTGTGCTCACCAACTCTAAGTAATGCATACCATCTAGCGTATTTTTGGAAACGCCTTTGCTCAACATGTACTTAAAAAGACTGCATTCCAGCATTGACTTAAAATAACATATAGACAATATTTATGAACAATGATCCGCGAAAGTTATTATAAATTCTTTCTTTTCGTGGTATAGATATATCGACAGTGGTATAGATTGCTGAATGGCTGTTCTTAATTTTATATAAACAAAAAAGCCAGCCCATAAATGACTACTTTTTTTAGTAGTCGATTGTTTTATATTTACCCTGTGCAATGATTGCAATACTATTTTCTTTCTTAAATTATTTATTATTCTGCTAAAAAGTACCCTTAATTGTTTTAAATATGAATAGAGGATTTAATGTATAGCATATGCGACAGTAGCCTAATAGTAGGATGTGGACCGCGAACTAAATGTCGAGTTCAAATTCGCTATTTGTCTACTACTACTACTGTCATAAACGTACTGACACAAGCATTTTAAGCGTACCTAGAGTGGTTAATGGAATATTACTATTGTAAATGCTAATGTTGTTGCTAGTATTATTTATGATAAAAATTAAGTTATTTAAACTTTCGAATCTACAAAAATCACTTCTCTTTTTATTTAATGTCTACAAAATGTGTATATTATTCAAAGAACCTAAGTGTACGTAACATTTACAATAATTTCTTTACAAAATTCCATTAAGGGTATTTTATCGCTAACATTTTATTCCTCGGAAAAATATGATTAAGAGAATATTTATTATCGCAAAAGAAAATTGATTTCTATTTCTGTCTCGTCATGATAAACTTTATGAAAGAAATAAAGGATAGATGTTAGGTTTCGGCGAAATTCCATTTTCATTGATAAAAAAACTTTCAATAAGCTTTCATTCATTCATTATAGCCTATCAAAAGTCCACTACTGAAGATAGACCTCCCCATAGATTGCCACATGGGGTGGATACTTGTCATAGTTGCCACGTTTGGCAGGCGGGTTGGCAACCGCAGTTTATTATTACTTTGGGTTGTTTTCAGAAAGATGCTGCTGCCAATCTCCTGTTTCATTTCCCTCTGTCACCTCTTATACAAGCACGGGATGATCGTACGCCCCCACTACACGTTATAAGCATAGCAAATATTTAAGTAATTTATTTCTTATATTTCTAAGGTACTTATTTTCCTTATGCAATATTGAAGCTGTTAGTTTAACATACTACTTACAAAGATTACTCACCTCAAATAGATACGTTTTTGCCTATAAAGAATAGATTGAGCTTTAAACGAACATTAAAATATACAAGAGGTACTTCATTTGACACAATATAGCTTTCAAATTGGGAACATGAGCAGCCCTTTAATAGTCCATTACTGAACATTGGCCATCTCCATAGATGAGAGGGTATGAGGCAGGGGGAGGCGAATAATACCGTTCCACGCATAAGAGGATATCATGATTTCAAACGAAATCAACACCAACATGATAAATATCAAATAGACGTTTAAAATAAAACAAAGGCCAGTGTTAAATATATCAACATGTATAAAAATTAAAGCAATTACAATCTGTGGGATATAGAAAGGACTTACTGTAATCAGGCGTCTAGTTCACTGATACCACAATTCACCACCAATATGTCCATCAATGGCGGGCACGTGCCCTACAATTACCAGTTCTTATCACTGCGATCACTGCCTCTTTACAATTTTAATTTAATATTTTAGCGTGGCGAATTATTGATGCGGGATTAGGATGAACTTCCTAATTATGATGAAATCCTTTTAAGGATTTTTGCGGAACTCAGGCGCACAAGCTTGTTATCGACGCGGTGATTGATCATAGACTGCCGGGGTAGGGGTCAATCGGAAGTAGGAAGGCGACCAATGTGTGAGTGAATGAGTGATTAGCGAATGTAATAGTTAAATGAGTGTATGAATAAAATGACCAATCCACAATCCAACTTTCCAATTCAAATTTTCAACATGGTTTTGGCTTGGTTTTTGCGTCACTTGAAATGTACGCAGCGCTTCGTCTTTTTTTCTTTGTTAGCCTGAGTATAAGACTAAAGGTTTGCACTAGTTTTTAAAGTTTTTAATAATCATTATAAAAATATGTCTTAAATTTTTGTAAGAATAATTATGTAAGCAATAAGAGTATAATGTGGCTTTTAGAAAAAGAAAGTTTTTGTTGGTGTACAGTTAAGCATAGAATATCAGAGTCAATTAGTAACAGAAAGAACGCTGCTATGTTTCGCTATAGCTTTATAATAACAATTATGTTTAAACCATGATTTATTGCGGTTTCATTAATAAATGTATAAGTGTGAATAAAGTAACAACCTATATATGCCCAATGCTGGGTACGGGTTTCCTCTCATTTCCAAAAGGGTTTTAGGGCATGGAAGTGTCCGCCGCGCTGGTCCAATGCGTTTTGGTGGACTTCTCATCATCGAAATACGAGGTGGATTGAAAAGTACTCGGCCTAACACAGATCCATTCAATTCTAAAACCAAATCTACCCATTATTTAGTTCAGTTCAGACTAGTTCATTGTGTGAAGTTCGAAACGTGTGCGATAATTAGTTGTGATTTTATAAATTTATTAACAAAGTAATCGGACATAATTTCCGCGAATGGAGCAAATCGAGCAGCGTGCCGTCATTAAGTACCTCCATAAGAAGGGCTATCATCAAGCCATCCATGATGACATGGTCAGTACATTAGGCGATTGTGCTCTGTCATATTCATCCGTCAAAAATGGATAGCAGAATTTAAGCGTGGTAGAGAGGTGTGAAAGATGAACCCCGCTCTGGAAGGCCTTCGACGTCAACTACTGACGAAAATATTAAAAAAGTACTTGATTTAATAATGGGAGACCGCAGATTAAAAATTAGAGAGATAGCCGAGATTATAGGCATCTCTTATGAACGAACTCAAAACATCATTGTCAACGAGTTGGGTTTCCACAAGGTGTCTGCGAGGTGGGTTCCGCGACTGCTTTCAGTTGAACAAAAAAGGACGCGATTGACTATTTCACGCGACTGTTTGGAGTTATTTGAAGCCGATGCAGATAATTTTTTGAATCGTTTTGTTACTATGGACGAAACATGGGTTCATTACTGTACACCGAAAACAAAACAACAATCAAAACAGTGGAGAAGACCTGGTTCACCACCCCCTAAAAAGGCTAAGTCGATTTTGTCGGCAAATAAGGTGATGGCTTCAGTATTCTGGGACTCGAAAGGTGTGATTATGATTGATTATCTTGAAAGGGTCAGACTATAAACTCTGATTACTACTGCACCTTACTACGTCGTTTACGAGAGGAAATAAAAGAAAACGTCGAGGAATGCTCAGAAGAAAAGTCCTGTTTCATCAAGATAACGCCCGTGTTCACACGTCAGTACAGTCAATGGCTGAAATTCACAACTGTGGCTTTGAACTGTTACCGCATCCGCCGTATTCACCTGATCTGGCACCATCAGACTTCTTTCTGTTCCCTAACCTAAAAAGCACTTGGGAGGTCAAAGATTTTCGACAAACGACGAGGTCAAAGCAGCTGTAGACGCATATTTTGACTCTAAGGAAGAATCATTTTTTCAACGGTCTAAATGCTTGGAAGGAGGTGGCAAAGTGTATTAACTTGATGGTGATTATGTAGAAAAATAAAAATATTACTGATTTAGTATGTGTTTATTTTCTTGGTTAGGCCGAGTACTTTTCAATCCACCCTCGTATTTTTAAAGAATAGAAATAATTTAATTTCTTCTTCCTATAATAAATATAGTATATGGATGTACTGGTACTATAATATACATAAACATAATATATTAGACGTGCATTCATAGTTATACACAAAGTTACTTAGGAAACACCATTAAGGCGTTACGAAATAAATTGTTGAGTCATTATAATATGTTGTCTACAATCTGTCACAACACCGACTTTACTCACCAGACTCCTATCGGATAGAACCCCACGAGGCAATCGACGTCGCCTTACAAATTACTGGGTAAGTGTCCCTACGAAATCGGGATATTTTTATAGAATAAAGGTGACAAATGAGCACACAAACCACTTAATGAAAAGAGGGCGTTGTGGCCCATATTCACCTACATCTATCCTCGAATAAGAATAAAAATATGGATGCGTTATTATCCCTGAGAACTATGATAGAATGCCTCGCTACCAGTTAAAAGGTTCTTCTCTACACTCACCACATGAAACACAGTAGGTGTTGATAGCGTGATTGTTACCCGGTCGGGCCGACCCACTCGTGTTGCAAGAATGATATACTGCAGCTTGGCTCTAACACGTTAAAAATATATATAAGTAAGTAAGAAATATTTTATGTTTTGTATTTTATTGTAATTTCATAATAGAAACGCGAAACCTGAAACCACAGCATGTACTAAAGATAAGTAAAGAAGTATCATTACCATTAAGCTCGATTTAAATTGTTATCTACGTGCAGATAAAATCCGCAAGAGAGAGAAAAGACAAGTAACATTTTAGTGCAGAATACACGGATATGTTTTAGGAATTTTCTATGTGTATTTTTTATTTTGTCGTCGTCATGTTTCCGTCTTCATTTGAAATATTTTCTAGACTATGCACCTTTGATGTTTGTAAAACGCATTAAATTTAACGACAAGGCAAGCTTTAGAAACTGACGTCTAAATTCCAACAGCCAACACTTAAATACCTTTTACTTAAATTCTTGACGTGTTCTGTAGTCTTATAATAATTACACATCATCATTATCTTTTACAATATTTTTTAACTATTAAAAAGCTCTCAGACGGAATTTTGGTCGCGGCGAGCCTCAACAGAGACCAACCATCTGCGCAGGACAGAAATATAGTGCACAAGTGTGTGCGCAAACACAGGTGCACTTCTCCCTCACTCTCATAGTCCGATGAGACCGAAATCCGACGATCGGAGGAATATTAGGACCAACGGCTTGAGGTGCTTTCCAAGGCACGGGAACGGGGTTGGGGGAGAAACACCGCCAACTTCCTGACTACGGGTTGTTACTGAGAATTTCTTGACAGAAAAATCCTATAACTGATTTAAGTCCGACCTGGGGTGCGAACCCGGGACCTTACGATCAGCGGTTGCGCTTACGACCACTAAACCAACGAGGCAGTCAAAATGAGAATATATGGATTTTATATTAATAAAAAAAGAAAACACCAAGTTTTACAGATGTGCAAATAAAACAAAGCAAACGTCAAACCAGTAAAAGATTATATACTTTTTATAATAAACTGTCATTGGCGTATTCTAGGAATATATATTTTAGACATTTTTGGGCGCTTTAATTTATAATAATATAGTTTGGACACATCCAGCAGTTTATTTACATTAGCCGCGAAAGTAAGAGTCATCGGTGGGCGGGGGTTAGTCTACTCCTAATTCTCACATTTTTACATTATCAGTAAGACTAGATTAACACCTGTTCTGCTGTCTTGTCCGGCGAGTAGTTTGGGGAATGGGGAACTCTGGGGGAGAGCGCAGGTTGTGTTGATCCCCAGGGCAAGTCTGAGGAGTTCTTCCTTCACGTGGTTGCCGCCTGTTATTTGGTCTGGTTCAATAGGAAACAGACAGAACAGAAACACTCAGACGATCCTCTTTTTCTTTTCTTTTTATCCCACCCCCTTTTTCTTATCTTAACCCAATCTTAAGATAGGAAAAAGGTTAAGCGTACCGTGCCGATGGATGCGTGGCTTGGGGGAGTCCAGTCGCAAACGGTGCCTACCCGAGACCAGGGCGATTCGGGTAGCATTTTATCTCTTAATTTAAGCTCTTCCCTCGGCTCTGCCGGGGGTGACCGAATTTTTACCTAGCTAATCTTGGGACCAAAATGGACGAAAATCGACATTTGGACAAAATTATAAACTCTCCTTTAATGGAACTATCTGTAAGTCTAGAAAAGGCTCTTTTAGCCTCACCAACATCCTGCAACTCTACACCCCAACCTGGAACGAGCCGAGAAGTAAAGGGCACGTTTGCAACCGAAGTACAGTTGGAAACGAAACCAGGTAGGGGAAAAGAAAAAGTTCGCTGGGTTTTATAAGCTTAGTGAAGCAGGACGGAAGAGGTACCGAAGGCTGATAGCAGCTGAGATACGAGCCGAAAAGGCCTTCTCTCTCTGCCAGAAGCCGAATGGGACGAAATTCCTCTGCCCAAAACTCCCCCAGTTCCGAAGGCGAAAAAACGCAGTCGGTCTGAGGAGGAATCCCCCAAAGACCAGCCCAGGAAATCTGTGAAGCTGGCAACGGGGGAGAAGAAGCTCAGCTTCAGTGCCGTAGCTGGCTACACGCGTGTAGGAATTCGCAATTCGAATCCTATGAGCGTGGAGCAGATGCGGCTTGTCCACCAGGCACTAACGCAGGCTATCGCTAAGAAGGTCTGTGGAGCGCAGCCAGGAATGGGACCGAAATATTCGGGTTTCAACCACAAGACAGGTTGGATTCTGGTAACGTGCCTGAATAAGGCAAGCCAGTACTGGATTGTGAGTGAAGTCGGAAAACTGAAACCCTGGTCGGAGGCAGAGCTCTCGATAATACCTACTCAGCTGGGCATCACCTTTTTGCCCCGCAGCGAAGCTGACTCTCCAGAGGAGGCGGCTGTGCTATTGAGGGCACAAAATGAAGGGCT
Source organism: Parnassius orleans (assembly GCA_029286625.1). Taxonomy (NCBI): domain Eukaryota; kingdom Metazoa; phylum Arthropoda; class Insecta; order Lepidoptera; family Papilionidae; genus Parnassius; species Parnassius orleans. Next base: position 470,240 of record JAGSMP010000102.1, on the reverse strand, counting down.
CCATACCGAGCTCTTAAAAATCCTCCACCATGGGGACGAGGAGACTGGGTTCCTAGTAAACTTTTCTCTGGACAACCCATCGGCGAAGGTCCTCCGAGCGGCAGGCGGCAGAGTCATCCTTGGCTTTAAAATGATAACTTTTAAGGTCAGGGGAGGCTCTGACGCGGCAATGGCGCCTGAACCGCCCTAACTCCAATCCCCCAGCCCTCCACCTTGCTGGGTGAGACTGGAACGTCATCAGCGAGAGTGACTGAGACCCAAAGCATCTCGCCACGGTCCGAGGGCCTCCGGTGGTGTCTGCCCCCTGGCCCCTGTAAGGGGAAGGGAGGAGGGAGCGGTAGACCGTAAGGTACGGCGGGGATCAAGAGCGTCAGTAAATGACTTCTTCGTCCTCAGCAGGTGAAAACGACCCCTGCCCCCTCCACGCCTTTAAATGGCTAACCCCATGGGTAAGACGAGGGTCCTCCAGGCAAATCTTCACCATGCAGCAGCTGCTTCTGCCATGGTGGAGGTTTGCTTTGCAGGGAACAACAACGACCTCGCCCTCATACAAGAGCCTTGGTAGGCCACCGATCAAGTTCTGGGATTGTCGGCTGCCGGTAAGGTCCTAGTCAATATTAAAGGCAGTAGACTTGTATAAAGCTTGTATAATTTACATAATAAAAATATTGAACTTTTAGCTGTTCCAGAGTATTGCAATGACGACCTGGTCACAGCCTTCATAAATCTCAAGGGATGCACAGGGGCCAGAGTAATCATTTGCTCAGCCTATCTTCCCGAAGAGAACCCAGATCCTGTCATAGAGTTAGAGAAAGTGGCGGATTTCGCCCGAAAGCACAACGCCGAACTTGTGGTGGGATGTGATGCTAATGCTCACTACACAGCATAGGGAAACACTAATGTCAACGAAAGAGGTGAGTTACTATATGACTTTCGTATATCCAATCGCCTGGTAAGCCTAAACTTAGGGTGTACACCAACCTTTGTAACGCGTGCTAGGCAAGAAGTTTTAGATATAACTTTTGCTACCAATAACATATCCAGGCGGATAACTGACTGGTATGTTAGTAGTAAAAACTCGATGTCTGATCACAAACACATTAAGTTTGTGATTCGAGCATCACCAACTTATGAAACTGTTGCTTTTAGGGATCCAAAAGCGACCTCCTGGGATATCTACAGAGATAGCCTAAGGAGGAATTTGGAAACGTTTTCTAAAAGCATCAAAACGATTGAAGGTCTGGAACTAGCGACCGAAACGGTAACCTCAGGTATCCGTGAAGCCTTTGAGGACAGTTGTCCCGTCAAAACCAAGACCTCAACATGAAAAGTTCCTTGGTGGAACACTAAGCTAAAGGAGCTTAGGGAAAAGACCAGGAAACTATTCAATAGGGCTAAAAAAACAAAGGATGGGATATTTATAGTGCAGCCCTAACCAAATATAATAAAGAAATTAGGAAAGCTAAGAGAGCATCGTGGAGGAAGCTATGCGAGGAAGTTGAGTCTCTGCCTCGCAGTGTAAGACTACACAAAATGCTATCGAAAGATAAACCTAATCAGATCGGGCTTCTTAAAAAGCCTGATGGTAACTTCACTAATAGTGAAACAGAAACACTGGAGCTACTAGCGTCCACCCATTTCCCAGGTTAACATAAGACTCTTGCCTCGAGCTCTTTCAGATCCCTACGAAGGCCTTGTAATGGGGACTGTTGTAGGGCTGCAAAGATAATAAGGCCAAACCTGGTGCAATGGACTGTTGACTTCTTTAAACCATATAAGACAAGTGGGCAAGATGGAATAATCTCATCCGACTACAGAGAGGTATCGATATCCTTCTTTCTTATCTGGTGAAAATCTTCAGAGCAAGTTTTGCATGGGGATATATTCCAGAACGATGAACAATTGTCAAAGTTCTATTTATACCTAAAGCTGGTAGAAAGGACAACGCTTTACCAAAGTCATTTAGATCTATAATCCTTTTCTCCTTTCTTAAGACATTGGAAAAAGTTATAGATAGATATAATAGGGATGTAGCTCTAGCTACATCCCTAATATACAACACTACAACACTACAACCAGCATGCTTACCGCAGAGGCAAATCTACGGAAACAGCTATGATCAGTGTTATTGACACGTTTCGCACGGAAGGGCTCAAAAAGTACACAATTTCGACCCGAACCATTTTGTGGAATCTCAAAAAGCCTCGCCCGATTGACCCTTGAAACTCTTTTTCACAATAAATTTACTTAAGATCTGGTCTAATACACCAAGCTTAAAACATTCTAAAACCTTAATCCGGGCTTTTGATCGTAAATTCGCTTCGGAAGCGCTGGGATTAGTAAAAATTAATTACGCATTCTGGTAAGAGCCCTGACTGGACATTGTTGTCTTAAAAAGCACATGTCCATCCTGGGACTATGCAATTCAAGGATGTGCCGGTTTTGTTCCTTAAAAGAAGAAATGCCGTTACACATCCTAACTGATTGCGGCCCCTTAATGCGCAAACGTAACACATATCTGGGAAACTATGTACTCCGCCCAGAAGAGTGACGTAGGGCTTAGCAATACTATAACAATAATGCGACTGTCTTAGTAAACTATAGACAGTCGCAGTGATACTGGTCTCTCTCTCTAGACCTGCATAGCTGCTCGCACAAAATAAAAAATAAAAAGAGTAATCGGTCTGCTAAAATATCGACCAGCTAAAACTTATCAAATCCGGACATCTGGACTGAAAGATATTTGAAGAATTGTTTTTTGATGATCTATTGCTGTTACGTGGTGACCGAAAAACCGAGAAAGAGAATAGCAGCTTGGATAAATTGATGAAATCGTCATCCCCTGTTACCTCTTATAAAACTGGACCGATTTAATTTTTTTACAAAAATAAATTAAATATTGTGGCAGTGTCTACACGTGTCTGTATGTTGTTCCTATGATTATATGTTTTATGGATGGCCAGTGATAAATAATTCTTATATAGCATAAAACAAAGTCATAAAAAAGTTAAAGCCATATGTACGCTTAGATCTTTTAAATTACGCAACGGATTTTGATGCGGTTTTCATCAATTTGATTCAAGAGGAAGGTTTATATGTATAAATACATGCATATTATATGTTATATAATTATTCTGTCCGTGTGTATGTGACTGAACTATTCCTAAACGGCTGGACCGATTATGGTGTTTCTTAATTGTATATAATAAATAAATGTGTGTCTTTGGGTTACAGCATCCACTTATTACCAAGTGGATTGTGTAATCGTATTTACACTTACTTGTATAGTAATCATCTTCATCATCATAACAGCCTATCAAAATCCACTGATGAATATATCCCTCCCCATACATTGCTTCACATCAAGGAGGCTACTTTTTATTTTCTAGCTGTTATCAGACTGGTACTGCCACTCATCTCCTGTTTGTGTTCTCTCTGTTGCCTCTTACATCACCGATGGAACGATATGGGGTAGTGGATATTCTTACACCGCCACTACACGGTATATAAGTGGACTGAAACTAAATTAAAACCAAGCACGTACCTTGTCTTTAATTAATCTAAAGAAGACCTGTTTATCTAAAATTGGGTAAACACTTATACATTAGATGTAAATCTTGTAATATATCGAAAAAGAAAACAGTCAAATGCAGGATATAAAGCAATACTCAACAAGGAAATGCGTACGTGTTATGACTACAGTCGCTAGAAATTCAAGTTTCAATGCGGTTATAAAAGCTTTCCCATTGGACTTTGTAACACGTCTAGACTTCTAGTCGTCTGGAGTTTCTTTGCGCGATGTTAGAAAATACTTAGTAGTTAGCGAGCTAAGTAAAATTATACGAATGTAAATTCAGTAACACTTAAGTTAATAGCGATTAGATTGTTATGGGTTAAAGACTGTGAAAATGGCGCTATATTCAAACTAAATCAGATAAAACTGACAATTTTTTTCTTTTTTTATTAAAGTAGCCGTCGTATAGTGGCGGCGCAAAAGATATTAACGGGATGGACCCATGGGATAATAATGGGGTGGTGGGTCCACCCCATCATTATCCCATGCTGATGCTGTAGTTAAAATTGTAACAAATTATTTATTGATGGACTAAAATGATTCATATTTATAAACAAAAATTAAACTTAAATATATTAAAAACAATATATAAAATTGTTTATATATAAAAAATTCTTTTAACTTCAAAAGCCGTGTATTATATATTACTCAAAGTTTTTACCGAATAATCATAGGATGCCATGATTTTCTTTTGTAATTTGAGAAAGAAGCTTTCGGCTGCCTTCTTCTGAAACAAAGAAGTGAAATACAATACTAAAATAATATATTTATTTTAGGGGAGTTTTAAACTTTTAATTTGATAATATAATAATAAAATAAGACTTTTAATAGAATAAGTGCTTTCATAATTTATTATAATACAACATCACTGTATTTTTTTTTTATAGGAGCGGGGGCAAACGAGCATGCGGCTCACCTGATGGTAAGTGACTAACGCCGCCCATGAACAACTGCAACACCAGGGGAACCAGAGGAATTGCAGATGCGTTGCCGGCCTTTTAAAAAGGAGTAGGCTCTTTTCTTGAAAGTCCCTAAGTCGTATCGGTCCGGAAAAATCGCTGGTGGTAAACTATTCCACAAGGAAGTTGTGCGAGGAAGAAAACATCTTCTAAATCAGCACAGTGGTGGTGGACCGCCAATCATCCAGATGGTGTGGATGGTATCGGAAGTTCTGCCGCGATGTGCGTTCGTGAAATTTGGCGGCTGGGATTAATCCGAACAATTCCTCAGAGCACTCCCCGTGGTAAATGCGAAAGAAAATGCAAAGAGATGCAACATCTCTTCGCCTGCCTATGCTCTGATTTTGATGATTTGATTTTTCCTTCGGATAGCAATAAAGATAAAATCTTTTTAGTAACACCGTGATGCAGTGGTGAGTTACAGGATGCTCCTCCGGCTTAACTTTTGAGACGATTTTGCACGACTTTTAAACTTTTTTGAATATCTATAAATCTAATGACATGTAATTATTGCGCACCAATTACTTTATTAAAATTGATTAAAACTTTATTAAAACGAACAAGGGTTGTGTGAAGTCTCAAATGCAAAACACAAGAATTGGCTTGACAAAACTGAATAATAAAGATGAGACTAAATCACTATTTAAACGTATACCTTGCTTGGCGATTGAACGGCGGGAGAGAGCTAAAGAGAGAGAGAGGGAGTGAGAGAGAGTGAGAGGGGGAGAGAAAGTGAGAGATTGCACAATGAAATCGTGTTAAAGTTAAATCAATTTATATCGCTTATTATTTTAGGTCATGTTGCGAACACATTTTATAAATTCGTTTTCATCTTAGCAAAAAGAAAACAAAATCGTATAGTCCAAACGCTCGCGCTCGCCCCGGCCAATGTTCGCCGTGACATCTAGAGAGGTTTGATGTACTAGTACGTCGTTTGTTCTGAAATTCTCTACGTTTTACTACTAAGTCGCTTGACCATTGTGGGGAGTTCAGTACCGTTTTCATACCTACGACACACCGTACTACAACACACGACTTTATGCTATTACGCTGTACAAATTTTATATGTTTATCCTGCTCCAAAACTACAAGCGCTTGGGATTTGTGGTGATTTATTAAGATGGTTCCAAGTTTATATTTTTAACCGCAGCCAAGCTGTAATTATTGGTGGTTTCAGATCTGATTACATAAACGTCCTTCGGGTGTTCCACAGGGATCTCTGCTAGGTCCTCTCCTGTATATAGCCTACCTGTATGATATAGGAACATGTTTACAACACGGTAATTTTCTCCTATATGCAGACGACAAGAAAATATATATGAATATAAACTCAGAAAGGGACTGTCAGCTCCTCCAAGACGACTTAAATAGACTTGCTCTATACTATAAAAATAACCGCATAACAGCTAATATTGAAAAATGTATATCAATCACGTTTACCCGTTGTAGTGTAGTGGTGTAAGTACCTATATAGATTACCTAATAAAACTGTCTTGGAGTAGGTAAAGGAGACATTAATAAATTACGCAGTCATCGAACAACACGTTTTTCATTAAGACCTGAGCTCCCAACATTACATGGCGACCCTGCCAGGCGGTGCGCTGCGACAATGCAAGCGCACCGCCGGGACCTGCATAGAATAGTAATTTAGATATAGTAATTTATTGAAGAAAATAAACACATCAATATAAATATATAATAATAATATAATAACAAAGAGAACATAATACCGGATGTGCCAAATGAAATTTAAATTATGAATATAAGAAGAGACTACAATTTTACTTATATTTAAAGAAGATTTTTGAAGACCAATTTAATAATAACAAGGACAAGGAAGAACCAAGAAATGACAAACAAAGAAGAAATGAAGAAAGACCTGAAGAAGAAATTATAGAGGAAGCTCTAGTTACATTGCTATTAAATCAAGATTGACAAGTTTCAAGAAAGAAGATTTCAAGATCCAGAAAACATCTTAATAAAAATTCCTTCAAGATAAGATTACCAATTTTATCAAAAATAAAAAGGAAAGAAGAAAGAAACGTGCGGGAAGGTCCAGGCCCAACCACATCGGTGAGCTAACAACATCTTCGAGTGCCAGAGCAGCAGAAAGAAGTCAGGGGTACAACTAGCGACCAGCCAAGTTCCGTAGCAGGTACAAGACATACCTGTCTCGAAAGCGCCGAATGTAAGTCAAATTATATAATTGTATCGATGTCAAATGTCAAATTACATTAAATTATATGTCAAAATATATTATTACTTAAATAATGTTATATACAGTTCTGGCATGAGTACGGTACGGTTTCTTTACTCATGTGGTTCTGGGGAAAGAAAAACTTTTAAATCATTAATTAACAAGTAGGTAAAACATTAGTACTTATTAATAGAAAATTCAAAATGATGTATTAAACCGCAACAATTAATCGGTAATAACCACTTGTTAATAATAATAATATTCTTTTTGCAACAATATGGTTGTACAATGGTGTTTAAGTATAATTTAGTTTTACATATTATATTATAGTAGTGCAAATATTAATGGTCAAGTAACTATAACAATATTTATCGAAATTTTAACAACACATAAATTATTCAATATTATTCAATTTATATGGTAACTAATTAGTTATGTAACAGCGTCAGAGGAAATACCAACGTAAGATTGTTATTATGGCTCAATGTCATATACTATATTCTGTTATACTATATACATATATTATACTATAATTATATGTTGATATGACCATTAATTTGTCAATCATTATATATTATAAATTATAAATGTTACATCCAATTATCATTAATTTATTTCTGTATTTATGTCCAATTTATTAATTATGACAAGTTTTATATAAAGTAATATTCAATAAAAAATAATTTATTACTAAAACAAAATTTAAGTAGGTCGTTACCGTATAAGAGTTCTCCTAATTAAGAATAACAATAATATACACAGGTACATAACACCAGCATATCCTTAGATAGGGTACACTTCGTAATAAAAACGGAAAGGAAATTGATTAAAAATGCTATCCTATTATAAAGTTTATATGTCGCCGACCTAAGAGAGTTTTAATAGTAATATTTTTAACAGAGTTAAACTTTGACTGACAAAATATTATCCCATTTTGTACAAAAATTAACAAGGATGTATTTAAAAGGTGTGAAGAATGAAAGAAAGGAATGTTCAAAAGTGTGAATATGAATGATTGGTTGTTAAGTTTCGTCAATATTGGACTGATCACCCAAATATTGATGAATGCTTAAACTCTGGTATGGAATTCATTATGAACGAGAATAATGCAAGTTAGTATAGTAAGTGGAGCATGCAAGTGTATAAAAGTAATCGATAGAGTCAAATAGATAATAACATGTTAATAAGGAACACGGTAATGTATAAATAAAGAATGAAATAAGAGTTATGAAGAAAATAAAATTAAAACAAAAGTTTATCTTGATATGATATTAATGGAGAGATACGGGAACAACGTCCATCACTGGTATAGCATATAGTCCTCGAGCAGGGTATGTTTCCATGATTGGATGATAAAATCGGAGATAACGGGTACTAGGAACAATACCTTCAGTACAAGTGATGTGAAAGATTTTACTCATATTAGTACTGTTGGGGACCAGAGAAGTCTTAAATTTGTTACCCTTGATGATGGTACATAGAGGTCACATCCTTCATTGGATCATAGTGTGAAATTAGTTTTTCTCCGTGCCAATTGTTGGAGTCCTTTTATAATGACTTAAACGTAGACCTCAAGGTTGTGCGCACAACCCAAGGTACTGTTTTACCTTGATATAGTATGATTTAAAAAGTTTATGTACCAATAAAATAAAATGAATGTAATGAAAATGTAATATAGTACCCAAGTAAATGGGGGGCCCATATGTATATAGTACCCGCGTGATAAATATCATGAAATAAAAAATAAATAATTAAAACTCCGATTCCCGGTATCTAATTAATAAATAAATATATAAGTGAATAGAAATAAAGCTAGCTAAAGGTCAAAAATATTAAGAAAGAAAAGAAAGTACGTACAAGAATTATGAAAAATAAAAAAAAAAAAAAGGCCTGACAATCGAAAACAAAGGAAATGAGAGTAGTGCTAGCATGAAAATAATTAACATGCAAGGACATGAGAATAATTAAAATGAGATAATAAGGGGATCCCCGACCAAATGTAAAAGTGAGATATCTAGTAATTTTGCATTTCTGTATTAGGACTATTAATGCTACCCAAAATGCTACTCACAAGTTACACATGTACCTAGTAACTACATTATCTATCCACAAAACCACACGTAAAAAAAAAATCAAAAATAATAAACACGTTTTCGCGCACTTAGTTATTTTACCATATTTTATATGAATTTACAAGATTTTTTTATATTTACAATAACTCTACCCTAAATTTCTCTTTTATGTTTTGTTTTTTTTTGTTTATCTAAAATTTGTACAATTTTTAAAAGGTACAAACTAAATTTTGCATATAGGTTACTAAAATCAAGTGCAAAGTATATCGATACTATACTATTATAAGTTTCATAATGTAATAATAGTATTTTTATATTATAGACACCGAAACATAAAATTATGTTATCTGCTTTAAAAAAAAAAAAAAAAATCTCTTCTAATCTTAATAAATATTTTGTTAAACAAACTTTAGGTGTTTAGGCTTTAAAAAAAAAAAATGATGATAAAATTCCTAACAATCGAAAATAAGGAATAATTTGATCCCCGACCAAATCTATAAAGTTCGATAGGTAATTATTTACATTTCTCTATTAGGGCTATAAATGATATCCGAAATGCTACTAACACGTTACACATGTAATAACTATAGGGATCGATGCACACAACTACACGTAAAGAAAAAAAAAATAATCAAATACAATAAGCATTTCGCAATATTGTTTACCACATTTTATATGAACTTACGACATTTTTTCATATTTAGGCACATTTAAATTTGCATTAACTCTACCTTAAATTTTTGTCTATGTAAAATTTGTACATTTTAAATTAAATTAGGTATATTATATTGCTTACTAAAGTCAAATCCAAAGTGTGTAGATAAGCTATTATTATAAATTTAATAATGTAATAGTATTTTTTTTTCTTTATAAAAGACAACGAAACCTAAAATTATGTTATCTGCTTAAAATACAATTTTCTTTTCCAATGTTAATAAACGTTTTGTTAAACAAACTTTCGCTGTGTACCTAACAGTTTATTCTTTTTTTATATAAATTTCTGTCTCAATTAAGATAAACATATTCCTTAGAAGTCATGAAATAATGAATTTTCGAAATTATAAATAACTTAAATAATAAATATTTGTTAATGTACCTATGTAAAAGTATTATAAAAATTGAATGTAACCATCTATATTAGAGGTATAAACTATTAGGCAAGATAAATTAATTTTATTCACGATATCATTTTAATGCATTGTTAAAACTAGGTACCATTATACGACGTAATCAAAATACGTTCCCATAAACGTACTTAGAAATTTAAAACAAAGTGTCACAAACCGCTTACGCGGCTGGGATTGTAAGTTGTATTTTGATCTCTGTTGTTATTGATTCTGATTATGTTGCACAAGGAACGCCGTGGGACAAAACGTGTAATATTAAACGATTATCATATGCTGCCGACAAGCGGTCACGCAAGTATTAGGCGCTCATGCGCATATATGTTTATCATTAAACATATATTATGAAGCAGAGATATTACTGGCCAGGTATAGAAAAAGATGTATATGACTTTGTTAGCCGTTGAGACCAATGTATTAGGCAAAAACATTTTAAACATATTAAAGAGCCAATGGTCATAATAGATACGGGCTATTCTTCTTTTGATAGAATTTATGTAGATTTAGTGGGCCCATTAGTTAAGGATATAGATAATAATTCGTATATAAAAAAAAAATGTTTTGTCATTTCATATAAAAGAAATCATATATTTTTTTAATATTTTAAGTTAGTTAAAAAAATGAATTTCGTTTATCATTTTTTTTCTTTTCAGCCGATAGGCATGTAGTGTAGTGGTGTAAGTACCTATATAGATTACCTAATAAAACTGTCTTGGAGTAGGTAAAGGAGGCATTAATAAATTACGCAGTCATCGAACAACACGTTTTTCATTAAGACCTGAGCCCCCAACATTACTACAAAATAAAACCTATACAGTATTCTTACCACATTGACAGTCATCCCATAACAAAAGCAAACAGCGTTAAAGACTTGGGAGTAACTTTAGATAGCAAACTAACCTTTTCAGAACACATTACATTAATAACCATGAAAGCCTACAAAATCTTGGATTTATCATGCGTGTCACCAAACCTTTCAATGATTTAAGTTGCATTAAAGCACTTTATTTTTCATATGTCCGCAGCGTGTTGGAATATTGCTCTATTAGTTGGAATCCTCAATACAAAAAATATGTAGCTGCCATAGAGGGTATACAGAGTAGATTTCTGCGGTATCTCAATTACCGGGGCAGATACAGGAGCGAAGAATACCATAGCTCTTGTCTGCATCACAACTTATTAACATTACAAGATCGTAGATGTGTAACTGATATGATGCTGCTATACGAGGTTTGTACTGGCGCTCTAGACTGTCCAAAATTGACTCAACAGATTATGAGTTTTCGTACCCCAAGAAACGCACTAGAGTTACGGAATTATTTTATGTACCACTAACTTACAAACTATGCAAAAACTCTGTTACAAATAGAATATTAAGAACATATAATAAATACTTTTCTAGCATTGACCCTTTTTGTTTGTCCAAGACAAAATTCAAAAAAGCTGTCTCAAAGGTTTTGGCAGATGGCATTGTTTATTAACTTTAAGATAGGTTGAAGTTGCGACACACATACATTTTATTATTATATCATAAACTAACACACGTTTTTAGCCTCTCAATCATACACATGCACACGCACGCGCACACACACACACACACACACACACACACAAACACTTCCTCTCATTCTCATCACTCTGATACTCAACATACGGTATACAAATATACAGTACTTACAATATGACGCAGATAAAGGTATCTTACGACAAACACTGTAAATTATGTGTTAACATTGCTGAAGACGACAAAATATATTTAAATGTTTCAAAAAAATGTAAATCTATAAAGGCTTTTATATTGCATAATATGTTCAAAACTTGTTTATATATATATTGGTAAATGTACAAGCTGTAGATTTTGTTTGAATAAATAAAATAAAAAAATAAAAATAAAAATATTTCGTACTAAACGTAAAATGTTAAAAGCTTTCTAAAGTTTATTATAGGGGACAGATATTTTATAGGGTCGTTTCCGTCGATAGTGTTATTGGAAGTATATTGAAGAATACCATACTAAATGACCGTTGTAATCTTTGAAGAATTAGTAATGGTTTTTGCGGCAAATGATATAGCAACATAAAGCGTAAAAATAGTTATTCTAGGAATAAAAAAACCAAAACACGTCTTTTGTAATAATTAACTTCTCATGTAATTGAAATATCGAAAAAGTATAAACCATCTTGAATAATTACTGAATCTGGTCAAAATTTTGGACCACAAATACGAGTAGGTATGTCTTTAGTTAAATAGGGTTACGTATATACAAATAATTAAATAGAAAAGCTAAACAGTCAAATTGGGAAACTCTCTATTGGGAAACTCCTTTTTAAAGTAGGTTAAATAAAAAATTAAAAATTTTCTTTTTTTTCGACCTTAGTATATTATATTAGTACTAATTACTTGCCAAATATAAAGCTTGATATAAATTATATATTTTTACTGCCTCTTCAGGTCGAAAGTGTGACTGCTGATCATGGGGTCCCCGCTCGAATCTCGGGTGAGGCCAATTCAGTATATAGTTTTTCTATCAAAAATTTTCAGTAACAGTCCGGAGTCAGGATGGCAGTGCTTCACTCTCATGCCTCGGAAAACACGGCTGTGTCAAATTGCCGTCCCGTCGGACTATGAGAGTGACGGAATAGAGAGTGCATCTATGTTTGCACATATTGCACTCGGACATTGTAATCCTATCCTACGTAGATGGCTCGTCTCCATTGAGACTGGCTGCCGTGACCCAGTCTGGAGGACATTATAATATCATCATTTTAATACATTGCAATAAATTTATAGTAGAAACTATAAGAGAACAGACAAAAACGTAAAAATATGTAGTCAATTAATAGCATAACTTCGTCTATTTTTTTTTGTTAAGTTACGAAAACCAACCCATTTAAATACATATGTAAAATAAAAAGAGATTCATAATGCAACTTTAATCTTGTAAAAAAGAAACTCTTGAAAAGGAAAGGCAATTCAAGTCTACAACCGTTTAAAATCTGCAACGACGTCAAATATATACAGCATGTACTAAAAGATTATCGTTTTATTTATGGTCGGTGTAAAAGATATTTATTTTGAATGCAAATTATTAGCGTTCAAAAAATCACAAAATGTTTGCTGATTCAAATAAGGAGGAAGGAAATATGATAAGGCAGGATGTGTTTGTGTATTTTGTTAACATCGACGTCAAAATAATAAAGTATCAAAACCCATAATTTTATAGAATAAGGCTAACTAACGAGCACACAATCCACCTGATAGTAAGTCGATTTTATGGCCTATAGACATCTACATCTATAATCAATTAAGAATAATAATGCAGGTGCGCTGTCCTGAGGACTAGATGGAATGCCTCGTTACCACTAAACAGGATCTCCCGATCTTTACACTCACCAACTCACCATACGAAACAAAGCAGCATTATTATGCTGTTTCACGCTGGTATTCTGAGAGAACGTGACCCACCCGGGTCGAGCAGACCAATTCGTGCTGCAGCTATGTATAACATACTCGTAGTTGCAACGTCGCTCTACCACGGAAATTGTTGTTCATTCTTTTCTATTTCACAAATATTTGTTATGCAACCATTTTAAGTTCTACAATTTGGCAAATTCCGAGTGATGTTTATATCCACGTGGCCTCACTCCGACCACAAAACGGCTACTAAATTGTTAGTTTCAACAAAGCCAAAGTTTTCTCATTAAAAATGAAACTTTACCACAGAACTTATTCAAAACAACTGTTACAAAAAGTTATAAGACTTTTCCTAATGTTTTTGACCTACCTTTACAAAGTATGATTATTTTATTTGCTGAAACTTTATTTACTTGCTTGGTACAATTCCGTTTACCCTAAATAAAATATAAGATAAATAAATAACAATTTACCTAAGAAAACAATCTTCAAAATTCCAGAACGGTAAGTCTACTGCTACACATGAGCTCCTCGCAAAGACTGCTAGGTAAGATGCTAAGTCAAGATACCAACTAACGGTGTAGTGGCGGTGTAAGAATATCCACTACCCCATATCTCCCTGATAACAGCTGAATAAAAATAAGAAACTAGGGTTGTCAACTATGGCAAATAGTGAGGCAAACTGTGGGGGATATCTTAGTTTAGCAGTGGGTTTTTGATGGGCTGTAATGGCATTGATAGCATACTAACATCCATAAATTTCCAGTAATACTTATCAGTTCATCACCTTTCTTATCGGTTTTAAGTTTTCGTAAGGTTTTGCGGTCAATATATTGCTTAGTCTGGTTCTGTGAAAACTTGATACGGATTCTGTTACTTAGCGAAATTTCAACTATAGGCCACTCCATAGCCGACTTGGGAACTTAATAAAATTATGTGATGTTATAATGTTCTTCATTCATATTTAATGACTTTAAATAAAAAGAATGTGGTGATAGCGTAAAAAAACTACTAGTTTATTCTATGTCGCAGATGTAGTAAAAATGTTGGATATTACTTGAAAGTAACGATAATGATTTTACACCGCTTTAAGCCGGTGTTATTTCAAACGTCATAATTTAGGTGCATAGGCCCCTTTGTTATACACCCTCGTGACTCGTTCATTTTGTTTCTCGGCTACATTATACGAAACAAAGATCTGAATCCTTGACACACGCTGCGATTATGCTCGCCAGAACGTAACGTACAAGTGCGGTCATTTAACTTGTCTACTAGGATGTCGCAACATGTTCAGATTTCCAAAATACTGGTTGCAATGCAAGAAAAAGTTATAACATACTAAATACCCTTAATAGTTATAGAAGTATTAATATAAAATCATTTTTACTAGGGATAGTTCAATGATGATAAAGAAGAAGTAAATTATAGTCTGTATTTTTATTTATTTATTTAACATTGTAAAAATTTAGGAGACTTACCCTGCTCAATTATAAGATACCATTAAATCTCGTGCTATCTCTATCAATTTAAATCGAAGTGACTGTGACACAACGAGACTTAACGACATCTTAAAATTGAGTAGCGTTTCAGTATTTGGTCCTCTAAGTATTAATTAGAATATAACATAGCCAAGAAATAGCGTGCTATACTACGCTTAGACCACTCCGGCAAATAAATTATGGGTTTAGATGTAAAATTCCGAAAGAAGTGATTGGTACACTACATAACCACAAGCCCAATATCTCATTAGTCACCTTGTAACACAGTAACACAGTTGGCTCTTTTTTAGGGTTCCGTAGTTAAAACAATAAGGAACCCTTATAGTTTCGCCATGTCCGTCCGTCCGTCCAATCGCGGTTTTACTCACAAACCTTAGGTACTACAAAGCCATAATTTGGCATAGTCATAGATATTAATCACGGCTACAAAGTTGTGAAATCTTGATAAACATTTTTATTTTGGGTGGGAGGCACCCAAAATAAAAATACAGGTGATTTTTTTACCTGTCTATTTCATCGTGTAGGGTATCGTTGGATTGGTATTTCAAAAATAATGGGGGTATGGAGCAACATTTTTTTCGATTCAGGGGTCTGTTTCGCCACTATTTTTGGAAATGTGAAAAGTATGCACGATAATAGTATACATAATGAAGTTAAAAAGAAAACTATCACAGCTAAGTAGTCTTAACAAGATCAAAAATAATAGCCGACCAACTTATAAAAATTTCGTTACAACTTCATATAAAATAAAATAAAACTTGCATTGTAACTTTGTAATGTTATTGTAAACTGTAAAAAACATTTTTTGAAGAAAATGACCTAAGCATTACTACAATAGCTATACGTTTTCCTTTGCTGGGTAAGCAGGGAGGATCGATCGCCAATAGACCGATCCTGACGCAACACTCTCGCTTATTTTTTAGTTAATTGACCCACAGTTTCAATCGTGGTCCTCTTGGTTTACGCGGGCGACCCTCAGAATAGTTTAGGGCAGTGGTGGCTTATGAGAAGGTTCGTCACGGTCATGTATATCTTGGCGTTGCACTGTCGGGAAATAATAGATAGATAGGGAACTATTATTATTTTTGTACGGACTTGGCATTTGAATAATTTAATGTAGATTGTATTATTTTATAAATCGAAAAATTTGTTTTTAATATTTTTTGGTACCATTTTCTATAAGTGCTTGAAAAAAAAGTCCTTCAGTTACCATCGTCCTATTTGGGCATTTTTTTTGTCGTTATAGCTGTTAAGCTGCGTACTCACTTAATATGTTGATAGTATCAAGAAAACCCCTTCTACACGACACGAACTTGGCCATTTTTTGTTATAAATCCGACACAAATATGGGAACTATAAGTCCCAGACCAACATGAGACTACTAGAGTATTAATTATACTAAAAATAATAATATATAAAATTCTATATATATTAGGTCCTTACATATGAAATTAGCGTTTTGTCGTACTGACCACTTTGATCTTAAATATCTCCTCTTTGGTTGAGAATTCCGAATTCAAATTTATAAATCCATTTAGCTGGTACATTTGACTTTTGAAAACAGTCATTCACTTGTTTTTTTGTCATTATTTTTTCTTTGGCGTCGCTTAATACCGCACAGTGGAAAACATGAAACATCGGTATATTTACGAGTACGAGTTCTACCGTGGCACCAGTGCTGCAGAAAGAGCTCGAAGGATTAATGATGTGTACGGCGCTGGTGTCGCAAAAGAAAGCACGGTACGTTTTTGGTTTCAACGTTTTCGTTCTGGAAATTTCGTCCAGTCAGAACCAACCCCGTGGACGGCCGGATACCAAAGTGGAAAATGAGGAATTAAAGGCTATTGTGGAAGCGGAGCCATCACAAAGCACTTCAGAGATAGCTGCAGGCTTTGGGGTAAGTGATAAAACTGTACTAATCCTCTTGAAGCAAATCGGGAAAGTAAAAAAACTTGAACGATGACTGATGATGATTCATGAATTAAGTAAATCGATCTTGCAAACACGCGTCGACTACTGTGTTACTTTGCTGAACCGACACATTAATGAAGGGATTTTAAACCGAATTATTACTTGTGATGAAAAGTAGATACTGTACGATAATCGGAAGCGCTCGTCGCAATGGCTGAACCCTGGAGACCCAGCCAAATCCTGCCCTAAATGAAAATTGACTCAGATAAAGTTACTTGTGAGTGTTTGGTGGACTAGCGCTGGTGTCGTTCACTACAGCTTTCTAAAATCTGGCCAAACGATTACGGCAGATATCTATTGTCAGCAACTGCAAACCATGAAGGAAGAACTAGCTGCTAAACAACCGAGATTGGTCAATCGATCTAGGCTACTGCTGCTTCACGACAACGCAAGACCACACACTGCACAACAAACAACCACTAAGTTAGATGGGCTACAATTGGAATGTCTGCGACATCCACCGTATTTCCCGGACCTTGCTCCAACAGATTACCATTTTTTCGGAATTTGGACAACTTCTTACAAGGAAAACAATTCAACTCCGATGCGGCAGTCCAAACCGCCTTCAAAGAGTTTATTGATTCTCGCCCCCATGGTTTTTTTAGTAAAGGGATCAATGAACTACCTATGAGGTGGCAAAAGTGCATAGATAACAACGGTGCATACTTTGATTAATTGAATATATTTTACAAAAAAAATGACTTTATATTCCTCCCGTACAAAACGCTAATTTCATATGTAAGGACCTAATATAATAATTCTAAATATATATAAAATTCTTGTCAATACCACAATTTTTCTTCGAATTACACTAGACGCGAAGCTTCAATGGAGCCCCATATATCAAAACTAGCAAGCAGACTTAGTTCTGCAGCATATGCTGTAAAAAAGATTAGAAATCTTACCAGTGTTGAAACAGCTAGACTAGTTTACTTTAGCTATTTCTATAGCATAATGTCGTATGGTATTTTGTTATGGGGACACGCAGCTGACACTGAAATTATATCTGTTTTACAGAAGAGGGCCATATGAGCAATTTATGATTTAATGCCTAAAGAGTCGCTGAAAATTTTAAGGAAATTAATATATTAACTTTGGCCTCTCAATACATTCATGAAAATGTAATGTACGTACACAAAAATAAAAGTAGTTTTACAAAAATAAGTGATATTCATTCTGTAAATACTAAGAACAGACACAAGCTAGTAGTACCAGTTACTCGACTCCACCGAGTCAGTAATTCATTCTTGGGACGATTTATACGCTTTTACAACAAAATTCCAGAAAATATACAAAATTAGACCTGCTCAATGTTCAAAAACTTTATTAAACTAAGTTTGTATATAAAGAGTTATTATAATATTAAGGAATTTATGGATGATAATAACCCCGGAATGAGCTGATCGCTACCAAGCTATTTCTAATTTTCTGTGTTGTTAGTTGTGTAACATACATGATAGCAAGCTGTTATTTAAAAAAAGTCCCGCTAGGTTTTTTTGCTGGTTCTTCCCAGGACAGAGGTTTTTCGAACTAGTGGTAATTAAACAAAAGAGTGAATTTCAACAAGTATTATTTATAATCTATATTGAATTAAAAAGTTTCTGTTTCTGTTGCTATATGATATATGTCGCATATTTTTCAAGTTAATTCAATTAAAGGCTAATTAAATGAAGATCTTTAGATTTTGAAATGCCGTACAAGTTTGAATTTTCAGCATGCATGATATACTCACTAACATGCTATGAATTGCCTAGTCACTTTTAATTTAAGAAAAACGATGATATGTTCAAAACCAGGTTTCTTATATTTTTAGTTGGAGTAGTAGTTAAGAGCATTAGATGTTACATAGCTAGATATTTTTGCAAATTAATACGCAGATTAACATGTTTTTCTTTTGCCGCCGTTCACCGTCATTTGAAATCACAAGAAAGCAATGATATAATGATATATTTACATAACATAATAACTACTAAAATAGGTATAAATAAAATTATAAAACTATCGTTTGGGCGTGAAAGGAACGTGCCCTTTTTTCTCCAGCGGCGACGCCCAGTCGCGGATACAGTCCTCTAGATAATTTAACGGGCTTGGACATTAGGGTCCTAAAACTACGACCCGATAGTCTCTATAGCAAATGACACAAATATTTAGTCATCTCTCGGAAACTCAACTTGCAAAATTCACTCAGTTGCGTTTCTAATGCCGCCCTATATTCTATACGAGGTATCCTTTAGATAAGAGACAAACAAAGTTTCTACACACGTAGCGTCCCATGCAACAGTTTTGCGCCTCTCAAAGGGTTTAAATTCTTGAATCTCTTGCTATCGTCTATAAAATATTCTACTAGGCTCTGAAACCGAGGAAACAAGAGCCTTTCGAATAATGTCGTTCAGAGATTCGTGACGACACAACCTACCAGAACTTTTCTTACATGAAAGTCCGTGGAACCCAAACTTGACGCTGGTACCAACAGAACACCGATTATGATAATATGATTTCGGGAACATCGGGTTTTAAGTTTATATTGTGATGCTATATGCCCGGAACTCTTCACCGCTGCATTAGAAGACGTATTCAAGCTACTGGACTGGAAAGAATAACATATCAGCATCAATGGTAAATCACTCACCTTCTATATAGTCATTAATAGCATAAATAACACAATACTTAAAGTTATTGATGAGTACGTTTAACTAGGACAAATTTTGCGACTCGAATCTGAAGAATTCTGGAGTAATGGCAATACCGATTCAACAAATTTTAAGCGCCGTTTAAATTTATAAAATATCTTCGCAATGTTCCAATGCAATAAACCATAAAATGGGACTTAGTATATTTAACACATTGCGGATCATAAACTTGTACGTTTGAAGTAGTACATTTGAAATGAAATTATAGAAATTATTTCTAGCAGTTGTAATGATTTAATTTTGACGGCTCTGTGGCGCTGTGCCTTAGCAATGAGTTCAGCAAGGAAGAAGTATTAGTATGGTCTAAAAATAAATTTTCCGTGTCTGGATGTTTCTCCTTGTGCAATTTATGTATGTAAACTGGCTCCACGATGCAGGAGAAAATCATAACTTTTTTTTAATAAGAAGAAACTATAAAATTTTTTTTAATGAAACTATAATTTATTATGAATGCGGTCCCACATATATGCAATAAATGAAACCACATACTTGTTATTGCCTTTGCTGACGATATACAAAAAATGGATCGGTCCAATAATTAGGTCAAAAAGTAGAGTTTTAATTTTAAACAAAATTCGAACTCTCTATAGAATTGGGTCACTAAGTCAATGATTCAATGAACTTGAATCCTTGAACATTAAAAAGCGACGTTGCCACGCAGTGCAAACTATTGCGACGTATCGACAGCGGTGTCTTTTGGCGGCGTCCATAAACAAGCGGCACGAGGCACGCGGCGTTCTTCAAAGGCAACGGCGCAAGTGCGCGCGCGCCTGTGTCGTAGAGTAGGACACCTGTTATCGACCATTAGCTTCTTTCAAAGGGAGTAATTATCGATAAACAAAAAAAAATGTTTAGCTTTAAACACTTAGGGCATGTTTTTTTAGAATTATCGTGTTGTTATGATAATTCTAAAAACACTACGACCTAAGTATTTAAAGCTAAACTTTAAAGCTTTTTTGTTTAAGTGTGTTCTTGTAGATTTAGAGATAATAAATTATTTTGACATGATAAAAAACCCATAAAAACAACCAATTAAAAAAGTCATACTTACTTACCCGTTTCCTAGGAAGTGACGGACTAGGATAGGGCGGCTCCGTGGCGCAGTGGCTTAGCAATGAGTTGCTGTGTTGGGGGCCGCGGGTTTGAATCCCGCACGGAACAAGTATTTGTATGGCCTACAAATAATTGTTCCGGGTCTGGAAACTGCCTCCACGATACAGGAGAAAATCCTAGTGTGGGGGTAACGTTTTTGAAAGATAAAAAAGTCACAAAACGGTAGTTTCGTAAGTTCAATTGTACACAAATAATTTTTTTTTTAATAATCAATAACTTGTCGATTGTTATCAAATTAACAATCAAAATTACTTGTATTCAAATGTAGTAGGTAAGTAACTGTAAAAAGAAAAGTATCAATAAACGATAATTGCACCTTGTGGCCGCCCTATTTATTACTTTTATTATTTTCGCCATTTTGGAATTTGGAAGTTTGGCTTTCAGTTCACCGCAATTCTTCCAGAATATAGGTGCGTTTTGTTGCTTACGCGCATTGCTTCAAGTGATTTATTTTTCGTAAGATAAATACAATTAGTCCAACAATTTTTTTACGGTGAAATAGACACTTATTAGGTAATTGACTTTGTATGTGTAAATAGTGGGCTTAGCTTTCCATTGACGTCCGTCGAGTTGGGGGTTGATATTTTTTTTTTTTTACAGAAAGGTTTTATTATTAAAGCACACACGAAAGGTTCAAAATGCGGAAACGCGTACTTTTTGAGAAAAAAATTATTGAAAGTCAATTATTTTTGCAATACTTATGTCAATTCCTACCGTAAAACTGACGCTCTTTTGTATTGTCATTGTCATCGTCAGTAGGGATGTCGATTCTTTCCGAAAAAGATCGATTTTTAAATCGATTCAAATCGTAAGCTGATGTGATGTTCAGTAGGGATGGTTATAAAGAAAACTTCACAGACTGGCTCATTGAATATTCTTGGCGAAGAAAAATAAAAATAGCGCATAAAGATGTTTTCGAAGAATTAATTAAAGCAATACAATATGTTGTGTATAAAATTGATTAAAAAATTATTAATTATATTTGATTTGTTTTATTTTAACAGTACCTATTAAGGCAGATAACAAATAAAATTTAGGTTAGGTTCAACTTATGTCAAAGAACCCAATTGATTGACCCCGACTCCACCTGGTACGAGTCTGTCCTACCCTCTAGAGTGTTTTTATAGAGCCGGAGGCGCGTAGGGGGAGCAGCCTCCGCCTGCTGTAACAAATCGCCAACCACTATAATAGAGAGATTTTATAGAGCCGGAGGCGACCAACAAGCCGAAGCTGCGCAGGCGAGGAGGGATGCCTGCGATTTGTTACGCAAAGGCGTAGAGGCTGCTATTCCCGCAGCGCCGGAGACGATGCAGTCTCAAAATAGATACAGAAATCCCTCTGAATCAGTCCCCCTATTTTTTTCTGATGAAGGGTGTTTCCTTTTCCGTAGGGGGGAACTCCCTTCCCCCCAAGGAGTCTCCTTGGTTTTTTACATTTAATATTAATCCATAAAATGAGGAAAATTTCCTAAGAATTAAAAATGAAAAAAACTAGAAAAGGGGGGCTCCGAAACTTTCCTTTTAAGGGGGGTACACCTTCCCTTCACCCCCGCCCCTCCCCCCTCAATTTGACGAATATCAATGGAAATTCGTAATAAAATAATTCTGTAATTTAAATTAAATACAATTCGAAAATTCGATATAATCTGTGGTAGAGATTGACATAAATATTTTTTTTTTATTAATTTAATTAATTATTTGATTTTCAATATTTTTTTCTCAAAAAGTACGCGTCTTCGAATGTTGAAACTTTGCGTGTGTGCTTATAATAATGTAACCTTTCTGTAAAAAAAATATCAACCGCCAACTTGACGGACGTCAATGGGGATTGGCATAAATATTGCAAAAATAATTGATTTTCAATATTTTTTTCTCAAAAAGTACGCGTTGCCGCATGTTGAAACTTTGCGTGTGTGCTTATAATAATGTAACCTTTCTGTAAAAAAATATCAACCCCCAATCCGACGGACGTCAATGGAAAGTCGTACCAAATAGTGTTTTTAAGCACGTTTATTTTTATTATTTTGTCACTGTGATATTGACACTACTTGACTTTTGTGTGTACGTGTTGGCGGCGGAAAATGCCAAGACAGCAGCATTTTTACAGTGCGGCAGAATATACAGACATGGTTTTATTGTATGGCGAATGCCGCCAAAATTCAGCGTTAACTCTGCTGGTACTGGAAAAAATGTCTCAAGACCAACGTTTCCTATCAAATGTGTTTTGGACAGATGAAAGCACGTTTTCTCGAAACGGCATATGGAACCGACAAACCATGCGTCATTGGAGCCATACGAATCCCCATTTATTTAGGGAATCAGCTCATCAATACCGATTTTCCATTAATGTTTGGGCAGGCATTCACGGAGATCAAATAATCGGCCCTATTTTTATTGACGGAAACCTGAATGCACAGAAGTTTCTCAATATTCTTAACGGCCCAATAACAGAATATTTAGAAGGATTGTGTGTGGCAGCTTACGATCGGGTATGGTTCCAGTTAGATGGAGCTCCTCTACTCACCGTACTCCTCGCGAGAGAGCGGCTTAACACCATATTCGGCGAACAATGGATAAGGCGCTATGGCCCTAGCAGTTGGCCAGCTCGGTCGCCCGACCTCACTCCTCTAGACTTCTTTTTATGGGGCTTTATTAAAAATGAGGTGTACTCAAAGATCTCCGAAACCGAAGATGAACTGCGCAATCGTATTGTAGCCGCCTTTGACAAATTAAAAGCCCTGGCTCTGAATCCTGAACGAAATTTGTTGAGCAGGCTTCAGGACAACATTATGCGGCGATGTAATTTGTGCATTCAAGAACGTGGCGGACATTTTGTAAATTTTTAAATTTAGGGTTCCATTAAATTTTGCAACTAATATGCAATAATATTTACTTCTTTCAGTTCCATTTTCGCGAAATAAAAAAGTGGCGGTAAAAATACCTAAACAGTTTAGTGAGTGTTTTTATTTCGTCGCACTTTGTCAAACGAACCAAAGGCCGTGCCGACAATAACGCTGCCAGCCGCCAACCGCCATGCCACCCGCGTGCAACGTTGCCACTCTTCTAAGGGGTCAAGGTACGTAGTCTAAACAGAGTGTTTACTTTTACTGAATTTATTTTAATATTTATTTTGTTTGAAAATTTCACTTTTTTATTTTACGGGTTTTAAGTTAATATTTAATTTTTCTACACTTCTATGGAATAGTATTACTTGTGGTTTCATTTATTGCATATAATGTGGATTCCTTACTGTATGTAAAAGACACAATAGCGACAATCATTAACAAAAATGCGAGTTTATTTTTATGTGCCATTAAAATAAGCGTTCAATCTCTGTACCAAACGTACAATGTAGCGAGCTTTCAATAAAACTGTTTGGCGGCTGACGCATTTAGAGCCATCTTTGTCAACAACGTTATTTTATGTGCAAAGCTTAGCCTATTACCAACATAGTAAACAACAAGTGATTTTTAAAAGATAATTAAAAAATAAACAATGAACTGTTCGGTTGTTTGGTTCGACTGTATACACTCGTATTTTTTACACATTAGTAACTTAATTTCTCCATCATTGAACGAGTGAGTTAACAGTTTTTTTTATATTGCACGTGTCATAACGCGAAGCGTTATTAGGTAGTGCTTTGCTCTCGACACGTCAAGGTCAAGCAATTTTGTGTTCTTAAAATGCCTCTATCATCACCATATTGCACTTATACGTTAATATGAGTAGCCGTATATCAAGAAAACATTCTAATTAATCCATGTTATATTTTCTGAAAAATCATTTTATATTGCTATTTTGAAAAAAAAAAACGGTCTGAAAAATTTTTTACGTGGATGTCCGGATGTTGATTTTGTATGCGGTCATAATAACTCCCGAAAAAATTGACGTATCGAGACCGGGTTTTTTTATTAGGTTCAGAATTACATCAACTGGTTCCCTATTTCATATCAATAGCCTAGTACGCGTATTTTTTAATAAATGATTTTCAACTTTTATAAGTTTTATTGCTATTAAAAATTTAAAGGCGCTTTCAATTTTTTTAGCCCGTGCTACGACGATAGACGACTTGATAGATGAAGCATAAATGTACCATACAGCCTATATCGATTTTATACTTTGTGTAATCAATTTATTTTGGTAAACATTAACAATTATTTCCCTGTAGGTGACACTATCTGTTAAAATAATAGAGCGCTAAATTTAAAACACGTAAATAATATATTTTAAAAGTCAGGAATACAATTTTTTTTTCAAAATTAAATGAAACGCTCATGAGGCGTGCACATTTGGATTTTCCAAACTATTTCGAAATTTTGTTAATGTCTGCTAGTAATAATTTGATATTTGTTGTTTATTACGTCATAGAGCCATGCTGCAGCTATATTATAGTTGCAGCATGCATAATGGGTCGACTCGACTGGGAAGTACCACGCTCTCCAAAAATCGCACAGTAGCATTAAGCTACTATAAAACAGAGTCAAATAACAGCTTAATGCTACTGTGTTTCGTATGATGACCGGAGACCTTTTTAAGAGGAAATGAAGCTTTCCATCTTAGTCCTCAGGAGTAACATCGCATCTGTATTTTGATTCTGGCATCCACTTACCATCAGATGGAGAGAGTGCTCGTTTGTCACCCTTATTTTATAAAAAACATATCAAATTAGATATGAGCTTTCCCCGGTAGGGAGGTTTTGCCTTAATTGCTACGCCAGGCATTTTAACGCTGCTCCCCGGCGCCGCTCTGGGTATTTTACATCCAGTGTAAACGAGTGGACTCTCTTTCAGAAACCATAAATTATTTCTGATATTTCCCCTAATTACCCCTTATGACACCCATAGGACGAAATAGGGTGGCGGATATTCTTACTACCCCACCATACGGCAATACGGCATCGGTTATCACATATTATTTCTATTTTTTATAATATGGATTTTCTAGTTTAGTCACATGCCACTTATTGAAATTTCTAAGCACTCCGAACTTTTGAATTACAATGTATTGGTGTAATGCGAAGTGATGATAATCGTGTTCTTAGTTCGATAGTTAGTAAGATGTCAAAGGTTGCTGTAGTAATATAAGTTAAATCTTTATATATTATGTAATCGTAGGTGCGTCTGTTAGTGGTCGTGTAACTTCTGAACGACTTCATTAATTGAGATCAAATTCACACGATCAATTGTTTTCCCGAAACGTGGGTTCATAGCTCCTACAACATCCGATAGGTTGTGCTGGAGTCAAGTAAATAACAAATCCTATATTTATGGACCAATTTTTTTTTATAGAATCATACTTTTTTCTATTTTCTCTTTTTTTTCTTCAAATAATGTTTATGCTAGTCCGGTATCACTATTCCCTATAGCCATATCATTGGACCGGCACAAAGCCTTGCAATGATAGTAAAAACCATTTTTTTTTCTTACTCTTTTTTTTCAATTCAGTATAGAGCAATTAGTTCGACCATACCGCAAACATGTCCCTGTCACAATCACACAGTAGTGTAACGTGAGGAACGTAGTGACATGATAATACCAAAGTAAGCAAACCAACGCACGACACATCCCAGTGTAACACAGACCAGCCTCCCAACAACACCATCTTCCTTTCCTGCACTAGAAGAATTACTCCCCTAGAGTGATGCAGCCTCTATATTTTCTAGACGCGCAGACACGGCCACCTCCAACTGTCGCACGTCCTCGTGCGGTTGGCAGTAAACAACATACGGTCTAACAGTTATCACCACCTGCTAACAGATATTAACACTTCGTTACATAATACAATGCTCGACCATCCCATACTTCATTTAGTGTCATAGGCACCAAGTTTGCATACCTGTAGTTACAATATTATCACTAGAGATGTATTACTATCGACTGGCTCTAAATTATGACCAATCTCCTTACCATCAACCGCTGTCACGACATCCTCCTCATCGATAATTGCCGCAGCGAGCTCCACCAATTCCCTGACGTCTAAACCCAACCCCGTCGACCACACAACATTCGGAGCAAACTGCAACACTGATCAAACACATTAGAACACAAAAATGCCACTTATTATTTTTAATTCATAGCACGTTAAAGTTAATCCTTTACTTTGGTACATCGCTTAAACGTTTCGAACTTCAAAATATATCCCATGTAAATCATATTTCGCACGAACTATCAAATTATAACAAAACTCGAACAAGTTAAGTTTTCACTAAATGCAAACTAAAATTCATCTAGAAAGCCTCTCAACACTTGTTAACATATTTAGGTACGTTAAGAAATAGTGAAATTACTTGCGGGTACCTTTATTATAAATGGAATAAAAGGATTTATTTTTTGGCTTATAACATTTCACTTTTTTTTTTTTACTATACACTTTAATGATACGTTGACGTCGCAAATAGGACGGCAAATTACATTACGACATTTGACATAAAAACAAAGTCATCAACGCGAATCACAAACGTAATAATCCTCATACTATTCGAAGATTACATGTGGGCAATAATGGGGACTTTATCCACTTCTGATGTAGAAAGGTCATTAGAATATAGAGAACTTAAATGGACAGCTTTATACCCATATCTGATGGACGATGTTATTATGATGTATAGAGAGTCACATGAAAAGGCTTTTAGAATAGAATAGAATCACTTTTATTCAATATAGTATTACTACCACCGGTTCGGATAAAACCTCTGTCCTGGGAAGCACCAGGAAGAAACCCAGCGAGACTTTTCTTTTAAATAAGGTTAATTTACAATATTATTATTTAATTCGTTTGCACGAATTAATTATCTAATGTGTCAAGGATGAGCTAGTAACGGAATACGACAAGCACCGTTTCACGCCAGAGCCAAAACTGCCTTAACGGCCGCCGCTCCGTCCCTTTTATACAAGCAAAACGGGTGCCGCCCCAGGTGCAATGGCGCAGGTGTGCGGTGCACGTGTTGTTTACAAGAATTCTGTCTAGCTACACCGACGCCGCCGCACGTGAAATGATGCAGGTGCCGTCAAATATATATATTTACGCTGTAAAAAAGTCTGGAGTAAATTCGTAATGAAACTTAACGCGCAAATTACTGGAAGGAGCAGAGCAACGTCTGCCAAGTCAACTAGTAGAAGGGTAAAACAATACATTCGAATTACATTTTATTGTGGCATATTTTAATTAAAATGTGTTAAAGTAATATGCGGTGATCTTGATTAAACAGATTTTATTAAATTTCGGAGAACTCATCGACTTTCTCATTTTATGGACCGAGAAATATCTCTCAACTTGTTAAAATACTCAAACAATTTTATATCTAAATTTATCGAAAGCTAAACGAGTAATTTGATGCCTTTTGAGAAAGTTTATTATTAGTTTGCGTTTGACATAGGTACTTATAATATTACTTGCCAATGTAATAGATTCAATAGCCGTGTAATGAAAGTATGATTTTTGTTTTAATTTATATTATACTACTTAATAATAATAAATAACAGAATTGCGTTTATTTTAGATTTTTGATCTTGAAGTAATTTTGAACCTTGAAGCGATTTTTATTTTATTTATTTATTATTAGGTACATGCCTACAAGCTAACAGATGATAGCATCCAACACGCTTGTAACATTAGATACATAAAATTAACAAAACCACATAACATTAAATTACAAAATAAATCAAATTAAATTTAAAAAAAATATATATCCAACATTAATTATTAAAATAATTACCTCTAATTAAACAAATTAAAAAATAAAATAAAACAAAATTAGTCAAATTATTATTACACGTCATTAAAATAGTAAATATAGTCAATGTCAGGGTTAAAAAATTATACAATGTCAGTTAGAATATTTCTTAATTTACTAATAAGTTTAGTCAATCCATCAGCAAATAAGTCCAGATCATCGTACTGAGCAAGTATGTCACCAATCATTCGTAGTGCGCGGACAATGGGTGCATGCTCGCCGAGCCTGGTGCGCGCGACAAACGAGGCTGGCAGCGCGGGGCTAGCTGCAGCCCTGACTCCTGCCGTATATTACGGGGAACTAAGATACGTACACTCTCTAGTATCTGCGGATTAACGATCTTGTGATACAATATAGAGAGATAGTGTGTCAGCATATAAGCATAACCATCCTAAATTTCAGCGTTTCCAAATCAACTATGCCCGATACGAACAAAGAAGGATACAGGTGAGGATAATACCCGTATCACTTCCTAAAGCACCATCGGGCAAACTTACGCTGTATCTTCTCGACCATAAGAACATACTTATCCTCGAATGGGTCCCAGACAACAGCACCATACTCCAGCTTGCTACGAACAAATGCGTTAAATAGTATTTTAGCAACTACTTCATTGTCAAATTGTGTTCCAGTCCTAATAACAAAACCTAACATTCTATGTGCGTTCTTACAGATACTTGTCATGTGTAGATGAAAGTCTAATTTAGAATCTAATAACAGCCCTAGGTCTCGAATGTCATTTACTCTTTCCAGAGGAGCGTCAAGTAAGCTATACAAATTTACAATTGGTATAGGTTTCCGAGTGAAAGTAATTATTTTGCATTTATTATTATTTAAAGGCAATAGATTTTCTTGGCTCCAATTCAACACCGCGTCAATGTATGTTTGTAGATTTAAGGTATCTGATGCAGATTCAATACCCAGACTGAGTTTTAAGTCATCTGCAAAGAGGAGGCATTCAGAAAAACAAACGGTGTTCGGCAGATCATTTATAAAGAGCAGGAAGAGGGTTGGACTCAACGTACTGCCTTGACTTACCCCTGACCTCGTGAAGTAATCATTGGAGTTATAGCCATCCACCCGCACATACTGACGTCGACTATTCAGATAGGATGCGAAAATCTAAATGAGTTTGGGGGTATAGCCAATAGATGCCAACTTTTCTAACAATTTGTCGTTGTCGACGACGTCAAAGGCCTTTCTGAAATCGAAGTATGCCGTGTCCACTTGTTTGTAATTGTCCATCTCCTTATATATGTAGTCTACATGCGCAATTAATTTCTTAGTAGTAGAACGCGCCTTAAGGAAACCATGCTGGCTATTGTGTAACAAATGGCCAACCTGATTATTAATTTGTTTGGTGAGAATAGATTCAAATATCTTGGCAAACACTGATAAAACAGCAATTGATCTAAATGCTGACACGTCCATACTCCCATCCCCTTTTGGCAAGGGAGTATCCGTGGAACGTTTCCAAATATTAGTTATAGAAATAATTATAGAATAAGAGTGACAAATGAGCATACTGTCCACATGATGGCAAGTGGATCGTCTGACCCATAGACATATACACCTAACCTCGATTTAGAAACAAAATGCAGATGCGTTGTTACCCTGTAGGACTAAAATGAAATATACATTATTTTCAGTAAAATGGGACTCCGATTCTTTTCACTCACTATACGAAATACAGCAGCATTAAGCTGCTATTTTATGCTGGTATTCTGTGAGAAAGTGGTCCTTCCTGCAACCATCATGCAGCTGCATCGTGACTTTAGTAGGTCTTTTCGTCTATGTTTTGTAATAACTGAACTTTATCTAAAAACAAAAGAACAGATTAAAATTTATTTTAACTGAATTCTCCTTTACGAATTTTTGCTTTTTTATATTTTAATTCATTAGAGTGATATTACCTTTTTCACAAATGCCGACCTCAGCTGAAAGAGGTGCACCCTTCTAAATAACTATGAGTTTCTAGCAACTAATTAACGAATGTTTATATGCAATCTAAAATTCCGTAGTCAAATACTGCAGGCTGGTAATCAGGAATAACATAACAATAAAATAACGTGATGAGTATAATAAGCAAAATTTTCAAGAGTTTATTCAAGAAAATTACTTATTAACAATAACCCCTCAAAATAATATCATGCTTTACGTTATTAAGATAACTTATCATCATCATTAAAGCCCTTCATAAGTCCTCTGCTGAACATAGTCCTCCCCCAAGGAATGCCACAAACCACGGTCCCGCGCCACCTGCATCCAAAGATAACTTAGAAGCTGCTTATAAAAGAGCTTGTTAAAACTTGTTTTATTAAAATAATTTATCTGACTAGCTACAATTTAATATTTTAAATATTTACTTCGGGTAAGATTTAAAAAAGTTCAGAATTAAAGACCGTTCATTTCTAATTCCAGATTTTCCATTAAAAATAGTCGTTACGCACACGAAATAAAAATATAGAAACTATATTTAGCAAACAAATTAAATTGAAACATATTTTTGCATATTCTCATATAGACAAAGTATTTTTATTTTGTGAACATTTTAGTCTATTTAAAATGAGAGAAGGGCTGTTCGTGAAAAAAGATTTATGAAAGTTATCATTTTAAATCGGATTAGCATAATTAACCGCATAAATTTTAGATTTTATTGCGAATTTGACTAAATATTATATTGGTTTTTACAGTATTGGAAGCTTATCGACCAAATTGGTGACATATTGTAGATTGGCAAATTTAAGAGTAGCCTTACCTTTAACTGACGAGCATATGAACGTGAAGGAGTCCGTAGTCTCTGCCTACCCCTCTAGGTGACAGGCTTGTGTTATGTTATGGAAATAAAATTATTCTTCTTTTTAATATGATGTTTTTATATGACGTTGGTATATTTCTGTGTTGCAGGCTTTTCAGAAAACAAATACGAATATCTTAAACATGGCAACAAGGCAGGGCATATTACATATTTTTTAAAGACTTTTACAATACAATACAATGTTTTTATTTCAGGCATCAAGGACTTAAAAATTAAAAACATTGGCCCGTAGTAATATTAAAAATTGTCCAATTTTGTATTTATACATTTTCAAGAATGTAGGTACTTGGAACACTTATGAACTCAATATAATTTTAAAAATACATTATAATGTGCGACAGTTATTTTAATAAAACAGTTTTCATAAAATTACATGATAATTTTTATTATCAAATTACTACAATTTTTTTGAATTTTACTACTAAAATGCTATTTTTACTATCAAAAAATAATTATATTATGTGGAAATCATGACATCATAAATATAGCAGAGCTTTGAACATTAGGCGTGATGCCTCATCGATCAGAACGTGGGATTCCTCTCGCGTCACCGTAGGCTGTGTAGAGCGACTACGAGCTACAGTTGTGCTACGGCTGTAGGACGCTACGCTCGTTCTCTCGTGTCGACAGATTTTAAGATTCTACGAACACTGTGCGCTAATATAAAGTACTTTATAACTTAATTTTATCCCTTATACGTGTGATAGTTTTTACCGAGACTTTGTGTATAAAATAAATGTAAGTTTAAATTTCATTAGTTAGTTTGTAGTTTTATGCAAGTTAGTTTTACGAGGATGCGAGAGATGTAGGTCATCGAACGATAACGGTAATTTGCCTAGCTCACGTTAAAGTTGTAGAATTTTACAATTTTATTGTTTTTAACTTAAAAGTTAACTTTATTTGTGTATCATACATTTTTACATCATCTTTTACAGGATTAATTAGCAAATTTTGTATCCTTTTTGGTTTGTGTAATATGAGATACAATATTTATTTTTCTTGTATGATTTTTGTTTTTAGTTACGTTTATAACTATATAAATAATTAATATTACATAATATTGTTATTTTATTGAAATAATTTTGGAAAGGTTTTTCTTGAAATATTTTATGAAATACGTAATAGAAAACAAAATAATATAGTTATAAATTACAATACCTTAAGCTGTGTTTAATTATAAATATTATGTTTTGTTCTTCAAAGTTCCAGTAATGTGCTTTACAAACAAAAGCCAGACCATTAATTATCGTAACAATATTTATTGTTGCATCGCGTGATTTAAATATAAGTACTTGGGCGACCAAAGCTCGGTTTTCCAGGCTTGCCGTTAGAAAAAAAATCTTTGATTACACATTGTAAGTAGAAAATCTTTTAAGGTAAAACATAATTTGAGTACTAATTTGCATCTAAGTAGTTAGACCCGTTTCCGAGAAACCATTTACGTATAAATATACATACTAAAACTATTTTAATTATTCCTAAAAAAATAGGTTTCATTGTATATTGATAAAACAATGATTTTCTGTAAAAATACTGTTATCTACATTTTTAAAATATTTTATAAGTCTGTGTAATAATTTATTCTCCAGCGTCATAGTATCTATGCTCTAGCCATTGGGCTTTTGAGAAGATGATCTCTATAGTGAAAATACCCATCATATTATTGTAACTTTTGCACGGGCATGAAAAGCTTGTTGCTTTGTTCGTGTAAACACGGAGAAAACGAATTTCCACAGAAGTGAGACCTAGCAAGATCGATTTTTCGTACCCCTTATATTGTAAATTTTATCCGTAAACTATTATATTATAAATTTCATCGAAATCGTTACATCCGTTTTCGAAAACGCGATTACAAGCAAACTAATAAACAAATATATAAATGTTGCTTGTATTTAAAAAAGTAAAGGATTATTTATTAATGGGTAAAACCATTCTCGATTTTATTCGACGTATAATATTATAAAATGTCAGTTGTAAAAATTACCCTCCGCTTGATGCCAGGGCCGGTTGGCCATGAGTTTTAACTACTAGCCGATTCAACCTATAATGTACATAATAATTATTTTTATTACACATTGAGTAATTTAACTTATGTATATAAAAACAAACTTCACAGAACTAAAAAGAATATAATCATCGAAATTGGTTGACGTGGTAAAGAACTATTCGCCCATATGTCGAGCAGATCCATTTCCAAATTAAGAGTTTGATGATCTTGCATTCCCATCATCAGATCTTGACCAAACTTATATAGGGCTATCCCCGAGGTAACTCTTTTTAAACAAAAAAAAAGAATAATTGAAATCAGACAATGTGGTAAGGAATCATCGCTTAACATACATAAAAATATATTGCGACGAATTGAGCACCTCTTCCTTTTTTTGAAGTTGGTTAAAAATAACGGTGTAATAATAAATGATAATGCCTCTTTCTCTGAAATATTTATTTTACTTATTTCAACAATAGATTAGCAAGAAAGTGAACACTTGGAATAATCAAGGATGTGAGAACTTGATGCACGCATATTACCTTTTTATTATTTTTATAAATTGTTACAAGAATAAGTTTAAACAACAAAATTCATTATCATCGTTACAGTTTATCAAAAGTACACTACTGAACATAGGCTTCTCCCACCATAGTTACCACGCTAAGCAGGCGGTTCTACCCATATCCTGTTTCTTTTCCACTGTCGCCGCTTACGACCCTCACGCGATGGTAAAGTTAGTGGTTTCTTTGGTTTTGCTTCCGCCGCGCCGCCACCACTCGGTGCCAACACCAAAATTAATTATTTTTAATTAAGTAAATAATTTAATTTAAAAACAACCGGAAGCAATGGCAAGTTTCAACATATGAGTTATATGAGTTTTTTATCAGTTACAAATAACTATTAAGGCATAGCAATATTTTCAGAACAAACCAAGGATTGGATTGGAAGGATTGGTCCTTGGAAAAAATATCATATAAGGACATAAATTGTTAATATCCTTATATGATATTTTTTTATGAAAACCTTTAAAATGCAAAGTTCAAAGATCTCGTGGTGTAACTTGGCAAAGTTCCCAATCGCTTCGATCTAAATAAATAACATTTAAGGGTAATACGTTATTTCTGTAACTATCTTATCCTTTGTTTTACCGTTAAAATTGAACTGTTATTTGGGGGACATTCACTTAAAAATCTAGGAATTTTACGTGAAGTATAATTTTTTTTACAAAATTAAAGTTAACAAGCGTTTTAAAAAGTAAATAAGCATTTTTATCTTAATCAAAATAAAATACTGCTATGATTTTTAATTAAAACGAACCCATCCAAAAGATGGATAAATTTTCGACATCAAACTACATAAACTTTTCATATAAAGTAAATAAAAGAAAAGATCGAAGTTCTTAATTGTTTTTGTCAACCGAATTAGTTACCGAGTCTTGGGTTTTATCTAATCCCATACGTGCAACATCGAATACTGTAGGGTTGCCTCTGTGTTTGTGACTACTTTTCTTGTGTCTAAAGGAGGAGGAGGAGAGGCACAGACGCAAACAGTATTATATTATTATGTTGTTGGAAGTTGTTGTAGATTCTAGTTGAATTAGAAGAAAATTTTAACTTAATAAAGCCCACTAACGTTGTTTTCGCCTTAAAGAAAAATCATGATATAAAATTACTTAATTAAGTACTTCTTTAAAATAATACCTATTGGCTGTTAAATAAATCCAACCAAAACCATAAATGTGAATAAGTGGCCAAGTTCAGTTAAGAGACGTTTGGGGAAAGTCCACTTGGCCAAAAAAGAGTTGAAATCTGAATGGGTGGCAAGTTCCATAGCAGTTTCTTAGATCATAGCTATATACTATAGCTATATAATATAGCTATGTACGACGTTCTTCAATTAATTAAAAAGAAAATTTGTTACTTTCTTTGATATTAAATTGGTAACTTAGGCTAGACATGCGACATTACAAGGTCTAACAGTTTTTGAGTTATATTTCTAAAGTAACGCGAAATGCAAAGTGAAAAAGCAAAGTGGCACTTAGGAGCTCTTTATCAGTGTTTCCGTTACAAAAGTTTTGAGAACAGATGTATAATAAGATCATAATAATAGTCATCTATGAAATTTTATTTTCCATGCTGCAAAGCAACATAACTTTTTAAAATTAATTAACAATTATAATATATTCTGAAAAAGAAAGTAATGTGCGGAACTAGACTTTTATTTAAAAAAAAACTTGAAAAAATAGCTGGCACTGGTGTTATCCAAGCGTATGTGTAATTAAAAAATTTAATAACGCTTTCATTAAGCTTTGTAAAAAAAGGTGCCCATGTTTCAAATGAAGTACTTTTTACGTAAAAATTGTCGCTATAGTAACGAATTTTAAAATGTTATACGTCTGAACTTAAGCTTCATAAACGGAACCGTGGCAGAACCTGAGTTTTTTGTAGTTAATTTTGTTACACACCTCGGAAACAAATGGGATAGGTAGTGCTCTACCTATATAATCTGCCGTCAAAACCATGTGACTGACGAAAAAACCGACTCCATTACGTTTATTAAGCTTACAAGAGTATAATGAAAAATCGTTTACGATAGACTTTCTCCTGTATTTACATAACATAATAAAAACAATATTTATACGCTACGATTATTCGCTGAATAGCTATATTTAGCCATTAAGCGAGAAAAGAGGGCGTGGACCTGAAGGACTGATCATTTCTACAGTAAATGGCACAAACATATATAAAACTCACGAAGACTCATATTTTTTCCATTTAATCAGTTTAAACTCTATAAGAGGTACCCAGAGATGAGAGGCCATCAAAATGTAGATGTACGTAGCATCTCACAATAGGGCTTTGCCTCTCTCCCATGGGATTAAAGTAATATCATTGGATATCCTGGCATCGTGTCTAAATATTTCACAAGGCTTTAAACCGAAGGAACGCCTACAGAGACAATAGCTTCCGGGTAAAATCGTTGAGAGAACTGTGACGGGACAATATACTTTTCTTACATGAAAGTCCGTGGAGCCTAAACTCGTCGGTGCTGCTACCACAAGGACACTGGTGAGATTTACAGATCGCCGCTCGTACTCGGATTTCTATGGCTATGCCTGAGCTTTCCTAGTCATAAAATGTTCCGAGATAACTAGACAGTAAAGCGTGTAACCAGCCTCTGGAATTTTGTGTCGATGCAGCTTGAAGTGGAGCCTCATTCTTCATGGAGTCTTATGTTCAGGGAGTGTGTATTAATTGTATTACGAAATAAATCTTTCTGCACATTTTGTATCAACGGGATATGCTGCCTAATTATATTGTAGTAATATTAATATCAATAAAATTGACTTATACATTATTGTAAAAACAAGTTAATTGAAAAAAGTATTTTATATTTATCTTTTTTACACATTATAGTACAAAAATAATAATTAATGTAGAGTTTGTACAAAGTCGAGCCATACTCTAGAAGAGTTTTCCTTCAGCAAATATTAAAGTGGAGGGAAAATTATTTCTAAGCAATTTAATGTGTACAAATTTAATCCTTTTCAATTTAATGAAAAGTTTTCATTGATATAAATAACAAATTATTATTATATAGCACTACTAACGGCTCGATCTAGTGAATATTTATTCTTCTAAGAAACTCATAAAAGAGACTGAGTTACTAAGCAAACATAACGTAATAAATGGTTCAAACTAAAACGATCGGGTATACAATAAATTATAACAAACGGCCTATAATTTACCTTGAGAAATATCGTATAGAATGTTTAATGCCGTGGTAATTCTGGGGCTAAGCGGTAGCAATAAATTTCACAGCACGCGAACAATCCGTGAGAAATAAAATAATAAAATATTTTGAACACATATGAAGCTTGTCAACACGCATCCGTGTAACGCGGCAGACACTTCCTTGCCCTAAAATACTCTTAAATATGAGAAGAGGCCTATGCCAACCAGTGGGACGTATATAGGTTATAACTTTCATCACATTACAGCCATTCATAAATCAACTTCTGAACATACTCGTATGCCTGCCTCAAGGAAAGCCACAAAGCACGGTCTAGAGCACCTGCATCCGTCGAATGATAACTATATGTAACTTTAATTTATCATCAGCAGCAGACTGCATAGAGGAGAAACAGTTACACTATGTTTAACCTTAACTTGAAATTTCACACATTTATTCAACAGTTAAACAAAATTTGAGCGCGTTAAATGTTTACTAAAAACACCATAATATGTTTTTAAATCCGATGCTACTGCTTGCGGCGCGAGCCCACGCACTGTATAAAGATATTATAAGATAAACGTCAAAGGAACCAAAAATTACCAACATAAGTAATGTTTAGTCATTATAATATGACTGCCAAGCGATGCAACCTTGGCGAAATCCTCATATGAGGCAATCTAATAAAAAGCCTTTGTTCAGCAATGGACTTTTGCTAGGCTAATGAATGAATTAATAGGGAGATTAAATGTCTTGGCCGATTAAATAAGAGCCCTGCAGAAATATTACATGCGCCATAAGTGACGTCCAAAAGGCCCGCGCACGTGGTTCCAGAGGATAAACCTCCTTTAAGGTATACTACATACGCAATTATTAACGGCTAAAGGCTCTCGAACTTGGTACCAGAAACGAAGTACTCATAATTATAATTATAATTAAATATAGTTGCTACCTAGCAACTATATATTTTTAAATTTCAGAAACATATTTAATCTTAAATATAGAAATCGACAATATCATCAGAGCTATGTAAAAATATGCCAACTAATTATCGTTAATTTTTTACATAAGTTTCTGATACAATAATTATGCCTACACAATTGACAGCTTTCATCACAGCCTATCAAAAGTCTACTGCTGAACATAGCCCATCCCTTTAGATTATCTCATATGAGGGATTTAGCCATAGTTGCCATGCTTAGTAGGCAGGTTGGCAACTGCTTTTGACTGCTTAAAACTTACTGGTAGTTAATTATATTCGGAAGTCCCCGCACGGAACAAGAGGGTATATACTACAAACATTTATGCCGTGAGCAATTTATGTAAGTAAGACGCCTCTATTGCATTCTCATGCACTTTCTCTTAAATGTCTTTAAGATTTAAGTCGACCAGGAGATCATCATATATAGTGGTAAAAGTAAAAAAATGACATTGAATAAGTATTATGTACTGTAATCTATATTGAATAAAAATGATTCTATGGTATTCTATTCTATTCTATACACATATAAATAAAATGGAAGTGCCTGTCTGTAATATCATAATAAATGCCTTATATAGAGCTGAGGGGGTTATTTGCATGCCATTAATAGTAATTTAAAAAATATATCCGTGTGGGTCGTTAGTCATCAATATAATAACAATAATTATAGAATATTACAAAAAACAATTTTCACTATTCTAAAGCAACAAAACTGATTAAAGGAGTTGACGAAAATACATATACGCACAAGTACATGGACTCTTAAACCACAGATAAAGTAGACAGAAATTATGGACTTCCATTTGGCACGATCCTGACAGACCTTTATCGCTTTTTCATGTTTGTACTTAATCTGGCCCATCTTCAATAAATCGCCAATTTGGTCGATGTATTGAAAATGGGAAATGTATTTCTTATATATAAAAGCTCAAATATTTCTCCCTTTTATCCCGCCTATACTTCTTGACCTTAATTTAGAAACGGGCAACCGTTTTTCTAAATTTTTCTTTAATCCTGACTGAAGCTCTCGTTACGATTATGTTCTTAAGGAGCGTATCTAGCCACAGAATATCTTATAAAGCTAAATATTTTTAGAATAATTTTTATTTTCAGTTTTTGTTTTTTCACTACTTAATTTTATTTATCCGTGTAGTGGTGTAAACTATGCTCTACCCCTATCGCGCCGTAGGTGTCGTAAAAGAC
The DNA here is from genome assembly GCA_029286625.1 of Parnassius orleans. Taxonomy (NCBI): domain Eukaryota; kingdom Metazoa; phylum Arthropoda; class Insecta; order Lepidoptera; family Papilionidae; genus Parnassius; species Parnassius orleans. Next base: position 431,171 of record JAGSMP010000102.1, on the reverse strand, counting down.
GACAGAGAAACAAGCCAGGAGATCTACTGCCCAGTAGGGTCTTCCTAATAACAACTAAAAAAAAACTGCGGTTGCCAACCCGCCTGCTAAGCGTGGCAACTATAATGTCCTGTCATTAACTATAATTTGATTAACTAAAATCGGTTAATCTTTATAGATTAACCAATATTGATGCTTCAATCAAACAATGCTTAATCTATTTTTAAAGATTAAACAAGATTGGTTTTAGAAAGGAAACGCTACAGAATATACATATATTAATTCCGATTCAACACTATCATTTGACTGTTACCAGGTTCCGTGAATTTATAACCAGATGCAATAAACGAACTAGAAAATTACAATTTAGGAATACACATATTAATGTATTAAGCCTATATTTATTAGAAAATTCATCTTTTTACCCGACTGCCCCAGAAATAGCGTAATGTAGCTATGTACATACATAAACACTCACGCCTGTCACCCAGAGGGGTAGGCAGAGACTACGGACTTCATTCGGCACGATCCCAACACACTTCTCTCGCCTCCTTACATCCATATATCTACGCTTACACGCTCGTCGGTTAAGGGTACCCTAATCTGGCCCATTTTCAATATATCGCCAATTTGGTCGATAAACCTTTGTCTAGGCATCCCTTCCCGACTCTTCCGTTCACTTTTGCAACATAAATTTGCTTTATCACTCTTTCCTCGTTCATTCTTTCTACATGACTAAACCGCCGAAGCATTCCTTTCTTAATCCTGGTCACAACGTCATCTTGCAAACCACACTTTTCTCTTATCACACTATTTCTCACCCTGTCATTCAGATTCAGCCCTAGCATACTTTTAATGACCGCATTTCTACAGCATTTATTCTACTCTCATGCTTCTTCTGCCAGACCCAACTTTCACTACCATATATTATTAAAGTAGGGACTAACACAGCATTATGAATTACCATACGTGCATTTTGACACATTCTGACTTTTCATAATAGTGTAGAGCCCCATTTACTCTATTTCCTGCGTTCACTGTCGTTCTATATCCTTATCATATCTACCATCCCTGCTAAATAAACATCCCAAATATACAAACTCATCCACTTGCTCAATCAACTCCTTCTATTCTTATTTCACATAACGTTTTACTTTTTCTTTTTCAAAACCATCACTTTCGTCTTACTTGCGTTCACTTTCATACCCCTTTCTTTAATGACCAGTTTATTAAAGTAACCATCATTTGCAACTCGGCCGCCGACGATGCAAATATGACTTGATCATCGGCGTACAAAGGCATTTGACGGTTAACATTTTAACCTTTCAAAGTTTGCAAACAACTGTCCATAAATAGGTTAAACAGCCACGAGGAAGCTACACAGCCCTGTCTCACACCTTTTGAATGCCAAACCAGTCCGAGTAGACCCATTGATCCTGACACAAGCACTAGAGTCCCTATAAAGAGACTTTAATGCCTGTATTAAACCAGCGCTCAAACCAAATGAGTTAAGTGTTTGCCATAACACATTCCTGTCCACTCTATCATAAGCCTTTTCCAAGTCCATGAACGCACAAAAACTTTCTGGTTTGTGGCCAAAACTTCTCCGCAATCATGCATGGAAAATACTTCATCCGTACACCCCATCCCTTTCTAAATCCAGCTTGCACGTCCCAAATTTTTCCATCAGTTTCTTCCATAACTCTTTCAATTAACACCTTAGCATACAGTTTACCCACAATGCTAAGCAAGCTAATCCACGGTAGTTTTACAGTCCTGCTGTGACCCTTTTCCCTTATACCGGGTGTTTGTGAAACGCTCCCGAAAACGAAGACAGATGATAGTACTAAGGATACCTATGATGATGGGTCACAAAGAAATTCGATCGATGATTTCTTCAAGGACGTTACCTCCGTGCGCATTTGTTTTGGCTATAATTTTAGTTTTTGAGACAGTTCCATGTTGACTATCACGAGCGACAGTTCAAGTTCAGTTGTTTTGTTTATTAAATTATTGTCGTTATTACTTGTTATTTATTACTTAATGATATTGTTCTTGTTGTTACATTTTGTGTTTTTTGTTTTGTTTTAATAATGCCTAACGCGTAGGTACGTTTATAGTGCTCGTGAATACGGCAACATGCTAATGTGCCTTGGAGAATCTCATAAGGCCACGGAGGATCGGTAAGCTATTTCATACCTAATTTTTTTAAATAACTTAGTACTGAACTGATCTGAAAATATACATAACTGAATACATCAGAATAATAAACATACCTACACAATGGATAAAAAGCATGATTCTAACCTTGTTAACATTTTATTTTAAGTATTTTTTTCATTAGCGGGAATCGAACCAGTTATTTGGTTTATTTAACCTGTGAATTCAATTAAAGTGGCTACGTAGAGACAAGCACAGTGGCAAAGGTTAAGTAGATAAGTTAGGTATTTAGACAAGTGGTGTAAATTATTAGGTATTGTGGTACCATCGCTAGTTGCGGCCCCGCGAATTCGGCGTTCGCGCGTACATTGACCCTAGTCAGCTGATTGTAATTCAGTAATTCCACTGCTGGTTTTATTTTAAGTATTTCATGATTTTTAAATGAAATTAACATTTTATTTAACTATACTAACACGATGGAGTGAATAAAGCTAATAAAACGTTGTGAAAAGATGATTTTTTTTCATCAGGATCGATTTTATATTTCACCCATCATCAAAGATATAGTTAGTACTGTCGTCTGTCTTCGTTTCGGGAGCGTTTCAAAATACCCTGTATATTGGGACTATAACGGCTTTGCACCAGTCTTCCGGTACCCGCTTTGGTTCCCAACATATATATTGTATGACATCATATTTTATACTTTGGTAAATATAAATAATAAACATAACATAACATAAACACCACGCCTGTCACCCATAGGGGTAGGCAGAGACTACGGACTCATTTGGAACGATCCTGACACACTTCTCTCGCCTCCTTTACATCTATATATCTACGCGTACACGCTCGTCGGTTAAGGGAACTCCTAAATATAAAGTCTCAATAAAAATTATAATACAAAATCTCGTATCAGCAGAATAATGTCACTGTGCCACCTGGCGGCGAGGACTCCAAGCCCAAGGAGAGCTGTGAGTCCATTATTAGAAATGTGGAGACCTCATTGCACACTTGCATGTGACTATTGCGCAGCAATTTTGGAAGACAAGTTTAAGCGTAAGTATTTGAGGTAGAAATATTTTAATACAATATAATTTATATATTTGAGCTGATCTGGTATGTTGTATTAGAAATTTTGAGCTGATTTAATTTTTCACCTTGTTTAATTGATATAACATACTAGAGTAACTTATTAAATCGTTATTACAATTTTGTTTTTCTGTGAGACTGATAAAATTTATTACAAGTTAAAATAGCCAACAATAATATTTTAATATAATTTAAAATAAGAAATAAATAGTTACAGTTCATATGGATTTAACAAAGTGGCACTATCGGGACAGGAACAGGGATAATATTTTTTATAAAATTGAAGTGACAAATGAAATTTTTATATGTGGTAGAGCAATTCTACAGCTATTTTATGGTTATAGTTCGAATGGGTCGGCTCGACCGGGGAAGGACCACGCCTACAGAATGCCAGATTGAAGTAGCTTAATACTGCTGTCTTTCGTACGGTGAGTACCTACGTGTTTTATTAGTAACGAGGCACTTCATACTTGTACTTATAGGTTAAAACGCAACGGGTTATTCATTTTAAATTGAGAATATGGGACATTTATTGAAAGTACTGACTGACTGATTGTGTGTTCGTTTGTTAATTAAAAAAAATCTATAAAAAACTTACAGTCCACCTGATAGTGAGTGGTTACTGCAGTCCATGGACAACATAGAGGAGTAGTCCATATACAGACAGCACAGAGTAAGCGGGGGTAGGCGTATGCAGGAGATCGATAAATACAGGTGCCTTTGGGCCATGTTTTATAGCAACTTAGGGAAGATCTTTATTTAGAAGTGGACTTTATGAATGACGATTCATCTTTATTTTGCGTTTTACATTAATTTTTATATAAACTCCGAAACAGTGTATTTATTGCGAGTAAAATTTAATATTTAATTCATGTATTTTTTCTGTTAGGAAATGCAGATATGAGAAATCGGGGCACTTCATCGCTATCAGCTTCACCGCGACAATCATTGACGGTGAACCACCTTGACAGTTCCAGAAGACGATCGACCTGACTTCTCTGCCCTTAAGGAAAATATTCAGAAAATTAACAAGTAAGTGTTATTATAACCATAAAGATTCTGGAATTTCATACAATAGATTATGCATTTTATATTCAAGTATGAATCATGCATGTAGTTATTTTTAGGCTTAAGTATTTGTGTAAACGTATTTTATACGTGGTAGATGCACGTTGCAGCGTATTAATGCTGTGGCACGGACGGGTCGGCTCGACTGCAGTATAATAGTGTTGTGTTTCGTATGGAGAGTGACGAAAACCGCAGACCTTTTTAATGGTAATGAGGCATTTTGTACTATTCTTTATGGCATAGGCATACATACACAGCCTATTTAAGTCCACTGCTTAACATAGGCCTCCCCATAGATTACCTCATAGGGATTGGCAACCACAGTTTTTAGTCATTATTAGTAATCATCATTGCAACTCGGCTGCCGACGATGCAAATATGACTTGATCATCGGCGTACAAAAGGCATTTGACGGTTAACTCACCCATTCTCAATCCACATTCTCCAACTTTCAAAGTTTGCAAACAACTGTCCATAAATAGGTTAAACAGCCACGGGGAAGCTACACAGCTCTGTCTGACACCTTTTTGAATGCCAAACCAGTCCGAGTAGACCCCATTGCTCCTGACACAAGCACTAGTGCCTATAAAGAGACCTTAATGCCATTAATGACCTAAATTTTTCCATCAGTTTCTTCCATAACTCTTTCAATTAACACCTTAGCATACAGTTTACCCACAATGCTAAGCAAGCTAATGCCACGGTAGTTTTTACAGTCCTGCTGTGACTCTTTTCCCTTATATATTGGGACTATAACGGCTTTGCACCAGTCTTCCGGTACCCGCTTTAGTTCCCAACATAAATGTATGTCTATTTCATTGGCATGCCCTGTAGCCTAAACGGCTTAATGTATTTTAACGTAAGGGGTAGGTATTGTTAGATTCGTCTTAGTTGTGGAAGTGACACAGGGTAAAAAAAATCTCTTTTCAGTAGAATTTTTTACGCAGTCGGTTTTTAAATTACTGTTTTAACCTTTAAGCTTGTTTATTAGTAAGGGATAATATTTTTAAAAATAATCATTGAAATCCCTTAAACGGTTTGAGCGTGCTTAAATGACAAACATCCAAACAAACAAACATTTTGTATAATATAATATTACAGGATAAAGGATATAGGAATATAGCTGTATGACATCATATTTTATACTTTGGTAAATATAAAGTCTTAATAAAAAAATTATAATACAAAATCTCGTATCAGCAGAATAATGTCACTCGTGCCACCCGGCGGCGAGGACTCTCCAAGCCCTAGAAGAGCTGTGAGTCCATTATTAGAAATGCGGAGACCTCATTGCACACTTGCATGTGACTATTGCGCAGCAATTTTGGAAGACAAGTTTAAGCGTAAGTATTTGAGGTAGAAATATTTTAATACAATATGATTTATATATTTGAGCTGATCTGGTATGTTGTATTAGAAATTTTGGAGCTGATTTAATTTTTCACGTTGTTTAATTGATATAACATACTACAGAGTAACTTATTAAATCGTTATTACAATGTTGTTTTTTCTGTGAGACTGATAAAATTTATTACAAGTTAAAATAGCCAACAATAATATTTTAATATAATTTAAAATAAGAAATAAATAGTTACAGTTCATATGGATTTAACAAAGTGGCACTATCGGGACAGGAACAGGGATAATATTTTTTTTTATAAAACTGAAGTGATAAATGAAATTTTTATATGTGGTAGAGCAATGCTACAGCTATTTTGTGGTTGTAGCTCGAATGGGTCGGCTCGATCGGGGAAGGACCACGCTCTCACAGAATGCCAGATTGAAATAGCTTAATACTGCTGTCTTTCGTACGGTGAGTACCTACGTGTTTTATTAGTAACGAGGCACTTCATACTTGTACTTATAGGTTAAAAACGCCTATTAATTTTAAATGGAGAATATGGAACATTTATTGAAAGTACTGACTAACTGACTGTGTGTTCGTTTGTTAATTTAAAAAAATATTCTATAAAAAAACTTACAGTCCACATGATGGTGAGTGGCTACTGCAGTCCATGGACAACATAGATGAGTAGTCCATATACAGACAGCACGGGGTAAGCGGAGGGTAGGCGGATGCAGGAGATCGATAAATGCAGGTGGCTTTGGGCCGTGTTTTATAGCAATCCTTAGGGAAGATCTTCATTTAGAAGTGGACTTTATGAATGACGATTCATCTTTATTTTGCGTTTTTACATTAATTTTTATATAAACTCCGAAACAGTGTATTTATTGCGAGTAAAATTTAATATTTAATTCATGTATTTTTTTCTGTTAGGAAATGCAGATATGAGAAATCGGGGCACTTCACCGCTATCAGCTTCACCGCGACAATCATTGACGGGTGAACCACCTTGGACAGTTCCAGAAGACGATCGACCTGACTTCTCTGCCCTTAAGGAAAATATTCAGAAAATTAACAAGTAAGTGTTATTATAACCATAATGATTCTGGAATTTCATACAATAGATTATGCATTTTTATATTCAAGTAAGACAAGACATGGTAAGGTAAGACATGCATGTAGTTATTTTTTAGGCTTAAGTATTTGTGTAAACGTATTTTATACGTGGTAGATGCACGTCGCAGCGTATTAATGCTGTGGCACGGACGGGTCGGCTCGACCGCAGTATAATAGTGCTGTGTTTCGTATGGAGAGTGACGAAAACCGCAGACCTTTTTTAATGGTAATGAGGCACTTTGTACTATTTTTTATGGCATAGGCATACATACACAGCCTATTTAAGTCCATTGCTTAACATAGGCCTCCCCCATAGATTGCCTCATAGGGGGGATATTTGCCATAGCTTGGCAAGCGAATTAGCAACCACAGTTTTTTTTGTCATTATTAGGAATACGTTGCTGCCTATCTCCTGATTTGTTTCCCTCTGTCACCTCTTACGACACCCACGGGATGATATGGGGTAGTGTATATTCTTACACCGCCACTACACGGTTAGTCCTTATGGGTAACAACGCAATTGCCTTTTCATTCTCAATTGAGAAATCTTGTGTATCTTGTTATTACACATAAATTAAATGTATTTTCTAACAATAACAATGTCTTAAAAATATACTACGTTAGTACCATTTATTGCCAATCGACTTTTGTATTACTTTTTTGTCAAATATCAGTGACAGTAGGTTGATTGTCGGGCTTAGGAAAACTAGTTTAGCCTAGGAATTAATAGTTTGTCCTTGGGCTTTTAATTTTTCTACACACTATGTCTTTATTATAGGGTAAAGACCAAAGAGGAGCACACAGTCCACCTGATGGAAAGTGGATACTGTGGCCCATAGACATCTATATCTATCCGCGATTAAGAATAACAATGCAGATGCGTTGTTACCCTGAGGACTAAAATAGAATGCCTCGTTTCCAGTAAAAGCGGTCTCTGGTTCTCTACACTCACCATACGAAACACAGCAGCACTTAGCTACTATTTTACGTTGGTATTCTATGAGAGCGTGTATCCTTCCCCTGTCGAGTTGACCCATTCGTGCTGCATAGCTGCAGCATGGATCTACCATGTATAGTCTTTGTTTGAATATTGTTTCAAGTATCCATGGACTGCAGTGGTTACTAACAGTTTGTCAACAGTAGAGCTAAGTTCATTTGTGACTCAAATGATATGAATTTTTTTCTAGACATTTGAATTCAAAATCAACCGAACATAAAAAAAAATATTCATTAGATTGTAATTTACTAGCTGTGCCCCGCGGTTTCACTCGCGTATATCACGCGTCTGCGCCTCGCAACATGCGAACTTCGAGAGAGACATCACGACGGACGGTTGCTGAATTAACAAAGATTTAAAAAGTGAAAAATGTTACTTAAATTACATGGTTAACGTAATTGATGGTTATGCATGGTACAGGTACTGATATAGCCTTGAATACAAAGTGAATTATTTGGATATAAGGATTAATACCAAGGTACGAATAATGTGGCCTAGTTTGTACCGGCGTTACTATTGCATATTTTAACATGAAAAAGTAGTTATTGTGGCATAACTGTAATAGTTAAACATATGGTATCACAGACTTTTTTGTAGATATTGATGTCCTCTATAAAACTGTAGTACATCACTTTGCTCTATTGTCAATAGTTTCCGCAGCGTACGCGATATAAGGATTTTTCGGCGTTACTATTGCATATTTTAACATGAAAAAGTAGTTATTGTGACATAACTGTAATAGTTAAACATATGGTACTGCAGACTTTTTTGTAGATATTGATGTCTTCTATAAAACTGTAGTACATCACTTTGCTCTATTGTCAATAGTTTCCGCAGCGTACGCGATATAAGGATTTTTCGGCGTTACTATTGCATATTTTAACATGAAAAAGAAGTTATTGTGACATAACTGAAGTAGTTAGACATATGGTATCGCAGACTTTTTTGTACACATTGATACCATCTATAAACTGAAGTACATCACTTTGCTCTATTGTCACCAGTTTCCGCAGCGTACGTGATATAAGGATTCTTTTTGGTATTTTTTTCACACCTTGGGTTACTTTAACGAAGTTTTCATACAGATCCTTAACTTTTTTGAAAATATTCTATCGCCTATGTAGGATTCTAATGGTGAAAGAATTTTTCAAATCAGTCCAGTAGTTTCGGAGCCTATTCAATTCAAACAAACAAAGGAACAAATCTTTCCTCTTTATAATATTAGTGTAGATTATGAGTATAATTACGGGCTGTGGGGTATTCCATCTTAGTTCTCAAAGATGAAAATGCATCTGTAGCCTTCTATATATGTGTTGTGAAAGACTGCAGTAACCACTTACCATCACTTACTGTTTTAATAATATTGATTTAAATTTTAAATTATGGTAAGTTGCTACTGCAAGAGCCACATCCGGAATCAATTGCAATTTAGTTTGAAATAATAAGATCAAGAACCGTGGACTATCGTTGCGTCTATGGCAAATATCCCCTACACACAGTTTGTGGGGAGGCCTATATTCAGCAGTGGATATTTATAGGCTGTAATGAATGAATGAATGAGCCATGGTAGCCCAGCCGTGGTATCAGAAACGCTCGGCGGTAAATTTCATAGTACGCGAGCAAACTGGGTTCGATCATCACCGGCAAGAAATAAATTCTTAATTTTTGGAACGAAGTTCCTTATCGGACGGTACGAATTTGGCGGATGGGGGCTAGGCGAGAAAAAATGTAAGATTTTTCCGTCACGATCCCTTCTGACGTAGTGTAGACGGCCTTGGCAGCTATAAGGAAGCGAGATGGAATAATATCCATCTCCCGCGCACTTTTGCTTATCTTGCCATGAAAGAAATATTATTTTATTTTAAATGACGCTTCATATTAATAGACGCTAGTAATTCATTTATTTCTATTTGTTAATCAATAATATAATACGTTTATCAATAATAATATACTACGAAAGGAACTTCGTTCCAACACAGTGTTCCACGGCACTCACTAATGTTTTTTTTAATATTTTACCACGTGTTCGGCGGTGACGGGAAACATCGTAAGGAATTCTGCATATTTGCGGAATATAATACTGGATAATTAAAATAATATATAATTAAAATAATAAAACTGGAGTATCGCGGCGGACTAATTGCTCCATAAGTGTGGTGGGACGTATGTAGGTTGTAATAACTTTACTAACTTTACTTACACGAGCGTCATTACCCCTTTGGACTAAGATAGATAACCACAAGTCCTATAATTATTAACCCTTCAAGTCGGAACTACAGTGGATACTCTTGCTTGGGAACTACTAGACAGGAAAGAGCTTTATCACTTAGTAAAGTTTTCACTATAAGTCAACATAAGTCAACTATAAAGTCAACTAGCACGTACGAGGGGAGATCAAAAAGTTCGCGGAATGGCGGGGTTGACGAGTTGAGTGACTCATTGTTAGTATATATACCAAGTTTCAGCCTAATCGGGTCATTAGCTTTTGAGTTATCAACAAAAAAAAAAAACACCTCAAACCATTTTTCAAGAGATGTCAGTTGTTTATGGAGACTGCGCTTCTGGGAAAACCATGATTTATAAATGGCATGTCCTTTTTAAACAAGGGAGGGACTCCATTGAAGACGACCCCCGACCTGGACGGCCGATTGAGGCTACCACGCCAGAAATAATCGAAAAAGTTAAAGCCCGGTTAAAGAAAAAACAGCTTGCAGCATTAGTTGGAGTATCAGAAACAACCATTTTAAATATCCTACATCAACACCTTGGCATGACTAAAGTCTGTGCAAGATGGGTTCCGAGAATGCTTTATGCGCATCAAAAACACGAGCGCGTCGAAAGTTGTCGCGACTTTTTGGACCGCTGTGGAGAGCAAAGGGAGGAAGTTATGGCCCGAATTGTAACTGACGATGAAATTTGGGTTCACCATTTTGAACCTGAGTCAAAGCAAGAGTCGATGCATTGGCATAAAAAAGGCACACCCCCTCCAAAGATGTATAATGTGTCTCAATCGGCCGGAAAGATAATGGCGACGATCTTTTGGAATACAGAAGGTATCCTTTTGATTGATTAGAAGGAACGTGGTGTTTCCATAACGGGAGAATACTACTCTTCTTTACTAGATCAATTAAAAGAAGCTATTAAAGAAAAAAGGCGAGGAAAGCTTACAAAAGGCGTGCTCCTTTTGCAAGACAATGCGCCCGTGCACACAAGCCATGTTGCGACGGCTGTCATTCACCGGTTCGGTTTTGAATAACTGCGCCACCCACCCTACAGCCCAGACCTGGCCCCACACGACTATTATTTTGTTTCCAAAAATGAAGAAAGAACTGCGTGGGAAAAAATTTGGCGACGATGATGAAGTAAAGTCGGCAATTTCGGCCTATTTTGACGCCTAAGACAAATCTTTTTTTTACACGGTATTAATAAGTTATTTGAAAGATCTAATAAATGTATTAGGATTAAGGGAGAATACTTTGAAAAGAAAAAATAGTTTAATGTTTCATTTCATTATCCTTCCCTGTCATTCCGCGAAATTTTTGACCTCCCCTCGTATAGACTTCATTTAATTATTCTTTTTCGAAACATTTTCGTTTATGGTTATATTATTTATTTTTTGTTTACAGATTTACATATCTTTACATTTTTGTTTTATCTCCAGTATTTAGGATTTATAAATATGTTCAGCATGTAAAATCTAAATATTTTTAGACTTACAAAGAGTCTGGCGTAAATAAGTATTTTGCCTGCATTCATGAATACATTATTACAGGTATGTAAGAAGTATTTATATGAAATCTTAATGAAATATCTTTTTACTAACCAAATGAAAACTAATTTTATTTTCGGTTTTGTTATTTTAGTCTATTATAACATTTTTTTTTGCAGTAAACACAAATCAAATGATTAAAATATTTAACAACCGTCTAAATAAATATAACTCTAACTATATGACCTAAATATATGTCCTATGACTATTATATATTATATATTTTTTAAACTAATAACGATGACTTTATAATATTAGTACGAGTATATATATATGATGTGTCTTCAGATGTCTGTCCTTAAATCTTCAAAGCTACATATAGCGCAACTATCGCGCTATGCGATTTTTTTCGTCATAACAAAAACTTCAAATAAATTTATTCACATTTAAAATATTACATTATTAAAAATCTTATGTTTTGTTGCCAGAGATTGCGAAACCTCTACACGTTTGGACATGTTACTAACGCAAGTGGAACAATATGCTAATAATTTAGAGGCATTAGTAGAAGAACGAACATCAGATTACCTAGAAGAGAAGCGAAAGTGTGAAGAGTTGTTGTACCAACTTTTACCGAAGTAAGTTAAAAAAAATCTTAATTTTGACATGTGTAAGGAAAATTCAGTGATTAAAGTTGCATTAAAAATAATGGAATGCATGTAAAATTAGCGAATAAGGTGCGTCTGTAGCGAGTAAAATCGAAACTTTTCAACCGTTGGCTTCTACCGCCAAATTAAATATTCTATTTCAGTTTTTTTTTTATAGGATAAGGTGCCAAACGAGCACACAGTCCACCTGATGGTAAGTGGTTGCTGTGACCCACAGACATCTACATCTATCTTCAATAAAGAATCAAAATGCAGATGCGTTGTCACCCGTGAGGACTAAGATGGAATGCCTCTTTTCCAGTAAAAAGGGTCTCCGGTTCTCTAAACTCACCATACGAAACACAGCAGTGTTAAGCTCCTATTTTACGCTGGTATTCTGTGAGAGCGTAGTCCTTCCCCGGTCGAGCCGACCCATTCGTACTACAACTATACTACTAATATATCTGCAGCATGGCTCTACTACGTAAAAAAAAGTTGACGTTTGATGCCTGGCATTCTACTTAAAATTACAAATAAAGCCTTAATCCACCGTTTATTTTTTCTTTAATATGGCAGTATTCGCGGGAAAAAAAGAAAATTCGCTTTATTTTTGTATTTTCTTTTTTTCCCTTTCCATTAACAAGATAGGGTACATGATGTGTTTTTGGGGTATTTTTGATCTGAATTGTCAATGTTACCAACAAGTTATACGAAAGACCCGAGACTATAGTCAATAATGAGGAATTGAAAGCTGCACTGGAAGTGGATTTCTTTAAAAACACGTCAGAATTTGTAGTAGTCATTGATGTGAGTGACACGCCGATATTAATTCAATATGGTTATTTTTTTTTCAAAATTTGAATAGTATTTAAAAAGAAAATTATAACTTAAACAATGAAAATTACGGAAATTCTTTACCAGAAGGCTAAACAAAGTTCACTTAAAAAGGTACAAATAAACAAAAAGAGACATGGATTATAAATTATTCAAATGAAAATTGGAAAATGGAGTATTGAGAGGAGACGGCAAATTGGAGTATATCTAAGTATATATAATAATTAAAAGAAACATGGCTTACACGTGTAATAAATATTTAAAATGTTATTTGCGGCATCAGAGAAGGCTGAACCGAACTGTGCCGCAAGTTAAGACCCACTGTGAGATATGTCCACAATATTTGTGCCATTTGCTGTTCGTTTCGTGAGGTTAACGTGCGGTGAAGTTCCTTAAGGAACTGTATCTGCGACTTATCGTCGCCGCTGGTGAGGGGCTTGTTCTTTTCTCGCTCAAAGGCTAAGTATAGTCATTCAGCTAGATAACACAGCCAGTGTTCTTGGCAATATATTGCGGCGAGTAGGACTGTATGATAATTTAAGTTTTTCGTTTTAGTTTTCTTACTACGATAATAAAAAATATTGTATATCTTAATATTTTCAAGGCATATTTTTCGTATTACATTTATGTAATTAAATGTTGGTTAGTGCTAGTTTTATTACAACCCACTAAATACTATTGAAAAATTATTACTTAATTTGTAACAGTAATTATGTATTTGTTACTTCCTGTGTCCTTCATTGTTTATTTATTTATTTGCTCGCACTTCAGACTTCCTACTAGTCGACTCTTTTATAATATATTTTCACTTTTAAGCTTCGCACAAGTGTTTTAAACTTAATAATGAAATTTACAATCAATTAAAAGAATTAATTTTAAATGACAAAATATTATTCTACAGTAAAATTTTGCCCACCTTATGCAGGTCCGTTGCGTCTCAATTAATAATGGGCCAACCAGTGATGGCAGAGACATATGACCAAGTAACTATCTACTTCAGCGATATAATTGGTTTTACGCAGCTTTCCGCCGAATCAACGCCGTTAGAAGTCGTTGATCTCCTTAACGATTTATATACAAGCTTCGACTCAATTATTGAGAACTTTGACGTATACAAGGTAATTAAAAGGAAAATAAGATTTTTTTTATGATAACTCATTTATTAAATGATAAAACTTTTTATTTATTGGTTTTGCTCACTTTTTCATTGTATTTACTTTTCATGTAAATATGAGGTTTTGAAATGAAAGTTAAAATTTTTCGAACCAAAAGTTAACGTAATTGATATAAACTGTTTTTTTAATGATTTCTTATATTTACGCGAACACTACACATTGAATAAAACTATTTTTACGGATTTTATTGCATTTAATTTACTTATTTTAAATAAGTAAATTAAAAAATAAGTAAATTAAACGCGATAAAATCCGTAAAAATAGTTTTATTCAAACTGTTTTTTTTTCAGATCAAAATTTTATGACCTGACAAAGACATTTTTATACTTTATTTGTTGTAGCTATAAAGTGAAAATAATATAGAGTAAGTTACTTATTAACTATCATTAGTTACTAAATTTATACAGGTGGAGACCATAGGCGATGCCTACATGGTGGTGTCAGGTCTACCCATGCGTAACGGTAATCGACATGCAGCCGAAATTGCACGAATGTCTTTAGCATTGCTCGGAGCAGTGCGTGTAAAGACAGTACCGCATCGACCTGGGGAGAGGCTTCTACTACGAATTGGAATGCACACAGGTAGTACTTAAACATTTATGTTTTTCTAAATAATCTAGTCTAGGACTCGTTATTTCTCACTTTTTATTAATTTTACCTTAATACCACTATTTGTCGTTTGATAAGGAAATAATGATAATAATTGACTATGTATACTATAGGCGAAAAGTGGATTGCGGAGGCCCGTCTGGCTACGCTGAATGTATGTGGAGCAATGAATGATAAGATGGATGAAATATGCGAAATGATGAATGATAGAGGAATAGATGTGTTATGTGTAAATGAGACGAAACGAAAGGGAAAGGATGCCACTGCACTTGGCATGTATACCGCTTACTGGTCTGGTGTAGACGAGACCGAGCGGGCATGCCAGGGAGTCGGTGTCATCCTTTCAGAAAGAATGGGTCGATGTGTGAAAGAGTATGAATGTGTAAGCCCAAGGCTGCTATGGATACGAATGAAAGTGGGCTTAAAGAAGTTGTTTGTGCTAGAGTGTACGCCCCAGACATGTCTAAGCCCACTTATATCCGAGAGCAGTTTTGGGACATGGTAAGGATGGTGTTGATGAAATGTAAGGAAATGAAAATATCATTATGTTAGGAGATTTTAATGGAAGGGTTGGGGTGAAGAGGTCTGGTTATGAAAGGATATTAGGAATGTTTGGCGATGAAAGTGTAAATGAGAATGGTGAAGACCTCCACGCCGTATGTGAGGAAAAGAATCTTTTGTGACGAATACTTTTCGCCATAAGAGGATTCACATGTATACATGGGAAAGAGGTGATGATAGAAGCATGATAGATTTCATAATTGTGGATGAAAGAATGCGGAGCGCAGTGGTAGATACAAGAGTTTACCGGGGGTCCAACGTAGGGACGGATCATTACTTGGTCTTATGCCGAATTAATGGTCTATTCAGGTGTTGGCGGCATCGGACATCTGTGTCTACCACTGCGTTACAGCGTATAAGAACAGAGAGGTTACAAGATGAAGGTGTGAAAGAGAAGTATAAATGTAGACTGAGGGAGAATATAAATGGTTTGAATGAAATATGTATGAATGATTTAGACCTGAAGACTGTATGTAATAATGTTAAGAAAGTTTTGGTGGATGAAGCCACCGAAGTATGTGGTGTAAGTAAGAGAACGAATGAAAGGAAAAATAATACGTTGTGGTGGGATGATGAGATTCGGATGGAAGTTGAAGCAAAGAAGAGAGCATGGCTAGATTTACTGGCAACCAAAGCTGGTAATTCTGGCGGTATGAATGATGAGATTGAAAGAAAAAAGGCAGACTTTAGACTTATAAATAAGAGAGTAAAAGATGTTGTTGAAAGGAAAAAGCAAGAAAGAACGGATAAGAATGATAGAAAGATATCTGATAACTTCCAGGCAAATATTAAAATGTTCTGGAAACTCGTAAGAACTGCTAGGGGAAATTCAAATCAGCCTAGAATGAATGTTATACGAGACGAGAATGGCTGTATGCTGAATGATGAAGTTTCGAATTTAAAGAAATGGAAGGAATACTTTGAAAGCGTGTTTATGAGTGAAGGGTCGTCTGAATTAAGTGAAAAAGAAATTCCGAAAGAAGTGGAGAGGTAGGAGATAAGTGTAGATGAAATAATGAAAGCAATGAAAAGCATGAAATCAGGTAAGGCAGCCGGATACGATAGAGTATCACTCGAAATGCTAAGGGCTGGAGAGGAAGTGGTGGCAGGCCTGCTGTACACCTTGTTTAATTTATGTTGGGAACTGAAGCGGGTACCGGAAGACTGGTGCAAAGCTGTTATAGTCCCAATATATAAAGGAAAAGGGTCACAGCAGGACTGTAAAACTACTGTAGATCAGCTTGCTTAGCATTGTGGGTAAACTGTATGCTAAGGTGTTAATTGAAAGAGTTATGGAAGAAACTGATGGAAAAATTTGGGATGTGCAAGCTGGATTTAGAAAGGAATGGGTGTACGGATCAAGTATTTTCCATGCGCATGATTGCGGAGAAGTTTTTGGCCAAAACCAGAAAGTTTTTGCTTTCATGGACTTGGAAAAGGCTTATGACAGAGTGGACAGGAATGTGTTATGGCAAACACTTAACTCATTTGGTTTGAGCGCTGGTTTGATACAGGCATTGAAGTTTATTTATAGGGACTCTAGTGCTTGTGTCAGGATCAACGGGGTCTACTCGGACTGGTTTGGCATCCAAAAAGGTGTCAGACAGGGCTGTGTAGCTTCCCCCTGGCTGTTTAACCTAATTATGGACAGTTGTTTGCAAACTTTGAAAGTTGAAGAATGTGGGTTGAGAATGGGTGAGTTAACCGTCAAATGCCTTTTGTACGCCGATGATCAAGTCATATTTGCATCGTCGACGGCCGAGTTGCAAATGATGGTTACTTTAATGAACCGGTCATTAAAAGAAAGAGATATGAAAGTGAACGCAAGTAAGACGAAAGTGATGGTTTTTGAAAGAGAAGAAAGTAAAACGTTATGTGAAATAAGAATAGAAGGGGAGTTGATTGAGCAAGTGGATGAGTTTGTATATTTGGGATGTTTATTTAGCAGGGATGGTAGATATGATAAGGATATAGAACGACGAGTGAACGCAGGAAATAGAGTAAATGGGGCTCTACAAGCTATTGTGAAGAGTCAGAATGTCTCAAAAAAGGCACGTTTGGCAATTCACAATGCTGTGTTAGTCCCTACTTTAATGTATGGTAGTGAAAGTTGGGTCTGGCAGAAAAAGCATGAGAGTAGAATAAATGACAGGGTGAGAAATAGTGTGATAAGAGAAAAGTGTGGTTTGCAAGATGACGTTGAAACCAGGATTAAGAAAGGAATGCTTCGGTGGTTTGGTCATGTAGAAAGAATGAACGAAGAAAGAGTGACAAAGCAAATTTATGCTGCAGAAGTGAACGGCAGAGTCGGAAAGGGACGCCCTAGACGAAGGTTTATCGACCAAATTGGCGATATATTGAAAATGGGCCAGATTAGGAGTACCCTTAACCGACGAGCGTGTACGCGTAGATATATGGATGTAAAGGAGGCGAGAGAGGTGTGCCAGGATCGTGCCAAGTGGAAGTCCGTAGTCTCTGCCTACCCCTCTGGGTGACAGGCGTGAGTTTTTATGTTATGTTATGTTATGTATACTATTTACTTTTTTAACCTTTGTAATTTTCACATGAATATAAATACTAATTTGTGTTGTATGTAGACCAAGTATCGCAGAGTAAATTGGAATGCCAGACAGTTGCACTTATATTTTGGCTGTTTTTCAGTATCGCTCTCAAAAGTCAAAATTTGTGTCGAGTGTGTCTTTACCATAAAGACTAACATCAGATTATCTCTCAAACTGATTATAAATTATAATTCATCAGACATATACTTGGATCGATGAGCTTTGTTTTTTTATGTGTAGTGTGTAGTAATGCACAGTTAGTAGTCGTTTCGTAAGTAGCAATGTAAAATAACTTTTCTTATAGGACCATGTGTGGCGGGAGTTGTTGGCTTAAAAATGCCACGCTATTGCTTGTTTGGAGACACTGTAAATACGGCTTCAAGAATGGAATCTCATGGAGAAGCTCTTAAGGTTCATGTTAGCCCAAAGACAAAAGAAGTTCTCGATTTATACGATTGTTTCGAGCTTGAATGTAGGGGAGAAATAACAATGAAGGTAATAATATATTCATCATCATCATCTTCATCATTACAGCCCTTCACAAGTCCACTGCTGAACATAAGCCGTGCTCTGTGGCAAGGAATGCCACAAAGCACGGTCCTGAGCCACCTGCATCCATTGACTTCCTGCATGTCTTACCAGGTAGTCACTCCATCTAGTGGGGGGTCACCCTACACTTCGCCTACCAGTACGAGGCTGCCACTCAGGAACCTTTTTTCCCCATCGGTTGTCGGTTCTTCGAGCTATATGACCGGCCCATTGCCACTTCAGCTTACTAATCCGTTGGGCTATGTCGGTTACTCTGGTTCTACTGCGGATATCCTCATTTCTAAGATTATCACGCAGAGAAACTCCGAGCATAGCCCTCTCAATAGCTCGCTGAGCAACCTTCAGCGTCCTCATACGGCCAGCAGTGAAGGACCACGTCTCAGATCCATAAGTCATCACTGGCAACACGCACTGGTTGTACAATCTAGTTTTTAGGTTTAGAGGTATACCTGGCGAGAAGATGTGTCGTAATTTTCCGAACGCTGCCCAGCCGAGTTGAATCCGTCGATTGACCTCTCGGTCGAAGTTGGACTTAACTAGTCGGACTATTTGTCCCAGGTAAATATACTCGTCAACAATTTCGAGCTTAGTGCTCCCAACAACTACTGGCATAGGTGTGACATGGACATTAAACACGATCTTTGTTTTGTCCATGTTCATTTTAAGACCTATCCGTTGGGAGACACTATTGAGGTCATTGAGCATAGCGCTTAGGTCCTCCAGCGATTCTGCCATAAGGAATATATCGTCGGCAAATCGAAGGTGAGTGATGTACTCGCCATTGATGTTAATACCGTATCCTTTCCAGTCCAGTAGCTTGAAAACGTCTTCCAATGCAGCGGTGAAGAATTTCGGGGATATAACGTCACCCTGTCTTACACCTCTCTGCAGTTGAATAGGTTTCGTACTCTGATTCTGTACTCGAATAGCTATCATAGCCCTACTGTACAAACACTTCAGCATTTCGATATACCGACAGTCAACTTGGCACCGCTGAAGGGACTGTAGCACCGCCCAAATTTCGACGGAATCAAAGGCTTACTCATAGTCCACATACACAAGGCAAAGTGGCAGATTGTACTCTTATGTCTTCTATACAATTTGCTGAAGAGTATGTGTGTGGTCTATGGTACTAAAGCCTCTTCGGAAACCGGCTTGTTTGGGAGGCTGGAAGTCGTCGAGACTGCGTGCGTGACGATTTGTAATGACTCTCTAAAACAGCAGGTAGACGCGGCTCAGACGGAAATCGGTCTGTAGTTCTTCAAGAGAGTGTTGTCGCCTTTCTTGAAGAACAAGACCACCGCACTTCTGCTCCACGCCTCCGGAGTAGTGCCACCATGGAGGACGGAATTAAAGAGCTTTTGAAGGACTTCAAGTGCCGGTTTTCCACCCGCTTTCAGAAGCTCCGCTGTAATTCCATCCTCACGAGTGGCCTTGCCGTTTTTAAGGTGCTGGAGAGCCATTCTAATCTCGCTCAGACTGAAGTCCGGGATATCATCGGAATAGTGTCGGATAAGACTCGCTCTTGGATCGTTACTCACACTTGCGTGTGGTTTCAACGATGACGTGTACAGCTGCCCATAGAACGTCTCCATCTCACTCAAAATCTCAGGTGTCCCGGAAACGATGCTGCCACACTCGGTCTTCAGCTTTGACAGTTGGCTCTTCCTGGCAGACAAATCTCTGGCAAAGACTTTGGAGCTCTGGTTCCGCTCGATCGCTTGTTCAATACAAGCTGTATTGTAGTTGCGTAAGTCCAGCTGCATGCATTTCGAGATCTGTCTGTTCAGTTGCCTGTATGCTATCAAATCTGTTGAAGGCTGCAGCTTCATTTCCCGTCTAACAGCTATGAGATTAAGAGTGTGATCGGAGAGATTTTGTGTTCTTCTGCGACGGGTCTTACAGAACTTAGCTCCGACCGCATGGACAGTTTCTACGAGCTTGTCATTAATATCGTCCACTGCATTGCAATTTTCTAGGCACTGAAAACGGTTTTGTAGCTCAAACTGAAAGGTTTCGGGACTTTACATTAGAGCACGAGGGGGACGGAGCGTTGACTTCATCAGACGAGACCTCTCCAACTTAACGTTTAGGTTCAGTGTGCCTCTAACCATTCGGTGATCGCTACCAGTTTTCACCCTCGCGATCACTGAGACATCACTGAACAGTTGTCGTCTGGTCGTCATAATTAATTCAATTTAGTTTTTTGTCGAACTGTCGGGGCTCGACCAGGTCCACTTCCTATGGGACCGCTTCTGGAAGAAAGAGTTCATCATAAAGAGTTCCTCTTTCTCCATGAAGTCGGCCAGCTGTCTGGCCTCTTGGGTTCCGTTGCCTATTCCAAATTTCCATACCTTCAGCTCACCGTTCTCTGTTGTGCCTAGTTTTGCATTGAAGTCTACATTATTTACATTAACACCTACCATTAACACCATAATATATTACGCAGTTAAAATTCGTTTAAATTTTATATTTAATTATTATAAAGAAAATTTTTTATGAAAATTTTGAAATAATCTTAAATTAAAATTATTTTTGTTTGAAGGGTAAAGGAAAAATGACAACTTACTGGTTGATTGGGGAAAAATCAAACGATACGAAAGATAAACCAAGAGAACCAATAAATTGTTCTCAAACTTTCACCTCAAATAATCCCAGTATAACTTTCCAAGGTCCTGATAGCCCCGCAGCGCATTCCCTTACTTACAGTCAAAGTCCAGAACGAAACGTATCAAAAGATTATGGCAAAAATACACCGGAAGAAATATTAAGTGAGAGGGATCGTATTAAACATGAGATCGCAACTTTTGTAGCGAAAGATCTCATAAATAACATAGATATTGCTGTGAAAGAATTTAGAAAGTCACAAAGTACTAATTTTAACTCTAATTTGGGGGCAGTGAGCAAAGCCCTTTGCAATGGCAATGAAAGAGTACAAATCACACCAACATACGACAAAGAACTAGTTTTCAGCAAGGGAAAGGTACGTGATGTTGTAAATAGATTCAATAGCAGCGTTAATAGTGATACTTCTAGTAAAAGTAAAAGTAAACCAATTTAAAGTGGAGAGTTAATGTTATTATGATGAGGTCGTTCTAGCTCGGTCTAAAATAACTGTACTATTTTGTGTGTAAGGACGTGAATCTTTAATATAAAACTAAACGTGCAAAGCGCGTAATATAGGTAATGAATATAAGTATAGTATGTATGTTTACTAGTAACTACCCTGCTCCGAATTTTAGTAGTTGGAAATAAATGTTGAAGTATTTAAGGCAAACATAAAATAAATTAAAAAAAATATATGTCTACAAAGAATTATAATTGAGATCCTTAAAAGATCTCTCATGAAAGCTGTAGTGAGAAATTTTCGTGAATAATAGAAATATATATAAATTACCAAATTGTATTATAAATTAGATCCCATAGTGTTTATACCAATCTTTTGATACTTCTGTACATTTCTTATGCAATGTTTTTCCTAAATGTTTCAAATGCAAAGCGATTACATGCTTAGGATAAGAATCTCATTTGTAATTCATAAGCGCTTACTATTTGTGTTTCAAATTGTTTCATAATATAACCAAATACTTATATTGTATTCCTAGAATACTTTGGTAACTTTATAGTTTATATTCTCAAGGTCAGAAAATATTTCTAATATATGTCCAACTTATTTGTTATTATAAGCACTTGTTCACGCAAAGTTTTGTTAACTTATATTTCATAGATTAATAAAAGATCTAGGTGTTTAGGATTGATCGTTATATTTCATTAGGGTAGAGAAAATTATTTATTGTTTTCTTTTTTCTATTTAAATATGTTTTCAATTTAGTAGAAGCTTCGTTTCGTTAGAACATATTAAATGTGATTAAAGTTATATGTATAGAAATTATTATGTAGTTTGTTTTTTCATATGAAAATATTGTGAGTCTAACTCACGTATCGTGGAGTTGTTTTACAGACATAAATTTCAGGAGGACGAATACTTAAACCCGAACAATTACTTGAAGATCATGCAAGTACTTAGGTCTTACGGGTGTCGAGTCCTCGATCAAACATTGAGCTGCAATACTAGTCCCTCAAAACAGAAAAACCCTATTTAGTATATTTCACCTAAACCGTTACATTTTTTTAAAAGTCCTCTACTGAACTGTAGCCTCCCATAGATTATTAGGATAGATTGCCTCATGGGGGGTTGTTTAACATAGTTGCAACGCTATGTAGGCGTGTCGGCAGTTTTTTTTATTATTTTCAGTTGTTATCGGGAAGATGATGCTGCCCATCTCCTGATCTGTTTCCCTGTCTCGCCTATTAAGACAATCACGGGACGATATGGGGTAGTGGATATTTTGACATAGCCACTACACGGTACGCAGCTCAGCACGTCTCTCAGCGGCGCTGCTAGTATGATTTTATCTAAAAATACTTATAAAGGTAATTGTGTAAATCTATTAATGTTCACATCTTTTAAGTGCTCCGAAGTGCTGCTTTTAATATAATAGGGGTGAAAAACGAACACGCGGTCCACCTGATGGTAAGTGACTCATAGACATCTAACCTCGATTAAGAATCAAAATGCAAATGTGTTGTCACTCCTGAGGATTAAGATGGAAGGAATGCTTAGTTCTTCTCCAGTTCTCAATATTCACCATACAAAACTCAGCAGTATTAAGCTGCTATTTCATGCCGGTATTCTGTGAGAGTGTGGCTCTTTCGCAGTAGGGAAAACCTATTCGTGGTACAACAATAATATAGCTGCAGCATGGCTCTACCAAGTTCAAAAATCCTATCTCTCTTATCTCATCTTAATTTATCTTCAAAACTTTAAAGTGGTAAAAGAAAAATAAACGCGTATTAGGCTGCTTTACTGCTTTACCGAACCCATTTTTATCCTTACTCAAAGCTTCATAAATAATTCTTGCTCTAATCGATCTTAGACTACTAGAATCTACTATTGCGTGTTTCAGAAAATGTTTCACCAAATAAAAACGACTGTTATTTTTTGACGCTAATGACCAAATCGTCGGATGCCCTGGCTACCATACGCTGAGGCTGGTGTTTGAATTTCAGACTGGGTTGACATTTGTGCAAAATAAGAAAATAGCTGGTTTTGTTGTAGTTGTACGTTTTCATGTTACAGCATCCTTTTAAATGGATTCCATTGGGAAATGCCTACAAATACAAACAATAAGGCAAGGAGGGGGCTATGTCGGACTTATGCTGACTACATCCCAGGGTGTTCCTTCGTCGAATTGCCGACATGCGCCACAGTAACGCTTTTCTACTAATTTTGGCAGCTATTGGGCTATTTTTAGTAGCTATTCTGTTTTACGTCTGAAAAAAGGCGCGCATTCCCTGCAACTCCATCTGTGCAGTGGAATTCTGATAATATCCGAAAGTTGTCACCGCATCTACTATTACTAGAATTGTTATACTAATGTTAAACACTCGCTGCCCGGAATGCAATAAAATGGGGAAACACAACGCCGCCTGTTGCGCTCTCTGTCGCACTTATGAGCCTTACGACAGGCATAGTGACTGCCGTGTCGATGTGTATATTCAAAAATCATCCTTCTAGGAATCAATAAGCGGTTATCGATAAGTGACGCACCACACATGTCTGTCCCTAGCGCACCGATGGTTTATGGCACCGCGGGTAGCGAGTGTTTAACATTAGTATAGTACGATTAAAATTGATGAACCATTTTTTTCAAACGCCACTGCTACATGCACCTCTCCCATTGAAGAGTGTGGATTTGTCATAATAATTACGCTTGGCAGGCGCATTGGTGATCGCTGTGCTAGACGTCTTGCACTTTTGACGCTGGTGTAACGTTTGACGGTTTGGGTAATTTGTATCTGACGTTAACGGGATGGTATACCTCCTTCCGTTGGAAGCCATAAGATTTGTCTGTCATTTCCCGCAGTCGTCTCTTACGACACTCGCGGGACAAAATGTATTAATGGAATCAGCCTCTACACGGCTGGCTAATTTACTCTTATTATTTCCAGTCCATTTTCCAATATAATGTGAAGTTCACTACCTGATTTCTAAATCCTTATTAAATATCTTAATTCATAACGAATCGATGCGTAATCTATACACATAATAAATCTGTAGAAAATTCGTGTCTGTAATTCTAATATTTTCTGGAAAAAATAATTCCAGGGGACTAAATAAAGGGCACTGAAGCCAAAGATGTGGTTTTTAGAATTTTTGTCTGTCTGTCTGTCTGTGTATTCCCGATTCACGCAAAAACTACTGAACAGGTTTCCATGAAATTATGTGTGTGGGTAGTTAGGGACCCAGGGCAACTTATAGGCTACTTTTATCCGATTACGGAGCTTTAAAAAAGGAGGGTTAAGTATTTTCCTTCCTCAAGATGTTAATTTCTATTTTATATGATTGATGTATTTTTTTAAATAACATATTTATAAATAAAGCCTAAAATTAGTTTTAACCGTTGCGTAATAATTTCAACTACGCCGACAATCTAAGTTTCACTTTTTTAAAACGGTGCCATCTAACGTGAAATTCAAAAGTAGTAACATTTTATCTCCAGTTACTAATAAATAATATAAAATAAATAACTTACATTTTACGTGGTAGAGCCATGCTGCAGCTATATTAGTAGTATAGTTGTAGTACGAATGGGTCGGCTCGACCGGGAGGACCACGCTCTCACGGAATACCAGCGTAAAATAGCAGCTTAACACTGCTGTGTTTCGTATGGTGAGTGTAGAGAACCGGAGACCCTTTTACTGGAAAAGAGGCATTCCATCTTAGTCCTCACGGGTGACAACGCATCTGCATTTTGATTCTTTATTGAAGATAGATGTAGATGTCTATGGGTCACAACAAACACTTACCATCAGGTGGACTGTGTGCTCGTTTGTCACCCTATCCTATAAAAAAATATGTTTAAATAATTAAATTCATAATTATTTGAAAATTATAACGTTACTTTTTTAGTTATTTCGTTATTTCATTTTAGTAGGAATTAATAAAGTTTATAGTAACTAATAACTACTTACATAGATAATAGTGACATCTATCTAACATCATAAAATCTGAGATGTTTCTAAGTTTAATTTCTAATCTATAAAAAATTTTAGTACGTATTAGTTTTGTTTATTTATAAATAAACTGATAAAAACTGTAATTATTGCAAAACTCTCACTGTCCATATAGTTTAAATAAAGAGATTTTTATATAATATGTATTGGCCAAATCTTAGAATTAATAATATCATAAAGTAGTCGATTATTGCAAGAAATGGTGGCATTTAATTAAACTTAACATTGTTTGTTGACTATATCATGATATAAATAATCACTAACTTGACCAAATCAATGAATAGAGATCGTTTAGCGATATTAACAACTGAACACAAGATTTCTATTTCTTCATATTGTTATATCGTAAAATAATTTCATTACACACCGCTAGCAGCGCTAATACCATATTTTTGACAAAAGCTGAATTTTTAATAGAATCTACATCACCTTATGCCTGATTTATGTATTATACAGGGTTATTTTTCAAAGAGTAGCCAAATTTATACTTAAGTTCAATTAAATAAATAATGATATACCGTTATTGCAGTTTTTGAAAATACGAGTAAATAAGGCTACTAATTTTATTTGAAATTATCCCAAATTGAATGTGATTTATGGGCAACAACGTTTTTGCCTACCGATAGACCCTTACGAATGTGTGTGTGTGTGCGCAGTAAAATCAGTTAAAATAATTTACCACGTATATTGAATTTAAAAGATAAAAAGGACAGAATGTTTAAGATTTTTTTAAACTAATTTCTCTTCACCATTTGCCTATGTTACTTAATCTGAACCTTCTCTTTAAATTTGGCCGGTTATTGCAAAATAACCCTGTATAAATGTTAGTGGCTTTGTTGTGTGATTGGGCTACCCCAGTCTTACCTCAACTTATTGTCGCTGAGTACCTACCAGAGGGTACCTACAGTTTTTGTTTTCAGTTTTAATCTCCGCCATCTACTTACTGCAAAATAAACGAATAATAAGTAACTGATCAAATTAAAACGAATTCTATTGAATACTTATTCTTCCAGCATCAAAAATTGTCAGACTTAAAATATCCAGACCGGTGTAGGATGATTTATCATAACTGTAAACTGTCACTTTTAGCAAAATGACTAACGAGAGAATGTCTTTACTTGAATATATTGGGTGTCTATCAACAGAGGAATATTTCACCAACTTCTTTTTGTATCAAGTCCGATGTAAGTAATTGAAAATTAAGTGCACTGTAAGATTTTCATCTCTAAATGATTGAATAGTTTGAATGACTAATTACTTAGTAGATGGGGTCCACAATCTTGCAAAAGCTTCTTTTAAGTTTTTATGGGTATTATTTAAGCACAGGAACAAAAGTGTTCGATTCCCGCGAGGACCAATGAAACGGGTAAGGAAATTTTATTTGCTTATTGTCCACGTGCTCAGTGAAATGGTAAAGAATAATTTAGCAGCGAAACCTTGATGTCTGAGTAGTTTTAAAAAAAATTCGTGGACATGTGAAACCGCTATTTTGCACATGGATGATTAGCAGACCTGTGCACAGTCGTAAGAGGTATGTAAGCTGCTTCTTTACTTTTTACTTTTAATGAGACTTATAAAACAGTTTGTCATAATATATTAAGATAGCTTTCATCTTTTCAAACATACCTAGCTATTAAGATTTTTGTGACAGTCCCGTATTCACAGCTGACATGAGCAAATGAACAGGCTATTGCGAAAAAGTACTATAAATATCAAAGACAGCAAATTTTAAACACATGTTTATTTTATTTTAACTATGAATAGAACTGCATTGATAGAATCTTTAAAGTTATCCGGTAATCGAACCGATCCAAACGTAAATTTATACGTAAGCAACCCAAATGCGATCCGCACCGACACCACTCATACTTTAATTGCAATTTGTAGTTTGATTTACCACGTTCTCGGTGATGAATGAAAATATTGCGAGGAAACCTGCATATTTGAGAAGTTGAAAAAATATTTCGGAAATCATTTGTAAGGTATACTTATGTGAAGTCGGTCATCCCGCGTTAGAGTCAACTCAATCACAATAATGCCCAGTAGTGAATGTAATGCCCAGTAGTGGATGTATGTAGGCTGCTCCTTTTTACTTTTAATAGGCCTATCCACTGCTGATCATATGCTTCTCCCATTGTTTGTCAAATAGTCCGGATATTTGCAGTAGTAGCCACGCTTGGCAAGCGAGTTGGCAAATGCAGCTTTTTATTATTTCGAGCTGTAATCAGAAAGCCGCTGCTGCCCATCTTCTGTATATTTCTACTCCCGTTCATAAATATAGTTCCTCTCACACGTTTATCGTGAACAGAACTACATTTATGAAATTTTAATTTTAATTGGGAATTATTAATGATGACAGGTGGACTGTGTTTCTCACTCTTATTTTATAAAAAAGCCATTCCGAATGGCAGTTCGAACAGACAGACAAAAATTTAAAAAATGTTCTACCTTTAAAATTGCCCCCAGAGCTTAATAGGAGCCAGTTATTTCGATATTGCAGACGGACACTTATATTTTATTTTTATGTATAAGCAAGGTACAGCGACTTTTGTTGAGTTATATTTTTACTCGAAAACAATTACCTTGAGAGATTAAGAAGATCAAGAAATAACTAATTTGGTTTGTTTCTACGATACTTCCAAGAAAATGAAATTGATATAGTTTTAAAATTAAGATATCAATGATTTCGAAGGCTTATATAAATACTAATGTTCCTGAACCCTATGGGTGCGAGTCATCAGTGTGGTGTTAGTTATAATGACTTGATAACAATATGCCATCATTCCTTTATTATCCTCAAATGAAATAAAATATAATATCATATTTAAGATAGATCCATCCATCATAGATAATATACAATATTAAAAACAATAATAAAAAACTAAAACTATTAATTATCGTACAGTCCTACTCCCCGCGGTATCGTGCCAAGAACACTGGCTGCGTTTCCCCGCTGAATGGCTATACTTAGCCTTTGAGCGAGAAAAGTACCAGCCCTCTTATCACCAGCAGCAACGACCAGTCGCCGATAGAGTTCCTTTAGGAACATCACCGCACGTGGAGCCCACGGACCGATAGTCTCTAAAGCAAATGGCACAAATATGTAGTCATCTCTCAGAAACTCATATTTGCGCCACTTACTCAGTTCAGTTGCCTCTGATGTCGCCCCGGCTCTAAATAAGGTACCCCTAAGATGAGAGGCCACCAAAGTGTCTACGAAAGTAGCATCCCACACTAGGGCTTTACCTCTCTCCCAAGGGACCAATGTCCCTTGGGAGAGAGGTAAAGTCCTGCCATCGTCTCTAAATATTCCACAAGGCTCTAAAACCGAGGGAACATTTATAGAGACAAGAGCCCTTCGGATAACATCGTTCGAAGAACCGTGCCGTGAAAATCTAAATAAAATTGCGAGCAAATAATGAAAATATTTGCTCGCTATTTTATTTACATAAAGGCGATGTTGTATTTGGTCTAGTCTTCATTCAACAATAATAAACAAGTATATAACGGGACAGCGCTTAAAATATTTCGAATGAATCTTCAAAAACGTCATCAAGTATAACTTGATCAAGTATAACCAGCACTTTTCTTACATGAAAGTCCGTGAAGCCGAAACTTGACGATGCTGCTACCACAGGGGCACTGATGGAGTTGACAAATCGCCGCTCCTAGTCGGATTCCTACGGCGATGCGCAAGCTTTCCCCGTCAAGTAATGTGCCGGGATTACTTGATGGTAAAGCGTTTAACCAGTGACTAGATTCCTTAGTCACTAGTAGTTAGTAGATCTTGGTCACTACGGAAATTATGAAACAAATATTTCTGCATGCTCTGTACCAACGGAATATCCCACTGTTTTTGTTGGTTAACTTCCAGTGGAACATTCTCGCCGGGACAGCGAGTTCGCCAAATCTGCCCTGCCTCCGTAGCAAAGCACAGGTCTAGTTTATTATTTAAAATTATGTTACATAAGTCGCTGACACTATGCACGGAAGCAAGTAAAGCAGGCAATGCAACGCTAGAAATATTTCTTACACCAATATCACCAAATTTTATAGGTAAAGTAGCTTGAGTCCAGGCTGTTGTATATAAAGTTAAATTTAGAATTTTTTCTATAGCTATTTTAAGATTATTATCAATATCTTTTAAAATATCCGAACATTTCCTGACTGGATTCGAGCGGAGTAAGTATCTAAATCTAGGTACAAGGAGACAATATTTTAAAATAGTAAGAGAAATGTGGGGTTTAATTTATATAATTTATCAACGTGATTTAAAAACTGATCAAATTTTGTTTTTAAAACAGGTTTAATACTATCGAAACACAACGGAGCACCTAGCAGGTATAGCGATTCCGTATTGATAGTTTTTATTCCTGGAGAAATATGATTGAAATTTTGAATTAAAGTGTCTCTTTTAGAACTAGATAAATTATTGGAAAAAGTATTTCACATTTATTGCTATTTGGTTAAAGACGAATTTTTTTTTTCAAAAAATATGAGTGTGATCACTGAGGACGTCATCTGCTCTACCTCCCAATGTACCGTCGTCCAGGTACCAGACATTCAGCTTGGATTTCAAATTTGAAATAATGAGTTGAATTTCCAAACTGAAAAGTGCTGGACCTAGTGGGTCACCCTACTGAACACCGACAGCAGAATCGATAATATGGTTTTCGTAAAACAAGTTAATATTTTGACTGTAACATTGCCAAACCTAATCATAAATTTCGGAGGTATTGTTAGCCAAAGGGCAAGGGTATTGTTGTTTAAGTAAAATATGGATGTATTATGTAGAAAAATTTTCTTTAAGCAATGGTGAAAACGTCACTGTGTAGTGATTATACTACGTGAAATAAATACTACTTATCGAGACGAGAAATTTCTATGTACTACTTGAATACAGCTGGTATTATAAAATTTTATGAAATGCCAAAAAGGTGTATCTTATATTTATTTTATTATCGGATGGCTTGCCACTTGCATCCATCGACATCCTGCATCTTTTATTAGGTCCTCACTCCATCTGTTCGAGCTGCCACTCGAGAACCTTTCTTCTCCATCGGTTGTCGGGTTCTTCGAGTTATATGGCTATATCAAACTAAACTCATGGACAAATTATAGGAACACAAAAAATTGTATATAAAAAATATCATGGATCGTTGTGACAATAAAGTTTATTAATTTGGATTTTGCTTATTTTTGCTTTTGAATATTTGTTAATTTTAAATTGCTAACGTTTTTTTTGTATATAGAATAGAGTGACAAATGAGCACACAGTCCACCTGATGGTAAGTGGATGCTGTGGCCCATAGACATCTACATTTGTCCTCGATTAAGAATCCAAATGTAGGTACGTTGTCACCCCTGAGGACTAAGATGTTATACCTCGTTTCCAGTAAAAAGGGTCTCCGATACTCTACACTCACCAAACGAAACTTTACTTAAGCTGCTATTTCACGACGGTATTATGTAAGAGTGTGGTTCTACCCCGGTCGAACCGGCCCATTCGTGCTATAACCATAAAATAGATACAGCGTGTGCTCACACAGTTCACAGTGAAGACTACGTTCTGGTTCTAAAACTAATCCACGAATAGTTGATTGTCAGATCAGTCTTAATGTTTGGCTGGTTGATCCGTACCCTGCCCGGAACAAGTGTTATCTTTCCAGATCTATAAAACACTTTTTTACAGTCAAAGAAAACGAATAAGTGACAATAGTTTTCACTTAAAATATATAATTGTACTGTCCACTTGTTGATGACCTAAGAAAACCCATCAGCCCATTTCATCTCGTGGGTGTCGTAAGAGGAGACAGGCAAGTGCCAGAAATATTTTTTGGGCTTCCGACGTTATAACCATCTTACTTGCGACAGGTCTAAAATAACCAGACTGGTGAATGGTAGCAGCATCGAAAGGGCGAAAAATCAATTTCAATTCAATCTGCCAAACGTGATGATTGTGGCAAATCCTGCACACAACGGGAGAGCTCCATGTCTAGCAGTATAAGCTGACTATTAAACCTATTGGCATAATATGTAGTTAATCCTAAAGTGAACAATTTTTTGTACATCATACACTTTATATATGTAATTGGTTTCTCGGAAACGGCTTTGACGATTTGGATGAAATATTGTATTTCAATAATGTTTTATTTTCCATGTTTATGTAGGTAGGTTTCATTCCGAAAATATTTTCTTTGCTAACGTCAAATATAGCTCAGTCGCCCGGGTACTGATATTTATTTAAGTAAAAGTATTGCACTAATTTTGTTTAATCGTATAAGATGGCTGTCACAACTTCTTAAAATTCTGAGCTCATCTTCACGTGGCGGCGACAGACAAATATCTGAATATCCATTAGTTAACATCGAATCAAAATTCCACAGGCTAATATTGGGGAGCAGCGTCAACAATGTGATCTTCATGTCTACGCTTACCAACCCAAATACCTGTACGTAGATAATACGTGGTTAGTACGAACAAATCTTTCAAATATGTACGACAGCTGGAATATTCTTAAAAGAGTCCCAAGTTTAGCAGGGAATTAAAAAGGTTAAAAAGACGAAGTAACTTAAAAAACAATTACATTTCAAAATACATTAACGAAATGAAAATAAATTATTCATAATCAAAATAAATTATTCAAAATAAAAATAAAATATTTAATTATTTAGAATTTAAAAATATTGAAAGTGAAAGAGAACGCAACAATAAATCAATACACCATTCTAGCAGATATGTCGAGTGAAATGGGCTTAAGATTTCACGTCACGGATTCAATTCGATTCATCTCCACAACAACTGTTGAATAAATTGAATCTCGGTAGCCGTTAACATGTCGAAACTTTGAAACTGGTCTTTAAAATTCATGATAGTATACATGCTGTGCGAAATTTTCAACATCTAAATAAATGATAACTCCGATAAATGTTAATTTCTTATATTTATGCTTATACTACGCATTGAATAAAACTATTACAGATTTTATCACGTTTAATTAAACAAATATTCAACTAAACTCCCGACATTTGGAGTGCTTTGCAGCACTAATAGTTATGGATGGGGGGAGGGGGCTGAGATGTTTCCCGATGTTGTAGATAACTAGGAGTACCTTCAAATTTTAATTATTAATTTTGATTCAATCTACGCTAAATAAGCTTACTCTATCCTAGTCTTGCAGTGGTATGCTTGGCTTTGGATATAATTTTATTAATTATAGGATCCCAAGCAGATGGCCACCCAGCCGCAGTTGAAATTAGGATGGTTATTAATTTCAATAGCCTCTTGTAAGGAATCCATAGTAAATGGAATTTTAGAGCTTATGCAATTAAGATGGTCTAAAAGTGTAGTTACTTTATCGGATGGTAAAACTGTAAAAATATCGTCTACTACGTTTACGCCATCGTCTACCGCGGTGAACTCTAAAATCCAATATGGAGTTGGTGCAAAGATTTTTTTAGCTCTCCTAGATATCTTAGTCATTCGAAATCCTAACAGTACTATAAAAACACTGCGTAAATAAAAAAGAGCCATGCCAACCCATATTAAACTGCGAAGCTTACCATCATCTTTTACAGTTATTAGAAATTATAAAATTGTGAAAGAATCGTCTACACACCGATAGAAAAATCATGCATTGAAACATGCTAAACCAAAATAATTTTTCAACTTCTTAGACATCTTACGATGTTCTCCCTTACCGCCGAGCATGTGGTTATTCAGTACTTAAAATTGCATTAAACATATTTATTGTTGCTGGCGGGAATTACAATTTGGTTATTCGCATACTATACATTTTTAAGGCGAGCCATTGAGTTACTCGCTTTCATTCATCATCATCATCATTACAGCTCTTCTTAACTCCACTGATGATAAAAGGCCTCCCCAAGGAATGCCATACAGCACGGTCCTTATCCACTTGCATCCATCGACTTCACGCATTTCTTACCAGGTCGTCACTCTATATAGTAGGGGCCATCCTGCATTTCGCTTACGGGTATGAGGCTTCAACTCGAGAATTTTTCTTAGCCATCCTTTATCGATTTTTTGAATTAGTCTTCAATTCAATAAGACGTGTTGAAGACGTGTCAAGCTCAATGTCAATCAGCGAACTATGGAGATGGCTATCCTCGGAGTTTGTTTGCGTGATAGACTTCGAAATTATATAGAAGAGAGGGCAAACGAGCATGCGGCTGACGTGATGGTTCGTGATCCTGAATAAGTATATCCGCAGTAGAACCAGAGTAACTGACATGGTTCAACGGATTAATAAGCTGAGGTTGTCACCGGCCAATGGGCCGGCCATATACTTAAGCTCAGTTGCATAGCTCGAAGAACTGGCACTCTCATTAAAAGTAAAAATTTTAAATTAGTAATATTTATATTCTTGGCATAGCTGACGTGAGCGTGTTTTACAGATTTTTTTAAATTAAAAATGGGCTCACTCTTGACCTCCATCTGGCCCGAGGGCAAAGATGAGGTCTACGATGGAGCGAGTTTGCCCAAGAGAAGTCTGTTGCCCGCGTTTGCAAAATTGATAGGTATAGAATCGAACTATTACATTGACACGGGTCACACACACAAGTGTACGTACGGTTAGTTGCGGGAATCGGTAATCAAATAAAACATTTTGATACTTTGAAAAATTGAAATTTTTTTTCTCATTTCTTATACCTACAAAAATATACTTACATACGAAATTCGAATACCTAACTCACCTGTCACCTGTGTGACCTGAAAGTGTACTTCGATGACTGCTACTGGAACTCCTGCCGAGTTTGGGCTCGATTTGTTAGTTATGATGAGACCTTACGTCCGGGCTAGATGGAGAGACCTAATGGTGTACTTCGGTGACTGCTACTGGAATTCCTCGACGAGTAGAACTAGGGTTGCAGAGTTTGGGCTCGATTTGTTAGTTATGATGAGACCTTACCTGCAGGCTTGATGTTGAGACCTGATGGTGTACTTCGGTGACTAATACTGGAACTCCTGGACGAGTAGAACTAGGTGTGCCGAGTTTGGGCTCGTTTTGTTAGTTATGATGAGACCTTACCTCCGGACTTGATGATTCCATTTTCTCTTTCCAAAAGATCTTTTTCACCACTCTGGTACTTTATTTTGCCAGGGCTTGTCCAAATAGCAAACACACAACTAACTTGTTTAGTATTGCGCAGTTGCCCTTGAATTTGGTAATACCATTTATATATATGTCGGAGATTGAACAGAGGATTCCATTTTTGATCTCGGAAATACATTAGGATAGCGTTAATTGTTAAAAATAATAAAAGTGTGAGAGCGGATGTTCAACTTGCTCTCTTGCTCACGCAATTAATCATTATCAGTAATGAGACAGCGTAAACGCACTATACATTCAGTATAGAGCAATTACAGTTCAACCACCGTAACACGTCCCCACTACAATCACACACCAGTGTAACGTGAGGTACGTAATTACATGATAACACTAAAATATGCAAACCAACAGCAACACTACTTATCTCAGTGTAACACAGGGTAGCCTCTCAGCAACACCAATCCTCCTTGCCTGCACTAGAAGAATTACAACAACGAACAGAACCATGACACTATCTTAGTACTAGTAGAATGACTACACTCGTAGAATGACTTAAGCGGAATCTCTCGCGCACGGCGCCTACAGTGAACTTTATACTGCACAAACAAGTGGGGGTTTTTCAATATACCCTCAATTCCACCTCGATCCAACCGGTATTTTATAGACGCTCCGACTCGGCCATCCTGACGTACGATCGTCCTCGGGTGTGTATCTTCATGCATTCCTGTAACAAATACTATTAGTCACCAATTCGTCCGCTCATCCATCCTGACATGAGTAGGTACATATTATTAGATCGCAAAACTAATTGTTAGATGGCGCTGCTTGTTGCACTATGGCGCCATCAATCCACGACTCGATCATCCCTAACTAGCGTCCGTCCTCGGGTACAGTGCCTGTGGACAAAATATGCTCAGAGAGTAATCTAGCTCGGCTATCCTGCCAATAGAAACAAGGTTGATTCCAAATGGTACTTTATTTCTCCTAAATCTAAGCACAATAGTCAACTGTCATAATTGACAATGCCCTGTTATTAAGGCTTCGTACACAGTGCTTCCTGCACAACATGATTTATTGTAAAAGGTCCGATCAACAAGTTACAACACAGTAATTCTAACAATTTTGTTACTCTTTACCATAATTCATAAGCAATGCATACTCAACTCGTGAAACTTTCATTAAAATCTGTGCACCAACACAGGCCAGAATCGCACCAAAGATTCTTTACATATCTGCCGTAACATATGCTAGAATCGAACCAACGATTCTCTACATATCTGCCGCCACATATGCTACAACACATGAGGGGCTCTGTACACCAACACAGACAAGAATCGCACCAACGATTCTTGAAAATCTAACCAATATGTGCTACAACACATGAAGCGCTCTGTACTAACACAGACAGAAATCGCACCAACGATTCCCTACAGACCATATCGCCACATGTTACTCATGAGGTGCGGTCTAAAGTTTCGAGCATGAGTATACAAGCCATTCTTAATCAGATTTGGTCTCACTACCGCTGTCATCAACTATGACATCTAATTCTCGAGGAACTTGGTGATCGGGAATCTTCCTCACATGATCATGGGGGTATTTGTAGGTTACTTTGCATACTAAACTTTGACGCAACACAATCTTTGATGAGAGAGCTTTCGGCACCAGAATCATAATAAAATGGGTACGACTCACCAGTATTCATCAGCACACCGCTGGCATTGCTGATATAGCAAACGTCAACACGTCGCTCACTGCTCGCCGCTGCGTTAGGCATAAGCCAAGCGCACGTGGCTATTAAAACAACCCAGCTCACGTCATAGTTAGCTGCCATGAGGGAAGCGCAAGTGGCTAAAAGAACACAGGACACGCCATAGGTAGCTGTCACGAGGCAAGCACACGTGGCCAAAACAACAGCACAGGGCGTGCTGCACTCGCATAGCGAGCCGTCGCGCCGCACCAGCACCAGCGAGACGATGCGCCGCACCACGCACTCGAAGCGTCAACGGGAGCAGCAGGAGCACCTGAGGGTTCACAGGCATCGTCGGGGTTGTCGTAATCGTGATCTGCGTGAAAAACAAGTTGTTAATTATCAAGACAACATACACCGTTGCCTATCCTCTCATCCATCACGCATACGAAGCCCTCAAAGAGAAATACGCTCTCATACCGCAGACTATAATAAAGAACTTCGCTTTCACAAGTATGCATACATCTCCATACGAAGTATCTCACACATACTTGTACTTGAACTTGCAAGTACCCACGTTAAACACGTGAACCACGTTAACAACGTGAACCAGGACAACGCCTGCCAGGACAGAACCTGATGCATGTACAGAAAACACGAATTCTGCGCACACAGAGTATACGACTTCCGCGCACACATGGTGTACGACTTCAGCGCATACAGAGTACATGACTTCCGCGCACACATAGTGTACGACTTCCGAGGCACCGCCATGTACAGTATACGCGTGCTCCGGAATGGCACCCATCACGCGTGTAGCATACGCGTCTGCCGAAACCAGGCCATGCTACAACTGGACCCGGCAGTCCGTTCCGACCAGCAAGACACACTCGCCTCACACTCGCACGCATGTAATCATATCACACGTGCTACTGTAACACATAAAAGAAAACATATTAATAAGATTCAGTCGGAACTTGATTTCAAGAAATGCAGCACTACTCTCGGGACTCCATTTGCCTTTCCAGGGCACCATATACTGAGCTGCGGCTACACGACAACCTCTGGTACGGTCCGATCCTCATGTAAACTTAAATACTCTCTTCAATGTCAGAACTAATTTCCAGTACTTCAATTTCGCCAGTAATACTTTGGTTTTCCGGCATTTTTCGCAACCAATTAAAAAGTTAAACTTTTATTCTTACAAAATATTTTTTTAAGACAATGTTTAGGATAAATTTACTTTTATTTATTTATTTAAACTTTATTGAACCTTACATATTAAGTAAAGGAACAAAAGGCGGACTTAATGCTAAAAGCATTCTCTGCCATAATATTTATAATTAGCCGTAAACAGTTGCTAAAATAGCTATGTGTATGCCAACAATAGTTGGAGTTAATGCGTCAATGTGTCCTTTAACAATATGTTGTAATTAAAACTATTATTAAACTTTTAATATTAAAATATATTTTGACATAAAATAGTTTATACATATATGCGATCATGGTATAACTTACGTCAGGTGTATATCAGAGAGCCGTTATAGCTCAGAGGCTAGGCACTTGCCGCAAATTTCACAGTTTAAGAAGAATCCGGGTTGGATCGCTGCCGCCAGCAATGAAATTGAAAACGAGGCGAGGAATAGCGAGGAAATCTGTATTGTCTAAGAAATATAATATTTCGAGGACATGTGAACTCCGTCAACACGCATTATAAAGAGCGGTGGACTTGCTTCATAACCTTCTCAGAAATGATACATCTGTGCCTAGCAGTGGGACGTATAAAGTTTGTTATTTTACATTACTTTAAACATATATCTTAGCATTAAATTCGCCTAAATGTAAACTATGAATTTAACTTTTTTATCTATACAATAGTGTTACGATTTATCACCATAGGACAACCAAACGGTCGATAGGTCTTCACTGCTTTGTTGTATATATCTACGCATTCGAACCAGAGGGCTTACTTTGTCTTTAGTAACGCGTGTAGCA
Organism: Parnassius orleans; assembly: GCA_029286625.1. Taxonomy (NCBI): domain Eukaryota; kingdom Metazoa; phylum Arthropoda; class Insecta; order Lepidoptera; family Papilionidae; genus Parnassius; species Parnassius orleans. The sequence continues at coordinate 392,937 of JAGSMP010000102.1, read as the reverse complement.
AAGTAGTGGAATAATTTGTCGGCGTCTGTCTTTTCGTCTGATTACCATTTGGGTGTCTTTGAAGCAGGAGGGAATAGGCTTTTATTACAAAAGCCTATTCTCTCTTGCCTTGAAGACATTTTATTTAACAAATAGTTTTATCATACATTATATACTCTGATGTAAATGAGAAATTGATTACAAGCGAGTATTAGAACAACGTTATCCAAATTTTCGTGATATATTTTTATCATTAGTTAATTTATATCGAAGCATAGCAAAGAGACTTACAATAGGACATACAAATCGAATTTATGTCGATATGCCATCCATTGATTATTCTATGCCGATGAACCTCGATATGCCGTACTCAATATTGAATCAGGTATAGTAATTAGGTGTAAACATCAGTGGTATTGAAATTCATTTCTGTGAAAAATTCAATGTTATTACTTATTAACGTGTAATTAATGACAGTATTTTTAAATAAAAACGGCTTTCTGAAATGTAAAATGATATTTAACTATATTTTTTCGCATATTTATCGAAGCGTTAATAATAGTTGCCTTAGTAGTACTCAGAAAATGTAAATATTATATAACAATAACATTACTCATTACATTGAATTTTTTTGTATACAAATAACTAATCTAAAAATGAACTTAGAAATAAGAGAATTGTTAATATTAAATGATAATTTTGTGAAAGCATACCTAGGCTTTTTTTTACTTATTATAAGCCAGTGGTTGACCACAATCCCACCTGGTGGTAAGTGGTGATGCAGCCTTAGATGGTAAATCGCACTGTCTTAGCGTAACAAAAGCCTATTAACTCTTGCCTTGAAGACGCCCAGATTGTATTCGGACGGAAAGATAGACGCTGGCAGATTATTCCACTCCTTTGCTGTATGCATTACAAAAGACGAAGTAAATCGTTTGGTTGTAATGCGTGGAATATTGACAACAAAGGGGTGAAGACCGGCCGACCGCCTGGTTTTCCGATGGTGGAAAGGAGAGGGAGGAATTAAAGCGTGTAATTCCTGCGCACACTCACCAAAATGCATCGTATAGAATACCGAGAGGCTGGCTACTCTGCGCCTGTGCTCGAGGCTGACAAGATTGGTTTCAACCAAATCAAGATTAACAATGAGCCTCTTAGCACGTCTCTCTACTGATTCCAACGCTGCCAGGGGGAATTTTGCAGAACCAGCCCATATGTGACAGCAGTACTCCATGCACGACCGGACTTGCGCTTTATATAAGGTAAGAAGCTGCGCCGGCTTCTTACCTTATATAAAGCGTAGTAGTAAAGTACCGCCACACCCTTGCAAGGACACCAAGTTTCCTTGCGGCTGCTTTGGCTCTGGACTCAATGAACCGCCCTTAGTTGAGGTTCGGAGAAAATTCAACCCCTACCAACTGAAGGCGTTCAGTGTACTCCAAGGATACATTCCGGAAAGTAAAGCCAGGGTGAGCGGGCTCCTTTTAGCGGTGAAGAGACACGCTTGTGTTTTGGAGGCGTTGAATCCCACGAGATTGGCATCGCCCCATTCGGCGACTGCCTGTAGTGTGAGATTCACGTGCTCAACCATAGCTTCTCTTTCGGACTGGATTTGATCCCAACTGGCCCGGGCACTTGGTTGGTATCTCTCCACGACTCTGCTGTCGTCTGTATACCCATAGCTACCGGGAATGAGCAGATTATTTATATGCAGCAGGAAGAGAGTTACGGAGAGAACGGATCCCTGAGGAACTCTGGCGTTTGTCGCGATAGGACAGGACGAGCAGCCATCGATGACGACTCGAAGAAACCGTTCACTCAGAAAGTCCTTCACCCAGTCAATTAGGCCAGGAGATAAGCCATACGCTGAAAGCTTGCCCAATAGGCTAGCGTGCCAAACTCTTTCAAAAGCCTTCGAAACATCAAGAAACAGCAAGTGCTTCACCACTGTTCAGTGGTGAAGCACTTTGGTTGTACCCAGTTGATCGTTTTCGGCGAAACCTATACTGGCGGTCACTGAGGAGATCATTCTGCTATAGGTATGCCATGAGGTGGGCGTTTAATATACGCTCCATAATCTTTATTTTTATAGAATAAGGGTGACAAACGAGCACACAGTCCACCTGATGGTAAGTGGTTGCTATGGCCCATAGACATCTACATCTATCTTCGTTTGTGAATTTAAATGCAGATGCGTTGTCAGCCGTGAGGAATAAGATAGAATGCCTCTTTTCCAGTAAAAAGGGTCCCCGGTTAAAGAGTATGGAGATAATTGAAATTGGCCGATAATTGGCAGGATAGGCATGACACAGGCCGGCTATAATTCTTGGCATACACATAGCTATTTTAGCAACTGTTTACGGCTAATTATAAATATGGGGTCGTAGTTACGTCCCACACTGTCTAGCAAAGTACTTCCAAGGGGAATGCAAAGGAGAAAATCTAAAGGAATATTTTGGTGTACTCTGGTTTGATATACTCGTAAACGTATACATTTAAATCAATCCTTTTTGTACTTTTATTTAAAAAAAAAGTTATCTTTAATAATTATGTATTTTTTTTATATACCACGTTTTTCATATTCTTACATTGTCATTTAATTCTGAATTATGTTCAATATTTTAAGTCTCTAGCTCATCGGGAAGTAAGTTTAAAATCAATTACTTAATTCGATCCGAATACACGAAAGCGAGTTAAAAAAACATGGCAAAATAATGGTGAAACAAAATTTGTAAACTATTCCACAGAGAGGTCGTACGCGGAAGAAAACTCCTAGTGAAAAGTAGAGTGGTGGACCGCGAAGCATCCAGATGGTGTGGATGGTATCGAAAGTTTTGTCGCGATGTGCATTCGTGAAATTTGGCGGCTGGGATTAATCCGAACAATTCCTCAGAACACTCCCCGTGGTGAATGCGAAAGAAAATGCAAAGGGATGCAACATATCTTCGCAGCGCCAGTGAATTGAGCCCATCGGAAAGGACTCGGTCGTCGACGATTCGAGCCGCTTTGCGCTGGATGCGGTTATGGAAGGAGCTGGCACTGGAGCCCCAGCCCAGATGGGAACAGTATTCCATGTTAGCCGAACCTGCGCTTTTAAAGTTGCAGGCGGTGTGCCGGCATGAAATACTGTCCCGTTCTGCTGAGCACGCTGCTTTTTAGAGGCCAATTTGGCCTTCTCTTCCAAGTGACCACGAAACTGCACGTCACTCAATATGTCTACGCCAAGGATTTCGATACTGGCAACAAGAGGAGTGCCTTGGAACTGAGGAGATACGACAAAAGGGTTCTTTTTAGCGGTAAACGCGCAAACTTGTGTCTTCTGAGGATTAAACTGGACCAGATTTAGTCGCCCCCAATCCGACACTTTGTTCAGCAAAGACTCGAATTCAGACGCAAGTTTGTTCCGGTACTCGGCGACGTTTTCTCGAGAAATATTGGCACGGCTGTATAGAGCATCACCAGGTTATCCGCGCGCAATGAATGTTACCGGTTTGCAACATTTCATTGATATGCAGAAGAATGGTGATAGCACGCAGCCTTGTGGAACACCAGCGTTAATACTACGATCTTGATGCTCCGATCAGACAGAAAACTGGTCATCCAGTTGCACAATTTCTCGGCAAGCTCATAGGAAGGAAGTTTTTGCCAGAGAACTTTGTGCCAGACCCGATCGAAGGCCTTCGCTATGTCCAAACTAACGGCCAATGCCTCCCCCTTGAACTAGACCGCCTGCGGCCATCTATGTGTTAGGTACACAAGAAGATCACCAGCTGAGCGACCTCGACAGAAACCGTACTGGCGGTAACTAATCCGCTGGTGCTCTTCAAGGTACCGGATGAGCTGGCAGTTAATAATGTACTCCATTATTTTCGAGAACAAGGAGGTGATGGCGATAGTCCTGTAGTTGGGCGGATCAAAGCGGTTACCTTTTTTAGGGATCGGGTGCACGAAACCTGTCTTCCATGATTTCGGGACTACGCCTAGGGAGTAGGAATACCGGAAAAGTCGCGTTAGAACCGGTGCCTACTCTGGAGCGCACGTCCTCAGCACAATTGGCGGGATTCCGTCGGACCTACTCGACTTGTGGATGTCCAGGGAGAGGAGTGCTTTGCGTGCTGAGCACTGTGTGAATCGCACATCAGGCATAGAGCTTGCACACTGCGGGATGGTCGGTGGTGTTTTCCCCCCGTCATCGAGAGTCGATGGACGCAAAGGGGCCTAAAAGGTCGACTTTCTCTTTTACGGCGTCGGCCAATGAGTCGTCCTCCCTGTGCAGAGATGGTAGTGATGGCTTACAGAAATTCCCTTGAACAGCTTTGGCAAGAGACCAGAATGCACGGGTTCCGAAAGAAGGCCACCATTTCTCGCTAATTTGCCATGACCTACGGAACTGAGACGTGGTCCTTCACTGCTGGCCGGATGAGGAAGCTCAAGGTCGCCAGCGAGCTATAGAGAGCATATAAAGGCCTATGTTCAGCAGTGGACCTGTTGATGATGATGATGATAATTCTGCCAATATACTCATACTTTGCCTTGGCAATAACTCTTTTGAAGGACCTGGAGGCGAAGTTATACTTCATTTTAAGTATGCTGGTATTTACATCCCGAGCCGCCAAAGCCTCAGCCCAGGCCTGATGACACTCCTGCTTAATGCGTAATGCAGTCTTGAAGGAGCGACCAAACCAAGGCTGAGATCTGCCTCCGATGGGTACCACAGATGATGGAATAAATAATTCCATTCCCTGTAGCACCACATCAATGACAGAGTCAGCAACAGCGCTGGGATCATCCGGCGAGAAGGAAGCCCGCCCCCATGGGTACGATGCAAAGAAAGACCGCATTCCGTCCCAACCCGCCCACCTGTAATGCCAAACACGGCGGCAGCCTGCAGAACGCAACCGCGAGGAGAGCGTGAGTTGCACCGAACTCCGGATCAGACAATGGTCTGAAGAGCCGAGATGGGCATCGACGGAAACCTGATATCCGTCCGGATGAGAGGTCAGCAGAAGGTCCAACAGGAAGGTGTATGATCCTCTACATCCGGAATCCGCGTAGGCGAATTAACCAGTTATGTCAGACCATATGCCAAGGCAAAGTCATAAATAGATCTCCCCGCATGATCGGTTAAACGTGAACATCCCTACAGATGGGATCTGTTGTAGCAAGAAATCTGTAGCCATTTGGACGTGGTCGATGAGTCGGTCTGTGTCGGCATTACCGCTATAGGACCTATACAAGCACCCGTAGACGCGGGGATGGTCGCCGCTGTCTACGCGCAGCCAAAGAATGGACAGGTCCGTACCTTCAAGACTGCCGAGGCATCGATAACAGATATACTCTCTGACGTTTACGCAAACTCCAGTCCGGGGCACAAAGAAGTGTTCTAATTTGTACCCCGGGGAGGACAGGTAAGAAGTATCAGCCAGAGAGGACACCACGGTCAAAAAGAGCAAGGCTGGCTTCGCCGTGACTAGATGGTAGTGGACGGCGTTAATGTTCGAGTGAAGTCCCCTGATGTTGCAGAAGTAGCGTGGCAGGGGCGCCATATAGCTCTGTTTGCCCCGTGTAGTGTGAATATAGAGCGAGATTTTGCCCCCCCCCCCCCCCAGAATACGCGGGGTAGCCTGAGCACCCACGCTCAGGAAGAAGAGGGTAGCTTGACCGTGGATGCTCAGTGAGGGATTCTCCATTACCAGAAGTGCTACTACCCTCCTGGGGTAATCTTTTCTTTTTGAATTCCACTACCATGTTAGGGGGGGGGGGGTTGGATCTCCGGTCACCTGCACTAACCAAGCGAAACGCAGAAGCAAAGCTTCTACTTTACGTTGGTATTCTGTGAGGTCGTGGTACCGCCCCGGTTCGAGCCGGCCCATCCGTGCTACAACAGAAGCTGCAGCACGGCTCTACCACTATTGAAAACTTTGACAAATAGAGAAACGATGCAATCTATGGGGAGACTTATATTTAGCTGTTGACTTCGATAGGCTGTAATGGATGTATGAATGATATTTATGTTGCTTCACAATTTATTTATTCCTTGCGGAGCAGAGCATGTCAATAAATCAATTCTATAGTTCGTATCATTTTTTACTAGTATACCACTAATACAATATTTACAATTGCTTCAAAAATTTAATAACTAAATTAAAAACTTCCTTACAGTATAATATTACAAAGAATGTGGATTGCCTTTCTTCGTGGAAATGTTATATAATAATGATAATAATGTACTCCAATGTACTCCAGACCGAATTTTTATCACGGTAGCCAGTCTCAACAGTCTAGCTATCTGCGCAGCATAGGAATTTTAGTACACGAGTTTGTGCGCGTGTGAGCGTGCATGTGTGTGCGCTTGTGAGTGTGTGTAAACACAGGAGAACTCACTATTAATTCACTCTCATATTCCGATGTGACGGCAATTAGATACGACAGGCGTACGACCTGACGTGACCTAGGCTTTAGGTGCTTTTCACTCTCTAGCCCTGGTCCCTTGAAGCCTCGCTCATAATAATGGCTTCTTCTTTATCAACCCCTAGAAATCCAGTGCTGGACATGGATCTCTTCAATTATAGGGAGTATTTGCCTTAACCATTACGCTTAGCAGGCATATTGACGATTGCATTACCAGACGTCTCGCATCTTTGACGGACTTGCAGCCCGTAGCCGGTATAGGTATTTCACGTCTAGTATAAACGAGATGGTTATACCACCATCTATAGGAAGCCATAAGATTTTTCTGGCTTTTTCCATTGTCGTACATTACTGCACCCACAGGACAAAATGGGGTGATGGATTCTCTTACGCCGCTATTACACGGTATGGTACGGTAATAGTAGTTTAGTAGTAAAAGTAGTTTACATGGCAGAGCCACGCTTCAGTCATATGGCTGCAACAAATTGGACAAGGGTTACACAGAATACTAGTGTCAAACAGCAGAATAACGCTGATGTGTTTCGTATGGTGAGCGTAGATAACCGGAGACCTTTTACGGGTAACGAGGCATTCCATCTTAGTCCCCAGATGTGAAAACAAATCTGCGTTTTGATTCTTAATCGAGGATAGATATAGATGTCTATGGGCTACAAAATTGTACCATTAGGTGGACTCTCTGCTTGCTTGTCACCCTTATTCTATAAAAAGTATATTCACCCTAGGGTATGAGAATATGTCAGCTTCATTCCCGTGTTCTTTACCTGCATGTGTTACATCCTATAGACTGACGAAAGAATTCTGGCGACCGCCTGTTAGCAGAAAATTAATTCAAATAGCCGAACTAAAACTACCAATAAGCAAGCGAAGTGAAGGGTGACCCCCACTGGATGAAGTGATGACCTGGTAAGAGATGCAGGATATCAATGAATGCAGGTGGCTCAGGATCGTGCATTGTGGCATTTCTTAGGCGAGGCCTATGTTTAGCAGTGGACTAGTGATAGGTTGTATTATTGATCATGATGAGTTACATAAGTCTCCCTCTCATAGATCTGACTTTATGCATTCATCCTTTACTGTTAAGTCTGTTTACCTCCAGAACGCACTCCCTCTTGAAATTTGAATAATCGTTATGCATTCCAGAGGAAGTTCACAAATATGGTTTGAATAAACTGGGAGACTCCTCTCATTAGTAGCTCATTAGCATTTGTATAAATATATAATTTATTTTATATGTTTTGTGTATGTGTTGTGTTTTATTATATATAATATTATGTTCATATTAAATATTTTTATGAAAAGCAAGTTGTTCTGTTCTGGGTGTATAGGTATATGTATTATATTGTTTGTAGCGGCGCTGTCGTCGCGCCACAAGCAAAACACTTCGAAGCCTAAATCGCGCTATCAAAGTTCTGAAGTAAAAGCAGTATATCGGGTGTCCCAGAAAGAATGGATAATCCTGGAGCGCCTAATAGTACAGGTATCAGGCACTCAAATTAAAATACAAATAAATATATTCCAAGTGGTGCCAAAAATATGAAGGTTTTAAAAAAAATTGTTTTTATTGACATTACTGTACTTTCATGTACACCGCTGTCGCAAATTAATGAAATTCGTTGCGTTTTTGGTGTTGTCTTATTTCTCGCAGACTATTCTATTAGAAATGCAGTAAAGAGTATGAGTATCTATTGTACTTTTTTGCAAAAAAAACTTCAATTTTTAGCATGAAGATTTATAAAAAAATAATTTTGACAAAAGTTTGAGAGCCATTCGTGAAAAAAAAGTGTGAAGACCTAAGTGGCCAACTATTTCAAAAATATGCGCAGTTAATACAGTTTACAAAATGGTATAATACATAATTTTATTTAACTTTAAGATGCAAAAAGAATAAATTCGACTGAAGAAAGAAAAAAATAATCTTGTCTTAAATTGTCATAATAAAAGCGTTAAGTTGTACATAAATCAATATTTATTTCATAACAGGAGTTCGAACTGTCTGCCACCGACTCTGATACAAGCTCGACATCTTCTAATAAATTCTCTTCTAAGAAGTCGTGCGTAGCGCCGTTCAGTTATTTTTAAAGCGGCCTCCTGCTCACGACTGAACAATTGCTCGAAACTTGAAATAGGCTTGAAGTACACCTGTTCTTTTAGAAAGCCACAGTAAAAAAAATCTTGTGGATTTAAGTCCGGGGATCGCAGAGGCCACAAAATGGGATCTAAACGACCAATCCATTTATTTGGATACGTGGCATTTAAATACACACGGAAGTTTGCAGCATAATGTGCAGGACAACCATCATTTTGTAGCCAGTGGGATTGTCTCACCTCCTCAGGCACCTCTTCCATTAAATTTGGCAGATCATTTTGTAAAAAATTAAAATAACTTTGTCCAGATAAGTTTCCGGGCAGTTCAAATGGACCAATGATTTTTCCGTTTAATATACCAGTCCAAAACTTTATTTTCAACTGGTGTTGTGATCTTTCTTCTCGCATTAGATGCGGATTTGAGAGTTGCTAGCTGTGCAGATTATGCATGTCAAAGTATCCGTCTTTTTTAAGAGTGGTTTCATCGCTCCACAGAATTTTGTCAAAGAATTGTGGATCTTGTTCTATTTTTGCAAGCATTTGTCGACAAAAAAACAATCGTGCGTTGTAATCTCTCGGTTGTAGAGCTTGGACGCGTCTAATGTGGTAGGGATGAATTTTTTTTTCAGTACACGATACACGGTCGTTTTCGAGATTCCAGTACGTCGTGCTATTACTCTAGTAGAGGTGGACGGGTCTTGCTAGATTTCGTTAAGCACAATGTCTTGTGTATTGATATTAGCTAGTCTTCCAGTGCTCATACCACCAATGCCGCTGCCAGGTATTCTACCTTCCGAATAACACCTGTGGACTCTGATGAATACTCTGATATGTACGGTATCTTTCCCTATAAAGGGCTGCAGCAGCACTTGCTTTGCTTCTGCATTCACCATAAATGTAGTGCATATTTGCGTATTCTTGTGCCATATATTGAATACGTGGCATCTCGATACACAATATCAGTCCAGATACAAGCCAAGTCGTCGTAAAATTACCAAACAAAGTCCAAATCACAAAGCAAAACTAAGAGTCCAATGAAATAGCCCGGAGTCGTCGTTATAACACTGATTTTAAAATCCACACAAAGGTCACACTCAGGTAGTAAATAATGATATTATGCGATCTTTACTACAATAAAAAGGATTCTTTCACTCAAGAACGACCTTGTCATTTTCACCGTTAAAGAAAAGATAAAATTTACCATTTGTAAATTGTATTAACGGCGCATATTTTTGAAAAAGTTGGCCACTTAGGTCTTCATACTTTTTTTTCACGAATGGCTCTCAAACTTTTGACAAAATAATTTTTTTATAAAATTTCATGATAAAATAGAAGTTTCTTTTTGTTGCAAAATGTACAATAGATACTCATACTCTTTACTGCATTTCTAATAGAATAGTCTGTGAGGAATAAGAAAACACCAAAAACACAACGAATTTCATTAATTTGCGGCAGTGTACATGAGACCTTAGTGTACATGAAAGTACAGTAAGGTCAATAAAAACATTTTTTTAAAACCTTCACATTTTTGGCACCACTTGGAATATTTTTTTTTTGTATTTTTATTTGAGCGCCTGATACCTGTACTATTAGGCGCTCCAGGATTATCCATTCTTTCTGGGGCACGCTGTATATAGAATAGCTCCGAACTAACACATGGAGCGTTGACCGCTCCCCGGGCAGAACACCTTGACCAGCGGGAGATCTCCCATTTTCCTTACAGTGGAGACCAACCGACGTGATGTGAACACGCAACCAACAATCTTCGGAAACTACAACTTCAAGCCTTCGTCATTATCCTCAAGAACCCCTACCATTCACTTCCGAGAATCATCTTCTCATCTTCTGCAGTCTACAGCTCCTACAATCCAGTTCAACTTGTCTTCATCTCGACTCACCGCAGATTTATAAAGCAGACTTCTGACACTTTTCCGGCAAATCGTTCTCACCGGCATCACTTGCATGTGCGTAGTACGGCATGCATTACACACCGGCATATCGTTCACACCGGCTTCACTTGCCCTTACGCACACAGCATGCATTCCCCACCGGCATTAAGGATGCACCGGAAATCGGACTGCACTATCGACCTCCGGTCGGAGCAGGTGGGTGATATGGCGGCGCTGTCGTTGCGCCACAAGCAAAACACTTCGAAGCCTAAATCACGCTATCAAAGTTCCGAAGTAAAAGCAGTACTCGTATATATAGAATAGCTCCTAACTAACACATGGAGCGTTGACCGCTCCCCGGGCGGAACACCTTGCCCGGCGGGAGATCTCCCCTTTTCCTTCCACCAGCTACATGTTTTTATATATATATTTTTATAGGATAAGGGTGACAAGCGAGCACACAGTCCACCTGATGGTAAGTGGTTGCTGTGACCCATAAACATCTACATCTATCCTCGCGAATAAAATGCAGATGAAGTTGTCAGCCGTGAGGACTAAGATGGAATGCCTCTTTTCCAGTAAAAAAGGTCTCCAGTTCTCTACACTCACCAAACGAAACACAGCAGCATTAAACTGCTATTTTACGCTGGTATTCTGTAAGAGCGTGATCCTTCCCCGGTCGAGCCGACCCATTCATGCTACAACTATACTATTAATATAGCTGTGGCATGGCTCTACCACGTATAAATTTATTTAATTCAATTTACATTCCTGTCTTTTATAAACTTATACACCTACTTCATTTTATCTTTGCAAATCCCAAAAGTTGACTGGTATAGAGAATGCCTTAGACATTAAATCCGCCTAATATCATATTTTATAAATTACAAAGATTGTAATTTTGGGGAACAGCATAAACTAGTCCAAGGGTGTCATCGGCTTTGTGCTCACCAATCTGCCTGTCCAGCCTGTTGGTTATGAGCAACTCTTCGTAGTATCCATGTCCAGCAGACGCAAAAAACTGTTGCCGTGATGATTTGAAGGTTTAAGTTGTACATGTACGTATGGTTGCGTACTAATCGGAGTATCAATAAAACTTCAGGAGCCCGATATACGTGTGTTTATTATGATACACAGATTGATACTGCTTAAATATTGATTAAACATAATGTAGGCACAGTACACCCCCCTTTATAAAAAAATAATAGCTATATGCTATAAAATTAAATGTATTTATTCTATCCCTTTATAAAAATAAAATGAAAAAAATAGTTACATGAAAAATATTACTATCTATAATGCCGTAGGACGCACTATTCTTTTTACTTTTACCACACTATCACTTTATCACTACACTATAACGTGCTGTGGGGGGCGGCTGTCGCAGCCCGGCTCCCCCGCGCCGCCCGTGCGCAGCTCCAGCCGCGGCAGCTCCATCAGCTCCCGCCGCAGGTACCTGGCGTACCCGTCTTACAGTAGCGCCACACTACGTACAGTATGGCCAGCAGGATGCATGTAATTATTATGAGGAGGTATGTCTCCTGCCGCACATGCACCGGTAAGTGAGTTTCGCTCTGCGCCGTGGCGGCGCTATTCCCGCGCCGTTCTGCGCGATGATCACCTCTTCAACTTTTTGCTCTGATGTACCCATCTTAGCAGTTAATTGACTGTCACACGTATTTACAGCGAAACGAACAACAGGTTTAATTACTCGTCCGAATCTCGACACCTTGCTATTACTGCACGTTCGGAGTTCCCTTATTAGGAGCATCTGTGCATTCTTGTGATATGATAGTATACGCTGGCTTTAGCCGATCGATGCCAACTTTCGGCGTATCCGATTGCATAATTTTAAAATATTTCTCTTTCTTGTTAATTACTTTGAAAGGACCCATGTATGGTTGAGTAAGTGGTTTGGACACCTTGTCAACCCGTACAAATACATGTGTGCAGTCTTTTAAGTCAGGGTGTATGAAAATTTTTCCTTGATGTAACTCTTTTCTTGGAACGGAAGCCAAATGCGATATTTTTCTACGCAGCTCTTGCACAAACAAAATATTGTCGGAGGTTTCTAGCCTTAGCGGCTGAAAAAAATCTCCAGGCAATCGTAGTGCTTCTCCTAATACCATCTCTGCAGCGCTGGTTTGCGTATCGTCTCTCAGACATGCTCTTAATCCTAATAAGACTGTTGGTAACTCCGAAACCCATTGGTCAGTGTTGCCTCTGCACATAAGCGCAGCCTTCAAGGATCGATGCCATCTCTCCACGATGCCATTCGACTGGGGGTGATAAGCCGTTGTTCTAAATTTTCTGATACCCATCCTCTTGGCTAAGTGCCTAAACAAGTGCGATAAGAAAGTAGAGCCTTGATCTGTAGTTAAATTTAAAGGACATCCGAATCGTGATATCCACCCAGAGTACATGATATCCGCTACTGTCTCGGCTGTGATATCCTTGACTGGGTAGGCTTCCGGCCATCCAGTTTTCCTATCCACCATTGTCACAACATATCGATGGCCTTGACAATATGTAAGTGGTCCCACTATATCCATGTGTAGATGATCAAATCGGTCGCTATTTACAAAATGTCCATGGGGTGACATCGTATGTCTTTGTATTTTTGATTTTGGCAGCCTACAACCTTTGACCCATTCAGTCACGTCTTTGTTCATGCCATGCCATATATATCTATCTTGCATCATTTTTCTCGTTGCGCGTGCCCGGGTGACTAATTCCGTGCACCGCGTTGAAAGCTGATACGCGAAATTCCTTAGGCAAATATGGACGTGCTCGGTTCAACGACACATCGCAATGAATTGCTTTGTTACAATTTGGTACTAATATTTTCTTAAAAGATAATGACTTTGATTTCATTAGACTATGCAGCTCAAAATCATTATTCTGTGCTTCGGCTAACTTTTCATAATCTAGCGGTGATGGCATGTCAATTTCTGATATTCTTGATAAACAGTCAGCAACAGTATTTTCCAAGCCTGAAATATGCCTTATTTCTGTACAAAATTGCATTATGAAGTCAAGTTGCCGTATTCTGCGTGGTGTGTCATTTTTACTAACTGTGTTTTTACGTAACGAGTAAACTATTGGTTTGTGATCGGTGTATACTATAAGAGGTCTGCCTTCAATAAAAGGTCGAAAATGCTTAATAGCAATATAAATAGCCAACAACTCTCTATCATACGTTGAGTAACGTTGTTGTGTCTCACTCAATTTCGATGAAAAAAATCCTAATGGTTTCCATGCCTGGCCTTCTTTTTGCTGCAACACAGCACCTGCACATGTGCTGGAGCAGTCCGTCATGAGAGCAATCGGTGCATCCGGTGACGGGAATGACAGTGTAACTGCGCTTTTAAGGCTTTGTTTACACTGTTCGAACGCCTCAATACTTTCATCCGTCCATGGAATCGAACTCTTGTCTTTCTTTTTACAATTATGGAGAAATACGTTTAATTTGGCTTGGATTCCGGCGGCCTTCGGTAAATGTCTTCTATAAAAGTTGATCATTCCGAGAAAACGACGAAGTTCTTCCACTGTCTTTGGCCTTGGATATTCAGAAATGACCTTGACTTGATCGTCCAATGGCTTCATGCCTTCCCTTGACATCCGGAATCCCAAAAAATCTATTTCAGTCTTGCCAAATTCGCACTTTGCTAAATTTATTGTAATACCATATTTATCCAATCTCTGTAATACCTCTCTTATGTGTTGCCTATGCTCATTTTTCGTTGATGACGCTATAATAACGTCGTCAATATATATAAATACAAAGTTAAGATTCCGTAACACCTCGTCTTGCATAAAACGTTGAAATGTTTGCGCCGCCGTACGGAACCCGAAACCAAGGCGTAAAAATTCAAACAAACCGAATGGCGTTGTTATAGCCGTCTTCGGAATGTCGTCCTTATGTATAGGAATGTTATGGTAGGCCCGTTGAATATCAATTTTCGTAAATATACTTTTCCCGTGCAATAAATAACTACAATCTTGGATGCGCGGTATCGGATATCGATCCGGCTTGCTGATCGCGTTCAATGCTCGATAATCGCCGCACGGTCTTAGCTCGCCGTTCTTTTCGTAACGACATGAAGAGGACTCGCCCAGTTGCTCTTAGAGGTCTACATATTCCCATCTCTTGCATGCGTTGGAACTCAGCTTTAACCTTATAGTATTTATCGGGTGGTAAAGGCCTTGGACGTGCGAATACAGCGGGGCCAGAAGTCTCTATACGATGTACCACCGAGTGACAAGGCTCCTTAAAACACATTGGCTTCGTTACGTTGGAAATTCGCCTAATATATCGCTATATTCATTCATACAGTCAATTGTTCTCACGGACGGTTCATTTTGCACAGTCACAGACGCAATAGTTTTAAACTAGTCACTGAGTCGATAAGTTTTTATTGTTCATCCACTAATAGTTTATAATGGGCTGAAATCAGCACCGAGTATTGGTTGGTCGCGCAGTCTCCACAACCTGTCCGCGATTGCTGATAAATGCTCCAGGTCTTTACTTCACACTGCTAATACACTTCTCACAGACGCCGGCAGATGATCTTGCCACATTATCCGAAGTGTTTCGTCGGGTATCTTTTCTCGAGCCAATTCCTTCATCCGCCTAAGGAGTTGAGAGGGTTTTGATCTCCCAACTCCATCTCACTCAAAAGTTTTGAAACTGTCGAATCTCGGACTCTTCGTAGACCTTTAACAATCGCTCTTTCAAAGTATCAATTTCCTTCCTCAGGCGGCTTGATAAGAATGTCGCTGACTTGCTGGATTACATCCTTCCCCAATTTAGTGACTACCATGTTGTATCTCGCTTCATCGCTCATCTTCTGCGGTGCAAGGACAGCTTCGCACTGGATGAACCAGAGCCGCGGCTGATCGGCCCAAAATTGGTATTCTCGAGGAAACACTAACAACTGCTACTTCTGCTGACCCGCTAGTACTTGCTTTATTTTGGCCGTCTTGCTGCGAAGTCATTGTGGTTCTTCTTTCCTTTGTCAGGTTAGTGAAACGCACTTTGATTCTCGAACGTGTTCGCGTAACTTGAGATCACGTCAGGGTCACCACTGTACATGTACACGTATGGTTGCGTACTAATCGAGAGTATCAATAAAACTTCAGGAGCCCGATATACGTGTGTTTATTATGATACAGATTGATACTGCTTAAATATTGATTAAACATAATGTAGGCACAAAGTATATTCATTGAGACAGATATTTTTTTTACATAATAATTTATTCCACCAGACCAAATTTCGGTCACGGAGACAAGTTTAATCGGACTAGCATATGCTCAGGAGAGGGTTTCAGTGCACAAGTGTGTGCGCATGCACAGTTGCACTCTCTATTTTCCTTTACTCTCATAGTCCGATAAGCTGGCAATCCGGAACGACTGGAGAGACATCAGGCACAGGACTGTAATACACCGTTAACTTCCTAACTCCGGGCTGCTAGTGAGAATTTATTGACAGAAAAAATCATAATTGTATTGATCCGACCCGGGAGTGGAACCCGAGACCGCATTATTAACAGTCGCGCTTGCGATTATTAGATCAACGAGGCTTTATTAATTGAAGTTATAAAAAGAAGAAATAATTTCAATCGAAAATAGAAAACACATGAAGACATAATTTCCTAAGTTATGAGATAAATATTAGATATTATTTAAGAAACGCATTACTGTGAAGAAGCAACATAAATCATATAACGTTGTAAAATATTGTTAACAGACGATTCACTGAGCTTGAAAATGATGCCTGTGCGTCAATTTTCACATATCGTTGGCTTTCCTAAGTAACAATATTTACCTGGAAGGTAAGTAAACAAGCTCTTATTACAGACAATAATTATAAGAAGCTATACTTTGAAATCTTGTTTGTGTTATTATAAAATATTTTACATATCAGGATGTAAGGATACACATTATTAACTTTCTTATTTAATTACTATCTTTTTCCCGTGGCATTGGTCGTGGTTTGCTATGAATTTGCTAACTCAACAGAACAAGTTAAACGTTTCATTTCACTTTCTTTACAAAATAGCACAAATTCACAGCTTTTATTACAATACAATACAATAACTTTATTTCAGGCATCAAGGACTTAAAAATTAAGAACATTGACCCATAGCAATATAAACCTTAACCTAAAAATATATATGTATAAAATATAGACAAGACTATTTAGGGAACTTTCTTCTTTGGTGCGTCCCTGTATCGGCGAAACACTACCCCAGAGGGCCAGAAATCGGGAGCGAGGAATGTCTCTTTGTGTTTTGCAGGAACCTGGAGTACGTAGGATTTGAAGTTTGTTGACCTATTAGACTCCAGACGCTGCAAATGTAAAGAGATCGGATCCTCAATGCGGCATCGGCTTCGTTCTTCCACGAAACGCAGGACGTCTTCTCCCGACGTACTTTTGTCCAAACGGGAGATGTAGAACTGCATGGTTGGCTCCTCGCGTTTATTTTGGCGGTCCCACGCTGGTTACAGACGGGTCTCGACCGACGTCTACTCTCAACAAGAGTAAACCCGTCATTATCAATCTTGTTTCGGGTCACCACTGGAACTGATTAAATTTCCACATTCTTTCGGTTTCGACCACAAGAGGGTGCCGATTGTGAAGATTTTCAGGCAACATCCGCAAACGTCTTCCCTTGTTGTGTTGGCTTCGGCGGAGGATTACTTATGGGTTCAGTCAAGGGCTGAGGTGATGATGCAATGACGACCGAGGTCGCCCTAGTTTCACGGTCATCAACCCGCCGCTCCGTCAGTACCGCGTGTCGTATTTATGTTGCAATTATGCTGCGCAACATAGTGACTTCGTTCCTCAGCTCTGTTGCGACTCGTTCCGATTCTTCAAATTTGAAACGGATGTCGGTAACTTCGGCTTTCAACGTGGTGATGTGTTTCAACAATCTGGTCACGTCTACGTGATCGAACGTCACGGGAGGCAGCTTGTTGAGATCACGCGCGACGAAAGTTGGGATGTCATCAGGGTCGATCTCATTGAACAGCCTGAAGATGTCTTGCAGGTCTTTCTTACCACGTCCATCCCTGTGACGTGTGATAAGACGGATTTGGGTCACGGCTGAATCGGCTAACACCTTCTTCGCTTGGATGATCTCGTCCTCGGTGAAGCTTGTCATCAGTATCTGCTCCAGGGATACCTGGTCCATGACGTACAATTTTTGTTGAACAAAGGCCAGGAACTCGTGGACTAAGATGGTATCGGAGCGTTTAAGTTGACACGCCATTTCGAATTATTTTCGCGCAGTAGGTGTGCTTACGCTACGAAAATATTGTAGGTACGGCATTAGAGCCGTCACATCATTATGGAACGACTTATTTAGACTATGATAAAATACTTAAGAATAACTCTTTAAATACAAAATCTAAAATATAGTCCTTCTCCCCCAATTATGACCAAAAAAATCATCTAATTGGAGTCGGTGGATGAACAAGTTTGTCTAACTGTGAATTTGAAAAAGACTTCCGCTACTTCTTGATGCGCTATGCGTTGGTCTTTTTTTAATTGTAAAACTTAAGGGTGGCTGTGAAAATTTAATAAAGTGTACATTTATTTGTTTGCAATTTAAATGCATTGATTTAGAGGCAGTGTACGATTTCTAAAGAAGCATACATAATGACATTTCGCAGATTCGTAGCGCGTTGTAGAAAGCTAATGGAAGTATTTTTTGATAATGGACGAAATTTTATTGCAGCTGCATTAGCAGTTCAGAGGAGTTCTATAGAACTGAGTTATTTTCACCGTTGCAGCGTTTTCAGAGTTGCAGTTGTTAAAGATCAATAATGAGGCTCTATCTGAGTTCGCAGCTCATTAGGGAATAAATTTTTTCTATATACTCCTCACTTTGAGGATATCTCGGAAGCCAGGATAAAATCGGCAAAACATCACATAAGAAGTGTCACACAATTCTTATTCTTATTTCTTTAATTTGGCACACGAGAAGCCATAATTTAAAAGAAGAAGAAGAAGAATTTGGCACACAATTGTCATTTGAAGAAATGTCAACTTTATTCGCACAAGTGGAGGCAATCTTAAACAATCGTTCCTTGTATCCTTTGTCATCATCTTTTAACGATTTCTTCTCCTTATCCCTAGGGCAGCACTTCTTAATAGGAAATCCATTGAAAGCGCTATCGGCATCTAAAGTATAAAAAAGACATAAAGGAAGGCACCATAAACCGTTATTCTCGATTTGAACAAATTTGTCAATACTTTAGACACGGATGGCAAAGAAAATATATATATTATCAGAACTACAGCACGTACTAAATGGAGAACAGATAAATCTATACTGAGAATGGGGGGACTATTATTGATAAAGAAAGATAACACTCCACCACTGCAGTGGCCGTTGGGACCATTTCCTCGGTTATTTTCTGGATCAGACGGTGTATGATAGAAGAGCTTAGGAGAGGAAAGAAAGGAAGAGGATGGGAGAGTATGGGTGAAGATAGGGGAAGGTAGGAGAAAATGGAAGATGATGATGAAAGTAAGGAAATTACGTAGTAGAGTCATGCTGCAGCTATATTATGGTAGTGGCACGAATGGGTCAGCTCGACCGGGGAAGGACCACGCTCTCATAGAATACCACCGTAAAATAGCAGCTCAATGCTGTTGTGTTTCATATGGTGAGTGTAGAGAACCGGAGACCCTTTTTACTGGATGCGAGGCATTCCATCTTAGTCCTCAGGGGTGGCAACGCATTTGCATTTTGATTCTTAATTGAGGATAGATGACGATGTCTATAGACGACAGCATCCACTTAATATCAGGTCGACTGTGTGCTTCTTTGTCACCCTTATTCTATAAAAAAATAGGGGGAAATAGGAGAAGATAGGAAAGGGTAAAAGGAATGAGAAGAGAATGGGATATGATAGTCGAGGATTGGAGAGGCTTGACGAGAATAAGAGAGGATGGGAGTTGATAAGAAAGAATTGGAGAAGATAAGAGAGGTTAGAAGAGATAAGGAGAAAATAGATTATGGTAAGAGGGGGTATGAGACGATGGAAGTGGATAGAAGAAGGTGGAAGTGAAAGTAAAAGAATATGATAGAATAGAAAATGATGGGAGTGGATAGAAGATGTTAGGAGAGATTAAGAAAGGATGGGATATGGGAGAGGATGCGAAGGGATGAAAGAGAAGAGGAGAAAAAAGGAGATGTTGGGAAGGGTAGGATATGAGAGGTTGTGAGAGGATATGAGGAATTGGGCGAGGATAGGAGAGTTGTAGAGGAGGGGATATGATGGGAGTGGCTTGAACAGGATAGGAGAGATGAGTGATTAGGAGAGGATGGGATATGATAGGATAGAATGGGATAGGGTTGGAGTAGTTAGGCGAGGAGTTAGTAGAGAATATGATAGGATGAAAGAGGGTAGAAGAGCGTAGGACAGTATGGGAGACGATGGGTTAGGATAGAAGAGCTTATGAGAGAATGGTAGGTGATGGGTTAGAACATAGTGATTAAGGGAGATGAGGACAGGATGGCATATGATATGAGAGAAAGGGAGAAGATGGGAGAGGATGAGAGATAATGGAAAAGTATTGGAGAGGATAGGAGAGGTAAGGAGGATAGTATAGAATAGGAGGAGACGGGATTGGATGGCAGAGGAAAGGAGTGGTTGGACAAGGATAGTAGAGAATGGAAGACGATGTGAGAGGATAGGAAAGAAAAGAAGAAAATAGGAGAGGACGGGAGGTGATGGGAGAAGGTAGTTGCGAATAGGAGAGGATATTAGAGGTTAGGAAAGGGTAAGAGAGGATAGGATAGGAAAAGAAGGGTAAGGATAAGAGAAGATTGGTGGAGAGATGATGGGAGAGGAGTAGAGAAGAGAATGGTTTAGGATAGGATAGAATGGGAGATAATCTATACATATAACAAAGAACAATGGCGAAATAATATGTCAAATATTTTGAAGCGTCTTGAGTTATACTTTTAAAGCACGTAATAAAAAAATATATTGCATTTTATCAAATAAACATCAAAACTAGTAAAAGCCAGAATAAAAATCACTAACTTTTTGGAAACATAATTGATTGTAATCAAATGGATATCGCTTCCGTCACTTAGTGTGACCAGTTTATAATTACTTCAGTTTCGTAGTTAAAAATCATTTTCAATTCATCTTGTTGCATCTGGTTTAAGGTAAAATAATATAATTATTATTGCGTTTTATATCATTTAAACAAAGCTTACATAAAAATATTTAAAAATATGTAGTATTTTATTATATATTTTGGAATCCAGATTGTTTAGTTAGAAACAATGTAAATGCTATAGCAATACAATTATGACAATGTCATGACGTTTTGTTACGTCTCACACACACTGCTCTCGCACCATTTGTGCTGCCTGTGTTTTGTGTTCTTGGTTTTGCCTATTGATTTCTTATTTTCATTCGACCTGGACTGCCCTCGACTTATCCGATATTGATTTTCTATTGTGTGAATATTATATTGCGTGCCCAAAGGACTCCGATTCTGCTACACCCGACGACATTGTGCTATTCTCATCTGGACTCCGATTTGAGCCCTATGATCTTAGGGGTTCTACAAATGGAACTACATTGATTAGAGGCAAGATTAAGTCACGGCATGTAACCCGGAGACAATATTATGTATATATTTTATTAGAAAATAATATACCTGGCCGAACAGGAATCACAGAGTACTGCTGTAGTTGTTTAGTAGGTCGGCGCACAGTAGGCTGTTGCGCACATGTCATGACCTTAGTTTGGTATTTAGGATGGGCCAGACATTAGCAACATATTTCAGCACCGGCAGAGTTTTTAGATGATGTAAATATTAGGGAAGATGATGAAGATTTCCGGCTCCAGAGTGGAACTTGTACTATGGCTAAACATATTATTTTGAATTCTAATTAGGCAGTGAATTCCGTAATAAGCGAGTAAATTCCTTAATAGAGAGCTTAATCTGCTCCACCAGTTGATTACTCAAAAATAACCTTGAAACGGTAATATACCTAATAGTGAATAATTATTAATTGAACATTAATATAAGATTAAATGATTGAAATGCTTTAGGTCAAAAACTCATTAATTGATTATAAATCTTGAACCTTTTCAGTGACATAATTTCACATAACCTACAAATCTTCAAAGTCTCGTAACAATCATTCCTGACTTTGTCGATAAAAAAACCTTAGACAAACAATCTCAGGGGAGGATGGTGAATCACTTTTGATATTTTTGATGTAAAGACGCTTCCAGATTAACTGACATAAAAATTTGTATGGGCGTTCGCCATTGTCCTTTGTAGAAAAGCCGTGTCTGTAATTCTAATATATTCTTGAGAGCCAAGTCTAGGGTACTTGTGGCGGCGCTGTCGTCGCGCCACAAGCGAAATACATCGGAGCCTAAATCGCGCTATCAAAGTTCCGAATTAAAAACAGTATATATAGAATAGCTCCGAACTATCACTCGGAGCGTTGGCCAATCCCCGAGCAGTTTGATAAGATAGGCGATTTCTGCTTGACTGTATTTTTCTTTACAAAATTTGTCGTAACTTTTTTGATTGTCTTCAATTTGTTAATTGTATATACCTTCGTGTACCAAGTCGCTCGCAAAGAATACGAAACACTCACGTGCATCGTTTGTTCTTCCTTAATCTGTGTAAAACAAATGCGGGCAAGCGTGCGCCTTTGCGTCGCATAATGGAACTGTATGACAACAGCTTCTCCGATGTAGACTTATTTACCATGTCACTACCTCAATTTAGAAAAGCCATAAAACTTGTATTGAATGACTTGTATTTTTTTTCTTTTTTTTCTAATGTTATAACTTAAATTTAAAAAAAAACCAAGTAATACATGTAACTTTCATGATTTTGCTGTTAACGGCTAGGTATGCCTTTTTGCCTCTTGTTTTATTTTTGTGTTATATGTGCCTTTTAGCTTTTTAATTACTACGGTATTTTTGTGGATAACGGTGTTGGTTGTGTAGTTAGTTAATCTGTTTATATAAGATTTGAATTGTAATTTTTATTATACAACTGTTTGTTGTCTACGTGTTTGATTATCTACGTTTTAGTTTTCAAAGCAACGACATCTATCATCAAATGGAAAAGTAGTGTAATTTGCCTTCAGTTACTAATAAATTAAATAATTTAATTAAGTTAAAAGTCAGTCGTTTTTGGGCCCACTAGAAATTTTAACGACCCTTAATGGTATTACATACAAAAAAAGTTACCAATTTATTATAATAAATGGCCTATACATTTTATGAATATCTAAACGGAATCAAGAAATCTAAAAAATGAGTGGTTTTGATATTCCGTGTTCTGGTTAATGTAACATGGGAAAAATGCGTGTAATGAATCATTTTGCAGTTTCTATTAAAGAAAAATGTATTTTTTACCAAGATAACTTATTATATACATATTATATTTGTACTTATTTGTATATTATATATTTATTACTAAAAAGGGATACCACTGAGATTTTTATCCTATTTCTAAAAGTGTTAGCTTATATCATATAACATGGTTCAAAGACACCGTGGAACGAAACGCTATTTTGTCATTGACTTCCGTGCTGGGTAAAAACCGACGGCCATATTATCATAATTCATTTCTATGTCTGTGCCGGCGGCTGGGTATTACTTTACGGCATTGACATTCGCCAGGCTGCCGTTTTTTGTACTTACTTACTTATCTGGAAGATCAGCATACACTGAAAACAATTAAATAATATTTGTGGATTTCAACGCACTGTGCGAAGACAATAACTAGCCGAGACAGGAGCAGATGTGCGCCAACTTTTATATTTGTGGATTTCTCAAGAGGTGAGTATCTTATCTTATGGAATGCGAAGAATTCAACTGTACAAAACCTACAATTGATTTAAAGTTTCAAACTTTTATGAAATATATCTTATTTTGTCACTCGAAGTTCTAGTCCAAAATATTATACTACGGAAACGAAAACTACTAAGTTTCGTTTATAATGTATTACATTTTATTTTATTTTAATTAATAGAGAAAATAAAATCACACAAAATATACACAAATCTATGTTAAAAGTGTCTGTCAGAGTAACTATATCCACAACCGTTACATCCTATACCCGTGTAGTGGCGGGTTAGAATACCCACTGCCCCATATCTTCCCGTGGGTGTCGTAAGAGGCGACAGAGGAAACTGAGGCAGAAGATGGGCAGCAGCATCTTTCTGATAACAGCAAATAACAATAAAACTGCGGTTGCCAACCCGCTCGCCAAGCGTGGCAACTACGGCAATATCCCCAATGAAGAAAGTTACGAAGAGACGGCCCCCAGTCCCCGGCGGCCCCGCTATTCCTGGCTACGGTGGCGACCATGGTAACGGCGGGGCAGGGGGTGCTAAGAATCTCCGGTGGAGGTTCGGTTGCCACCTACGACGACTCGACCTGGCAACTTATAACGCACGCACTCTGAGGACTGACGAGAAGATCCTGGAGCTGGAAGAAGAGATAGACAAGTTGCGCTGGAATATTATAGGATTATCCGAGGTCCGAAGAGAGGGGGAGGACACGGTAATCCTCGAATCCGGCAACTTGTTCTATCACCGGGAGGGCGACCATCTGTCCCAAGGAGGTGTCGGATTTATCGTCCACAAGCCTCTCGTTAACAACGTTGTAAAGATTGGGAGTTTGTCGACGAGGGTTGCGTACCTTATACTCAGAATCACCAAACGGTATTCGCTGAAGGTCATACAGGTTTACGCACCAACTGGCACACCCCGATGAGGAGGTAGAGAAAATGTATGAGGATATCTCTAGCGCCATGCATTCCTCTAAAACCCACTATACGGTGTTAATGGGAGACTTCAACGCAAAGCTAGGCACAAGAGAACGGTGAGCTGAAAGTAGGGAAATTCGGATTAGGGCAACGGAACCCATACAGCAGCTGGCCGACTTCATGGAGAAAGAGGGACTCTTTATGATGAACTCTTTCTTCCAGAAGCGGCCCCACAGGAATTGGACCTGATCGAGCCCCGACGGTTCGACAAAAAATGAGATTGACTTCATTGTGACGACTAGACGCCAACTGTTCAGTGATGTCTCAGTGATCGCGAGGGTGAAAACTGGTAGCGATCACCGAATGGTTAGAGGCACACTGAACCTAAACGTTAAGTTGAGAGGTGTCGTCTAATGAAGTCAACGCTCCGTCCCCTCGTGCTCTAATCCAAAGTCCCGAAACCTTTCAGCTCGAGTTACAAAACCGTTTTCAGTGCCTAGAAGATTGCAATGCAGTGAACGCGAATATGAATGACAAGCTCGTGGAAACTGTCCATGCGGTCGGAGCTAAGTTTTGTAAGACCCGCCGCAGAAGAACACAAAACTCTCCGATCACACTCTTAATCTCATGGCTGTTAGACGGGAAATGAAGCTGCAATCTTCAGTAGATTTGATAGCATACAGGCAACTGAACAGACAGATCTCCAAATGCATGCGGCGGGACTTGCGCAACTTCAATACAGCTCGTATTGAAGAAGGATCGAGCGGAACCAGGGCTCCAAAGTCTTTGCCAGAGATCTGTCTGCCAGAAAGACAACTTTCGAAGCTGAAGACCGAGTGTGGCAGCGTCGTTTCCGGGACACCTGAGATTTTGAGTGAGATTGAGAGGTTCTATGGGCAGCTGTACACATCATCGTTGGAGCCACACGCAAGTGTGAGTAACGATCCAAGAGCGAGTCTTATCCGACACTATTCCGATGATATCCCGGACGTCAGTCTGAGCGAGATTAGAATGGCTCTCCAGCACCTTAAAAACGGCAAGGCCCCAGGCGAGGATGGAATTACGGCGGAGCTTCTGAAAGCGGGTGGAAAACCGGTTCTTGAAGTCCTTCAGAAGCTCTTTAATTCCGTCCTACATGGTGGCACTACACCGGAGGCGTGGAGCAGAAGTGCGGTGGTCTTGTTCTTCAAGAAAGGCGACAACGCTCTCTTGAAGAACTACAGACCGATTTCCATTCTGAGCCGCGTCTACGTGCTGTTTTCGAGAGTCATTACGAATCGTCTCGCACGCAGACTCGACGACTTCAGCCTCCCGAACAAGCTCCGAAAAGGTTTAGCACCAGACCACATATACCCTTCGGCAAATTGTACAGAAGTCCGAGGAGTACAATTTGCCACTATGTCTGGCGTATGTGGACTGAGAAAGCCTTGATTTCGTCGAAATTTATGGTGCTGCAGTCCCTTCAGCGGTGCCAAGTTGACTGTCGGTATATCGAAGTGTTGAAGTGCTTGTACAGTAGGGCTACGATGGCTATCCGAGTACAGAACCAGAATACAAAACCTATCCAACTGCAGAGAGGTGTAAGACAGGGTGACGTTATATCCCCGAAACTCTTCACCGCTGCATTGGAAGACGTTTTCAAGCTTCTGGACTGAAAGGATACGGCATTAACATCAATGGCGAGTACATCACTCACCTTCGATTTGCCGACGATATAGTCCTTATGGCAGAATCGCTGAGGACCTAAGCATTATGCTCACGACCTCAATAGTGCCTCCCAACGGATAGGTCTTAAGATGAACATGGACAAAACAAAGATCATGTTTAATGTCCATGTCACACCTATACCGGTAGTTGTTGAGCACTAAGCTCGAAGTTGTTGACGAATATGTTTACCTGGGACAAATAGTCCGACTAGGTAAGTCCAACTTCGACCGAGAGGTCAATCGACGGATTCAACTCGGCTGGGCAGCGTTCGGGAAATTACGGCACATCTTCTCGTCAGGTATACCTCAAAACTTGAAAACGAGGCTGTACAACCAGTGTGTTGCCAGTGATGACCTACGGAACTGAGACGTGGTCCTTCACTGCTGGCCGGATGAGGAAGCTCAAGGTCGCTCAGCGAGCTATGGAGAGGCTATGCTCGGAGTCTCACTGCGTGATAAACTTAGAAATGAGGATATCCGCAGTAGAACCAGAGTGACCGACATAGCCCAACAGATTAGTAAGCTGAAGTGGCAATACGGCCATATAGCTCGAAGAACCGACAACCGATGGGGAAAAGTTTCGAGTGGCGGCCTCGTACCGGCGGATTTAGTGTAGGCGTCCCCACTAGATGGAGTGACGACCTGGTAAGACATGCAGGAAGTCGATGGATGCGGGTGGCTCAGGACCGTGCTTTGGCATTCTTGGGAGGCCTATGTTCAGCAGTGGACTTGTGAAGGGCTGTAATGATGATGATAATGATGATGATGATGACATCCTATCAAAAGCCCATTGCTGAACATAGACCTTCCTCAGATTTCCTCAAAGGAGGATACTTGCTATAGTTGCCATGCTTAGTAGACGAGTCGGCAACCACAGTTTTTTATTGTAGTTGTTAATAGGAAGATGCTGCTTAAATTCAGAAGGAATGTACACATTCCTTCTGAATTTAATATTATAGATATAGATAACATAAAATAAATGGATGTTATTAGGAATACATATTAGTGTTAATATTTAATTAAATACATCTACTATTTATGTTTATTATATTTAAACTCCATCAGGAAGGAATTTTGTTTACATTATTTTTATGTTATTTTGTTGATTGTAGGTAATGTACATTCTTTCTGAATTTAATATTTTTACTTTTTATTTTTATTTGCATTCCCAATTTTTCAGTTACATCTACTTGATGCAGTTTGTTGTAACTGCCCAAGAAAATTGCAAGAAAGTATTGAAACTGCTCATTCCATTAGAAGATTTGTATTCCATGTGGATCTTCAATTTTAAGAGCTCATTTTAAGAACTCAGCAAAAGAGATATTATTTTGCAGTGGATACCATCACACCAGGTACTTACTTTACTTTAACAGCCTGTAAGTGATCCCCTGCCTGAAATAGGCTTGCCCGGAGGAGTTGGCATAATCGCTTGGCACAGATTGATGTTTGTAGTATCATACACCTCGCACTACAAACAATTTGGCTATTCACCACCAGGTTATCTTTAACTTTACAGCCTATCAAAAGTCTACTGTTGAACATAGACCTACAGATTGCCTTATAGGGAGATATTCGATAACCACAGTTTTTTTCTTTAGTTGCTACTTCTTCCTTACCACCCCATATTTGTCTGCCTTTGTACTTAATACACAAGTAATATTTTTACCTAAATGAAATTAGTGTAAATGTAAAACGTCTAGGAACTTGTACTTAGTCAAATAATGTTATAATTCTAAAATAACTACTTCACTTGTTTACCTTTCTGATTTGATGTATTTTTATTTCTTTTTACCTTAGTGGAATCTGGTTTACTACAAAAGTATTATGAAGGAAACGAGTACATGCTATTTATATATATTTAAGAGACATTAAGACTGTTTATTAGTAATAAAGATTGAAATAAATAAAATATTAATAAATATCATTATTTAGGTGGAAGACACTGTAAAACTATAGTCTGTTCGGTTAGTTGATGAAAAAAACACTTTTCAGGTGGATCATTTAGAATGAGTCTGCAATCTTGTCGGCCGAGCTTCTACAACTGTATGGAGACACAAATGATAACAGGGATATGGAATTACAATTCATAAATATTGAAGACATCGGTAACATTCAACAAACACCCTTATGCCTGTAACTGTAACTCCTGCCATTTCCAGAGCGGCATCAACAATTACTATAATATGCAGACCTTTTCTATCAAAAGGTTTAAATTATTTCTTAAGCAAAATTGTCTAGTAAGGGTTATTATACTACTAGAGAGTAAATGACTGATAATAACCCTGGGATTGAGGTGATCGCTACCATGCTGTTTCTAAATGTTTTCAAAACAATTGTATAAAAAATTATATTGTAAAATGTGCTTTTTTTTTTAAAAGTCTCGCTGGGTTTCTTGCTGATTCTTCCCAGGACAGAGGTTTTTTTGCGAACCAGTGGTAAAAGTAAAAATTACTTTTAATAAGTATTATGTATTGTAATCTATATTGAATAAAATGATTCTATTCTATTCTGTGGCTAGTTATAAGCGTGCTGCTTCTACTTCGACACTGTATTTTTAAGTTATGTAATCATTTATCTAGATTCTTAATACCTAAACTAAAAAGAACTACTAACCTAAAAGAGATTGCAGATTGATAACTCATTTTATGTGCCACTGTGCGCTCGTATTTGTGAATACCACTTAAATGAACCTCACAATGATTGGAATAATTTATACACAAGTAGTAATGATGCATATTTATATAGTAATATAAATATGCATCATTATAATATGGTAGTTTTGCCACAGTTGCTACGCTTGTGGCAACCAAAGCTTTTGTGGTATTCTATAGGGAGATGTTGCTGCTCATCTCCTGGTATCTTTATTTTACTCTGTTACGACTTACGACACCATACAGGGCGAAACGCGATGGCAGTTGACGGAAGGCTATACAATATTTTACATTATATATTTAATTTAGGGAAGACCTATGTTCAGCAGCGAATTGTTGTAATGATGACGAATAATAATCAATAAAACTTGTAATTATTGTTGCTTACTTGACCTGTTTCTACTATGTGCCTTATTATAAATAAAGCGCCTAATTTATAAATAAACGCCGAGCAAGTTGAATAGATGCTTTGGTACCTTTTCGTATCTCTTTCAATTGACAATTTCCTTTTGTTTTTTTTTATAGAATAAGTGTGACAAACGAGCGCACGGTCCACCTGATGGTAAGTAGATGCTGTGGCTCATAGACATCTACATTTATCCTCGTTTAAGAATCAAAATGCAGATGCATTGTCACCCCTGAGGACTAAGATGGAGTGCTTCGTTTCCAGTAAAAAAGGACTCCGGTTCTCTACACTCACCATATGAAACACAGGAGCATTAAGCTACTATTTTACGCTGGTAGCGTTTTCCGTGAGAGCGTGTCCTACCCCGGTCGAGCCGTATCCGTACACAACTAGTTTAAAACTTCTTCATCATTACAGCCTATAGGCCTCCCCCAAGGAATTATACAAAGCACGGTCCTGAGCCACCTGCATCCATAGACTTTTTGAATATCTTACCAGGTCGTCACTCCAACTAGAGGTAGCCGTCCCACACTGAGCTTACCGGTCAGAGACTGCTACTGGAGAATTTTACATTTTAGCTTTAATTGCAGTTGGATGTAAACGTGCTAATCAATGAACACATTAAAAGAATGTCTTGGCACTGCACCTCGCGGCCTGTGATACTTATAATAGACTGCTTTAAGAATATGATGATTTTACAATAATAAACAATAAAAATGCAGTGACAATACAGTGTTTCTTTTTATCCTAACACAAATAGTTCAAAACACCTTACATGCTATTTATTTTCCTGGTTAATATCGTAAAAATCGGATATGTTACTATCCAGTCATTTTGGTTTTAATGGTGCTTGGAATGTAAACATGTTATTCAATCAATACAAATTAATAACAATGTCCTGACACTGCACCTGGTGGCATGTGTCACTTTTAATACTGCTTTAAGAATGTGATGATTTTACAATAACAAATACAGTGACAATACAGAGTTTTTTTTATCCTAACACGACCAGTTCAAAACATCTTACGTGCTATTTATTTTCTCAATCGCTGTAGAGGTAAAACTCGCTAAACACCCTTAATAGTTCACTGTTGGACGCACACATGCACCTAAAACCGTGTTACTGGTTGCAAATGATATTAGATAAATAAGTACATGTGCTTGTTTCAATATTCATTAACTTTTTCAGGTGGGTTGCTTAGAATAAATGTGTATGTCTTGTAGGCTGAAATCTTGCAGAGCTGCTCGTAAGCAGAGACAAAAAGTATATGGATATTGAAGACAACAGTCTTATATCACATAAAATATCCTTATGATTCCTAACAATTTCATAAATGGACATGTTATTATCAAGTTATTTTGAAAAAATCTTTTGGAATGATAATGACTGACAATAATAAATACAATTAAATTATACATGTGTTTTGTAATCCTTACACAACTAGTTTAAAACATCTCACTTCATATTTATCAACATAAATAAACATGATAATACTTAGTCATTTTGGCTTTAATGGTGTTTGGGGTATAATAACTAATCAGTTAATATATTTTAAAGCAAAGTTTACACTGCACCTTTACTAACCAACAAAGATATATCAAAATAAAGTCTTAACACCGCGTCTGTCTGTCTGTTCCACTATTAATAGACTACTTTTGAAATGATTACAGTAATAAATACAGTGGTATTTTACTTTGTGTTTTATCCTTTTACAACCAGATTAAAACATCTTTCTTACTATATAACATGTAAAGGTAATATTATAAATGAACATAATATTATCTTTTATTCATTTTGCTTTAATCATATTTATTTAATTACTGTAATGGTGTTTGTGATGTATATTCACTAATCAATCAATACATGTAAAAACACCATGTTTTTTGGTCAGTGTACTATTTTTTGCCGGAACTACTAAAAGGATTTTCCATCAGTCTAAAAGTACCTATAAATGTTAAATGTACCTGCAACTTTGTTTTATGCTATTAATTATTTAGCTGTCCTATTCTATTCTATATACACTATTCTAACTCACAATACTAATAGAAAACAACTTTTAGTTTCGGCTCAGAAGGGCTAGAACCCAGAGCCGTAAAGCCAGATTTAAAAAAAATAGCGTTTAGTTTCTTTTTAGTTATTGTAATATTCATATTTTAATTTCTCTGAATTCCCTTTAGATGCGATAAAACTAATATTAATTTTGCAATCTATAGATTTTAAGGAATAAATCGACATACATTTCATTAAGTATCCCTAAAATTTGTAGTGGGCCCATTCTCCATACAAAAGAAATTGTCTCCTTTATATGTTTAAATAATTCAATTTATAAAATCCTTATTGTTAATTTTTAGTTTTCGTTATTTCATTTTAAAAGCGTAATAATTTAGATAGATAAATAGTGACGTCTATCAAACGTATGAAAATTGATATGGTTTTTAGGTCAATTACTAATATATAATTATGTAAACTGATTAAAACTGGTCTGCCTGCAATTATTGCAAAATTTTCATTATCCTTATAATTTGATCAAATAATTTTTTTTATGATATACCGTGGCCAGATCGTAGAATTGATCATACACTTTAAAGTAGTCTATCATTTCGTGAAATAGTGTCATTTCATTATATTTAACACTGTTTGTTGACCATGTCATGATATAGCTTGACCAAATCAATGAATAGAGATCGTTTGACGATATTAATAACTAAACACAACATTGCTATTTCATGACATGGTCATATCGTCAAATAGTTTTCGCCGCTAGCGGTACTGATAGCGTATTTTAACAGAAACAGAATTTTCAACAGAATCAACATCACTTTATACCTTATTTGTATAATAAATAAATGTTCGCGGCTTTGGGGTGGCTCTTGAGCCAGTCGCACCCCAACCTTCTATCGCAGATATTACTAGATAGTATAGTTTTGGCTGTCATAGTTTTAATGTAATAATAGCGCCATCTATTTTCTGCTAAATAAACTAATGATAAGTAACTGATAAAATTAAATTTTAGAATGCTACTGAATACTTATTCGTAGAGCATCAAAAATTGATACACTTAAACAGACTGGTGACCATTATCGGGATGATTTACCGCAATTACCACGTTTGGCAAAATTACTAACGACACTGTTACACTAGATACTGTACACAACACATGTATTTTGTGTGCACAGTATCCAGTGCTGTGTACACAAAAGATTGATGAATGAGATTAAGAGAGAAGCTCTTTATTTGAATATATTGGGTGCGGTAGCGAAGCCTCCATAGAAGCCGAGAAGCCGGGCTTGACCTATCAAACTGCTCAATCAATAATATCAACTAATAAAATAACTCGTAAACTGTTTCAAACTATTTCAAATTTCCCGCGCGCTTCTCTGTCCCTGTCGCTGACCTGTTCTACACAGGTTATAGATTACTGTATATACCTGTGTATATACAGTAAGACCTGTGTCTTATAACGTCAACACGCAGCAAAACTGCGCGATTAAGTTGTCATAAAAATTAATCGTCTCTATCGCACGCGTGGGCTTTTACCTGGCTTTCGAGAAGACGATCGCTCCCTTTCTAACCTGTGGTAAAATGTTCTATAATGAAATATAACTACGATTGTTTATATAGCAATTTGTACGTAGCAAAAAGCCAGGCTTTTAGTGTGAAGTTAGTCATTAGTCAAGCGCGGGCGATACCATTGCAAGTTCACTTCACATTTCAATGTTTACTCTTTACTCTGTGTGTTTACTTGAGCGAATAAATATTGCGAGTTGAAAATGTATGCTTTTTTATAGATTTTTAGTGAAAATGGAGGATTATAGTGTTCCTTGTGATAAATTGAAGTGTGTTAAAGTACTAAACGGCGAGGAAAAGGTAAAATCGAAAAAGAGATAAGGTAAATTTTTATAAAACTGCTAAAAACAACAAAACCATATCTTGGGCTTGCCTTAGTTTGGAGCCCTAGCTTCGCCACTGATTGGGTGTCTATCGGCATAGCTTTTATTCCACCAACTTCATTTGTTATCAAGTTATCTGATGTAAATAATTGAAAATTAAGTGCGCCGTGTGATTTTTAACTCTAATTGATAGAATAGTTTGTCAACAATCGTGCAAAAGCTTTGTTTCAGTTTTTATGAATTTTATTTAAACAAATACGAGAGCCGTGTAGTTCACCGTGAGCTTTAATCATGGCACGGGAACAAAACGTGTACGATCCCTTTGAGGAAAAATAAATCTGTAATGGGAAATTTTACGTGCTGACTTACCGCATGTCCAGTGAAGTGGTGAAGAATAACTTTGTGGAGAAACCTAAATGTCTGAGTAGGTAAAAAAGTCGTGGAAATGGGAAAACCGTTAATACACACATGTAATGAGGAGTCCTGTGCATAGCAGTGAGACGTATCTGCGACCTGTGCTGCTACTTTACTTTTTTACCTTTAATAAAACTAATAAATCAGTTTGTCACGGATTTTATCGCGTTTAATTTACTATTTTAATTCCCGACCTTTCGGGTGCTTCACAGCAACCCATGGTCATGGGGGGGACTGAGATGTTTGAGATCCCGATGTCACAGTTAGCCCGGCTACATTCAGTTTTTTAATATTAATTTTTGGTTCGATCTACGCAGAATGAGCTTATAGTATCTTGAAGTCTTGCGGTGGTATGCTTGGGTTTGGATTTAATTTTGTTAATTATAGGATCCCAAGCAGATGGCAGCACCCATCCATCTTCTCTATTGAAATTAGGATGTTTTTTTTTTAATTTCAATAGCCTCACGTATCATCCTTGGTAGGAATCGGTGTTATTTTACGAGGATTTGTGGTCTATTAAATCTGATGTAATGGCGGGGACGATCTTGAACATGTTCACAGACTGCAGACTTCGCAGAGCTATATATGTTGTTTCACGCGGGTTTTAATGGATCTTTTTGTTTGTCCTATATAAGAGAGCACATTCGCAATCAAGCTTGTACACTCCTGCATCTTGTAGAGGGATATTACACTTGATGGATGGTAAAAATTGACTTCGGCAGATTGAAGTATGTTTTAATAGAAGCTCGCTTCAAAATGTAGCCAACCCTATCTGTGACTCCTCTGACATAGGGTAGTACAGCAGGCACACGCTAGACTGTGGTCGGCTTCACTCGGTCACTGTGACTTCAATAGGTAAGCATGTAAATAGTGACTGAACATCAAAACTTATCATAATTGCATTGTCAGTGAGATGTAGGTCTTTTATCTCACTAACAAAATGGTACGAATTGGTAACGGTTAGGATTCGGTGTTCTATTGCGAGGATTTGTTGTCTATCACATCAGGTACAATGGTTGGGACGATACTGAACATGTTGACATTCTTCAGACTTCCCTGAGCCTTGGTTTTTCACATCAGTGATATGTTCTTTTACGCGGGTTTTTATGGAACTTTCATTCAAAGTAGTGTAAAAAAAAAACAACGTAAAAAAAGTTAAAATTAAACGTGATAAAATCCGTAAAATTAGTGTTATTCCATGTGTAATATACATCATTATTGCAACACTGCATTTATGAAATTTCAAAGTCTACTCGAACGAACTTGATATGAATCAAATATCGCAAATAAACATTATATCGTAAATTGATAAAATACCATGAAAACATCATTATTTTGTTAAAACTAAATTAAATTTTATTATATATGAATGTAAAGAGTAAAATGTAAATAATAATAATAATTAATTTTGATTCCAGACAATTTACCTTTCTTATGGATACATCAGACGACACGACCGATATAAAAATAGTAGATGTTTCTAGACATATATTATTAATGCAATTCTGAAAAACTTATTTATTTACGTGTCCCTGTAGCATATTATATCTATGCCAAATATCAATCACCTACGTCCAATAGTCTTTGAGAATTCAAAATAATTCTTTGACAAATAGACATAGATACTCAGACACCGAGGTGACTCTAAAAGTGATCGAATTTTGCGAAATTTGGCACGGAACAGCATTTAATGATATTTCTACATTGAAGCCCGCATGAGCGAAGGTGCGGGTAAAAAGATAGTATTAGATATACACAGTAGGAGAGGATATAAGAGAAGAGGAAAAAGAAAGAAAAGTTAGGAGAGGAAGGAAGGGCATGAGAGAGGATGATAGAGAATGGGAGAGTAAAAGAGAGAATGGGTGATAATGGTAGACGACAGAAGAGAATAGGAGAGGATAGGAGAGCGTAGGAGAGGACAGGAAAGGATGATATAGGATTGGAGTATGGGGTATGATAGGAGATGATAGGTAATGATGGGACAGGATGGGAGTGAATGGGAGAGGATGAGAGTAAAAGGTAGGTGATTATAGGAAGGGAAAGGAGTGGATGAAATAAAATAACGTACGTATACGTACGTTAATAACTTTCATATACGTACCTAAGTTTATGAAAGTTATTATAAAGGAAATAGGAACCTACGCGTTATTGAAACTAAAGAAAAGTGCATAGCAAGCTGCGTGAAATTGTTAACACTGTATTTTACGTGTGCTTATTCCGCAGAATAAGGTGCTCATAGAACATCGGAATATGGTGTTAATTTTAGAACCCCTCGGAATTAGGTGCCTTTACCTTAATATAATTAAATAAAATGATAAATAAAGGCAGCAAAATAAAATAGCGATCACAAAATATTCGTCCATTGCGTCATCTTTCCGATAATGTCTTTGTCAAATATAAAACAAGTCTGACATGTTATATCATTTATATATTTTTTATTCTTTATTGGACCAAAGACAATGTACAAAACCGTTGTGTCCCTAAATTGATAAATGTGCACACAAATTCAAAGGTGCTCAAACTTTGATAACGACACACATATATGCTCCTGAAACGATGAACTCGGTTGCGAATAATTTTAGATCAAAGTGTTGCGTGTTCTTACAATAAATTGAGCATGGTTGCGGTGGCACATGATACGTACGTAGTGTTCCGTCTATCTTCTTATGTTTGTCTGAGGGTACAGTTTATTTGTTAAATTACAAGTGCTCGAGGATATGATACGTAAAAAGTTTGTAAGCTTATACAGGCGTATTAAAATAAATTTGGGTGGATAGAAATAAATTAAATATTTCAAATAATTTAATAACTATTATAATATGTACTAATCATGTTCGGCTACAGCGAGGACTATTGGTCAAAGCAACTGGCTAAAAAGTTTGAGCACAAGTTTCAAATCCCAACCGAAGGTAAGATTTACGTAATAAATTCATAAATGCATCTTAGTCTATTTCCTATTATCGCCCGTCATGACGAGCAAGTGCTTTCATGGTGTTATGTGGCAGAGACAAAAACTCTTTAAAAATAAATTTATTTAATACTTTTAAACTAACTTAAAATATAGTAGTTGATACAGAGAACTTGGGAATGGAATTATGTTGAGGGATCGAAAGATTTGGTTTAAATAGTGTAGGTAGCTAGGAGGTGGGGGTGGATATAAGGGAACAACATTGTTCTTGATGCTATGGTTAACTATAGGTAAACTATAAACATTAGCATATAATATTACAATCGAATTAGTATGGCTTTTAAGGAAGTAAACAATATGATTTATAAAGTATACAGGTATTATAACATAAAGTAAATAGTATCCTATGACATAACATTAGTTTGGCTTCTAAGAAAGTAATTAATAAATAAACAATATAAAGTATACAGGACTTATAATATAAAGTAAATAGTATGTATGACATAACACCTCCCCCCTTAGAACAAAGATTGAGCGATTTTGCTCGATTTTTGAGTGTAGTCAGCAGCTTCGTCTTCGTCTTCTGATATACAGGCTGTTGTAGCAGTGGTGTTTAGTGATGATATGGGAATCTCGACGTGTTGTCGGCGACGAGAATGGTCAAAGCAATTATTAAAAATTTGTATACAGTTACCATGTGTATTTGTAAGTATGTTATTCCATGGCAAGCGATTATAACATTTATAACAAAAATATGTTAGCATAATGATGCCAGTAATCGTACTTAATATGGAAAATTTTGTTACATGTTTTTCTAAGAATGTAGGTTTATTATCTTCAAGCAATTTTGTGTGAGTTTTTATTAGTTCTCTAACCAAGTTAAGAGAGTCGAATTGAATGTTGTTGAGCTGGATTGGTGCAAGTTCTGGTTGTTGCAGCTTAATTTCATCTGGGATGCAAATGTGTTCAATATCCACATATATAAAAGGATGGCTGATGTTGATCGATTTTGTGTCCTCAGTTAGGAGTATAACAAACATTTTACATCCTTGTTCTAGAGTGATGATACCTGCTCCAGAGATTTCGCCGTGAGTCGTTTTGATTTCGCATTCTAAAGCATACGGAGTCTCGCGTTGGAGTATGTAGATCCAGTTGTTGTTTCTAAGAGCTTGGAAAGTGTTGATGTGTGCAGAAAACGTAGTTACATCACAAACTTCAGGAACTTGTTGACCCGTCGTTGTTAAGATGACAACTTCGCATATGGGTCTGGTGTTGATGTTGTAGATGAGAAGATCCTCGCAAACTTTGGATTCCGTTGCAAAGTGTTTGCATTTGTCCAGTGAGCTCATGATGACGTATTGCTGTCTGGTGTTTGTTCGGGAAGGATAGTAGAATATAAGGAAGAGTCAGGATGTAGAATAAGGATAGAATATAAATGGTATAATGTAAATTTTTCGTTTTTACTAAAAGGAATTCTAATATATATATTCGTAAGCGTATATATCGTCGTAAGCTCTCCTTAGAGGTATTTTGCAATTTTGCTTCATACTTCAATCTAATAATGAAATAAATTTCGATTATTAATTTAATACTTAACTGTTTATGGTTTAATATTGCTGACGAATCATATATATGTATGTCAAGTACGTTAAAATTTTTTTTTTGCTGGACACAAGGTATTCGTTTACTAATTTTCCAAACATATTTTCGTTTACAATTTTTCCTTTCATAAGTTTTCGGAAAACTCGTTCAGAACGAATACCTATCTCATAAACGTCTTGAGAGGGATAAACAGAAATAAACAGCAGTGCTTACACCGCTGCGTTCCTGCCTGTTGTGTATAGAGAACCTGTATGATTATTAACTGTAAGATTTTAGCTTGGTCTT
Source organism: Parnassius orleans (assembly GCA_029286625.1). NCBI lineage: Eukaryota > Metazoa > Arthropoda > Insecta > Lepidoptera > Papilionidae > Parnassius > Parnassius orleans. The sequence continues at coordinate 354,909 of JAGSMP010000102.1, read as the reverse complement.
CAGGAGTGAAAACATATTTGTAGCTTTCTTTGTTTGAAGCTGACTGTGGTGACCATCTACTGCGGATATCCTCGTTTCTAAGTTTATCACGTAGAGAAACCCGAGCATAGCCCTCCATAATTCGCTGAACGACCTTGAGCTTCCTCATACGGCCAGCAGTGAAGGACCACGTCTCAGTTCCATAGGTCATCACTGGCAACACGCACTGGTTGTACAGTCTTGTTTTCAAGTTTTGAGGTATACCTGACGAGAAGATGTGCCGTAATTTCCGAACGCTGCCCAGCCGAGTTGAATCCGTCGATTGACCTCTCGGTCGAAGTTGGACTTACCTAGTCGGACTATTTGTCCCAGGTAAACATACTCGTCAACAACTTCGAGCTTAGTGCTCCCAACAACTACCGGCATAGGTGTGATATGGACATTAAACATGATCTTTGTTTTGTCCATGTTCATCCTAAGATCCGTGGGAGACGCTATTGAGGTCATTGAGCATAGCGCTTAGGTCCTCCAGCGATTCTGCCATAAGGACTATATCGGCAAATCGAAGGTGAGCGATGTACTGCCGTTGATGTTAATACCGTATCCTTTCCAGTCCAGTAGCTTGAAAACGTCTTCCAATGCAGCGGTGAAGAGTTTCGGGATATAACGTCACCCTGTCTTACACCTCTCTGCAGTTAGATAGGTTTCGTACTCTGATTCTGTACTCGGATAGCTATCGTAGCTCTACTGTACAAACACTTCAGCACATCGATATACCGACAGTCAACTTGGCACCGCTGAAGGACCAGCACCGCCCAAATTTCGACGTAATCAAAGGTTTCTCATAGTCCACATACGCAAGGCAAAGTGGCAGATTGTACTCTTCTGTCTTCTGTACAATTTGCCGAAGGGTATGTATGTGGTCTATGGTACTAAAGCCTCTTCGGAAACCGGCTTGTTTGGGAGGCTGGAAGTCGTCGAGACTGCGTGCGAGACGATTCGTAATGACTCTCGAAAAAGCAGGTAGACGCGGCTCAGAAGGAAATCGGTCTGTAGTTCTTCTAGAGAGCGTTGTCGCCTTTCTTGAAGAACAAGACCACCGCACTACTGCTCCACGCCTCCGGAGTAGTGCCACCATGGAGGACGGAATTAAAGAGCTCTGAAGGACTTCTAGTACCGGTTTTCCACCCGCTTTCGGAAAGCTCCGCTGTAATTCCATTCTCACCAGGGCCATGCCGTTTTAAGGTGCTGGATAGCCATTCTAATCTCGCTCAGACTGACGTCCGGAATATCATCGGAATAGTGTCGGATAAGACTTGCTCTTGATCGTTACTCACACTTGCGTGGCTCCAACGATGATGTGTACAGCTGCCCATAGAACCTCTCAATCTCACTCAAAATCTCAGGTGTCCCGGAAACGACGCTGCCACACTCGGTCTTCAGCTTCGACAGTTGGCTCTTTCTGGCAGACAGATCTCTAGCAAAGACTTTGGAGCCCTGGTTCCGCTCGATCGCTTCTTCAATACGAGCTGTATTGAAGTTGCGCAAGTCCCGCCGCATGCATTTGAAGATCTGTCTGTTCAGTTGCCTGTATGCTATCAAATCTACTGAAGATTGCAGCTTCATTTCCCGTCTAACAGCCATGAGATTAAGAGTGTGATCGGAGAGTTTGTGTTCTTCTGCGGTGGGTCTTACAAAACTTAGCTCCGACCGCATGGACAGTTTCCATGAGCTTGTCATTCATATCGTTCACTGCATTGCAATCTTCTGGGCACTGAAAACGGTTTTGTAGCTCGAACTGAAATGTTTCGGGACTTTGGATTAGAGCACGAGGGGACGGAGCGTTGACTTTATTAGACGAGACCTCTCCAACAACGTTTAGGTTCAGTGTGCCTTTAACCATTCGGTGATCGCTACCAGTTTTCACCCTCGCGATCACTGAGACATCACTGAACAGTTGGCGTCTAGTCGTCATAATGAAGTCAATCTCATTTTCGTCGAACCGTCGGGGCTCGACCAGATCCACTTCCTGTGGGGCAGCTTCTGGAATAAAGAGTTCATCATAAAGAGTCCTTCTTTCTCCATGAAGTCGGAAGTTCCGTTGCCTAATCCGAATTTCCTACTTTCAGCTCACCGTTCTCTCTTGTGCCTAGCTTTGCGTTAAAGTCTCCGATTAACACCGTATAGTGGGTTTCGGAGGAATGCATGACTCTAGAAATATCCTCATAGATTTCCTCCACCTCCTCATCGGGGTGTGCCGAGGTTGGTGCGTAAACCTGTATGACCTTCAGCGAATACCGTTTGGTGATTCTGAGTATAAGGTACGCAACCCTCGTCGACACACTCCCAATCTTTACAACGTTGTTAACGAGAGACTTGTGGACGATAAATCCGACACCTCCTTGGGACAGATGTTCGCCCTCCCGGTGATAGAACAAGTTGCCGGATTCGAGGATTACCGTGTCCTCCCCTCTCTTCGGACCTCGGATAATCCTATAATATTCCAGCGCAACTTGTCTATCTCTTCTTCCAGCTCCAGGATCTTCTCGTCAGTCCTCAGGGTGTGTGCGTTATAAGTTGCCAGGTCAAGTCGTCGTAGGTGGCAACCGAACCTCCACCGGAGATTCTTAGCACCGCTGCCCCGCCGTTACTAAATTATTAAATTATTTTACAATATAACAATATGAAGAAATAGCAATGATCTCTATTCATTGATTTGGTCAAGTTAGTGATTATTTATATCATGATATAGTCAAAAACAATGTTAAATTTAATTAAATCCACCATTTCGTGCCATAATCAGTATTTATTATATTATTAATTCTAAGATCTGGCCAATACACCAATAAAAATCTCTTTATTTAAACGATATGGATAGTGAGAGTTTTGCAATAATTACAGTTTTATCAGTTTATTTATAGATAAAAAACTTTTGTAGATTAGAAATTAATTTTATGATTTTCGATAGATGTCACTATTATCGACTATTTAATTAGTAATTAGTTACTATAAACTTTATTAATTCCTACTAAGATTAAATAACGAAAGAACTGAAAAATTAACGTTAGAATTTTCAAATAATTATGAATTAAATTATTTAAACATATAAATGTAAGTTATTTATTTTCATTTTATTTATTTGTAACTGAAGGTGAAATGTTACTACTTTTGAATTTCACGTTAGAGTTGTTGTTTTGATAAAGCGAAACGTGGATTATCGGCGTAGTTCAAATTATTACGCAACTGTTAAAACTAATTGTAGGCTTTATTTATAAATATGTTATTTATTTAAAAAACATCAATAATCAATAATATAAAATAAAAGCTAACATCTTGAGGAAGGAAATACTTAACCTCCTTTTTGAAGTTCCGCAATCGGATAAAAAGTAGCCTATAAGTTGCCCCGGTCTTTAACTACCTACACAAACAAACTCATGGAAATCTGTCCAGTAGTTTTTGCGTGAATCGGGAATATACAAACAGATAGACAGACAGACAGACAGACAAAAATCTAAAACCACTAATTTGGCTTCAGTGCCCTTTATTTAGTCCCCTATGTATAGATTTTAGCATATATTTTAATTGCAATTTGAGTGTCGATTTACCACGTTCTCGGCAGTGAAGGAAAACCTGCATTTCTGAGAAGTTCTCCAGTTGAGGTGATTCCACGTTGGGATCAGCGCAGCGAACACTTTAGGCTAAAAGCTCTCTGCTTCCTGTGCCCAGTAGTGACATGTATGTAGGCTGCTACTTTTTAGTTTTGATGGGGCAATTATGCAGTTTTATTTTATTCATATTTTTGTAGTTGTTACTTTTTGTTTTCACTGTACCGTAAATATTAAGGGTAGCAAAGATTGGAAAGAGTAGAACTCATCATCGTCATAATTATAGCCTATCAAATGTCTACTAAACTGAACATAACCCTCCCCATAAATTGTCAAATTGGATATTTGCTATAGTTGCCACGCTTGCAGGCGGGTTGGCAACAACAGCTTTTATTATTTTGAACTGTTGTCAGGAAGATGATGTTGCCCATTTCCTGTTTGTTTCACTCTGTCGTCTCTTACGACACACACGGGACGATATGAAGTGGCGTATCTCTTTCGCCATCACAACAAGGCGAATATTTTTCTACTCAGGTTCATAAGTGTAGTTCTTCCCACGTTCATTGTGAATAGAACTTAATTTGCAATAAAAGTAACCGGGTATTTATGGAACTTTCATCCAAAGTTTCGGGCACTTTATAGAACCTGTGGCCACGGGGAGTAATGAGGTGTTTGACATCCTAATGTCATAATTAACGAAGACAACCATCAACTTTAAATAATGTTTGGTCTGATCTATGCAGAACGAGCTTACAGTACTTGAAGTCTTGCAGGAGTATTGTTAGGTTTGGATTTAATTTTATTAATTATTATGAGATCCCAAGCAGATGGTAGCACCAGCCATCTACTTTATTGAAATAAAGATGTTAGGAATCGGTGTTCTATTGCGAGGATTTGTTGTCTTTTACATCAGGTACAATGGTTGGGACGATACTGAACATGTTGACATTCTTCAGACTTCCCTGAGCCTTGGTTTTCATCAGTGATATGTTCTTTTACGCGGGTTTTTATGGAACTTTCATCCAAAGTAGTGTAAAAAACAACGTAAAAAGTTAAAATTAAACGTGATAAAATCCGTAAAGTTAGTGTTATTCCATGTGTAATATACATCATTTATGAAATTTCGAAGTCTACTCGAACGAACTTGATATGAATCAAATATCGCAAATAAACATTATACCGTAAATTGATAAAATACCATGAAAACATCATTATTTTGTTAAATCTAAATTAAATTTTATTATATATGAATGTAAAGAGTAAAATGTAAATAATAATAATAATTGATTTTGATTCCAGACAATTTACCTTTCTTATGGATACATCGGACGACACGACCGATATAAAAAAATAGTAGATGTTTCTAGACATATATTATTAATGCAATTCTGAAAAACTTATTTATTTACGTGTCCCTGTAGCATATTATATCTATGCCAAATATCAATCACCTACGTCCAATAGTCTTTGAGAATTCAAAATAATTCTTTGACAAATAGACATAGATACTCAGACACCGAGGTGACTCTAAAAGTGATCGAATTTTGCGAAATTTGGCACGGAACAGCATTTAATTATATTTCTACATTGAAGCCCGCGTGAGCGAAGCTCCGGGTAAAAAGATAGTATTAGATATACACAGTAAGAGAGGATATAAGAGAAGAGGAAAAAGAAAGAAAAGTTAGGAGAGGAAGGAAGGGCATGAGAGAGGATGATAGAGAATGGGAGAGTAAAAGAGAGAATGGGTGATAATGGTAGACGACAGAAGAGAATAGGAGAGGATAGGAGAGCGTAGGAGAGGACAGGAAAGGATGATATAGGATTGGAGTATGGGGTATGATAGGAGATGATAGGTAATGATGGGACAGGATAGGGGTGAATGGTAGAGGATGAGAGTAAAAGGTAGGTGATTATAGGAAGGGAAAGGAGTGGATGAAATAAAATAACGTACCTAAGTTTATGAAAGTTATTATAAAGGAAATAGGAACCTACGCGTTATTGAAACTAAAGAAAAGTGCATAGCAAGCTGCGTGAAATTGTTAACACTGTATTTTACGTGTGCTTATTCCGCAGAATAAGGTGCTCATAGAACATCGGATTATGGTGTTAATTTTAGAACCCCTCGGAATTAGGTGCCTTTACCTTAATATAATTAAATAAAATGATAAATAAAGGCAGCAAAATAAAATAGCGATCACAAAATATTCGTCCATTGCGTCATCTTTCCGATAATGTCTTTGTCAAATATAAAACAAGTCTGACATATTATATCATTTATATATTTTTATTCTTTATTGGACCAAAGCCAATGTACAAAACCGTTGTGTCCCTAAATTTATAAATGTGCACACAAATTCAAAGGTGCTCAAACTTTGATAACGACACACATATATGCTCCTGAAACGATGAACTCGGTTGCGAATAATTTTAGATCAAAGTGTTGCGTGTTCTTACAATAAATTGAGCATGGTTGCGGTGTCACACGATACGTACGTAGTGTTCCGTCTATCTTCTTATGTTTGTCTGAGGGTACAGTTTATTTGTTAAATTACAAGTGCTCGAGGATATGATACGTAAAAAGTTTGTAAGCTTATACAGGCGTATTAAAATAAATTTGGGTGGATAGAAAACAATTATATTATATATATATATATATATATAATCTTTACAAACTATATATCATATTTTTCTAAATAAATTAAATATTTCAAATAATTTAATAACTATTATAATATGTACTAATCATGTTCGGCTACAGCGAGGGCTATTGGTCAAAGCAACTGGCTAAAAAGTTTGAGCACAAGTTTCAAATCCCAACCGAAGGTAAGATTTACGTAATAAATTCATAAATGCATCTTAGTCTATTTCCTATTATCGCCCGTCAGGACGAGCAAGTGCTTTCATGGTGTTATGTGGCAGAGACAAAAACTCTTTAAAAATAAATTTATTTAATACTTTTAAACTAACTTAAAATATAGTAGTTGATACAGAGAACTTGGGAATGGAATTATGTTGAGGGATCGAAAGAATTGGTTTAAATAGTGTAGGAAGCTAGGAGGTGGGGGTGGATATAAGGGAACAACATTGTTCTTGGTGCTATGGTTAACTTATGGTAAACTATAAACATTAGCATATAATATTACAATCGAATTAGTGTGGCTTTTAAGGAAGTAAACAATATGATTTATAAAGTATACAGGTCTTATAACATAAAGTAAATAGTATCCTATGACATAACATTAGTTTGGCTTCTAAGAAAGTAATTAATAAATAAACAATATAAAGTATACAGGACTTATAATATAAAGTAAATAGTATGTATGACATAACACCTCCCCCCTTAGAACAAAGATTGAGCGGTTTTGCTCGATTTTTGAGTGTAGTCAGCAGCTTCGTCTTCGTCTTCTGATATACAGAATGTTGTAGCAGTGGTGTTTAGTGATGATATGGGAATCTCGACGTGTTGTCGGCGACGAGAATGGTCAAAGCAATAATTAAATATTTGTATACAGTTACCATGTGGATTTGTAAGTATGTTATTCCATGGCAAGCGATTATATTATTTATAACAAAATATGTTAGCATAATGATGCCACTAATCGTACTTAATATGGAAAATTTTGTTACATATTTTTCTAAAAATGTAGGTTTATTATCTTCAAGTAATTTTGTGTCAGTTTTTATTTGTTCTCTAACCGAGTTAAGAGAGTCGAGTTGAATGTTGTTGAGCTGGATTGGTGCAATTTCTGGTTGTTGCAACTTAATTTCATCTGGGACGCAAATATGTTCAATATCCACATAGATAAAAGGATGGCTGATGTTGATCGATTTTGTGTCCTCAGCTAGTAGTGTAACAAACGCGGTGTACATTTTACATTCTTGTTCTAGAGTGATGATACCTGCTCCAGAGATTTCGCCGTGAGTCGTTTTGCTTTCGCATTCTAAAGCATACGGAGTCTTGCGTTGGAGTATTTAGATCCAGTTGTTGTTTCTAAGAGCTTGGAAAGTCTTGATGTGTTCAGAAAACGTAGTTACATCACAGACTTCAGAAACTTGTTGACTCGTCGTTGTTAAGATGACAACTTCGCATATGGGTCTGGTGTTGATATTGTAGATGAGAAGATCCTTGCAGACTTTGGATTCCGTTGCAAAGTCTTTGCATTTGTCCAGTGAGCTCATGGCAAGATATGTTTGTTTGGGAAGGATAGTAGAATATAAGGAAGAGTCAGGATGTAGAATAGGAATAGAATATAAATGGTATAATGTAAATTTTCTTTTTTTTACTGAAGGAATTCTAAGATATATATAATTTTATTCATATAAATATAGAAAGTAATAGAGGCAAATTCAAGTATTTTGTGTAAATTAATAAATGCTGTGGGGCAACTAAGTTTTTATTGAGCCTACCAAGATTAGAAGACAGTAATTATTTGTATAGGCGCATAGTGGATATTATAGAAGGGTGAATTACATTTGATTTAATGAAAAGTATGCTTGTAATGACATCATCGATATCTCGTTCCAAAGAAACTATAGCTTCTAGAATTTGAATTGAAACGGTGGATATTTCTTCAAGAATAGTTAAATTAAATATAAGTTTGTTTGTTGAGGTAAAGTATGAATTTATTTTTCTAATATCTTCGTTAATAACGTATTCATCATAAGAGATTTTATGTAATGTTTCATTAAAATTCGTGATCGTTGAAGAAATAATTTGTAATTGTTGTTTTAAGATATCATTAGTACATATTTCCTGTTTCTCTAACCGTTCAATACATTCGTTATAATGTTTGGCATCTTTTGCGTCTGGAACACCAATGAGCCATTTCAAAATTGAACCTAAGCCGTCTAGTATTTCGCGTTTGGATCGCTTGTTGTCAGTATAAAAATTAAGTTCGTCGAGTCTAGAATCTATTCTGTCTATGTTTATTTTTATAAATGAAGTAGTAGTTAGAGTAAATTTAGTTAGGTAAATTTGAATGTGTGGTAATGAAAGATTGATAGTTATTTATAAGTCGTTTATAGAGTTGTGAGCTAGGAATAAAGGTTCAAGATTACGACATACGATAAATTTCCAGGAATTTTCAGATATTAATATTTCACCATTGTTTTCGAAATAGAGTCCAGAATTAGAAGGAATAGGATTTATATTGGTATCCCCATCAACAAAAGTTGTGGAGTACCTGAAAATTAAAATAAACCTAGTTAATTGTTTTGACTTCTTTTAAATTTAGTTATATAATAATTCTTAGAAAATAGATAAACTTTGTATAAAATGATTAAAAAGACAAATAGTAAAATTAATGTATGAGTTTTTATAAGATATAAAAGATTTTCAATTAAACTAAGGGTTTTATTAGGGTCTGCCATTATTCGAGCCACCTTGAAATAGATTTAAAGTTAAATATTACGACTACGATTGACACGATGTTTAATTTATTTAATGGTGAAGAACCTATTTTATCCTTTTCTATAACCGAGATCCCTGCTCCGGTGTCTATGAGAAATGTGACTGGTTTGCCTTCTATATGAAAAGTGCAGTGTAAGAGGTTATCGGGTGGTACATCATTTAAGGCGGATATGGCAAAAGATTTTGTATTAGATTTGGATTTAGGAAGTTTTGATTTAGGTTTTGAGTTTTAGGTTTTGATTTCAAACGTGGTATATCAGAAACAGTGGAAGAAGTGGATGTAGTAGGTGCAGTGGTCTTGATGGAATCAGTGGATATAGTAGGTGCAGTGGTCTTGAAAGAATCAGTGGATATAGTAGGTGCAGTGGTCTTGAAAGAATCAGTGGATATAGTGGGTGCAGTGGTCTTGAAAGGGTCAGTGGATGTAGTAGAAATAGTAATAATAGAGTCAGTGGATGTAGAAGGAATAATAAGCTTTGGAAAACCAAGGGTTTGGGGCTGGCTACCCTGTTCGTAGGTTTCCGTTTGAGAACTAGAATTTGTGAGTACTGAGTGATGTGTAGTAACTAAGTCGCTAGTTTGTGTAAACGCATTTTTCAATTGTGTCTGACCATAGATATAGTATACATTAGATTGGCGATAGAGTGATTAGGGCGCGCCCAAATACGAAATGTACCGGTGTGAGTAAAATTTGCATGTGTGCGAGACGAATAGTGCTGCGCCATGCATCAACTTCAATTTATCGATACAAAGTGCTGTGTCCGTGTCATAAAATGAACATTTTTATGTTTGAGGGCATAAAAATAAAACTACAAACAAAAAGTTTGTGATTTTTATTTTCCACCAAAAATAATTAATTTATTGTAAAAATGTCGTAAGCTCTCCTTAGAGGTATTTTGCAATTTGTTTCATACTTCAATCTAATAATGAAATAAATTTCGATTATTAATTTAATACTTAACTGTTTATGGTTTGATATTGCTGACGAATCATATATATGTATATCAAGTATGTTAAAAATTTTTTTTGCAGGACACATGATATTCGTTTACTAATTTTCGAAACATATTTTCGTTTACAATTTTTCCTTTCATAAGTTTTCGGAAAACTCGTTCAGAACGAATACCTATCTCATAAACGTCTTGAGAGGGATAAACAGAAATAAACAGCAGTGCTTACACCGCTGCGTTCCTGCCTGTTGTGTATAGAGAACCTGTATGATTATTAACTGTAAGATTTTAGCTTGGTCTTCAGGAGTGAAAACATATTTGTAGCTTTCTTTGTTTGAAGCTGACTGTGGTGACCATGTACTGCAGTAGCTTTTTACCATCAAGTGATACTGTAAGTTCCTTTGTTACTTTCGTTTTATTAAAAAATATACATCAAGGATGACGACAACAAGTTGTACACATTTGAACATGCGTAAGCGAAATAAACATATATACAGTAAAATATATAACAAGGACTACGCACGGGCATAAATGATGCAGGTGTTGAACCAGAACGTAGCTTTACTAAGTGCTTGCTACATATAGTTGAATATTTTTTGGGAACCCAGTCTTCTCTATTTATTATTTTAACCATTTTGTTTAACCTCAATATTTTTTGGAAATCTGAAACATTATAAGAGTTTAAATTATCTCATTAAAGTATTTACTATAATGCCATTTGGCTACGAAATCCTAAAAATTAAAAATAGAAAATTAAAAATTACGAAGTTAAAGAGGCTGCACCCAAAGATATGCCTTTGCCTGTTAGAAACATATTATCGATAAGATGATATTGATATTGTCAATCTCTACAAAAATTAGATCAGAAATAGTGGGAATTCACGTAATATAATTTTTACGCATTTAGAGCATTATCGTAATAAAATGCGATATTTTCCCTATCCATTTGTGTATAAAACGTTTGTACCAATTCTAAAATATTGCATTTAGAGTGCTAAATATTTTAATTGTACTTACGTGTGAAATGTATAATTTTGTGGATTTTATTTTCTCGACGAACTGCATTTAGGTATTGCACACGTCACCATATTTAATCACACCTTTTAAACACTTATTAATACTTCAAAATCAAAGATATCGCGAAAATAAGCGGGATTTGTTTCGTTAACGATTGATGTCAGCCTGATATAGGCTTATAGCGTGTAAGTGTATGGTCTAGCCATTCTATCTCGTTCTAACGTAAGCATATGCTATGCCCTTTCTCTTTTACATTGCCAATCTAACGTAAGTATATACTAAATCTATGTGTCTGACACTTAAGCGGTGATTTGGAAGGTACATTGTTTGTTTGTGTAGTGTGATCTCGATAGTTTGGCGGTTGAGGACGCCTTCGAGAAATAGGATTCGATTTGCTAGAATTGATATTTGTAGTTTCTCCATATCCTGAGTCGGGATCGGTGAGCAGGATACTGAAGCGATTTCCAACGAGTTGCTCGTCTCGTTGGTCGCTTGGTAGTTTAAATGGTTAACTGGGATAGAAGGCGCAGGAAGTGCGCGTTGGGCTTGATTATTTCTTAAATTGTTATTGTAAGCTCTTTTACGGAATTCTGTAATATTATGCCCAATATTTTTACAATAGCTACATAGTTTCGTAATTTGTTGTGGTGTGTTTGCGTTATTGTACATGGTGTGTGTAAACGGTAGATGAGTTCGACTCATAGGCTTATTTGTGTTATTATTATAATTATGGTTATGGTATGGTGGTTTTGTAAAAGTTGGTGGACGCGTTGTGTTCAGTTTAAATAAAAATTGCCTAGCTTTGTTCATTGCACGAATTTTATCTTCTTGAAGTGCGAATCGGCCTGCTTCGCAAAGACTAGGAAATTCTTTTGTTCTTAACATTGCTCCGATGTCGGAGCTAATGCCATTAAAAAAAACGTTAAGAGCCGTTTCCTCCGTTGTCGCTAAGCGACCCTAATAACGTCTTATCGCATATTTCAGCATTTAACTTTTCAATTATTTTAGAGCGACTGTTTAACGCGTATACTAAAACTACCGACTTCTGGTCCGCTGAACTTAAGTCGAAAGCTGAATTGCATGACCTAACGAATTTGTACACTTGGTCGTTATTATCTGTGTCGAATGAGGAATTAATTTAAGTAATGTGGTGATGTCTAAGGCCATTTCAGGGTTCTTTTGAGATTGTTTAACACAGACAATGAATAATTGATATAATAGAATAGTATATTATAGTAGTGTATAATAGAATAGTACGATTACTTATACAAAAAAAAAAATGAATGTGAATGAGGTGGTAGATGTAGGAAAATATTTTGGTAAAATGGAAAAATAGTAATTCGAACAAACAAGTTTAGCCTCTTACCACAGTAACAATAAAATGTGGAGCTGCATGGTTCGGCGAAGATTTTCAAAAGCCTTCAGCTACCGTACGTTGTCTTCTTGTTGGGCGATGCTGTCCCGTCGAATTTGGTACGTTTTTACTTCGACTTTACGCGATTTAAGCGAATGCGCCAAATTTGTTATGTGGCAGAGACAAAAACTCTTTAAAAATAAATTTAGTTAATACTATTAAACTAACATTTTACACACACTCTTTTTTATAATATTATAAGTGTGACAAATAAGTCACCATCCCATTTGATGCTTAATAGCTACCGCAGCTCGTGTACATCTAGTTAAATAAATAAAGTCACAGATGTGTTGTCACCGTTTAGGCCTAAGATGAAGTACTACACTACCTGTAATTTACCATTCAGAGCATTTACGCACGCACGACTTTTAAACAATTTTAGACATACGAAGCAGTTTATCTCTATACAGGGTTATTTTTCAAAAAGTAGCCAAATTTTACACTTAAGATAAAATCTTTCCAAGAATTTTATTTATTTACATTGTTAAAACATAGTATAAAATTAAATTTAACTAAAAGGTTACACACAATATTAAAAAAAATATAATAAAGAAAGTTCAAATATATAAATAATGATATACCGTTATTGCAATTTTTGAAAATACGAGTAAACTCATGGGTTGATTTAGGGTATCATATTAGTATCACATAGCCATACACCGCCAACACACGGTGGGATTTACGAAATAAGTAACGAATAACAATTTATTGTTTGTTTAATTAAGCGCAAAAGCAAATCGTCTATATTAATTTACACTGTTAAGTAATTTTCACCAAGTTGTTTGGATGAGACATAAATCTTTAAATTATGTTCTAAAGTTAAAATAAAATATAAGAAATAAAAATAATGACGACTACAAAAAAGAACCAATTTATAATAGAAACAAAAAAATACTTTAGCATATAACAATTTAGCAGATTATACATCTCAAATTGTGCAAAGCACATATTTATAACAATGGCAAACAAGTTAACAGTACATTTTATATATATAATGACGAACGAGCACACAGTTCACCTGATGGTAAGTGTATGTTGTGGACCATAGACATCAACATCTATCCTAGATTAGGAATCAAAATACAGATGCGATGTCACCCTGAGGACTAAGATGGAATGCCTCTTTTCCAGTAAAAGGGTATCCGGTTCTCTACACTCACCATACGAACACAGCAGCGTTGTGCTATTTTACTTTATTTTGCTTTAATTTGTGGTCGCAAGACACGAAACCAACTGAAACGCCTATATCTCGTGTAATCTCTTCCGCCGTGGTATAATTTAGATGTTAAACTATACAAAAAGTTAACAACTATATTTCGCGATAAACTGTGAAATTTATATGTGTGAAGACAGCCGGCATCCAAGCGTCGTGGCCGCAGCCTTCGAGATACGAGGCAGATCAGCGGAAGTACAGGTGAGTACACATGCGTTCCTTCACATCTTTCCTGTAGCCCGGATTTAGGGACATTTGCAGTATCGCGAAATAGTATATTCTCACTGCCTCATACAGTCCGTAATCTACGTAAAATCATCCTTTTAAGGACTCTGAACCAGCAGTAGGTCATTTAAAACACAAACCATTTTATTATCATTTTAGTAAAAATCCGCACCGCACCTGAAATTGATCTCCGGCCTGGATGATTAAATTAATTTTATCCACCATTTAGAGATAGATATTTTAATGTTGATAGAAGTGATTACTGCCACTTATCATTAAATGTTTGCGTTCTTACGTGGTAGAGCCATACTGCAGCTATATTAGTAGTATAGTTGTAGCACGAATGAGTGGGCTCGACAGGGAAGAGACGCTCTCTTAATGCTGCTGTGTTTTGTATGGTGAAGAACCGTATTACTGAAAATGAGGCGTTCCATCTTTGACAACGTATCTGAATTTAGATTCTTAATTAAAGATAGATGTCGGTGATAGATAGATGCCACAGCATCCACTTACCATCAGGTAGACTGTGTGCTCGTTTGTCACCCTTATTCTATAGAAAAAGCTAACAACCCCAAGAGTGCAAGATTAATCCGCTTGTTAAGCATAATGATTATTATAGTAAATTGGCGTAGCCCCAGTAACTTGAAGTAGCCCAAGTCCAGCAGCTTTACAAGCTTATAGCGATGACGACATGATGATGATGAAACTGGCTGTATCATTTTTAATTATAATGAAATCAACCTGAATTAAAAATCCTAACATTTATATATTAAAAATAAAAATCCAAAAGTGAATAATTTTACCGCACGAAAATATAGAAATTCATAGTGCTTTTGATGACTCTCGTCTGTACTCATCCATGTGTAAGAGGCGCTTAGCTTTTCAACTAAAATAGATTAATAGCTATGGAAATTAAAATAGGGCAACTAGTTTTTAATTTTAAAAGATATCGTTTAATAAAGTTTAAAAATAGTTATATTTTTCTTTCAGTTACTACATAATTTATTAATTGATCTCTATCATTATCATCAAAAGCCTGTAAAAGTTAACATGAGCGTCTCTTGTTGTGACACGATTTCACTTAATAGTCATGCTTGACAGGCGAATTGACGATCGCGCCTTTGATGCTGCTGCCCGTCGCCGATCTGGGTATTATTATCCTAGCATGAACCTAATGGTTGTACCGCCATCTATCGGAAGTCATCAGTTTTTTCTGGCATTTTCCATTGACTACATTTATGACACCCAGGAGACGAAATGGGGTGATGGAGTCTCTTACGCCGTCAGCATAGCGAAATTAATTAAGTAAAATAGCTTATATATTTTTCTAAATCTTGGTTTAATTTTTTTTTAGTGTTAAACTAATAAATAAAAGCGCCATCTATTGAAAATACGAAAACTGAGATAGTTTTTAGTCCAAATATTAATCTGGGATTATATTTAATAATTTAAATTGATCTCCATGCGATTGTGTTCAAAATTTTATTTTCGATGAAAAGGGTGATGGATTCTCAGGGCCGGTTTGTTACACGGAAAACTACAAGATTAATTAAAATAAAATAAATGTACGTTTGATCTTCATCAGTCAATAAAAGTCTACTGCAGGAGAGTTCTGTTCTACATTAGACAGGATTTGCTTCAATTTTTTCCTGGAGGCCGCTTCCGTCGTCAATCAAGGAATTTCGTATTTAATTTCGGCAGTTATTGGAACCATAATATTATTCTGCAATTTTCCACTGTGGCTGTTTCAGTGTTCACTGTATTACGTGCCACTTACCCATGGCACGTAATAGGGTGATGGATTCCCTTACGGTAAAAATAGTACGATTAATTATTACTTAATTAAAATAAATTGAATGTATAGGTCTGCTGAATAGTAATTATAACTGTGTGTAACATATAGGATTTATTATATAGGAACGTTTAGAATGATTGATGATCAAAATAAAAGTTGCTTGGAATACTTATGGGACTCTGTTACTGGGTACGACTGTTTATATTATCTAAATGATGAATGTGTCCTACATGACATGTTTGTAATAAATAATGTGTACAGTAAATCAGGTGTATGTAATAGTGATATTAATCTAGATAAAATAAAATGTGAATAAATTTGTTTTTAAGGAAGAATAATATGCTAGCTTTCAGCACGCTTTTTGGGGAGGTTAAGTCGGACTCTTGCCGAATAAAACCCTACAGTGGTCGTCCTCGGCGTGAACAAACGGTCACGGGATTACACTTCGAATGCCACCGAGGCTCTTATACAGCTATACGGTGAATACAGACCGTCCAGGGGGTACTTACGAACCCCCCAAGTCCTGCGGCGCTGTAACTATATTTCAAAATCATGTCAAATTATCGCTCAGAGGTCACTTTATTGGGCGGTTCGAACCCGTACTGGTATTGCTTGAGACCTCAAAGTTTCCGCTGGCGGTAGGTGATTACCAGTAGAAACAGCACCATGACGAGGCACGACAGATTCCCCGCGCATATGTTGACCCACTGATTAACGGACGAGGCTCCAACGATCGATTGTTGGTGAAAAATCCACCCAAAACACTGAACTCTAGTTCCACAGACAGGTAATGGGGAGCAGTAACAACTGTTTTTTTAACGTGAGGAAATGTTTCATGGGGATCTGCACTTCTGGGGGCGAGGACGGGTTATGTCGGACTCGCAACGAGTAAAACCATGGTGTCCATTTTCACCGCATATTGGCAGAGCCACGGGAACGCTTCCCACACATCCTCGGCCCCACCAGCGCCGGCCACCCCATGGCAGCAGACCCTCCTTGAGGGATTTTTCCCCTTTCACCTCACCTGCATAATGAACCCCTGAGTACGATACGCGGAGGCCATGGGGTCAGGTGAAAGAGCACTGGAAGCACAAGCTTCCCGACCCCAGCGGCGTGATCTGGTCTATGGCTCCGCCTGCCAACCAAGATCTGGCTGGGGTAGGGAGAGTGGCCTCGCAATACCGACACCCTCCGGCAGCCCCACCACCACCGCATCAACTTTGCAGCCCCGTCAGAGTCGCGGAGGATAGCGAGTGGCGCATCGCCATA
The DNA here is from genome assembly GCA_029286625.1 of Parnassius orleans. Lineage (NCBI taxonomy): Eukaryota > Metazoa > Arthropoda > Insecta > Lepidoptera > Papilionidae > Parnassius > Parnassius orleans. Next base: position 338,032 of record JAGSMP010000102.1, on the reverse strand, counting down.
CCAACACCCTTCCTCCGCGACCTCACCTGGCTGCAGCGATAGGGGAGAGGACACCTCCGCCGCAGCCCAGAGACATATCCGAAGTGGGCTCTTAAAGCCCACTGAGTGGTTACCTCGGGCCGGCCCTACACCCGGCCAGCTATGGGTTCTCTTTGTTCACCGGGTGACCAAACCACGGTTACTTAGCCGCCCCTGCCACGACAAGGTGGGAAACCGTTCGGGGTTGATGACGACTCTAGCTTAAATTTTGCTGTAAACTTAAAAATAATGTAATGAAGTTTCCGGCAACCATTATGCTTCTACAAATTGAGGATTTTATTCAAAATATTAATTTAATAAGTAATTATTACTAGTAGACTCTAACGATGCTAAGCATGGTATTAATACTCAGACGGGTACGGCACAACGCTCGTCTTGCAAGACCAACCAGAAATGGTTAGGTGGTAATATCTAAGCAATCCTGGTTAATTTCTGGTATAAAGGTATATCTTCAAAGTGACCATGCTGACCCATCAACAACTTATGACGTGAACCCATACACTAGTATTCCCATAACTGGGTGCTTGATAAGGTTGTGACATGAAGTTCAATTAAATTAGAAAATAATGAAACTAATAATATCATATTGTCCTATTTAACCAGACAAATATTATATTATTCGATAATAATATAGGCAAAGTATAAATTTTACTAAAGCTTGAATCCTTTAACATTTGTGACCTAGATTGCGCTTGAGAGTGATCAATTCCCGTGACAGCAAATCTATTTCCTCCGATAAACACAGCGCCAATTAATCAAAGTCTAGCACGGATGAGAGTCGCTGAGTGTAGTATGAATTGGTATAGACATAGACATACGTTATAATGGCATCATTAAACTCACAACTTGTACATTTTGGAGTAAATAGAAAACATATCTAAAATGTATAGTAATATAAATAAGTAGTCTCTGAGACTGACTACATATTTGCGCCATTTGCTGTAGACACTGTGCAGTAAAGTTCCCCATGAAATGTATCCGCGACTTGTCGTCGCCGCTGGTGACAAGAGGGCTATTTCGCCAAAGGCAACACAGCCAAAATTTGGCACTATATACCTTTGGGAGTAGAATTTTATGATAATTTTAGTTATATTTCATTATTTTAATTAATAAAAATAAGTGTACACAATAAAATTCCTTTCCATGAGTGATGTCATACCAAATTGAACTCCGACTCAGCAGCGGTGCTGATTTTCAGTGAAGCCCTGATAGTATGTATTGTGCGCAACGCTTTGTGCTTTTATCTACAAAACATATCATTTCAACCATTGCTATCAAAGTATTATATTCATTTTTTAAATAGGTATAACTAAACATTAATAATATTAAATCAGTCAACCAAGTTCCGAAAAAAAAAAGGGCGACGCGTTTACGTACTGTTTCGAGTCACTTTCTAATCCCCTTCATAACTCAAAAAATATCAATATAAAAAGTGCGCCAAGTTCGGTACAAACGAAATTAGTGGTTCTCCCCTCCCCCCGCTCCTCTGAACGGTTAGTCGTGGCTTGGTCACCCACGGCTTAATCAGGAAGGACCCACATGGCTGGCCCGAGGTGGCCACCCGAGTAGTCACTTCGGATGTGTTGAGAGCTGGCGAGAGGAAGTCGCGAAGGAAGAAGGGTGTTGGTATGGCGATGCGCTACTCACCCTATCCTCCGCGACACTGGCAGTTCCGCATCGTTGTTGCGGTGCTGGCAGAGCTGCGGGTGGAGAGGATTGTCGGAATTGCGAGGCACCGCTCTGCCTACCCTCCAAAGCTGAAAATTAGTTGGCGGCATGGGATTTAAGTCAGATAGAGAGATTAGATAAGATAAGATTGAAGAGGATAGAGATAGGGCGTATTGAAGAGGATAGGGGAGGTTAATAAGGATGAGAGAGTATAGCAGACGTTTGGATAAGATACGAAAAGTAAGGATAACATTGGATAACATAAGATAGGAGAGGAGAAGATGGAATAGGATGGGGGATGATGGTAAAGGATGGGAAATGATGGAAGAGGATTAAAAAGGACGGTAGACGATAGGAGAGGATAATGCATGCGAGCATGGGAAAGGATAGGTAAGCATGAGAGCAACGAAGCCGAGGTGAAATCAGTATATCATGTGTATATATCACATAAAATATGTCATGGGTAACACAAATTATAAAGTTGATATGTCATTTAAAGAAATATCAACTTTATTCGCACATGTGGAGGCAGTCTTAAACAGTTGTCTCTTGTATCCTATGTCATTATCTTCTAACGACTTCCGGCACCTAAAATATAGAAAAATAAGACATAAAGGACGGCGTCATAAAGCACCGAACCACAGTCGGAAACAAACCAGGGAGGGGAAAAGAAAAAGTTCACTAGGCCTTATAAGCTTAGTGAGACAGCACGGAAGAGGTACCGAAGGCTGATAGAAGCTGAGATAGGAGCCAAAGAGGCCGTCTCTCTCTGCCAGAAGCCCTGGGACGAAATTCCTCTGCCCAAACCTCCTCCAGTTCCGAAGGCGAATAAGTGCAGTCGGTCTGAGGAGGAGTCCCCCAAAGACCAGCCCAGGAAATCTGTGAAGCTGGTAACAGAGGATAAGAAGCTCAGCTTCAGTATCGTAGCTGGCTACGTGCGTGTAGGAATTCGCAATTCGAATCCTATGTGCGTGGAGCAGATGCGATTGGTCCACCGGAAACTAACACAGGCTATCGCTAAGACATCCTGTGGGGCGCAGCCAGGAATGGGACCGAAATTTTCGGGTTTCACCCACAAGCCAGGTTGGATTCTGATAACGTGCCTGAATGAGGCAAGCCAGGACTGGATTGTGAGTAAAGTCGGAAAACTGAAACCCTGGCTGGAGGCAGAGCTCTCGTAATACCTGAGGGCAAACTGCTTAAGCCTCAGCTCGGCATCACCTATCTGCCTGCAGCAAAGCTAACTCTCCAGAGGAGGCAGCTGTACAGTAGAGGGCACAAAATGATGGGCTCCATACTGCGCTCTGGAAAATCCTCCACCGTAGGGACAGTATCGCTAAGACAGCCAATGGGGCGCAGCCAGGAATGGGACCGAAATTTTCGGGTTTCACCCACAAGCCAGGTTGGATTCTGATAACGTGCCTGAATGAGGCAAGCCAGGACTGGATTGTGGGTAAAGTCGGAAAACTGAAACTTTGGCTGGAGGCAGAGCTCTCGTAATACCTGAGGGCAAACTGCCTAAGCCTCAGCTGGGCATCACCTATCTGCCTGCAGCAAAGCTAACTCTCCAGAGGAGGCAGCTGTACAGTAGAGGGCACAAAATGATGGGCTCCACACTGCGCTCTGGAAAATCCTCCACCGTAGGGACAGTATCGCTAAGACAGCCAATGGGGCGCGGCCAGGAATGGGACCGAAATATTTGGGTTTCACCCACAAGCGAGGTAGGATTCTGATATCGTGCCTGAATAAGGCAAGCCAGGACTAGATTGTGGGTGAAGTCGGAAAACTGAAACCCTGGCTGGAGGCAGAGCCTGATAATACCTGAGGCGAACTGCCTAAGCCTCAGCTGGACATCACCTATCTGCCTGCAGAAGAAGCTGACTCTCCAGAGGAGGCAGCTGTACTGTTGGGAGCACAAAATGAAGGGCTCCATACAAAGCTCTTAAAAATTCTCCACCATAGGGACGAGGAGACTGAGTTCCTAGTAAACTTTTCTGGACAACCCATCGGCGAAGGTCCACCGAGCGGCAGGCGGCAGAGTCATCCTGGCTTTAAAATGATAACTTTAAGGTCAGGAGGCTCTGACGCGGCATGGAGCCTGAACCGCCCTAACTCAATCCCCCAGCCTTCCACCTTGCTGGGTGAGACTGGAACGTCATCAGCGAGAGTGACTGAGACCCAAAGCACTGATCTCGCCTCGGTCCGAGCGCCCGGTGGTGTCTGCCAGGGTAAGGGAAGGAGGAGGAGCGGTAGAGCGAAAGGTGAACGGCAAAGAATGATTCCTCTTAGGAACGAACTTGCATACTTTTAGTCACTTGGCGTCTGATTGGTTGTTGCACAAAAAACACAGCAAACGTTTAGTTTGTTTTGAAAACTAAAACTATGCAGCATGATGCCTTTAAAATAATCAAAGCTTATTTTGCAAACCAGAACCACCCGACTTGGTCCCTTTAAAAGACTCTAAGTTTATTTTGCAAGCTAGAACCATGCCACATGGGTCTTTTAACAAAAACAAAGAATTGTGAATTCGTCTTTTTACTGCGTTACCATGGAACATGGATCGCTTTAGTTTAATAATAAACTGTATGTTTTTAGAGTTGGTTCCATGAGTAGGTAGTGATAACTCGAGAAATAATTGTCATATTACTTTGATCTTTGCAGACTTGATAGAAGGTACATTTTTGAAGCATTCTACATACTTAGTTCAAATTTTGATAGGATGTGGGTTGGTTTCTTATTGCATGAGTAGGTCCAATTAATCCTTTATTGCAGACCATAATTTGTTAAAAATACACAGAAAAATTCTTAAAATCTATGGTAAAATTACGAAATAACAATATAATTATTAGAAAGAGATAGCAATAGAGCATGGTCTGTATCTGTTTTAAAAATAACACGCAACAACAATATACATGTCTATAAATAAATGTTTTATAATATTATATTTGGTCGTTTCTTTTGATCAAACTCTAGTACCAGAAGGTATAAATCACAAAACCGAATCTGTCAACCCCGACTTCACGTGGTCTTTCCGCTCTTACCCCTAGAGTGTATATGAAAACCCGGAAGCGCGGTGGAAAGCAGCCCTCGCCCGCTGTAACTAAGCGCAGGCAGCGTATGAGCCGTGGCGGCTGAGGCTGGTCGCCGAGGCGACCAAACAGCCGAAGCTGCGCAGGTGAGCTGGTGCCTGTGCTGGGTTACCGCAGGGCGAAGGAGCTACACTTGCCGCAGCGCTGGAGCAGAAGCAGAATCAAAATAGTGTTAAATCCACGGTTTTCCCACCTGAAAACTCCCACATTCCCACCGGGACCCGAATGTGACTTTTTTTTTAATAAGCGAAAGCGATTTTGCCTTAATATGTAACAAAACTTTAAAAAATCATTTAAAAAAAAGGGGGGGGTTCCGGCACTTTCCACTTTTAGGGGGAGGTTCCCACCCCCCCCCCCCCCCCGGCCACTCGGTGACCATTTATTCATGCCGCAGATTACTAAAGAAATACCAAATAATGTGGTGATGTCTAAGGCCATTTCAGGGTTCTTTTGAGAGTGTTTGTGATTGTTAACACAGACAATGAATAATTGATATAATAGAATAGTATATTATAGTAGTGTATAATAGAATAGTACGATTACTTATACAAAAAAAAAAATGAATGTGAATGAGGTGGTAGATGTAGGAAAATATTTTGGTAAAATGGAAAAATAGTAATTCGAACAAACAAGTTTAGCCTCTTACCACAGTAACAATAAAATGTGGAGCTGCATGGTTCGGCGAAGATTTTCAAAAGCCTTCAGCTACCGTACGTTGTCTTCTTGTTGGGCGATGCTGTCCGTCAATTTGGTACATTTTACTTCGACTTTACGCGATTTAAGCGAATGCGCCAAATTTGTTATGTGGCAGAGACAAAAACTCTTTAAAAATAAATTTAGTTAATACTATTAAACTAACATTTTACACACACTCTTTTTTATAATATTATAAGTGTGACAAATAAGTCACCATCCCATTTGATGCTTAATAGCTACCGCAGCTCGTGTACATCTAGTTAAATAAATAAAGTCACAGATGTGTTGTAACCGTTTAGGCCTAAGATGAAGTACTACACTACCTGTAATTTACCGTTCAGACATTTACGCACGCACGACTTTTTAGCCAAATTTACATTAAAAATCTTTCCAAGAATTTTATTTATTTACATTGTTAAAACATAGTAATTAAATTTAACTAAAAGGTTACACACAATATTAAAAAAAATATAATAAAGAAAGTTCAAATATATAAATAATGATATACCGTTATTGCAATTTTTGAAAATACGAGTAAACTCATGGGTTGATTTGGGATCATATTAGTATCACATAGTCATACACCGCCAATACGGTGGGATTTGAAAATAAGTAACGAATAACAATTTATTGTTTGTTTAATTAAGCGCAAAAGCAAATCGTCTATATTAATTTACACTGTTAAGTAATTTTCACCAAGTTGTTTGGATGAGACATAAATCTTTAAATTATGTTTTAAAGTTAATGACGACTACAAAAAAGAACCAATTTATAATAGAAACAAAAAAATACTTCAGCATATAACAATTTAGCAGATTATACATCTCAAATTGCATAAAGCACATATTTATAACAATGGCAAACAAGTTAACAGTACATTTTTTATAGTATAAGGGTGACGAACGAGCACACAGTTCACCTGATGGTAAGTGGATTAGGAATCAAAATGCAGATGCGATGTCACCCCTGAGGACTAAGATGGAATGCCTCTTTTCCAGTAAAAAGGGTATCCGGTTCTCTACACTCACCATACGAAACACAGCAGCGTTAAGCTGCTATTTTACTTTTATTTTTGCTTTAATTTGTGGTCGCAAGACACGAAACCAACTGAAACGCCTATATCTCGCGTAATCTCTTCCGCCGTGGTGTAATTTAGATGTTAAACTATACAAAAAGTTAACAACTATATTTCGCGATAAACTGTGAAATTTATATGTGTGAAGACAGCCGGCATCCAAGCGTCGTGGCCGCAGCCTTCGAGATACGAGGCAGATCAGCGGAAGTTCAGGTGAGTACACATGCGTTCCTTCACATCTTTCCTGTAGCCCGGATTTAGGGACATTTGCAGTATCGCGAAATAGTATATTCTCACTGCCTCATACAGTCCGTAATCTACGTAAAATCATCCTTTTAAGGACTCTGAACCAGCAGTAGGTCATTTAAAACACAAACCATTTTTATTATCATTATAGTAAAAAATCCGCACCGCACCTGAAATTGGATCTCTCCGGCCTGGATGATTAAATTAATTTTATCCACCATTTAGAGATAGATATTTTAATGTTGATAGAAGTGATTACTGCCACTTATCATTAAATGTTTGTGTTCTTACGTGGTAGAGCCATACTGCAGCTATATTAGTAGTATAGTTGTAGCACGAATGAGTGGGCTCGACAGGGAAGAGACGTTCTCTTAATGCTCTCTTAATGCTGCTGTGTTTTGTATGGTGAAGAACCGTATTACTGAAAATGAGGCGTTCCATCTTTGACAACGTATCTGAATTTAGATTCTTAATTAAAGATAGATGTCGGTGATAGATAGATGCCACAGCATCCACTTACCATCAGGTAGACTGTGTGCTCGTTTGTCACCCTTATTCTATAGAAAAAGCTAACAACCCCAAGAGTGCAAGATTAATCCGCTTGTTAAGCATAATGATTATTATAGTAAATTGGCGTAGCCCCAGTAACAAGTAGCCCAAGTCCAGCAGCTTTACAAGCTTATAGCGATGACGACATAATGATGATGAAACTGGCTGTATAATTTTTAATTATAATGAAATCAACCTGAATTAAAAATCCTAACATTTATATATTAAAAATAAAAATCCAAAAGTGAATAATTTTACCGCACGAAAATATAGAAATTCATAGTGCTTTTGATGACTCTCGTCTGTACTCATCCATGTGTAAGAGGCGCTTAGCTTTTCAACTAAAATAGATTAATAGCTATGGAAATTAAAATAGGGCAACTAATTTTTAATTTTAAAAGATATCGTTTAATAAAGTTTAAAAATAGTTATATTTTTCTTTCAGTTACTACATAATTTATTAATTGATCTCTATCATTATCATCAAAAGCCTGTAAAAGTTAACATGAGCGTCTCTCGTTGTGACACGATTTCACTTAATAGTCATGCTTGACAGGCGAATTGACGATCGCGCCTTTGATGCTGCTGCCCGTCGCCGATCTGGGTATTATTATCCTAGCATGAACCTAATGGTTGTACCGCCATCTATCGGAAGTCATCAGTTTTTTCTGGCATTTTCCATTGACTACATTTATGACACCCAGGAGACGAAATGGGGTGATGGAGTCTCTTACGCCGTCAGCATAGCGAAATTAATTAAGTAAAATAGCTTATATATTTTTCTAAATCTTGGTTTAATTTTTTTTTAGTGTTAAACTAATAAATAAAAGCGCCATCTATTGAAAATACGAAAACTGAGATAGTTTTTAGTCCAAATATTAATCTGGGATTATATTTAATAATTTAAATTGATCTCCATGCGATTGTCTCAAAATTCTTATTTACGATGAAAAGGGGTGATGGATTCTCATAGGCCGGTTCGTTACACGGAAAAACTACAAGATTAATTAAAATAAAATAAATGTACGTTCTTGATCTTCATCAGTCAATAAAAGTCTACTGCAGGAGAGTCTCCCGTTCTACATTAGACAGGATTTGCTTCAATTTTATTCCTTGTATGCCGCTTCCCGTCGTCAATCAAGGAATTTCGTATTTAATTTCGGCAGTTATTGGAACCATAATATTATTCTGCAATTTTCCACTGTGGCTGTTTCAGTGTTCACTGTATTACGTGCCACTTACCCATGGCACGTAATAGGGTGATGGATTCCCTTACGGTAAAAATAGTACGATTAATTATTACTTAATTAAAATAAATTGAATGTATAGGTCTGCTGAATAGTCATTATAACTGTGTGTAACATATAGGATTTATTATATAGGAACGTTTAGAATGATTGATGATCAAAATAAAAGTTGCTTGGAATACTTATGGGACTCTGTTACTGGGTACGACTGTTTATATTATCTAAATGATGAATGTGTCCTACATGACATGTTTGTAATAAATAATGTGTACAGTAAATCAGGTGTATGTAATAGTGATATTAATCTAGATAAAATAAAATGTGAATAAATTTGTGTTTTTAAGGAAGAATAATATGCTAGCTTTCAGCACGCTTTTTTGGGGAGGTTAAGTCGGACTCTTGCCGAATAAAACCCTACAGTGGTCGTCCTCGGCGTGAACAAACGGTCACGGGATTACACTTCGAATGCCACCGAGGCTCTTATACAGCTATACGGTGAATACGGTCTGTATTCACCGTATAGCGTCCAGGGTACTTACGAACCCCCCAAGTCCTGCGGCGCTGTAACTATATTTCAAAATCATGTCAAATTATCGCTCAGAGGTCACTTTATTGGGCGGTTCGAACCCGTACTGGTATTGCTTGAGACCTCAAAGTTTCCGCTGGCGGTAGGTGATTACCAGTAGAAACAGCACCATGACGAGGCACGACAGATTCCCCGCGCATATGTTGACCCACTGATTAACGGACGAGGCTCCAACGATCGATTGTTGGTGAAAAATCCACCCAAAACACTGAACTCTAGTTCCACAGACAGGTAATGGGGAGCAGTAACAACTGTTCAACGTAATGACTATGTAGGCAAATTTTCCAAGTAAAATACGTTACCTGACGGTGACGAGCCTTTTTTTAACATGAGGAAATACCTACTGGGGACCCGCCTCGCGGGGGCGAGGACGGGTTATGTCGGACTCACAACGAGTAAAATCCCATAGTGTTCCATCTTCGCCGCATATTGGCAGAGCCACGGGAACGCTTCCGCACACATCCTCGGCCCCACCAGCGCCGGCCACCCCATGGCAGCCCCTCCTCGGGAGGGATTTTTCCTCCCCCTTTTCACCTCACCTGCATAATGAACCCCCCGAGTCCAATACGCGGAGGCCATGGGGTCAGGAAAAACGAGCACTCGGAAGCACAAACTTTCCCGAGCCCAGCGGCGGATCTGGTCTATGGCTCCGCCGCCAACCAAGATTCGGCTGCGGAGGGTAGGGAGAATGGCCCCTCGCAATACCGACACTCCTCTCCCTCCAGCAGCCCCACCACCACCGCATCGACGTTGCAGCCCCGTCAGAGTCGCGGAGGATAGGGCGAGTAGCGCATCGCCATACCAACACTCCTCTTCCTCCGTGACCCCACCTCGGCTGCAGCGATAGGGGGAGAGGACACCCCTCTCGCCGCAGCCCAGAGACACACATCCGAAGTGGGCTCGCAAAGCCCACTCGGAGTGGCCACCTCGGGCCGGCCCTACACCTCGGGCCAGCCATGTGGGTTCCTCTTTGTTCACCGCGGGTGACCAAACCACGGCTACTTAGCTGCCCCACCACGACAAGGTGGGAAACCGTTCGGGGGGGGGGGGCGATGACGAGTCTAGCTTAAATTTTGCTGTAAACTTAAAAATGTAATGAAGTTTCCGGCAGCCATTATGCTTCTACAAATTGAGAATTTTATTCAAAATATTAATTTAATAAGTAATTATTACTAGTAGACTTAAACGATGCTAAGCATGGTATTAATACTCAGACGGGTTCGGCACAACGCCTCGTCTTGCAAGACCAACCAGAAATGGTTAGGTGGTAATATCTAAGCAATCCTGGTTAATTTCTGGTATAAAGGTATATCTTCAAAGTGACCATGCTGACCCATCAACAACTTATGACGTGAACCCATACACTAGTATTCCCATAACTGGGTGCTTGATAAGGTTGTGACATGAAGTTCAATTAAATTAGAAAATAATGAAACTAATAATATCATATTGTCCTATTTAAACAGACAAATATTATATTATTCGATAATAATATAGGCAAAGTATAAATTTTAATAAAGCTTGAATCCTTTAACATTTGTGACCTAGATTGCGCTTGAGAGTGATCAATTCCCGTGACAGCAAATCTATTTCCTCCGATAAACACAGCGCCAATTAATCAAAGTCTAGCACGGATGAGAGTCGCTGAGTGTAGTATGAATTGGTATAGACATAGACATACGTTATAATGGCATCATTAAACTCACAACTTTTACATTTTCAGTAAATAGAAAACATATCTAAAATATATAGTAAATATAAATAAGTAGTCTCTGAGACTGACTAGGTACATATTTGCGCCATTTGCTGTAGACACTGTGCAGTAAATTTCCTTAAGGAAATATATCCGCGACTTGTCGTCGCCGCTGGTGACAAGAGGGCTATTTCTCGCTCAAAGGCAACACAGCCAAAATTCTTGGCACTATACAAGTATCTTGGGGAGTAGAATTTTATGATAATTTTAGTTATATTTCATTATTTTAATTAGTAAAAATAAATGTACACAATAAAATTCCTTTCTGTGAGTGATGTCATACCAAAATTGAATTCCGACTCAGCAGCGGTGCTGATTTTCAGTGAAGCCCTGATAGTATGTATTGCGTGCGGAACGTTATTAGTGCTTTATTCACAAAAAACATTTCATTTCAACCATTGCTTTTAAAGTATTATATTAATTTTTTAAGTAGGTATAACTAAACATCAATAATATTATATCAGTCAACCAAGTTCCGAAAAGAAAAGGGCGACGCGTTTACGTACTGTTTCGAGTCACTTTCTAATCCCCTTCATTACTCAAAAAATATCAATATAAAAAGTGCGCCAAGTTCGGTACAAACGACATTAGTGGTTGTCCCCCCCCCCCGCTCCCCTGAACGGTTAGTCGTGGCTTGGTCACCCACGGCTTAACCAGGAAGAACCCACAGGGCTGGCCCGAGGTGGCCACTCTGAGTAGTCACTTCGGATGTGTGTTGGAGAGCTGCGGTGAGAGGTGAAGTCGCGATTTAAACAAATATCAACTTTATTCGCACATGTGGAGGCAGTCTTAAACAGTTGTCTCTTGTATCCTATGTCATCATTTTCTAACGATTTCCTCTTCCTTATCTCCAGGACACTATTTGATAGAAAGAACACTGAATGCGCTTCCGGCACCTAAAATATAGAAAAATAAGACATAAATGATGGCGCCATAAACCGTTATTCATTCATCCATTACAGCCCTTAACGAGTCCACGACTAAACATAGGCCTCCCGCAAGGAACGCCACAAATCACGGTCCAGAGCCAACTGCATTCATCGACTTCCTACATTTCTTACCAGGTCGTCACTTCATCTAGAGTTATACTTGATTAGAACAAATTCGCCAATACTTTTGGTGCAGATGGCATATATATACAGGGTTATACGATTGTGCTATTTTAAAATTTTCGGTATCACTTGTCACTTCGTTAGCAATAACGCAACGAAAATATTCGAACCGCGAATACTATGAAACGGTACTGTGTTACATTTTAAGCAATGAAAGTTTATGTACTGTGTTAAGATTATACGAAAGTGAGTCTTTACTCTGAAAAGTGTAAAGTGGCTGAGAAATTAACGCACCTGTCCTACCAATCGAAGAACAATTGACAGCTAACCAAATTATTAAAGTGCAGTGCGCGATTATTTTTAAATAGTCAATATGAAGATAGGTGAATTGCAGGCCCTATACTATGGCCTGCAAAGTCACCGGAACTTTCACCGTTAGACTTATATGTGTGTGGTGAAATAAGAGACGTATTTACGTCAAAAAGGCCCGAAGATATGAAGACTACCATCTCCTGTCTTATCTTACCTTCTCCTAGTTTCTACTACATAATAAAATAAATAATGTTTCATACAAAAAAAAAATCAGGATAATATTATTAATTTGAATTTATTGGTATGAAAGTGGTGCAATTTTTTCCCTTAGTTACGTCTAACAGTCTCCAAGCGAAGTGCTTTCTTTTTCACCAAACTTTGCCTGCTTTCTCCAATCGTCCAGAGGAGAGTGGCAAACTTCAGAGGAGATTGGCGAAGTCTGGAGGAGACTACTATCTACTCCTAATTCTCAAATTTTTACATTATTAGTAGGACTAGATTAAAACCTATTCTGCTCTACTGTCCGGCGAGCAGTTTGGCGAATGGCTCTGGGCGAGAGCGCAGGTCGTGTTGATCCCCAGGGCAAGTCTGAGGAGTTCTTCCTTCACGTGGTTGCCGCCTGTTATTTGGTTGGTGGAAACAGACAGAACGAAACACTCAGACGATCCTCTTTTTCTTTTCTTTTTATCCCAGTCCCCTTTTTCCTATCCTAACCCAAACCAAGGTGTTAAGCGTACCGTGCCGATGGATGCGTGGCTGGGGGGAGTCTAGTCACAAACGGTGCCTACCCGAGATCAGGGCGATTCGGGTAGTACTTTAGCCCATCCCTGGGCATGCGAGGCTCTGCCGGGGGTGACCGAATTTTTCCCTAGCTAATCGTGGGACCAAAATGGACGAATATCGACATTTAGAAAAAATCATCAACTCTCCTTTAATAGAACTGTCTGTAGGTCTAAAAGAGGCTCTTTTAGCCTCACCAATACCCTGAAATTCTACGCCCCAACCTGGGACGAGTCGATAAGTGGAGGGCAGTCTGCAGCCGAACCACAGTCGGAAACAAACCAGGGAGGGGAAAAGAAAAAGTTCACTAGGCCTTATAAGCTTAGTGGGGCAGCACGGTAGAGGTACCGAAGGCTGATAGAAGCTGAGATAGGAGCCGAAGAGGCCGTCTCTCTCTGCCAGAAGCCCTGAGACGAAATTTCACTGCCCAAACCTCCTCCAGTTCCGAAGGCGAATAAGCGCAGTCGGTCTGAGGAGGAGTCCCTCAAAGACCAGCCCAGGAAATCTGTGAAGCTGATAACGGAGTATAAGAAGCTCAGCTTCAGTGCCGTAGCTGGCTACGTGCGTGTAGGAATTCGCGATTCGAATCCTATGAGCGTGGAGCAGATGCGGCTGATTCAGAAACTATTTTTGTTTTACAGAAGAGGGCCATTAGAGCTATTTACAACCTAAAACCGAGAGAGTCTCTTAGAGATAAATTTAAAGAAATAAATATATTAACTTTGGCCTCTCAGTATATTTACGAAAATTTAATGTATGTTCACAAAAACAAAGGTAGTTTTAGTAAAAAAAGTGATATACATTCTATAAACACTAGGAACAAACACAAGCTAGTGATACCAGTTTCTCGACTCCACAGTGTCAGTAGTTCATTCTTGGGGCAATGTATACGCTATTACAACAAGGTCCCGGAAAGTGTATAGGCTCTCTCTATTACCAAGTTTAAATGTTTTGTTAAGCTGAAACTGTATAAAAAGGGTTATTATAGTATAAATGAATACATGGTTGATAATAACCCCTGGGAATGAGGTGGTCGCTTCCAAGTAGTTTCTAAAATAAATTTTGTACTTAAATAGTTTGTACAACCATTAATGTAAAATTTACTTTTAAAAAAAAGTCCCGCTGGGTTTCTTGCTGGTTCTTCCCAGGACAGAGGTTTTTTTTTTCGAACCAGTGGTAAAGTAAAAAATGACTTTCAATAAGAATTACACATGTAATCTACATTGAATAAAAAATTATTCTAATCTATTCTATTCTATTCTATGCGACTGGTCTACCGGGCACTAACACAGGCTATCGCTAAGTTAGCCTGTGGGGCGCAGCCAGGAATGCGACCGAAATTTTCGGGTTTCACCGACAAGCCAGGTTGGATTCTGATAACGTGCCTGAATGAGGCAAGCCAGGACTAGATTGTGGGTGAAGTCGGAAAACTGAAACCCTGGCCGGAGGCAGAGCTCCGATAATACCTGAAGGCGAACTGCCTAAGCCTCAGCTGGACATCACCTATCTGCCCGCAGCGAAGCTGACTCTCTAGAGAAGGCAGCTGTACTGTTGAGAGCACAAAATGGAAGGAGAATGGGTTCCTAGTAACCTTTTCTCTGGAAGACCCATCGGCGAAGGCTCTCCGGGCGGCAGAGTCGTCCATGGCTTTAAAATGATAACTTTTAAGGTCAGGAGAGGCTCTGATGCGGCAATGGAGCCTGAATCGCCCCAACTCCAATCCCCCCAGCTTTCCACCTCGCGGGGTGATACTGGAACGTCATCAGCGAGAGTGACTGAGACCCGAGGCGGTGATCTAGTCTCGGTCCCAGGGCCTCCGCTGGTGTCAGCCAGGGGTAAGGGGAAGGGAGATGGGAACGGTAGAGCGAAAGGTGAACGGCAAAGAATGATTGCTCTTAGAAACGAACTTGCACACTTTTAGTCACTTGGCATCTGATTGGTTGTTGCACAAAAAACACAGCAAACGTTTAGTTTGTTTTGCAAACTAAAACTATGTAGCATGATACCTTTATAATAATCAAAGCTTATTTTGCAAACCAGAACCACCCGACTTGGTCCCTTTAAAAGACTCTAAGTTTATTTTGCAAGCTAGAACCATTCCACGTGGGTCTTTTAACAAAAACAAAGAATTGTGAATTCTAATTTTTACTACGTTACCATGGAACATGGATCGCTTTAGTTTAATAATAAACTGTATGTTTTTAGAGTTGGTTCCATGAGCAGATAGTGATAACTCGAGAAATAATTGTCATATTTGATATTTGTCATATTGATCTTTACAGACTTGATAGAAGGTGCATTTTTCAAGCATTCTACATACTTAGCTCAAATTTTGATAGGTTGTGGGTTGGTTCCTTACTGCATGAGTAGGTCCAATTAATATCTATTTATTTATTTAAACTTTATTGAACCTTACACATTAAGTAAAGGAACAAAAGGCGGACTTAATGCTAAAAGCATTCTCTGCCAGTGAACCTTAAGGCAGTGATATAACTACGAAGGCGGTTACAAAGAAATATACATACACACATACATGTACATATTATACATACATATACATATATACATACATATACACACATATATGCATATATCAATATACACAAGTATATACATTTATATATTATAAGAAAATATAATATAATACAATACATAAAGATACGTAATATACTAATGATGACGGAACATTAGCAGTTGTAAAGCAATTTTATAAAATGATCTCGAATGTTTTTCTTAAATGTTTGTTTGCAGGTAGGTTGTCTTAATTTTTCGGCGCGCAGATTGGACAGCAAACGATGAAGATATGAAACTCGAACGGTGAAGGGGTATAAAGAGAGCAAGAGTCTCCGATGAACGAAGCTGTCTGTCATGAGTATCCCGCAGAAACTGAAACTTATGTTTCAGATAATTTGGATAGTGGTTATCGAATAAAATAGAAAAAACTGTGTTAAGTATCCTAATGTGTCTTCGCTGACGAATTGGAAGCCATATAAGCTGAGTATGAAATGAGGATACATGATCAAACTTGCGAAGACGAAAAATAAAACGAATACAGTTATTGACGAGACGATCCAGCTTATCAAGGAAAACCTCATTGGGATCAGGAAAAAATACTTCAGCATAGTCAATAATAGGCAAAATAGGAGATTGCACCAGAGTTATACCTTGACCGGAAGAAAGTTCCTGAGACGGTTCAAAGCACTGAGCTTAGCAAAAACAGAACCACTGATATTCTGAATTTGGGTGGACCAACTTAAGGTTGTGTCAAAGTAGATACCCAGATTTTTAACGCTGTCAGAATACGGTATGATAGAATTATCAAACGTGACAGGTGGAACGCAATGGACGTCAAGCTTACACAGTTGTTGAGCACTACCAATTATTATATCTTGGCATTTATTAGGGTTCACACCAATACCAAACTTACAAGACCAACTGTGTAGATTTGTTAAATCCATATTCAGTCTGGCAATAGCGTCACACAAAGAGTTGACGTCTGCTTGAACATATATTTGCAGGTCATCAGCGTAAAGATGGTAAGAGCAGCTAAGTTGAGAAGAGAGAAAGTTAATAAAAATGGAGAACAGAAGTGGAGATAATATTCCACCTTGTGGCACGCCAGTGGAGAGTTGACACCAGTCAGATATGTCACGACCATTAATGACAGCTTGCTGACAGCCACAAAGGTAGGAAGAAAACCAGTCTACAGCAGTAGACGAAAATTTGAGATTTTGAAGCATGGCAAGGAGGATATCATGGTCAACCATGTTGAACGCATTTGTAAAATCAATCAATACAAGTACTGTGACCTTTCTATTCTCCATGCCCTCCCGAATGTGACTCTGTCTCTGTGACTTTGAGAAGTGCAGTGGTCGTGCTGTGTCCAGGCCGAAAGCCAGATTGAAACTGAGATAGCAAGTTATTTCTACAAATAAAAGCAGACAATTGTTGGTGAACTATAGATTCAAGAAGTTTTGATAGAAAGGGTAAGATAGAAATAGGTCTATAGTTGTTGAGTTGAGTGGGATTTGAAATTTTGGGAAGAGGGATAATATAAGCTTTACGCCAGAAGCAGGAAAGACCCTGACAACAGAGAAGAATTGATTATGTGAGTTAAGACTGAGAGAAAATTTCGAGAACAGAAGAGATCATAAGGCGACTCACATTATCACAGCCCACTGCTTTGGATTTAATAGATAAAAAAGTTTTACGAACTTCGTTGACAGAGACAAACGAGAATGAAAATGGTTCATGTTGAGATGTGGCCAGAGAAGTAATTTCAGAAATTGTAGTGGACTTAATGATAGAAGATAATGTAGAACCAGCAGAAAAATGAGAATTAAGGTCATTAAGAGGAAAAAAAATGTTATGACTTTTTTCAGGGTGCTTACCAATATCAAGAGATTTGAGAAACTTCCATACATCGGCCGAAGAAAAGTTAGAAATATTTTCATGGAAATAGCAACGCTTCGCTGCCCTTACCATGTGGTTACAGCGATTGCGAGCCACTTTATACGAACACCAGTTGTCATCACAACTGTCACGCTTGAATTTTCTAAAAGCCCTGTCACGTCGAGTCATTGCCATGTGAACTCCCCTCGTAATTCACGGAGCTGGAGGTCGTTTAACTCTAATAGCTCGCACCGGTGCATGGGAAATTGAAACTTGTGAAGGGATGTAATGATGATGATGATAATGATTGATAAAGGCAGCCAATTACGAGTAAAACAGTTTCAGAGTTAATTCAATGAAAATTGAAACTTTATCGTTGACTGAAGACGCACCATACACCGAAGAAAAATCTATGGTCGACGGATCATTTTCTAAATTAACAGGGTCCATTCTGGCAAAATTTCGTATCAAGATGGTGTCCGGTTTAGATTTAGGTGGTTTTAGTTTATATGCAAGGTAAAGTAAATCATGGCGCGAAAATCCGGAAGCAGACAACTGACCTTAGTTAACTACTAGTTGGGGAGAGGAGGTTATTATTAAATCAAGCCACGTGTCTAAAAAATCAGAATTGTGGTGTGTAGGAGAGCAAGGAAGAATGGATAGGTTAACTGAGGACAGGATATTAAGGAGCTTAGTTCTTTGAGTAGATGTTCTTTGAGTGATTAATCCTTTATTGCAGACCATAATTTGTTAAAAATAAACAAAAAACGTCTTAAAATCTGTGTAAGTAAAATTAGGTAATAAATGAAATAAACATTAGTCATGAAGATGCACCCAGTGCCTCAAAAAAGCACACTCGGGTTTCTCGTCGTCTAAGTGGGCGTCAACAAACATACCTGATGCACTACAGTAACGTGGGAGCCCCAGCAACAATCTAAAAGGTTATTATATTGTATACGTAGGGTGTGTATGCCCGCCGCGTATATCTGACCCATAAGGCGCACGTATAGAGGGATTGGCAATAGGCCTTAAATAAAACAAGATTTACCTCGGCTGTACAGCACGAGAACCGGCGGGCCAGCATATTGTAGCGGACAGCCAGCACCCTACTTTCTCTTTCAATGTCCTTATCATCTTTTAATTCTTCGGTAAACACATGGCCGAGGTACTTAAATTCAGTTACTCGTTTAAGTGCGACACCCCCTAAAGTTACAGGTGGTACGAAATTAGGTTTCTTCGTGCCCACCTTAAACACCATGAGCTCACTCTTCGCAACATTATATTTTAGACCGTGGGCTTCTTCTTAAACATCACATATAAACAAAAACCGTCTGAGGAATAGGAGATGATCAGAAAGTTGTGAAGAGATGTAATGATGATGATGATGATAATTGATAAAGGCAGCCAATTACGAGTAAAACAGTGATACGGCGATCACAAAATTTTCATACATTTCGTCAGCCATCATTCCGAATGTGTGAGTGCAAATATAAAACAAGTATGACATGTAAGTGTATATTTACGAGTACGTTTCTTGTAAATATCACATAAATTAAAATATATTTAAAAAAATTGCTCAAGTTTTGCTAACGTGTATGTCGCCGGGGCTAGGTTATGGTGAGGTCTGAGACTTCTGTAGGGTTTGAAAATTCAGTGTAATTACAGGCTTTGAGACAATCTACTTTACATCTTTTTTATTTTATTATTTTGGATAATCTACGAGGTGGTAAGACTCCTTTTCCGCCTTGATGTCCGTGTGGGTAGGTACAACACCGTCTTACCTTTTTTGCGCCAAATAGTTCGTTCACTGCTGTGTTTCGGTAAAACTAAACAAAATAATTAAAACTAAACACTTCGTAACACTGAGATCTAATTTGTGTCTAGCACAATAAGCTTGCAAGCGATCAAAGTTTAGTCGGATTTTTCGAAAATCTTTCTGATTGTGATGAGGAACTTCGAATGAGTTGTGGTAAAATCATAAGGCTGATTTTCAACAATGACCAAAAAATCATGGAGATACAGCTTCGGGAGTAAATAAAGTAGTGAAATTATTTTATTACGAAAGAAAAAAATGCATTCTTTACTGAAAGCCGTACCCAGCCAGGAATGCGTCGTCATCAGACATGTTCATTGATCATACTTTTCTCCTATTAAATATTAGGTCCTTACATATGAAATTAGCGTTTTGTCGTACTGACCACTTTGATCTGAAATATCTCCTCTTTGGTTAAGAATTCCAAATTCAAATTTATAAATTCATTTAGCTGGTACATTTGAGTTTTGAAAACAGTCATTCATTTGTTTTTTCCTCATTATTTTATTCTTTGGCGTCGCTTATTACCGCACAATGGAAAACATGAAATATCGGTATATTTACGAGTACGAGTTCTACCGTGGCACCAGTGATGCAGAAACAGCTCGAAGGATTAATGATGTGTACGGCGCTGGTGTCGCAAAAAAAATCACGGTAAGTTTTTGGTTTCAACGTTTTTGTTCTGGAAATTTCGACCTTCAGAACCAACACCGTGGACGGCCGGAGACCAAAGTGGAAAATGAAGAATTAAAGGCTATTGTGGAAGCGGATCCATCACAAAGCACTTCAGAGATAGCTGCAGGCTTCGGGGTAAGTGATAAACTGTATTAATCTACTTGAAGCAAATCGGGAAAGTAAAAAAACTTGAACGATGGGTACCTCATGAATTGAGTGAATCGAACTTGCAAACACGCGTCGACTGCTGTGTTACTTTGCTCAACCGACACAATAATGAAGGGATTTTAAATCAAATCATTACTTGTGATGAGAAGTGGATACTGTACGATAATCGGAAGCGCTCGTCGCAATGGCTGAACCCTGGAGACCCAGCCAAATCCTGCCCTAAACGAAAATTGACTCAGAAAAAGTTACTTGTGAGTGTTTGGTGGACTAGCGCCGGTGTCGTTCACTGCAGCTTTCTAAAATCCGGCCAAATGATTACGGCAGATATCTATTGTTAGCAAATGCAATCCATGAAGGAAGAACTAGCTGCTAAACAACCGAGATGGGTCAATCGCTCTAGGCCACTGCTGCTTCACGACAACGCAAGACCACACACTGCACAACAAACAACCACTAAGTTAGATGAGCTACAATTGGGATGTCTGCGACATCCACCATACTCCCGGACCTTGCTCCAACAGATTACCATTTTTCCGGAATTTGGACAACTTCTTATAAGGAAAAAAATTCAACCCCCATGGTTTTTTAGTAAAGGGATCAATGAACTACCTATGAGATGGC
Source organism: Parnassius orleans (assembly GCA_029286625.1). NCBI lineage: Eukaryota > Metazoa > Arthropoda > Insecta > Lepidoptera > Papilionidae > Parnassius > Parnassius orleans. Next base: position 317,271 of record JAGSMP010000102.1, on the reverse strand, counting down.
AAAAGTGCATAGATAACAACGGTGCATACTTTGATTAATTAAATATATTTTACAAAAAAAAATTGACTTTATGTTCCTCCCGTACAAAACGCCAATTTCATATGTAAGGACCTAATATTAAGCAAGTGTAGGTTAGTGCAAGTGACACAGTAAGTGACCATTGTCATCTCTTCCATGATCGACTAAGAATCAAAATGCAAATGCCTTGCACAACTCCTGAAGATAAATATATACAGGGTTATTTTGCAATAGCTGGCCAAATTTGCATAGAAGGTTCAGAATAAGTAATATAGGCAAATGGTGAAGAAAAATTAATTAAAAAAAATCTCAAACATTCTGTCCTTTTTATCTTTTGAATTCAAAATGCGTGGTAATGCATTATTTTAACTGATTTTATTGCGCACACACACCTTCGTAAGGATCGATCGTAGACATAAACGTTGTTGCCCATAAATAAAATTCAATTTGGGATAATTTCAAATAAAAGTGAAGCCTTATTTATTCGTATTTTCAAAAAGTGCAATAACAGTATATTATTATTTATATATTTGAACTTAAGCTTAAAATTTGGCAACTGTTTGAAAAATAACCCTGTATAACGACAATAAGACTATTAATTAATTTCAGATGAAATCTTTCTTCACTAGTAAAAAGGATCTTATGCTGTCGTCACTAAACATAAGCAATAAAGCAGCAACAAGCTGCTATTTTACTCAAATATTCTGTGGGGGCGTAGTTCTTCCAAGATACTTCTGAACCCATTCATGCTACACCCATAATACAGCTGCAGCGTGACTCTCTCACATGATTATTTTAATCCTTCTGATATTTTTTGAATAATATTGTTTAGTATTAATAGTATGCCTAACTGACCTTGGTAGGTCAAAAATTTTGGCATCTAATAAAAGAGGACGATAGGTTTCATAACGGGATTCCCGTTCCCGTGATTTTTTAAGACTTGACTGTTGTAAATCCTAGGAAATCGTATGGCATATTAACCATCTTGTACATGCCAAATATAAAACACACAAATCAGCGACGAACTTCAGCAGTACATGTATGTTTTTTTAATAAACAGTTGATGTTTTTAATGTAACGATTCAGACGAAATTAAGATTGTGATATTCCTTAATACACTGAAAAGGGTAAAAAATAAATTATAAAGAAGTAAAGCCGACTTCAAAGAACTAAAAGTAATAAAATATTTCACATTCTAAATTCGGGGCTTTAATTTTTTCACACCTTGTCTTAGCACCGACTTCAGAATATAAAATTATTCTATTCTTCTTAATTCTTTGAAGTCGGCTTTGCTTCTTATAATTTATTTTAAACCTTTTCCGCCTTGCTACTTAAGCCGCTCACATATAAAAAAATAATACAGGATTAATTATAACTTCATTGAAACAAAATAAATGTACCTTCTTTATCTTTACCAGCTGGTTAAAGTCCACTGCAGGACATGAGCTTCTTCCCTTATACATTAGACAGGATTTGCTAGGATGCTGCTTCCCGTCGCCAACCAAGGAATTTCGCATGCTTAAGGTGTGGTTATACTGCCACTAGCTGATACCCGCTCGCTTCGCTGGGTGCACGATAATATTTTATTGCGGAACCTTTTAAATATTTTTTTGATAGGACTATCGTTAAATCCGTTTTTAGTGAGCGTCTACATTGCAAAATGTGTAACTATACTAAATTTCAAGTCAATCGGGTGTATAGTTTTAGAGATCTTGTAATGAGTCAGTCAGTCAGTGGTATTTCGTATACACATATCAAAAAAAGTTTGCGATCAGTTTGAAAAATCGAAATCTTCTTTGTTACGGTAGACTATTATATTATAATTTCTTCTTCTTTTTAGATTCTTTACTTAAAAATATAGAATTAGAATATAAAACAATAAAACAAATTCAATTGTTTTTCTATATAAAAAGAAATTCAATCTAAGCTTACGCTCATTCAGAAATCTGTCTTAGTCTATTTTAACGAATTTTAAATATTTTTTCGAGGAAAGTTGTGATTGAAACAAAAGCCAAGAGGATTATCAGAGCAAGAATTGTAACTTTGAGGGAAGAAGGATATTCCACGAGAGAAATAGCACTCAGAGTTGCTGTTTCCCAATCCTGTGTCATGGCCACGGTGCAGAGGTACCATGGCATGGATAATTTAGCTGACTGACCCCGCAGTGGTCGCCCAACTGTTCTGACTGTTGCTCAGAAGCGCTATATCAGATTGCTGGCAGCCCGTGACCCAACAGTCAATGCCACTACAATAAAAGCAGAAGTGCGAACCGTCTCTGGACTTGAAGATAGCACACAGACCATTCGAAATTGCTTACACCAGGCTGGACGACGAGCACGGAGGTCTTGGCAAGCACCTCTAAATTCACAGCAACGTCAGCGACGGTGATTGCAATGGGCTAGGCTTCGGCAAAATGAAGAAGATGAGGAGGAAAACATTTGGCAAAACTTTCTCTTCGTTGATAAATCGCAAATCAATACTCATCCAAGTAACCGACGTGTCCGTGTCTGGAGAAGACCTGGATACTCTGAAAGGCAAAGAATTGCCAGGAGTTAGAAAGCCTTTGATCCCGTATCGAGGCTCCATAACGGCAGATAGGTACAAAACAGTCGCTATTGATGGAATTGTCAGACCATTCCGGGTAAACCATGGGCACCAATTCGTACCGGTCGATGATAATACGCCCGTACATCGAGCTCAACGACTCAATGCTGCTCTCCGAGAATACGACATCACAAGGTTAGACTGGATTGCCACCTCGCCTAACTTAAACCCAAAAGAGCACGCGTGGGATGCTCTTAAGCGAGCTGTTTGGTACCGTCAACCACTTCCCCAGACAGTGCCAGAGATCAGGAAAGCCGCTATTCAAGAATGGGACAGGTTACCGTAACAAATGCTGGATAAGGCATGCCCAGGAGAATCTCTGAGTGTGTTCGAGCCAGGGGAGGAATTATATTGTATTAAATAAAAACCTTCTATTAACAAATTGTTGTATAAGTTTGGTTATACAATATTTTTCTTCCCATCAAATTTCTGTTACAATGAATTACTCAATTTATGTTATTAAAAAATTAAAAACTGTTTTATTTTTTAATTTCAAGCAGTGTAGGTATTTCTATTTAAAAAGATATAACATTTTATAACACTTTTTCTTGATAAAGTTAAATTTTAAAAATATATCAGCTTTTGCTGGTGATCACAAACTTGTTTTGATGTGTCTATATAAATTTATTGGAACCATAATATTGTTCTGGCATTTCCCGCAGTGGGTAACTACTTCTCCCATGGCACGTTAAGGGGCAGAAGTCGTAGATTTATAAAAAAAAATAAGCCAAAGTATTTATAAGTACTCGCGCTTTGATTGCGATTGTGAATAACGTTCATTTCACCGTAATCCTAAACAGATCCAGGTTATCGGTTTGAATTCTCAATCTACTCGGAATTATGATGAAATCGAGTCTCCGTTTTGTTAAATTCCGGCTTTTGATCAAAATCCTAGGATTTAACGATAGAAGTTCTCCCTTAATATAATTTTTTATTTTTGGTCTCAGGGTCCCTCACAAATATTTGAATATTTGAAACCGCATAAGAAGTTATATAATATGTGCGTCATTCGAGGTTTCGTCGCCTCCATATTGTAATCGTGCAATCTTACACGTAATGAGAGGTCGTGTGCGAATAATTTACGCCAAATAAATATTTAAACATAAATAATTTTTCTTTTTTCTTTTGTTTTAAGTTATACTTTTATTTACGGAGGTGTGAGACAATGTTTATATGACAACTTTTCTCCATTTAACCTGCTTGTAGTACACTTTTCTAACTAAAAAAATGATGGCGGAAAATCACCACAAAAATTCCGTACTGAAATTTCACACACTAGTACGAGGTACGATATAGATATTTGCCATATTTGCCACGTTTTGACAGGGTTGCCAATCGCAGCTTTTTATTATTATGAGTTATTGTAAATATTATTTTGAGATACACTTCATGTCGACAACTTAATACTAGCTAAACATTAATACTAAGCCCCGTAATGGTTCCTATTCATCTATATGATAAATAAAAAGACACATTATCAGAAGCTGTGGAGCATAGTTTACAAGGCACGCTTAATTATATAATCATCAAACAGCTAGTAATAAATAATTTATACCATGTTTGTAAGTTTCGCTCGTATAAAATGTTCTCATACTACGAAGAGGTTGCCTGAATTTACAAAATAACTTTTCATTCATTATAGGCTATAAAAGTTTATTGTTGAGCATAGGCCTCCGCTAAAGATTGCCTCATACGGTATTTTGCCATAATTGCCACGCTTGTATTGTGGTGGCTTTTATATGGGTTGGTATTTTTTATTATTTTGAATTGTCAAGATACGATATGGGGCAGTTGATTGATATTCTTACAAAGCCACTACACTGTTGGGCTTAGGAAACTATGAACGAATGACAATTTCTTTTATTTCAAAAAGCTTAAGCGCAAAACAAAATTATCTATATTATTTTATGCTAAAAAATCTCAAATCAATAGCACCCAAATTTTATTGTTTGGAAGAACATAGCATTTTTTAATTATGTTATGAAGCTAAAATAAAATCTATGAAATAAAAGTAAAAATAATAATGAATACACAAAACAGGAAACAATTTATAATATTAAACAAGAAAATACAGTTTTAACAGTTTCTCAGATTATATAACAGATACCTATTTATAACGATGCCAAACCAGTAGAGAAAACAGTACATTCAAAGGTAAGTGGCTGTGATCACTTGTAGCAACAAAAAATCTTCTCTGAGGACTAACATGGAATGCCTTATTAAACTGACTCTTTAAAATATTCAAGCGTGATTACGATGCTGTATGTACCGCTGTCAAAGGACGGGAATATGTTCTATAGATAGACTTCTAAAGAAAAAAAGAGTTCAACCACGTATTTATTTATTTGAAACTGGCGATCCGCCCCGGCTTCGCCCGGGTGGGGGCGTTATTTAGATTTAAATAATCATTTACGATCATAATTTTCCTATTTCACAAAAAAATCTCCAAGTCTATCTCTCTATCTGGTTGTGAAGTTTTATTACAATCGGTTCAGCCATTTCGAACATTAGCCTGGATAGACATACAGACAGGCAGACCAGCAGGCTGACAGACAGAAAAACATTTTAAAAATGCTTACTCATGTATTAATGGCATGCAAATAACCCCCTTTTAACCCAAGAACAGGCAGTTATTTCGATATTAATGTCAGAATAATACAAAATAATAATACATACGAGGTCCCTCAGAAGCTCTTAAATTCCGTCCTCCATGGTGGCACTACACCGGAGGCGTGGAGCAGAAGTGCGGTGATCTTGTTCTTCAAGAGCGTTATCACCTTTCTTACACAAACCGATTTCCTTCTGAGCCGCGTCTACATGCTGTTTCCGAGTCATTACGATCGTCTCGCACGCAGACTCGACGACTTCCAGCCTCCCGAACAAGCCGGTTTCCGAAAAGGCTTTAGTATCATAGACCACACATATACCCTTCGGCAAATTGTACAGAAGACAGAAGAGTACAATCTGCCACTTGGACTAGGAGAAAGCCTTTGATTCCGTCGAAATTTGGCGGTGCTACAGTGCCTTCAGCGGTGCCAAGTTGACTGTCGGTATATCGAAGTGCTGAAGTGTTTGTACAGTAGGGATACGATGGCTATTCGAGTACAGAATCAGAGTACGAAACCTATCCAACTGCAGAGGTGTAAGACAGGGTGATGTTATATCCCGAAACTCTTCACCGCTGCATTGAAGACGTTTTCAAGCTACTGGACGGGAAAGGATACGGTATTAACATCAATGGCGAGTACAACACTCACCTTCGATTTGCCGACGATATAGTCCTAATGGCAGAATCGCTGGAGGACCTAAGCACTATGCTCAATGACCTCAATAGTGCCTCCCAACGGATAGGTCTTAAGATGAACATGGACAAAACAAAGATCATGTTTAATGTCCATGTCACACCTATGCCGGTAGTTGTTGGAAGCACTAAGCTCGAAGTTGGTGACGAGTATGTTTACCTGAGATAAATAGTCCGACTAGGTAAGTCCAACTTCGACCGAGAGGCCAGTCGACGGATTCAACTCGGCAGGGCAACGTTCGGGAAATTACGGCACATCTTCTCGTCAGGTATACCTCAAAACTTGAAAACGAGACTGTACAACCAGTGCGTGTTGCCAGTGATGACCTATGTAACTGAGACGTGGTCCTTCACTGCTGGCCGGATGAGGAGCTCAAGGTCGCTCAGCGAGCTATGGAGAGGGCTAAGCTCGGAGTTTCTCTGCGATAAACTTAGAAATGAGGATATCCGCAGTAGAACCAGAGTAACCGACATAGCCCAACGGATTAGTAAGCTGAAGTGGCAATGGGCCGGCCATAGCTCGAAGAATCGACAACCGATGGGGAAAGTTTCTCTTGAAGACGAAGTGTAGGGCGTCCCGCCACTAGATGGAGTGATGACCTGGTAAGACATGCAGGAAGTCGATGGATGCAGGTGGCTCAGGACCGTTCTTAGTGGCATTCCTTGGGGAGGCTTATGTTCAACAGTGGACATGTGAAGGGCTGTAGTGATGACTGTGTTCGATTTTTTTCAACATTGTCGAGTCAGTCATTCTCATCGTCTATGACTGATGGTTATATAAGAAGTAATGAAGTTATCAAGACAAAATTTCATATTTATACCCTCAGGTAGTGTCGTTAGTTAATGATCTTTTTTAATTACTCACATTATTAGCAAATCACCCTAATACTGAATATAAATTGAACGCCCCTCGTACTATATGCAGGGCTACTATTGCGTAACGTACTTATTTCTCACGCAAATATCAAAAGTGTTAAATTACCTCTTTGCACCATGGTGTGGCAGCGTAAGAGAAATCTAACATGCCGTTTCTGCCCTGGGGTGTCGTAATAGTTAGCTATGGAAAATTCCAGAAAGATCTCTTATCTTCGGATAGATGGCATAATTATCCCGTTTTACATTAAACGTAAGGTACCCAAACGAGCGTCGAGTGCAGTGTCAAAAATATAAAACTCCATGTACCACAATCGAAGTATCAAGCGTGGTAGTTATTGTATTATTTACTATTCTAAAGGCTCATGAACAGCTGTAACCTTTTACGGGCTGAATTTAGATCTTTAGTACTCACTAAAAAATAACAATTATCCATTTCATTGTTCAAATTTTTCATAGAATACTTTTTTTATAGAAGACATGCATGCGGCTCACCTGATGTCGACCGTCGCCCACGAACAACTGCAACACCAGGGGAATCGCAGGTGCGTTGCCGGCCTTTAAAAAAAGTAGGCTCTTTTCTTGAAGGTCTCTAGGTCGTATCGGTCCGGCAAAACGGCTGGTGATAGTCGATTCCACAAGGAAGTTGTGCGAGGAAGACATATTCTTGTAAATCGCACAGTGGTGGACCACCAATCATCCATATGGTATGGATAGTATCGCGAGTATTGTCGTAATGTGCGATGGTGAAATTAAGCGGCTGGATTTAGTCCGAATAATTCCTCAGAGCACTCCCCGTGGTAGTTGCGATACAATACGTAAAGAGATGCAACATCTCTTTGCAATGCCAGTGAGTCAAGCCGATCAGAAAGAGCTCGGTGGCCGACGATTCGAACCGCTCTGCGCTGGATGCAATCAAATGAAAAGAGCTGGCACTGGGGAGCCCCGGCCCATAGATGGCAACATAATCCATGTGAGGCCGAACCTGCGCCTTAAATACTGTATGAGTATGTATGTATGTATAATATGTACACAGTAATATTTTTATAACGTACATTTCTCATTGCGGGAGTGTATTGAAGCGTACTTCGCAACGCCATTTGCTGCGGTCTGGTGGACTTGATATGTCTTTGAATAATTTTGTTCGCGAGAGTGAATGTTCATTCACAGTGTTTCCCTTTCTAGCAAATTTCAAATTACATTTCTTATATTTTTTGTGGTACTGACAAAATGCACACCGTGTTGAGCTTACTTGAGCCGAGTAGCTCTTATACTCACGGAGAAGAGTAGGTGTAGAAATTATCCTCTCGTGAGGTGTGGCCGCTCAGGTGCTGACTCTAGTGAGGCCATGGATGTATACAAAAGCATTTTTGTGGCTTTTCCAAGTTTAGCCATATCTTGACTGAACTCCTTGGCGTTTTAGTTGATACGAGTCCTACATAAATCTGTCACATTTTTTCTGGCGTTTCCTATAGTCGTCTCCTACGACGACGATGTGGGATGATGGAATCCCTTCTTCCCCAAAACTTGGCAAACAGACACACTGTCTTAAATATATAGAGTAATAATATAAATTTAAAATTAATCTTATCTAAATACATACATTGTCCACAAAAGAAAAACAAAAAACAAAATAAATGTTACTCAAAGTGACACAGCATTCATATTGCGAACATGTACTACTTACTGTTTGTTGTTTGAAGCGAATTTGCCGTAATGAGAATTGTCCACGTCCATTCAAAATAAAGATATGTTTCAGCATCGGGTTTAACTGTTATAGTTCACATTCTCTATTTAAATAATAAATTGCTTATCAATTTTCTTTTTGAAAAAAGTGCCTTACTTATGCTGAAATATTAATAATTTTCTGTTACCTGTTAAAAATCTGTATCACAAGTAACGACTATATTTAGTAATATGCCTGTCTGTCACGCATGTGTGACAGTTACAGCACCCATGGTCACGGGGACCATGGGTGCTGTAAATCTCGAAACGTCAGAATATAAAATAAGTTAATATACGCGATAAAATCCGTAAAACTAGTTTTATTTAAATGGTTAGATCTCATCTAGAATATGTGTCCCCCGTTTGGAATTCTACTCGGCTTATGAAGATAAAATAGAAAAGGTCCAAAAGAAATTCTTACTCATTGTTAACTATCGAATGCATTTACTTCGCGATTCGTATGAAAATCTCTTAACAAAATATGAAATGCTATCATTAAAAGACCGACACTCTTTAATCGACGCCATCACTTTTAGGAATGTCTGTGTTGGTGAAATTAAGTGTTCACAGTTATTGTCCGAGGTAATGTGTCGAATACCACCCAAAAACACACGATCAGATAATTTATTTCATATACCAAAAACCAGGACCAATATTGGTAAAAGAGCACCAGTACACAGAATGTGTGTCCTCCACAATAAAATGCTTAACGACATCGATATGTTCTCTATCTCCCGTTCAGCTTTCAAAACTAAATTAAAAAAGTATTTTAGTAACAATTATGAATTAGATATATAAGGATATTTAGTATTGTACATTTTAGTTTTCAGTTGATTGTTTTCTTTTTATTTAAGAATAGATTGTTGTGCAGACGATACCAATTACGATCTGCTTCATAATATAGATATGTATGTTCTCAGTGAGACAGTTTGTAGGGAACAATTGTAATTACCTTTATCTTATTTTACTTTGTATGTTTTTTTTTTTTCATATATTTTGTTTATGTTTTGTCTCCAATAAAGTAAATAATAAATAATAAATATTATAATATTCCATAATAAAATAGGCAAAGTATAAATTTTACTAAAGCTTGAATCCTCAACATTTGCGACCCAGATTTCGCATGAGAGTGATCAATTCCCGTGACAGCAAATTTATTTCCTCCTATAAACACAGTGCCAATTAATCAAAGTCTTGCACGGATGAGAGTCGCCGAGTGTAGTATGAATTATATAGACATAGACATACGTTGTATTGGCATCATTAAACTCACAAAATGTACATTTTAGAGTAAATAGAAAACATACCTAAACTTTAATGATAAATATAAATAAGCATTATCTGAGAAATGACTACATATTTGTGCCATTTGCTGCAGGCACAATCGATCCGTGGGGTCCACGTGCGGTAAAGTTCCTAAAGGAAATGTATCCACGACTTGTCGTCGCCGCTGGTGACAAGAGGGGTTTTTTTCTCGCTCAAAGTTATAATAGCCAGAATTCTTGGCACTATACCGCGGGGAGTAGGATTTTATGATAATTATAGTTATTTTTTATTATGTTAAATCAATAAAAATAAATGTACCCAATAAAATTCCTTTCCGTGAGTGATGAATTGAATTCCGCCTCAGCTTATGCTACTGCAGTACTGCAGCAGTACTGATTTTCAGTGAAGCCCTGATAATAAGTATTGCGCCCGCGACGTTATTAGTGCTTTATCCACAAAAATATTTCAAGGGGCCCCACCGTTGTTGCGGTGGTGGCGGAGCCGCGGAGGGAGAAGAGTGTTGGTATTGCAGGGCGCCGCTTTCCCTACCCTCCTCGGCCGAAAATTGGTTGGCGGCGGAGCCACAGCCCATATCCGGTCACGAATTCTAGCACATTCAAGTGCTTGTTTCTTGGCTCCGTGGCCTCCGCGCATCGGACTCTGGAGTGGGCATGGGGTATGCTGTGCAGGAGGGGCGGCCAGCACTGGTGGGGCCACGAATATGTGCGAAAGCATTCACGTGGCTCTGCCAATATGCGGTGAAGGTGGAACACCTTGGGGTCATCCTTGGAGAGGAGAGGAGAGATGATAGAAGGGAATGGGTGAGGATGGAAAAGGATTGGAGAGGTAAGGAGAGGATAGGAGAGAGCGGGAGAGTGTAGGAAAAGAGATGAAAGAAAAGGATGGAAAAGGATAAGAAAATATTGAAGAATATCCTCGTTTCGAGGAGCGTATAGGATAGGAGTGGGTAGGAGAGGTTAATGAGGATGGGAGGGGAAAGGAGATCGAGCAGAGAGGTACAATTAAATCACGATTAACTAAATTTAAGAATCATGTTTCCATATTAAAGCAAATAAACATAAATGATATTTAGTAGTTTAGATTTAAGAATTAAAGGTTCGTATATCAAAAATACAATCTTTGTTCACTGAATTCGAGTCTATTCAATCACAATTAAAATTATTATCCTCAAATGAAGCAAACAGGAGAGATTTAATAGCATTTTAATTTCTTTCTCTCATTTCAACCGCTCAAGTCATGATAGATTCTTATCCCATGGGTCATACCGAAAACGAGTTATTTTACTGATGCGGTTTATTAAGTTCTTGGATATCGTGGTAATCGATATAAAAATGATTCATCATTATTGTTGTCATCATTACAGCCATTTTTGATCTCATAGTCTTACACTTCGATGTCGCTACGAGGCTGTCACTCTAGAAACTTTCTTCCCCATCGGTTTTCGGTTTCTCGTTAGCTATTTTTTTTTTATTGCCACTGATTGTTCTTAATTTGTATAATCTCAGTTGATGTTCAATTATACATTACAATGTACTGAGCCAGGATAAATAATTTTCTTTCGGACAATTAAATTATAAACCTGTTGTCGCTTTTTTCAGATTTTCTATTTCCGGTACTCAGTAAAAGGTTTAACAAAATGTTAAGAAAGTTAATTGACCGTCGTTTTGTGATATAAATAAGTGGAAAAAATTAAACTGAAAAAAATAAACTAAAACATTAAAGGCATTAAAGCTAGTTGTAATTCGAATAAAGAGATGAAAGCTTCTTTTAAAACAAGAGAAAATCAAGTAATGACTCAAATCATAATTGCAATATTAGAGAAAGCTATTTTTACACGTCAGGGTCGTATATAAGTTATAGTTATCATAAAATTATCATGTTCCAAAATAATCCTAATTGTTACACACTTTCATATTATAGTCAAATTATTTCTGAAATAGTCATCATCTAATATACAAAAAATAATGTTTGTTTATTTGTATTTCATACGCTGCTATACCGTTCATCACATTGCGGTAAAGCTTTGTCAACTTATTGTTTGCACTTGCGCGAAGGTTATAGGCATAGTACAATTAAGTTACAGTAGGTGGCGCGCGTATCGTACCGACAAATTTTTATGAAAGTTATATATCGTTAAATTTCAATGAATGTGTTTTCATTCCAAATTAAACAATGTAACTCTTGTAAATTTAAAACGATATTTCCAAAATTTTGGAAAACCCGGCAGCAACGCGTCGGGTACCAGCTAGTAGTAGATAAAAAGAAAATTACAGAAAATAATCTTTATTTAATAATAATAATAATATGTATGATTTTATTTCAGATTTAAACTTCGAACTCCATACTTTATTAGTAAAAAGAATAAACTTAATATTTATGTTAGTAAATATACAAATACAAAACTAAAAACTTATGTTCCAGTGCCGCACAACCGAGCAATCAAGTCTCCCCAATACGGTACATAGAAGTCTGTTGGTACTACACGCGTCGCATCAGGGAGGCCACTCTCTTCCGCACTATTGCATCAAAGCTGTACGTGTTAGCCTCAGCAAACATACCTGATGCGCTGCAATAATGGGACAGTCCTATCAGCATCCTAAAACGTTTGAGAGTACGCCTTAAAAGGGGTTATCTTGATGACTTTTGTACACCTTGCAAATCTGCGAGCCAGCATGTAGTACCTCACTGTTAACGCTCTACGTTTTCGTTCAATATCCAAGTCATCAGAAAGGTCCTCGGTAACCTAGTGCCCCAGGTATTTAAATTTGGTGACTCTACTTATCGGTATTTCTCCAAGCCTGATAAGTGGGATCGCCTCGGTTTCTTTGTTCCCTGTCTTGAAAACAAGTAGTTCACTCTTTTTGGAGTTACACCTGAGGGCATGGGCTTCTGAATATCTCTCACATATATTTATTAATGTCTCGAGTGCCCTGATCGCTGGGCTCAGCAGCACCATGTCGTCCGCGTAACTGATGCTGTTTACGAAGTTACCATCTATAGAGCATCCGACGCCAGTTCTGCTGAGCTCATCAATCAATCCATTTCCATCATCCATATACAGGTTAAATTCAAACTCGGTGAAGTCAAACCTCCCTGTCTCACTCCGCACTCCAAAATATATTCGCTTGAGTATGAGCATGTCCATCTTACATTATTTGATTGGTCGTGGTACCAATACCTCATATTTAAAAACTATATTTAATTAAAACTATAAAGTAAAATAAAAAGTTTAATCGTTTTCAAAAACTAAAAAGAATTGTATAATTTCCTCAATACAGCTTTTGAAATCGGTTTTAAGGCACAAAGAATTAAAACTCATATAATATAGTACCTACTTTTTTTTGGTTTTTGTAGTTGGTATTTACTTTTATTTAAATTTAACTTTCGTGTCCTTTTTACTGGACCAAGCAATTTCACAAGCTCAAGGCAACAAATACATAGAATATTTTACAATTAAACTTTCATATTTAATCCTTATATGATTTGGGAACATCTTTTGAGTTATATTCCAGTCTATTCAATAGGAAAAATATATAAATCGGTTTAGTTGTAATCGAAAAATCAGTGAACATTACAATAAAAAAACATAAGCGTCGAATAAAGATCTTAATAAATAGACGTTAATAAATAGAAGCAAGCTATAATCGTGTACCGATTCATAATTTGAACCTTAATAATTTAAGTAGCTCGTTGCGGTTGAGATCCTTTGTGGGTAACTGTTGAAAAAATAGGTAAGAAAGCAACCTACCCAGATGAACTTCTAGGCAGAAAAGGAGTTCTATCACCTAGTAAATTCATTGATATAAAGTTAATTATATCAATAAATTGACTTAGGTGTGTGTGTGTGTCATTTTACCTCCTCCGTCAATGTTTTGTGATTTTTATAACTTCTTGTCTGATATGGATCTCATATGTTAAAAATAAAGATTTTATTATTATTGGGGTATTTATAAAGACACCTCACATGTCGGTCACCTCGTGAGCCAGGTCCAGATATTTTGTTTTCTTATCTGTTTTGGTTTTCACGAGGTTCTCGTCATACGGAATGGTAATGTCGACCAAAAATATCCTTGACTGTGCCCGGTCCATCAGCACAATATCAGGCTTATTCGCAAGAGTAGTCCTGTCTGTGATGATGGCCTGGTCCCAGTAGAGTCTGGCGCGGTCATTTTCCAGCACGGCTTTCGGCAAGTACTTATAATAATTTTGTCTGTGCAAGTACTCAGAGTTAGAAAGCGCCGAACAAATGGTGATGACATGCCTAAGTGACTCACCGGGATGGCGACTAGCTCGACAGATGTCGACGGCGCCATCCTTTAGGAAGAATCTCCGATAGTAGTTGGTCTTACTAACCTGATCCTGTATCGCACAGACAAAACCCTCGATTTCCCCAAAGAGGTCACTGAAACGTAGCTAGTGGAAGGAGGTGACTGTGTCTACGAAAGGCTTATGTAGAGCCTTGTAGAACCTCCTGTGGAGCTTCTCCTTCCATACGGTCTCACGGTCGGAAATGCTCTGTACTGCCGGATCTTGCCATTGCTCGTTGGCTAATGATAGAGCGGTAAGCCCTTTATCACAAGAAATGACGTCCTTATAGAATGAATCATCCGATCTCGCCAGGAAGTAAAAAACCACGCCCACCATGCTTCCACGGCAAGTACAGCCTCATCACCGACTATCTCGGATGGTGCATCCTATGGGAAGTCATAATAGTGCGACTTTTCTATCCAGAGCGTTCAGTTCGGTTCGAGTCCACCTGAGTATGCCAAAGGTGTACATGAGGACAGGCATGACCCAACCGTTATATGCCTGTGTCTTATTTACGCCCGACAAAAGGCTGTTAAGCACTTTGGTCAAGTGTGCATAAAACAGATCGCAAACTGATTGTTTCATGTCCGCTCATCGATACCTATGTTCTGTGACATATCCAGGTATCGGTATGTTTCAGCCTCGTAAAGGGTCCTTATGTTGATGGGCATAGGTAAGTCTATGCCTCAAAGTTAGCAACCCTACCCATTTCGACATGGAGGACCGCACACTTATCCATCCCCAGCTCCATTCTAATAGAATTGCTAAAATCACGAGTGATGCTTAGCAAATCCATAAGATGGGAGCGACTGGAGGCGAATAACTTGAGATCATCCATATAGAAAAGGTGGGTCACTTTTGTATCTCCTTTTCGAAGCTGAAATCCTCCCGGAACCCTCCAGTAAGTTACTGAGAGGGTTCAGAGAGAGGCAGAACCAGATTTGACTCAAACAATCGCCCTGGAAGATACCTCTTCTTATCCTTATGTGGTTCTCCGCAGCCGTCATCTGCTCGCCTAGATGACAAAGGATCGTACTCCACTGCCCCATACATTGCCCGAGGAAGTCTCTAACTGTACAGTCTTATTATTATTATTATTATTATAAATATTACCAAACCTTGAACCAAAACCTTGCCTATCTGATCGAACACACAACCGATAAACAATAAGGAAGAAAGGTTATCGAATGGCAACCGGGTATTGTGTGAGCGATGCTTGGGGCGGACCTCACTAGATGTAGTTAACACCTAGCAAGACATGAAATCGATGAATGCAGGTGGTTAAGAACCGTGTTTTGTGGCATGTCTTGGACGAGGTTTATGCTCAGCAGAGGACTTGTGAAGGTCTGTAATGGATGGATGGGTGAATGTGAGCTCAAGCGCTTTATTTATAACCGCATCAGATTTTTTTGGGGTCTAACCGTTCAACAAAAACGTACGTACAAAATATTGTCGGTCCTCTATTCCATTTTCAATGCTTTCTGTTTCTACCTCTAGAACAATTTTCAATAGCTTTTTCTTTGATGATTTCTTATATTTACGCGAATACTACATATTGAATACCGACGTTTCGGGCACTGATCATAATCTTTCGCGAGTGTTATGTGTTATATTAATATAGATTTCTATTTTTATATAGTGGACCAATATTAATAGATAATAATAATTTTTTGATGATAAGAATATATATAATAATTCTTTAGTTTAAAATATTACTTAATAAAAAATGATATTATATACATAATATATAATAAAAATATATTCATAAAGGAAGTTAATGTTAATATTTATAAGTCTACAACCCACTTTAAGCGAAGAAGGTCACAGATGCGGTGTCACCGCTTTGGGCTAAGATGAAATACTTCACAACTGTAATTAAATTCGCTCTCTTCCTTCAAAGCACTTACACAACATTATTAAACAATATCAGACATACATAGCAGTATATTACGATATAAAGGTTAAGCCTTGTGGTGGAGGCCTGCTGGCCATTTACTTAATAAACATAATATAAAAGTCAGGCACAATTAATTTATGTTTTATCGTTTAATAAATTAAGTGTGTCGTGTCGTAGTGGTGTAATTCATCACACCATTTCGCCCCAGGGTTGTTGAAAGAGGCGCCTATGGAACAAATCAGAAAACCTTATGGATTCTAATAGATGGCAATATAACCACATCGTTTACGTCAGATGTAAGGTTTTCGGAGACAGAGACCAGCGTCAAATGTGTGACATATGGCATTTTCTCCCACATCAAGAGGGACTAACGACAAGCAGGGGACTATTAGGGTTCGATATGCAAGAAGAAGGAAGAAATAAAAGATACTATTCTTATTTGGATAACATATTCATATTAAGTTTTACTTGTAGTCATTAGATTGCCTCTGATCTTGTTCTTACCGTGTAGATATTATGAAATTAATTCGCTGTCATGTGTCGTAATTGATTTCACGGTACCTGCCGCTACTCGTGGGAAGGTTCCGCGTTATAGGGGTCGGTTCTGCATTAATTCTATTTTCCACTCAATTTCCTTCCTCTTAAATGAGTTAAAATAAATATTATGCAGATTTTTTTTGAATTTTATTCCTAATTTAGTCCCTTTTTTCACAATAGTATTGATGTGTACACAATTTATCTGGTGGACTATGGACTATGGACATTTTATCTATCATCAATGAACAACCAAGATGATGGTCTATTGTCACTTTTAATTCCAATTATATTACACAAAATAAAAATTAATTTGAAACAGCGCTAGCTTAGGGGATGAGACCTTGTTTTGAAATTTCACAATAAGGTACGTACGCTAGCAAACCGTATGCAATCCCTGTCAGCATCAGTGATTTGCTATTTTACTTCTGTGTAGATACCACGTAAACTTCAGTGAAGGCAACCATAATAAGGCATGTCTGAGAAGACATGTGAAGTCTTCAAACACGCATTAGGGCAATGTCGGCAAACCCTTTATTGCCCTAAACCCATTAAGGAAGCAGAGGATTTCTGTGCTCAACAGTGGGACTTGGGTCTTGTTTATTTTAAAACGTCAACAATAGTTTCTTTGTCCAGCCCTATTAATCTATAACTCTGTAATTTTTATATAATAGTCAAGTGCGGGCTGCACCAAGCAATAATGTGGTGTCTTTTTATACACTGGTTTTATATTTATGTATGACTAACAATCTGCGCCAGTTTTGCGTGGGTAGGATTGATTGGCGTGGATAGTTTGGCGATATATAGATTCAAGATAATTAAAGATCATTTACTTTATCTGTTTTCACGAGTTCATTTTCAAAATTCATTATCATGACAAAGTCAGTAATTTTGCGTGTTATACCTATTTATTTACAAGTTCACGTATTTGTGAGAGTGGACCAGTTAAAGTAGAGCAGTATAGTTAGGGGTAGACGTCGTACATTGATAAAAAATTAAGCAAAAGTAATTATAAGTACTCGCGCTTTGATTGCGATTGCGAATAACGTTCATTTCGTCGTAATCCTAAACAGATCCAGGTTATCGGTTTGAATCCTCAATCTACTCGGGATTATGATGAAATCGAGTCTCTATTTTGTCGTATTCCAGCTTTTGATCAAAATCCTAGGATTTAACGATAGAAGTACTCCCTTAATATTATTTTTTATTTTTGGTCTTAGAGATCCCTCACAAATATTTAATTATATATAAAACCGCATAACAAAACATATAATATGTACGTCATTCAGGATTTCGTCGCCTCCAAATTGTAATCGTGCTATCTTACATGTCGTGTAATGAGAGGTCGTGTGCGACTAATTTAGGCCAAATATTTTTTTTCTTTTGTTTCAAGTTATACTTTTATTTATTGGGGTGTAAGAGAATGTTTATTTGACATATTTTTCTCTATATAACCTGCTCGTAGTATACTTTGTAGTTCGGAATTATCACCACAAAAATTACGAACTGAAATTTCACACACTGGTATAGAGGAACAGTGCGATAAAACAGCATACGTAGGTCACTCAATAAGTTTTGAGATGCTCGAAAGTTAAAAATGGAACGTACCCGTGTTATATGTTTCTAAAAAGCAAATTTATTTAAAAATAGAACTCCATAAGCCAATTGCTCAATATTAAAAAAAAAAAAAACAAAGTTCTATTAATTTTCCTGCATCGCTTCCGCGCTTTCATTTAAGACGATGGATCTTAACCGTGAACATTTGTGTGCTACGATATATTATGATTTTAAATTTGGTTTATCCGAACAATTAAGTTTGCAACAGTTACAATCAGCATTAGGGACTCAGCTCCATCACGCGCGACAATTTTTAAGTGGTTTGCTGAATTCAAAAGGTAAAATGAATCCTAAAGATGACCAAAGAACCGGGGCCCGCAAACAGCAATAACGGCAGAAAATGTATGGACTACTGAAATGTTGGTGCGAGAAGACCCACGAATCACATATACGGACATCGAAAGATTGTAAGCATTAGTTCGGGGAGCATTCATACCATCCTACATCAACATCTTGGAGTGAGGAAGCTTTGTTGTCGATGGATCCTCGTTTGCTCTCGAAAGCGAAAAACAGATTCGTGTGGATTGGTGCCATGAAATGCGTCTACGTTTTGAAAACGAGGCATCTAGGCGTGTTTCAGAAATCGTTACTGGTGACTAGACATGGATCTATCAATATGATCCGGAAAATGAAAGGCAATCATCGGTATGGGTCTACTCAGAAGTACAGTTACCGACAAAACTGCAAAGACCTCGCAACGTCGGCAAAATTGGTGGCTAGTTTTTCGCGGGCGGACATTTGTCGACGTCAATGCTGGAAAATTGTAGGTCAGTCAACTCTGAATGGTATACTACAGTTGCATTACCCAAATCTTTTCAAGCTGTGTGGAGAAGACCAAAAACCGGGCTTCGAGGAATCATGCTGCATCATGATAACGCCTCTTCACATACCTCCCTTAGAACAAAAGCATTTATTGACGAATCTGGTGTTGAAACTCTAAGTCACCCACCCTACAGCCCTGACTTAGCTCCTTGTGAATACTTTTTGTTCCCAAGAGTCAAAGACAAAATAAAAGGCAAGTTTTTTTCAAGCGTCGAAGAAGCCGTGGCTGCCTACGAAGAAGCGATTTCCGACCTGTCAGATCAAGACTGGCAAAAGTGTTTTCAGAGTTGGTTTAGGCGAATGGAACTTTGTATAGAGCATGATAGAGAATATTTTGAAAAGATGTAAAAAAGCTAAGTAAAGGTAGTGTGGCAACATCGCTATTTGCTGGGATATTTGCCAAATTTGTCACATTTGGCAGACGGTTTTTTTAAATTATTTTGAGTTATTATTTATATCATTTTGAGATACTGGATTCACTTACGTCTTCAATACACGGCGACGATATGATACTTGCTAAACATTAATACTAAGCCCCGTAATGGTTCCTACCCATCTGTAGGATAAATACAAGCATAGTCTACACCCAAGGCACGCATAATGTTTTAATCATTAAACAAGCGGTAAAATTAATTAAAGTCAGATAAAAATGAACACGTGATGTGATTTTTCAAAATTTTTCAAAATGTCGTTTTCTACGTAGGCGATGCCACGGCTAAAGCTAGTAATAGATGATTTAGATTATATTTATAAGTTTCGCTCGTATAAAATGTTCTCATACTACGAAGAGGGTGCCTGAATTTACGAAGTAATTTTTCATTCAATATAGGCTATAAAAGTCTATTGCTGAACATAGGCCTCCGTCATAGATTGTCTAATAAGGAATTTTGCCATAATTGCCACGCTTGACAGATGGTAGCTTGGTGTGGGTTGGTATTTTTATTATTTTGAGTTAGGTAGTGGATATACATACAAAGCCACTACACTGTTGGGCTTACGATACTATGAACGAATGACAATTTCTTTTATTTCAAAAAGCTTAAGCGCAAAAGCAAATTACCTATATTATTTTACGCTAAAAAGCTCAAACCAATAACACCTTAATTTGATTGTTTGAATAAAACATCGGATTTCTTAATTATGTTATTAAGCTAAAATAAAATTTTGGAAATAAAAATAATAACGAATACACAAAACAGCAATCATTTTATAATATGAAACAAGAAAATGCTTCATTATTTTACAATTTATCATATTATATATTAGCGCAGATTATATAACAGATATTTATAACGATGCCAAATGAGTTGAAAAAACAGTACATTCAAAGGTGATCACTTGTAGCAACAAAAATTCTTCTCTGAGGACTAACATGGAAGGCCATATACTGACTCTTGATAATCTTTAAACGTGATTACGATGCTGAATGTAATGCCTGAGGACGGCAATATGTATTATAGATAGACTTCTAAAGAAAAAGAGCTCAACCACCATTTATTTATTTGATACTGGCGACCCGCCTTGGCTTCGCCTAGCTGGGGGCTTTTCAGATTTAAATTATCATCAATGATCATAAATTTTATCAATTTTCCTATTTCACACAAAAATCTCCAAGTCTATCTCTCTATCTGGTTGTGAAGTTTAATTACAATCGGTTCAGCCATTTCAAACATTAGCCTGGATAGACATACAGACGGGCAGACCGGCAGGCAGACAGACAGAAAAACATTTTAAAAATGCTTACTCATGTTTTAATAGAATGCAAATAACCCCCTTTAACCCAGTAACATTCAGTTATTTCGATATTACTGTCAAAATTATGTTTATATAATGATACATACTATATACAGAGTTTTTATTGTGTAACGTACTTCTTTCTGACGCAAATATCTAAAGTTTTAAAGTACCTTTTTGCACCATGCTGTGGCAGCGTAAGAGAAATCTAGCGTGTTTTGGAAAATTGCTGAAAGAGATCTTATCTTCGGATAGATGTCAGCATAAGTATCCTGTTTTACATCAAACGTAAGACTCAAACGAGCGTCGAGTGCAGCGTCAAAAATATAAGAATTCTCGTACCACAACCGAAGTATCAAGAGTGGCAATTCTGGTCAAACCCCTTCCTTATTGAAGAGGCTCATGTCCAGCTGTGACCTTTTACGGGCTGAATTTAGATCTTTAGTACTTACTACAAGATAACAATTATACATTTCATTGATCAAATTTTTCATCGAATACTGTATATTATTTGAATTATTTTATAATGGAAATATTTTCCAATAACAAAAAGGTAATATTTTTATAGCGTACATCGCTCATTACGGGAGTGTATTGAAGCGAACTTTCCAACGCCATTTGCTGCGGTCTGGTGGACTTCATCTGCCTTTGAATAATTTTGTTCGCGAGACTGAATAATCACTCGCAGTGTTTCCCTTCCTAGCAAACTTCAACTTCATCATCATCATCATCATTACAGCCCTTCACAAGTCCACTGCTGAACATAGGCCTCCCCAAGGAATGCCACAAAGCACGGTCCTGAGCCACCACATCCATCGACTTCCTGCATGTCTTACCAGGTCGTCACTCCATCTAGTGGGGGACTACACTAAATCCGCCGGTACAGGGCCGCCACTCGAGAACCTTTTTCCCCATCGGTTGTCGGTTCTTCGAGCTATATGGCCGGCCCATTGCCACTTCAGCTTACTAATCTGTTGGGCTATGTCGGTCCTCTGGTTCTACTGCGGATATCCTCATTTCTAAGTTTATCACGCAGTGAGACTGAGCATAGCCCTCTCCATAGCTCGCTGAGCGACCTTGAGCTTCCTCATCCGGCCAGCAGTGAAGGACCACGTCTCAGTTCCGTAGGTCATCACTGGCAACACACACTGGTTGTACAGCCTCGTTTTCAAGTTTTGGTATACCTGACGAGAAGATGTGCCGTAATTTCCCGAACGCTGCCCAGCCGAGTTGAATCCGTCGATTGACCTCTCGGTCGAAGTTGGACTTACCTAGTCGGACTATTTGTCCCAGGTAAACATATTCGTCAACAACTTCGAGCTTAGTGCTCCCAACAACTACCGGCATAGGTGTGACATGGACATTAAACATGATCTTTGTTTTGTCCATGTTCATCTTAAGACCTATCCGTTGGGAGGCACTATTGAGGTCATTGAGCATAGTGCTTAGGTCCTCCAGCGATTCTGCCATAAGGACTATATCATCGGCAAATCGAAGGTGAGTGATGTACTCGCCGTTGATGTTAATGCCGTATCCTTTCCAGTCCAGTAGCTTGAAAACGTCTTCCAATGCAGCGGTGAAGAGTTTCGGGATATAACGTCACCCTGTCTTACACCTCTCTGCAGTTGGATAGGTTTCGTACTCTGGTTCTGTACTCGGATAGCCATCGTAGCCCTACTGTACAAACACTTCAGCACTTCGATATACCGACAGTCAACTTGGCACCGCTGAAGGAACTGCAGCACCGCCCAAATTTCGACGGAATCAAAGGCTTTCTCATAGTCCACATACGCCAGACATAGTGGCAAATTGTACTCCTCGGACTTCTGTACAATTTGCCGAAGGGTATGTATGTGGTCTATGGTGCTAAAGCCTTTCGGAAACCGGCTTGTTCGGGAGGCTGAAGTCGTCGAGTCTGCGTGCGAGACGATTTGTAATGACTCTCGAAAACAGCACGTAGACGCGGCTCAGAAGGAAATCGGTCTGTAGTTCTTCAAGAGCGTTGTCGCCTTTCTTGAAGAACAAGACCACCGCACTTCTGCTCCACGCCTCCGGTGTGGTGCCACCATGTGGGACGGAATTAAAGAGCTTCTGAAGGACTTCAAGTACCGGTTTCCACCCGCTTCAGAAGCTCCGCTGTAATTCCATCCTCGCCTGGGGCCTTGCCGTTTTAAGGTGCTGGAGAGCCATTCTAATCTCGCTCAGACTGACGTCCGATATCATCGGAATAGTGTCGGATAGACTCGCTCTTGGATCGTTACTCACACTTGCGTGTGGCTCCAACGATGATGTGTACAGCTGCCCATAGAACCTCTCAATCTCACTCAAAATCAGGTGTCCCGGAAACGACGCTGCCACACTCGGTCTTCAGCTTCGACAGTTGGCTCTTTCTGGCAGACAGATCTCTGGCAAAGACTTTGGAGCCCTGGTTCCGCTCGATCGCTTCTTCAATACGAGCTGTATTGAAGTTGCGCAAGTCCCGCCATGCATTTGGAGATCTGTCTGTTCAGTTGCCTGTATGCTATCAAATCTACTGAAGATTGCAGCTTCATTTCCCGTCTAACAGCCATGAGATTAGAGTGATCGGAGAGTTTTGTGTTCTTCTGCGGCGGGTCTTACAAAACTTAGCTCCGACCGCATGGACAGTTTCCACGAGCTTGTCATTCATATCGTCCACTGCATTGCAATCTTCTAGGCACTGAAAACGGTTTTGTAACTCGAGCTGAAAGGTTTCGGGACTTTGGTTAGAGCACGAGGGGACGGGCGTTAACTTCATTGGACGACACCTCTCCAACAACGTTTAGGTTCAGTGTGCCTCTAACCATTCGGTGATCGCTACCAGTTTTCACCCTCGCGATCACTGAGACATCACTGAACAGTTGGCGTCTAGTCGTCATAATGAAGTCAATCTCATTTTTGTCGAACCGTCGGGGCTCGACCAGGTCCACTTCTGTGGGGCCGCTTCTGGAAGAAAGAGTTCATCATAAAGTCCCTCTTTCTCCATGAAGTCGGCCAGCTGCTGGCCCCTTGGGTTCCGTTGCCCTAATCCAATTTCCCTACTTTCAGCTCACCGTTCTCTCTTGTGCCTAGCTTTGCGTTGAAGTCTCCCATTAACACCGTATAGTGGGTTTTAGAGAATGCATGGCTCTAGAGATATCCTCATACATTTCCTCACCTCCTCATCAGGGGTGTGCCGAAGTTGGTGCGTAAACCTGTATGACCTTCAGCGAATACCGTTTGGTGATTCTGAGTATAAGGTACGCAACCCTCGTCGACACTCCCAATCTTTAACGTTGTTAACGAGACACTTGTGGACGATAAATCCGACACCTCCTTGGGACAGATGGTCGCCTCCCGGTGATAGAACAAGTTGCCGGATTCGAGGATTACCGTGTCCTCCCCTCTCTTCGGACCTCGGATAATCCTATAATATTCCAGCGCAACTTGTCTATCTCTTCTTCCAGCTCCAGGATCTTCTCGTCAGTCCTCAGAGTGCGTGCGTTATAAGTTGCCAGGTCGAGTCGTCGTAGGTGGCAACCGAACCTCCACTGATTTAGCACCCCTGCCCGCCGTTACCATGGTCGCCACCGTAGCCAGGAATAGCGGGGCCGCCGGGAACTGAGGCCGTTTCTTCGTCACTTTCTTCATTGGGGATATTGCCGTAGTTGCCACGCTTGGCGAGCGGGTTGGCAACCGCAGTTTTTTATTATTTGCTGTTATCAGAAAGATGCTGCTGCCCATCTTCTGCCTCAGTTTCCTCTGTCGCCTCTTACGACACCCACGGGAAGATATGGGGTAGTGGGTATTCTAACCCGCCACTACACGGGCAACTTCAACTTATATTTCTTATAATATTTGTGGTACTGACAAAATGTGCACTGTGTTGAGCTTACTTGAGCCGAATAAGTTCGAATGTTCTCAAAGGCGCCTTGGATAAAGAAGAGAATAGGGATAGAAGTTATCCTCTCCTGATTAGTGGCCGCCCAGACGCTGACTCTAGTGAGCCCGCAGATGTATGCGAAAGCTTTTCTATGGCTCTGCCAACTTCAGCCACATCTTGACTGAACTCCATGGCGTTTTAGTCGATGCGAGTCCGACATAAATTTGTCACATTTTTTCTGGCTTTTCCTATAGTCGTGTCCTATGACGACAATATGGGCCGATGGATTCCCTTGAGTTCCCAATACTTGGCAAAAATACACACAGTCTTAAATATATACAGTAACAATATAAAATCAATCTTATATAAATACATAAATTTTAACATTTTAACTTTTATATAAATCTATAATATATAAACTTAAAATAAAAAATATCGTTTTTACACAAAGAAAGACAAAAAATAAATTAAACATTACTCAAACTGACTCATAAACTCAGCATTCATATTGCGAACATGTTCTACTTACTGTTTGTTGTTTGAAGCGAATTTGCCGTCATGGGAATTGACCACGTCCATACAAAATGAAGATCTTTATTTTAATAATAAATTGCTTTATCTATGTATTTTATTTTCGAAAATAGTGCCTTACTTATGATGAAATATTTATAATATTCTGTTACTTCTTAAAATTCTGTACCATGAGAAACGGATATATTTAGCAATAAGCCTGTTTGTCACGCTTGTGTGTGACATACAAGCACATGTCCACCTGATGGAAACTAACACAAAGAAATAAAGAAAGACACATTATTTTGACACAGACATTGACGTACCCACTCCCACATAGAATGCCTCATGGGGGGGGGGGTATTTGCCATAGTTGCCACGCTTGGCAAGCGGGTTGGCAATCGTAGTTTTTATTTTTAATCGTTATTTGGAAGATGCTGCTGCCCATCTCTTGATTTGTTTCCCTCTTTCGCCTCTTACGACACCCACGGGATGATATGAAGTAGTAGATATTCTTACACCGCCACTTTAATATATTTGGGTTTGTACGTCATGCCAAAAAAGGTTATCACTTTGAATGATTTGTGGTTAAACCATAACGCTGATTTTCAGCAATGACCAAAAAAATTTTACAGTTTCGAGAGTAAATCAAATAGTGAAATTATTTTATTATGAAAAAAATAAAATCAATCATTCTTTACTGGAAGCTATATCCAGCTGTATCCAGTCAGAAATGCATCGCCGTCAGGCATGTTAATACTTTTCTCCTCCTATTAAATATAAAGCAAGTGCATGTTAGTACAAGCTGACACGGTAAGTTGACACTACCATCTTGTTCTATCCTCAACTAAGACCCAAAATGAAAATACGTTGCAATTCCTGAAGATAAATATATATGACGGTATTAAGATTAATAATTAATTTTAGATGAAATCTTTCTTCACCAGTAAAAAGGGTCTTAGGCTATCGTCACTAAACATAAGTAACAAAGCAGCACTACGCTGCTATTTTTTATTTATTTATATTTTTTTTGGTATTTTGAGAGAACGTAGTTCTTCCTCGATACTGCTGAACCCACTCATGCTGCACCCATAATAAAGCTGCAGCGTGACCCTGTCACTACCCTTCACATGACTATTTTAATCCTTCCGATATTTTTAAATAATATTGTGCAGTATTAATAGTATTCCCAACTGACCTTGGTTGTGGAAATTTCAAAAATTGTGGCATCTAATAAAAGAGGACGGTAGGTCTAATAACGGGATTCTTGTTTCCATGAATGTTATAAGACTTGACAATAGTAAATGCTACAAAATCTTATGGTATTTGAACGGTGATGGAATAACCATCTCGTACATCTACACAAATAAATAAAATTGAAGTGTCTGTTTGTAATATCAAAATAACAGCTTTTTACTAAATGCATATGAAAGTATATACGGTACTTATAACAAAAATACAATTTTTTAATTTTTTCTCTGGCTGTCTGTCTGTTTGTTCCGGCTAATCTCCGAAACGGCTGGACCGAGTTCGACGGGACTTTCACTGGCAGATAGCTGATGTTATAAGGAGTAACTTAGGCTACTTATATTTTAGAAAAAGAATTAGGGTTCCGCGCAACATAATTAAAACCCTAAATTACACGCGGGCGAAGTCGCGGGGAACAGCTAGTGCCAAATATAAAATACACAAATCAGCGACGAAGATCAGCAGAAAAAGTGCGATACTTTTGTTACTTCGAGTATCAAGCCGTCGCTTTAAAGTGGTTGTTTTTTTTAATTCTGTTTTGGTACAAAAACCAGAATAATATCAAAACATGAAATTCATGAACAAAAAGAGCAAAAATTTAGGTCTGGATGATATTCCAAAACTAGAAAACAAAAATCTACGATATAGCTAACAGCAACGAGTTTAACGAGTTTAACGAGTCCATATTATACATAATATAACGAAATACGTTTGTAATATATTATATATATTAAAAATTATTAAAACTAAGAACTTAAATAATCATACAGTACCTACTACTCCCCGCGGTATGGTGTCAAAAACGCCGGCTGTATTGTGTAACCTCTCTGAATGGCTATATTTAGGGAAATATGTTGTGGTAAATTTAGAAATTTAAAGTTTTATTTGTGAAAAAATCTAAGATTTGTAAAATAATGTATCTAACACAAATTTTATTGTTCATAGTCTTGAATGCACCATTTACAAGTATATCTGAAACGGATTTTTAAAATCATTATAGAGGCGACACATTTTTACTAGGGAATATTGTAACGTATTTTTAAACGACTTTAAAAAAGGAGGAGGTTCTCATTTCGACTGTATGTTTTTTGTATTTTTTTACGTAATGTTTTGGTTAATTGTAAACTGATTTTGATGATTCGTTTTTTATATTATAAATAATATAGATCACAGTTTTAATATAGGTAATTGTGAAGTGATGATGATGAATCGTTTTTATATTATAAATAATATAGATCACAGTTCTAATATAGGTAATTGTGAAGTGATGATGATGAATCGTTTTTATATTATAAATAATATAGATCACAGTTCTAATATAGGTAATTGTGAAGTGATGATGATGAATCGTTTTTATATTATAAATAATATACATCACAGTTCTAATATAGGTAATTGTGAAGTGATGATGATGATTCGTTTTTATATTATAAATAATATAGATCACAGTTCTAATATAGTAATTGTGAAGTGATGATGATGATTCGTTTTTATATTATAAATAATATAGATCACAGTTCTAATATAGGTAATTGTGAAGTGATGATGATGATTCGTTTTTATATTATAAATAATATAGATCACAGTTCTAATATAGGTAATTGTGAAGTGATGATGATGATTCGTTTTTATATTATAAATAATATAGATCACAGTTCTAATATAGGTAATTGTGAAGTGATGATGATGATTCGTTTTTTATATTATAAATAATATAGATCACAGTTTTAATATAGGTAATTGTGAAGTGATGATGATGAATAGTTTTTTTACTAGACAGGTATACTTCACCCACCTTAAGGGTCGTAAAATAAGGAATAAATTTTTTTATGTAATTACATAATTTCTATATAACTATTTGGACATAATTTCGATTGTAATATTCCTTAATCCACTGAAAAGGGAAAAAAAATTATGAATAAGTTTTACAATAATATTAAGAAAATTTTAATTTTTTTATACACCTTGTCTTAGCACCGATTTCAGAATGTAAAATTATTATTTTTTTTAGCTCTTTGAAGTACAAACGGACACACAGTCCACCTGATATTAAGTGGAGGCTGTGGCCCACAGACATCTACATCAATCCTCGATTAAGAATCAAAATGCAGATGTGTTGCCACCCCTGAGTACTAAGACAGAATGCCTCGTTTCCAGTAAAATGGGTCTCCGGTTCTCTACAGTCACCATTCGAAATACAGCAGCATTAAGCTACTGATTGACGCTGGTATTCTGTGAGTACGTGGTCCGTCCCCAGTCGAGCTAACCCATACGTGTTATAACCTTTAAATAGCTGCAGTATGGCTCTACAACGTAAAATAAAAACTAAAAATTAGTTGCCCTATTTTAATTTCCATAACTATAAATCTATTTTTGTTTAATGAGCTAAGAGCCTCTTAACCACGAATACTAATGAGAGGCATCAAACGCTCTATGAATTTCTGTATTTCCGCGCGGGAAAATTCTTTATTTTAGATTTATAATTAAAAACGAATGTTAGGTTTTTTAACTCGGATTAAATTTATTAAAATTAAAAATGCCATAATTAATACGCTTAACAAGCGGATTTATCTTGCACTTTTGGGGATGTTACCTATTTTATAAAATAAGGGTGACAAACGAGCATACAGTCCATCTGATGGTAAGTGGATGTTGTGGCCCATTGACACCTACTCCACTCTATCTTCAATTAAGAATCAAAATGCAGATGCGTTGTCATCCTTGAGGACGAAGATGGAATGCCTCATTGAAAATAAGTTTCTCTTACCACACGACAATTAATTAAGTAAAATAGCTTATGTACATTTATCTAAATCTTGGTTATATTTTTTGACTTTTATTATTTTAATATGTAGTGTTATTAACAAATGAATAATAGCGCCATCTATTACAATGCGGAAGTGAGATAGTTTTAAGTTCAAATATTAATCTGGAATTATGATTGATGATTGAAAAACATACGATATTAAAAAACTATAACAAAAAAGAACTAATAACCTAAATTATCATACAGTCCTACTCCCCGTGGTATCGTGCCAAGAACGCTGGCTGCTTTTAGCCAGCTCTCGCGGCGCGCGCCCATCAACCTAAGGCCGCGGCCAAGCCTGCAGTGAATGGGTCCCCTGCTGAACGTAGGGAAAAGCCGCCGCCACCCATCATGGTACAAGATAAAACCAAGTGGAACAACCTTTCCAATTGGTTAAACTCCAAGAAAATTTACTGCCCGAAGGTGCAAAACACCGGTCAGGGCATTAAATTTCACCATCACCTGCGCGCCCAACAAGTCAGTTTCCACACCTACCCTCCCGGAGGAGCGTATCCTTGGTGTGGTCGTCTGCGGACTCCCCAAAGAGCTCGAGACCGTCCTCATCCTAGACGACCTCAAGGCCCAAAATCTCCCGGTCCGGGAAGTGCACAGGATGCACCACCAGACCGATAAAAATGGTTCTTAGATTTGTGGCTTGTCATTCTGGACCTGTCTCCGGAAAGAAGGAGATATTTAACGTTCGGCGCATCTGCAACCTAAAAGGGATTGCAGTTGAAGCCTCTCGAAACAGGAACATCGTTGGCTAGTGGCACTGATGCCACCTGTACGGCCACTCGGCCAGAAACTGCTACGTCAGGCCTAGGTGCGTCAAGTGCTTATGTGACCATGGCATCACTGACTGCTCCCGCATGCCAGAGAAGGTTGAACCTCCAAGCTGCCTCAATTGCCACGAAGAGGGAAACCCAGCAAACTATCGCGGGTGTTCCAAAGCGCCGCGAAGGAAGCAGCGCGGAGGTAGAAGCCATCCCGAACGTGCGGGCCAAGCCAGTGTGTCTTGCTCTCGGCTGCCTGCCCCCGAAACCACATCTGTACCTCAGACTAACACCAAGCCCGCTCCCGTCACCGGGGTCCCCGAGCAAGGTGCAAATCTTCCCGCGCCTCCCACGCCGAAGCCCAACGCATGGGCGAAACCTCCGGCACTTGTTGCCTCACGGCCAATGCCGCCTTTCCAGACCCCAAAACCAAAGCTCGTCCCACAAGGCTCGTCTTCTTTCGCCGCTGACTTCTCTCTAGTCTGCGGCTTCATCAGCAACATTAACGTTGCTGAATTATCCTCTTTGGTCCGCAAACTCCGCGAAGCCGCTACCCCACAGGACAAGCTCAACGCCACAATTGAGCACATAGGGCTAATCGACGCAATCTGGTCTTTCCAGTGTGCCTAAACACCTCAATTAGACACCAGAATGGCAGTACAGCCGTAAGAACTAAACCACGCGCTCTTACTATCGCTTTCTTTAACGCAAATGGCCTTAGAGACCAAAAAGACGAGATCGTGCTCTTCCTGCGTAAACACAAGGTAGACGTGTTTATGCAGGAAGAGCTAAGTGCAAGAGACCTTCCTGAAGCCTAGTCACCGCGATTCTAAGATCGCAAATTACACCTTAGTTAGAAATGATAGGTTGACCACCCCTAGAGGCGGCACCTTGATCTACTATAAAAGGTCCTTGCACTGCGTACCGATCGACGCTCCCCCGTTAATTAACATAGAAGTCTCTATATGTAATGTAGCTCTCTCTGGCTATCCGCCACTTACCATCGTATCGGCATTTCTACCGCCACTCAAACGCATAGTTGAATCAGACTTTGTAGATTTACTTAATCTAGAATCGAGTGTTATAATAGCTGGAGATCTCAACAGTAAGCATTCCTCCTGGAATTCGCGTACAAGCAAACTCAATGGTAATGTATTAGTCGATCTCACGGAGCAACTAAACTTCGATGTTATCGCGCCTGAGACGCCAACTCGCTACCCATTCGCAACCAGCCACCAACCGGACGTCCTTGACGTAGCGATACTTAAAGATGTTCGTTTGTCGATATCATCAATTGAAACAATATTAGAACTCAACTCGGACCATAGACCAGCCCTAATGCAGCTGAGCCAGCCCGCAGGTAAAGTCTTTCAGACTAAAACCATCGTGGACTGGCGTAAGCTCGAGGTCAAACTCGAGTCTACGACCTCCCAGCACTTAGACAAATTCCCAGAAAAGATAGAGTCGCCAGAGGAGGCCAATGAGGCAATTAGCGCCCTATCGGCCCACCGAGCAATCGACACGTGAAGCTTCCGAGTGATATTCGACAGCTGATTAGAGCGAAGAACGCGGCCCTAAGACAATACGATGACTATCGTACTATAGACAACAAATTTCGACTGCGCAACCTCCAAAACGAGGTGAAACAGCGCCTTAAAGAATTTAGACATGATAAGTGAGATAATCTGCTGGAGGATATCGAGTCATCTCAAACTGCCTTCTGGCAGTTGACCCGAGCTCTGAAAGCAGAACAATCCTCACCTATGCCGCCTCTCATTAGGCGAGGAAAACCCGATCTCGCTTTTGATGACTCTGAAAAGGCCGAATGCCTCGCAGACTGTTTAGAGAGCCAATATACTCCCTCCAGCGAACCTATAGATCCCGCTCACCTTGCAGAGGTCGAAGCGGAAATTGAGCGTAAGTCTGCACTACCACCTGCGGGCGACCCATTGGATCCTGTGAAATACATCTTCGCTAACAAACTTCTTCCAGGCGAGCAGTTCGGCTTCAGACCCGAACACTCGTGAACCGACCAGTTACATCGCCTCATAGAATACATTCTGAAAGGATTCAACCTCCCAAAGAGAAGTCGTAAAATATTTCGACCAGTGCCCTCTTCTTCGATGTCGCAAAAGCGTTTGACAAAGTCTGGCACGACGGCTTGCTTTACAAACTGTATAAACTCAACGTGCCTGATAGGCTCTTCACTTTTCGTCGCCTATATAAAAGAATTCTCAGCGAGATGCTCCAAACAGCCGTCAACGCTTAGGCGATTGGTTCCGCTTATGGAGAATCGAAGTGAATCCTGAGAAAAGTGTAGCAATACACTTTCAAAGGACCCCCACTCTCAATCGTCAAAACAAAATCCCATGAAATCGATAGGTACGATCACTCTGTACGGCCGCCAGATCCCCTGACAATCAACGGCCAAATACCTATAGGTCACATTCGACCACGGTATGACATTCGCGAAACACATTCGCAATGTCCGCAACCGTGCCAAAATCGTCACTAGTCGCCTCCACCCGCTAGTTAACAACAAGAGCAAACTGTCCTTAAGACACAAGCTCCATCTTTACAAAGCATGTAAGACCTATCATGTCTTACGCAAGCGTAGTTTTCGCGCGCGCGGCCCATAGTAATTTGTACGACCTCCAAGTCGTCCAAAATAGATTCATTCGCATAGCCACCGAAGCTCGGTGGTACCAGCGAAACTCCGACTTACACAGAGACTGTCAACTTCCAACGATCTCTGAATATTTCAAGGAAATGTCCCTCTCGAAATAGTGCCGAGAAACATCCCAACTCGCTAGTGGTAAACGCACCCACCTACGCTCCGACTCCGATCGTTACGGAAAGCCTCCGGAGGCACCGTAGCGTTCTAATCGAAACCCCCGTTCCGCTAGATGCCGACGACCGAAATGTCGCCGGCCATTCACACATAAACACTACACACTCAGTCTCAGTCAATACACCTATAGTCTTTGCATTATAGCATGGTGCGGGTCACGCCTATGAAGTTTCGTATTTTTTTAGATAAACTGTCATACAGATATTGTTGTACTTCATGGATGGGTACCGCCCACTTACGACAGTGATGTGACACGCTAAACTATGCCATGCCATAACGAACAACCACAGACTATCAAAAATCGGTTTTGA
Source organism: Parnassius orleans (assembly GCA_029286625.1). Classification (NCBI taxonomy): domain Eukaryota; kingdom Metazoa; phylum Arthropoda; class Insecta; order Lepidoptera; family Papilionidae; genus Parnassius; species Parnassius orleans. The sequence goes on along the minus strand of JAGSMP010000102.1, from coordinate 284,172 downwards.
AATAAATCGAATATAAATCACGTAAATATGTATTGGAATTGGAACTAATCGTTCAAAAATTCTAATTTACGGAAAGAAAACTCACATAGACGAATATGCAGTGTTTCCGATGCATGGACGATAAATTATTCGTTGGTCAGCTCAGGCAAAAAAAATATAAAGCAAATTACGCATTGTGTCAAAAAGACTTTATCATAACTCATGGCGGCCAAAATGGCTACAAAACCTATTTTTTATTTTTATTTCATTAGATTTATAAACCAAATTCTCGATTATTTTTACCTTCCGTCCCGATATTTGGCCCATTGGACCTGGCAAAACTAATACACATATAGCAAAAGGCGCTAGCACTCGTACCTTGAAAAGCTGCCGGTACAGTCTACGCCGTACTGAAAACTACAGATGCTGTGGCTGCCAGCATCTGTAATTTTCAGTACCATTTGCCATTTTATTTGTTTACGAGGGTGATCCAAAAGTAATGATAATCGGTTACTTCAGGTCCGCATAAAATCCAAAAAAAATTTTTGCTTGCTTATATACTCACTACGTCAGCCTAAAAATCATATAAATAGATCACGATTTCCGGAGATACATTCATTTGAATACGAATTGTCAAAGAGATAACATCAACATGGAGAAAAATGAAATTAGAGCTGTCATCAAGTACTTCTGTTTGAAAAATGTCTTCAAAGACATACACAGTGACTTAGTGGAAACATTGGGGACTCTGCTCCTCCATATTCTACAGTTGCACGCTAGGCCAGGAGTTTAAACTGAGCAGAACATCCACTGAAGATGAACATCGCGAAGGACGCCCATCCACGTCCCTCACTGAAGACAACGTGAAAAAGTCGAAGATGTTGTGTTGGCAGATCGAAGTGACCATCAGGCATGTAGCTGAGGTCACAGGGATCTCATATGGCAGCATTCAAAGAATCCTTGCGAACGAGTTGCATATGAAAAGGTCTCTGCGCGTTGGGTGCCAGAATGTTAACCGACGAGCAAAAGAAAAATCGAGTTGACATTTCGAGGTCAATCTCGAAAAGTTCCAAGCAGATCAAGAAAATTTTTGTTCCGTTTTGTGACTATGGACGAGACCTGGATCCACCATTTTGATCCTGAAACGAAACAACAATCGATGACTTGGAAGCGAGCCTCCTCACCGACGCCAAAGAAATTCAAAGTTTCAAGTTCGGCGGGAAAGGTTATGGCATCTGTTTTTGGGACGCTCAAGGCATAATTATGGTGGAATATTTGGAAAAGGAGCCACTATTACGGGCTCTTACTACGCAGACCAAATAAGAAGATTACGGGAGGCCATTAAGGAAAAAGACGCGGCAAACTGCGAGCTGGGTGCTGTTTCACCAAGACAACGCACTGGCTCACAAAGCCGCAGTTGCGATGGCCGCCATTCAAGAAACGGATGCGAACTGCTCGAACACCTCCTATTCGTCAGATCTAGCTCCTACTGATTTCTACCTCTTTCCTCGGCTCAAGGAACGCCTCCGGGCAAGAAATTCGAAGACGATAGCGAAATAATGGCCGCTGTTGAAGCGTTTTGGGAGGGTCAAGACAAAGAATTTTTCAAAGGAATCCTGGGTTTAGAAAAAGATGGACTAAATGTATTGATTTGTTAGGAGACTATGTAGAAAAATAAATTATTATTTTAACTTTAATTACCGTGTTTTATTTTCATTATCATTACTTTTGGATCACCCTCGTAAATGTCAATATGAATGTTGCAATCAACATGAAATAGAAGATGATTTTTATTTTCAAATTAATACATAGTATAATCTATACATTGAAGTGTCTGTTTGTAATATCAAAATAACAGCCTTTTACTAAATACATATATACTTTATATACGGTATTTATAACAAAAAGACAAAAACATTTTTTTAAATTTTTGTCTTACTGTCTGTTTGTTCCGACTTATAGCTGGCACTGACAGATAGCTGATGTTATAAGGAATAATTTTAGTTTAGAAAAAAAAATTAGGATTCTGCGCAAAAAAATTAAAACCCATAAAATCGAATCTTAATAAATACCAAGCGGGCGAAGTCCGGGAACAGCTATTATGTAACTATTATGCCATAATTTGTATTAAACTTAATTTTACATGCATTGTAGTTTATAAAAAATATATGTTTCGGTTTTAATTTTTATATCGATAGCTAATCGATAATTTTTGCTTTGCTTTGTGTATCAATAATCGCCTTTTTTAAATCGATTTAACAATGTTCCATCTCTAGACACACCAAAAGTGAAAGCTGTCACCCGCACCACATGCTATAACGCAAAGACTATAGTGTTAAAAACACGGTTAGGACAACAACGAATGGGATGCAGCAAGTCTGCAGACGGGCGCGCTGCACACCCCTCCACACCGCGTACACACCGTACACCCGCGTCCCAGGGCGGTTCTCACTGTCCAGAACATTGAACGATACGGGTTAGCCGTCAGAGCCGGGGTCCGCCACCCCCTGTTCGGACGGCCGTTAGATAACTCATCCACGTGTACTAGAAATGATATCGAATATGGATATATTTTTCAAATATATATTTTACATAATATGATTTCTTTTCGGATATTCCATTTGGTTAAATATAGTCTCAGGAAACAGTTATGACAAACAGCCTATGAGTGATTACCACGTTTCGAGCTTATTCTTCTTCCTCAGTGCTGTGATCTGTAGCCTCGTTGTTTCGAGCCATTAAATTCTCAGATACTGAATTAATCCTTTTCACAGGATCAAACCTATCGATGCTAATGTTATGTATACAATTTCTTTACGTGGAATTGCATTGTCTTTCAAATATCTTTTATGATGCATGGCTAAGAAGACAGTCTGAAAAAAAAATATTAGCTAGCCTTCCGTGGCTTCTATCCATATTTCTTACGTTCGGATCTATAGGAAAACTGCAAAAATAGTTTATGTAAATAAAAATATATCTTATCTTATCCAAAAAAGTACCAATAGTAGTAAAAATTACTAAGATAAGCCAACACCAGGCAAGAGCAAAATCGGAAGAAAAAGTATGAAAGTACATATTATGAAATAATGTTTTTTTTACTTTTAACACAGAATGGGTCTACCCAACACTTTTTGGGTGATTGGGCGTGAAGTAAACATACAGTATGTAGTAATGATACGTAACCAGAAGATTGAATCTAAAAACGTTATTGAACATTTTCAATGATACCTATAGAGGAAACAAACTTACAATTTAATAAAAAAATGTTATAACAATTTATTCATAGGTCATTAAAAAAAATTCACCGTATTCGATCGCATCTCTTTAGCTTGTCATTATACCAACTACAATTGTATTTCCTATATTTCCCGGTTTATCGGTATCAGTAAAATTTTGTTACATCCCTAGTACTTTTGTTCTTACACCAATATTTATTTATTTTTGATTCTAATATTCACAAAATATAAATAGTATTGACTTACTAGTGAAAGGATATACCACTTTTATTCAAAATCCGGCTGTTTTTCCGACACGTAATTATCGCACAAAACGGAATTTTTGAACTAAATTGTAACCAGCAACGCTTGACACAAAAATTGGGCAACGACTGTCACGTCAAAAGAGACGTGTGGATATTTATAGGTGTGAATTGACATGTTAGTGGCTACAAGGGCACCGCCCGCACCCCCGTTCTATTGTGTATGTGTTATAGTATTCTATGATTAACATCATCAGAAATCAGAAATCAGCTGGCTGCTTTTCCTCGCTGTTTATTATTATTTGGAATTATATAGAATAATTTAAATTCATCCCCTTTCGTTTGTGTCAAAACTGTTATTTACGATGAAATGGGGTGTTGGATTCTCTTAGGTGGCTTCCATACAAAAAGAAACTTCACTTATTTTCTTTATCTTCAACAGCCATTATAAGTCCACTGCTGGGCATGGGCTCCTCTCGTTATACTTAGACAGGATTTGCTTTAATTTTACATTTTTGATGAATTTCACATCTAGCTTAAACGATGTGATGATACCGCCATTTACCGGAACCAAAAGATTGTTCTGGCATTTCCTACATTGATTTACTACTTCACCAACGGAATGAAACGAGGTGATGGAATCCCTCTTGATAAAAATAACAAGATTATTACATAACTAAATTAAAATAAATTAAATGTATAAGCCTGCTTAATCTATCTATACTATAATAAAACTATAACACGACGTCTGTCTGAACACGCATCACGCAAAAAATTGTGAATCGATTTGGATGGGACTTTCACTGGCAGATAGCTGATGTTATAAGGAGTAACTTAGGCTACTTTTATTTTAGGGTTCCGCGCAAAACAATTCCACGCGAGTGAAGTCGCGGGGAAAAGCTGGTATATACTATAATAAAACTCTAACACGTCTGTCTGAACGCGCATCACGCAAAAACCTGTGAACCGATTTGGATGGGATTTTCACTGGCAGATAGCTGATTTTATATGGAGTAACTTACGCTATATTTATTTTAGGGTTCCACGCAAAAAAAATAATCCACGCGGGCGAAGTCGCGGGGAACAACTATCTTCTATTTATATTACTATAATAAAACTCTAACACGACATCTGTCTGAACATGCATCACGCAAAAACCTGAGAACCGATTAGAATGGGACTTTCACTGGCAGATAGCTAATGTTATAAGAAGTAACTTAGGCTACTTTTATTTTAGGGTTTCGAGCAAAAAAAATTCGACCCTGGCGAAGTCGCGGGGAACAGCTAGTAGAAATTGCAACTGCTTGTAACATATAACATTTAATATGTATTATGTAGGTATACATATTTAGAATGATTGATGATGAAAATAAAAGTCGCTCGGAATACACATGGGACGCTTTTTCGTACGACTATTTATATTATCTAAATGATGAATGTAACCTACATAATACGGCATGTGTAAAAGCGATATTAATCGAGGTAAGATTAAAATGTGAATAAATTTGTATTTTATCACAGTTCAATCAATTCAGATGCCTCTTAGCAATGTGTTTGACATGAAATAGGTTCAGAGGTTTTGTCAAGAGAAAAAAAACAGAAACGTTTTATTGCACTAAAAATTCTTAACTAGATGTAACACATATTTTTATCTTTCAACCAATAAATCTTAAAGCTTCACCATTGCAAAATTTTTAATTTTGTTCGTCTAAATCATAAAAATACACAAGCATAAAAATAACGCTTTCCGAAAATTGTCGTTTTTCTGTATTATCCCGTATTCGACACAATGTTGGTACGGTTACATTTAAGGAAGGTTTTTGTGCTGAATATAAGGGAACGGGACAAAAGATTTTAGTACTATTAGTATTTCAGTCACGGCGCCCAGTCTTATTGGAGACTAGCCATCGAGGTAGGACAGGATTATAGTACACGAAATTGTGCTACTCTTATAGTCCGATGGGAAGGCAATCCGAGATAGATCAGGCGCAGTATCAAACAAGATTTACGTGCGTTTCGAGGCACGGGGGTGAAACACCGCTAGCTTTCTAACTCCGAGCTGCTACTTAGAAATTCTCGACAGAAAAACCCAAGAACTGAATCCAATAATTGATTTGGCCCAACCCGAATTTGAACCCAGGACCACATAATCAGCAGTCGTGCTTACTTCCACTTGACCAACGAGGCCGTCATTTTTAAATTATTTGCTGAGCCTTGTTTATAATATATAATAGTAACAATCGAACAAATAATTGGCTGTGAGACATTCCACCTTATACTCAGAGCTGATAAGACCTTTGTTTATTTTTTATTTATTTATATATTTCAACACTTAAAGCTATCTTAACAGGTTATCTTAATACGATAGTGTAACTATTTTATATGCTATATTATACGTATTAATCTTTTTAAATTAAGTACATAACAAATAATATATAATGTTAGCCTTGTGAACTCACTCAGGGAAAACAAAACAAGTCTATTTCTCTCGCTATCAAATGAAGTGTGCAGAGAGCAAGTGTCGGAGGCTCCTAACGCATTAAGTGTGTCCTTCCGTTCGGTAAGGCAAGCAATTGTGGCCGTCGCCGTCTCCCTATGTATCCGTCCGGGACATACAAGTTATAATCCAAAGGAAGGCAGTAGTCACTTACCGACACAGATAACTGTTACTTTTTGTCGGTTTAATTTCATAAAACATATGATATCTTACTCTGTAAATGGAACCTTACATCTACGAATCAGTAGTGATTTTCTCTGACTACTAAACTACTGTGAGAGCAACACTGACCTCTATATATGAACTGGCTACACACCGTGACATAATGAGGCGATTTGATTTTCGCCATTTTGGCGCTGACAGCAAAAGTGAACGTCCACGGAACTAATAATAGAGATAAGACAGTGTGAAAAAATATATCGATAAAAATTCTATACCCAGGCCTACCCGTAACATCCATTTTATTTATGTATCATATTAATATAATGCCATACATAAAGATTTCTTATATTTACGTGAACACTACACATTGAATAAAACCACTTTTACGGATTCTATCGCGTTTAATTAACTTATTTTTATTAAATTCCCGACGTTTCGGGTGCTTTACAGCACCCATGGTCACGGGGGACTGAGGTGATTGACGTCCTGTTGTCGGAGTTAACTCGGAGTACCTTCAACTTTTTTAATTATTAGTTTTGGTCCGATCTACGCAGAATGAACTTACTGTGTCTTGAAGTCTTGCAGTGGTGTGCTTGGGTTTAGTTTTAATTTTATTAATTATAGGATCCCAAGCAGGTGGTAGTACCCAGCCTCCCTCTCTATTGAAATTAGGATGTTTTTTAATTTCAATAGCCTCACGTATCATCCATGGTAGGAATCGATGTTCAGGATCGATAAACGTTGGTGTTTCACGTCAGCTATGTGTTCTGTGTGTAAAAAAAAGAACACATAACTGACATGAAACACCAAAGTTCCGGGAAGTCTGCAGTTTGTGATCATATCCTAGACGGCCCCCGCCATTACATTAGATTTGTTAAACCACAAATTCTCGCAAAAGAACATCGATTCCCGAAGACCATTGCGGGGGCAAGAACGGATTATGCGGACTTGCACCTACTAAAACCCCATGGTGTTCCATCTTCACCACATTGACAGGGCCACGGAAACGCTTTCAAGCACATCCGCGGCCCCACCATCGAGGACCCCTCCTTAGTTGAGAACTTCCCTCCCCGACTTCCTGAGCCCGATATGTGGAGGCCATGGAGCCAAGAAAAAACGAGCACTCGGAAGCACCAAGTGGTACAGTCCTGCCAAAGTCGCGGAGAATAGTCGAGTGGCGTATTACCATACCAAAAATCCTCTTGCCTTTCGACTCCACCTCGGCTGCAGCGATATAGAGAGAGGACTCTCCTCTAGCCGCAGCTCACTAACACCACATTCAAGGGCTCGACAAGCCCACTCAGAGTGGCCACCTTGAGCCAGCCCTTCACTTCGGGCCAGCCATGTGAGTCACCCTACGTTTACCCCCCGCCACGACAAGGCGGAAACCCGTTCAGGGAGGAGCTATTTCTCACCTAAACTCACGCGAGCTCACTAAGGACATTAATAATTTTGCAGTTCCAATATAAATTTATTCCCTTGATACAATAAATTGGTCATAATAATTATACAGATTTAACAAACTTACTTCTTGTAAACACAAAGTCACCATCAGGCGACCTTTCTACACTTGGCTATGGCCCTTGAGTCTGGGGAAAATAAGGAGAGAAGAAATAAAATACATTCAAAATAATAATCTAATACTTTTATACTTACTGGTACTGGTACTACCAGAAAATATTTTGGGTATACTGCACTTTTTCAAAGTGGCGCGTTTCTCATGTCCAATAAAATAGTCGTCTGTGAAGTGTTTAGAACAAAGATAATCGGACAAGTCGGATAATCGGATAAGTCGGACGCCAATTCACAATTTTTGTGCTTTTTAGCCATAATTTTAGTCTAGGTTAAGTTGAAAACCTGTTAATTAATAAACATTTGATAATTATCTGTTGTCGGCGACTATGGTTGTGAACAGATATGGGTAGAAAAGAACATCGATAAGTATTATAGACAAGAAACTCGACAACCTTATTGAATTTTATTGTTTATGAAAACTCAGTAATATAAAGCCAAACATATTGGTATTTACGATCAAATTGTTTTAATTTGTTTAATATTAGGTGCAAATTCACTTACTTGTGGAATGTTATCCCACTTTCCTTTTCGTAACGAATTTTAAATATTACGCACACTCTCATTATAACTAAAAATAATTCTTATTATGTAACTAAAAACAAACATAATCAAACCACATAAAATACTTTCATTTTTAGTTTAAAAATTCAAAATACAGATTTAAATAACACAACAGACTTTGGCATATTATGTCAATTTTAGTTCCCGGTACGAACAATGAGGGCGCTTCAAATCGGCATAAGCATTTTGTATGGCATAGCCAGCGTACTTGTATATTATAGAGGTCAGTAGAGAGCAAAGATCCAAAAAAGTTCATAAATTGGAATAATACCGCAGAACATGTACAACTATATGAAAACTTAGCGAACTGTTACAATATTGAGTCTCAGGCGTATACTTGAAGAAAAAAAAGAAATAAGGTTGGAGATCTCAGACTACCGAAAACGAAATAAAAATAAGAACAGCCCTTGACAAGAGGAAATTTAAGTGTGGGACAAAAGTTTTAGTAAATATTAAATATTATGTGTTTTCTGCCGGTATTCTCAAATTTTAATAAGAAGTACCGCAAAATTTCACTATTAACAAATAAGATTATGTTAAAGTGACCGACGTGCTGTCAGATCATGGTAACGTAAATAGCTGCAGGTCATGGACACCTACAATGAACTTAAGGAAGGCTTCGCAGTCTGTATTGCTATCTATACCATCAAACCCTAACAAATGCAAATTTGATTTTAGTAACTTAACCTCATACAATTTTAAGTAATTTGAGCTGCCTTTTGAGAAAATATTAGTCTTATGCTAGAAGCACTGCTCTTCCATAGCGATGCTCTTCCATAGCGAGGTAACACAATAGAAAAGCGCTACAGTTTAAAAGTTAAATATATAGGGTAGCTATTACAAACTGAAGCTAAGTTTGTTTGTATGTGTGTGTGCATGTGTATTTAGTGTGTATTTTGTTGCCTTATGACGTTGTATTGGGATCGAAAACTTTGCATCGGTAGTAGTAGCTGACCATGTAGTTGTGGTGTGAGACTACCCAATATCGTTCAGTGGCGACAGAGAGTAAATAACCGAAAGGAATTTGGCAGCAGCGTCTTCTTAATAATAACTATAAAATAAAAACTACAGTTGTCAACCCTCCTGTCAAGCGTAATGACTATGGTAAATATAACTAAGCAAAAAAGAGTCCTACTATATAAAATCTTAGAAACTGTAGCCTTGACATGAGCTCGTATCGTGAACTTTGTGATCCTTATTTACATTACAGTCATAAAATAGTCGACAACGTTGCCTGATGGGCTGAGTTTAGGAAATACCAGAAAAATCTCATGGCTGCACAATGAAATAAGTAGGTGAATTCAACACTCACTGAATTTTGTCTGCAAGTTACGAATTCGATAAATATATGGAATGGCCTAAGGAAGTCGAAATTATAGTTTATATCATTTTTCCTTTTACTTCTTCCTCTTTACCTCCTCGTGTACGGCAACAATTTTTTATTAAATGGAAGCATTGATAGTGCATCTATATGCTGCTTCTGTATGTTGATAGCGCTATAAGTGTGCAAAAAAGCAAAGAGAGACATACTCGAACTAAAATAATCGTCTTTGAAGAAAGACTTGTGCGCCAATCAGCTGGAGCCTGGGATATACTGACATAGTTACGGGAAACATGACAACACAATCAAACCGGTAAACCAACAGTGTTTAAATTTTTTTACATTGAAGCTGATCCCGCTTAAGCAACGTTGCTCTTTTTCTTTTCATCACGAGCCAACCAAAATTCCACTGTTAGACATGAGCCTCCCTTTGTAGGGAGGATTTGTCTTCACGGTCACGCTTGGCAGGTTGTGGCTTCCCGTCGCCTGTCTGGTCATCGTATGTCTGACGTAAACGAGATGGTAATGCCTCTATCCGAAGTAAAAAAAATCAGGCATTCCCCATAGTCACCATTTACTTTTAAAACAATTATATTTTAGGCCAAATACATGTCCCGTGCGCGATAATCTACAACTAGTATCGCTTTCAAATGTTTAGTCATTGCTGAACTGAGCCATCTGATGATTTGTCTAAGAAGCCATAAATTTTACTACGTTTGACAAATATCTTATGTGATTTTATTTGGTTAATAATAAGTTAGCCTAGAATGCTCATTTACTTTTCCTTGAAGAATTCTAGACGTGTAGTTAAAGTCTAAGATGGCGGTCTGTAAAGTTCCAGTCCTCGCTGCACACACGAGTAACGATGAAACATAATGTAACACTCCCACCCCCCTCTTTGTTTCTTTCTTTAGAATTTATATATTTAAGATATATAAAATTTACGTGACCAGTTTATTAATTATATATTGATCTTTCTAAGGTTCAAATATAGGCCGTTTAATAAATTTATGGCGTGATCGTCTTAGTTAGGACGCTTATTTACGTTGTGTTTGATTAGTAACTTAGTTCTTTTAGATGTCTTTTGGAAGAATTAATATTCACTAGAGCAACCGAAAGCTGTTGGTAGTGCCTTATAACCTAAAGAACCCCGTGCACGAAAACGGAGCTCAAAAAAAGTTAAGAACATTAAGTCTCCCTATTCCTCTTTTATCAGGTTCACATCAATCGAATCCCTTATTAAATAATCCCTTCCCGTTTGGAAAAGGCTCACAATATTTATATCAAATACCAGATACTAGGGCTTCGCTCTCCTACATTTTAAAAAAATATAGGGGAGGCACACGGCTCCACACACGCCGTGTGCGGTGAGCGCCAACCAACCAACGCGCTCCCCCCGAAGGGGACGTTAAGTTGGGAACTGGACAGTAGTCCACAGCAAAATAACTGGCGAACCAGTAAAAGAGGACTTGGCCCTTTGGTAGTGCGTAAGCACAAACATCGATCGAAGTCGCGCATGTCAATGCGTGTAAACGCCATACAGAATACGATCAAATCCAGCCACAGTGAATGTACGTCACACGGGTTAGGCAACAATAGGCACACTGGCCATAAAAAGCCCTCCGTGAGCGCCACCACCGTTCCTGCAGACGTGATGTAAGTGTAAGGCATCACCACCAATTGCATGATCAGCACGGCCAATTGGCCGCAGAGCGTATCATGAGTCTACCGTTCACCTCAAGGGAATGGGGTCTCACGTTGCGCGGCTTTCAGCCGCAGCCCTGAGAGCCTCCTCAGATTCTCTCTCCAGCTACCACCCGCATGAGATCGACATATATGCTCCACCAACCAATACAATGGCAGATATAACCAATAGGCAGGTATAAGATAATAGTAATAATTCGCCATCAGAAAGGGTTTGTGTCACTGACGTTGAGTATATGCATTTTTCGATCATATTTGTCTCACCCACCAACAAATTGCCTTCAATCATTCAAAGGTGGGAACTTACTTAACTATAGAGATATATTATTATGTTGTTATATAAAACATCATGGAGGTCAGACAGTCTGCAGCCCCGTAATGAAGGGACCCGACTTGGGCAAAGCTACTTAGGTTGTGAGTCAAACCAAGACGCAGAGAGCGCCATTGAGAATAACGACCCGCCAAACAACCATCGCAGAGACGCAATGCTGCAGAACGCAACAAGCATCAATACGACTATCGTCGGGCTTACACCACCCCGAGGTCCCCCATACAATCCCAGCAGACATCACCATCCGCATACCTCCATCGACCAGAACCACAAGATGCGTCGAATCAGGCGCAGCACACCCGCAGATCCATCACAAGACGCAATACCGCAAGTAGCAGTAAGCATCAATGCAACTATCATACGGATGGCGCCCCCTCACAACACACCCACATGATCCCTACCGACTTTAGTAACAAAATTGGTAAGGTTGTTAACTAAAAATCCACGTATCATAGCGCTATTGCACTAAGACATGGAGTTGAGTATGCTTGCTGCACTTAAAAGTACTACCAAACACACTCACCCTAATCCGAAAGATAGCCGACGTATCATAACGCTATGCGCTAAGACGCCGCCCACAAACGGTAGGGGTGTGCGATGTCCACGGGCAAGTCGTATTGCTACAACAAACCCGCTTACCACCGGCACTAAGATGATATGTCTAGGACACATCGGTTAGCGAGTCCAAGTTTACCTCGGTCTCGGACGCTGTGAAGCAATCTACACGCCACTATAATAATCCTTTTCAAGTCCCATTTCTTTCAATATAATGCTTTTACATATTTGAGACCTTCCACATATTTGCTTTATTTCATAGACCATACTATTATATGTCTTATACATATGGGACTTCAAGTCATAACTCTGCTATCATAATGCTTATGCATCATAGATACCTTCTATATTAATGCTTTTGTATCATAGACCTTACTATCATAAGTCCCTAATATAGGACTAGTCATTGTGCAACAGTACTAGTAGCAGTCGGTCAGCCGACCACCCCATATATATGTACACCCATGGGTATGTGTCTCCGGCAACGCCCTTCATATAAGCAATCATTACATGAACACCCTCATTAACTAATTTTTGACCCATTTTTATCAATTATATTACAAATGTTATTTATCTTTATTATTGCAATATAAACGACTTGTACTTGTATTATTTAATACATTTGAATATTTTAAGCATAATTTTAATAAATTTAGAGATTTTAACGATAATTTTATGCGTTTACTATACTATAATATTCAATAATCGAAATGAATATATTTGAACTTTATGCTTATTAATGCATTTTAATTGTTTAATATATAATTTCCATGACATTTTTAAATGTCTTTATATTGAATTTAATTATTATTTATTAATAATAATTATGAGGCGTCACAATAATATAGATAACGGATCACATTCTAGCGCCTAGTAAATATACATTATTTTGCTATGTAGTATCGCAAAAACATTTCTCATTCATCACTCTAATTTATTTTAATAATAGAGTGTAACAGAGCGCGTAGACAAAGAAGGTTTGAAAAGGGTTGTCACATCTAAGATGGAATGCCACGCAGACTATAATTTTATTGGCCCTTAACATTCAAACTCGAACACAACAGTAGGTTGCATTGCTTCTTGCAGGCAGAAATAGGTAAAAGGGTAGTAAATACCCACTCAAACGGGTTTATAGGCAGATTCTCGGCTCGTTGGGTCTTCACCCTTTGTTGTTGACATTTCACGCATTCGAACAAAATGGTTTGCTTCGTCGTTCCTAATGCGTACATCAAAGTAGTGGAATAGTTTGCCAACTATCTTGCTATTCGATTACAATCTGTCTTCAAAACTAATATTAATAATAGGTAATAGGTTTTTGTCAAGCTAAGTCAGTGCGTTTTACCGTTTTTGGCTACATTACCATTTACTCGCAAAGAGCATAGTATTCAAGCACTGGCTTATAATATTTGTCCATCTCTGTCTGCTTAACCCATTACGCTTCCTAGCAACTAGACTGCGGAGAGCAGGGCTAAGAGATAATTTAATTTTTTAAGTATTTTGTTGTTATGAGTATTGTATAAATTATGTTATTCAAATATTGTGAGTTTTTGAAAAGACGTGGGTGTCGAAGAGGCGACAGAGAGAAATGAAACAGAAGATTGGCAGCAGTATATTTATGATTACAACTCAAAATAATAAAAACAAAAAAATAACTAAAAACTAACTAAAAAAAAAAACTTAAAAAAAAAATACTGCGGTTGTCCGTCTGCTAAATATTGCAACTATGGCAAATATTCCCCCTATATATAGAGGAGGACTATATTAAGCAGTGAACTTCTAATAGGGCTGTAATGAATAAAAAATATAGGTTAAATTAAATGAACAAGGTAGTGCTACCCAGTTTATAGCGAGGTACCTTGCTTAAGCCCACAAAAGCTTTTCCCGCGGCCTTGCTCGCGTGTACTTTGCTTAACCAGAATAATTAATGTTTCTTACCAAAATTAATGATCACCTCTTTGACTGTCACAAACAGTTCTCCAGATAATTTTAATAATTAATTGATAATAATTTATTCGCTCCAAAAATATTTTACATTGGAAATATAAAATGTCTTTAATAACTCGACCGCAGTGCCACCTAATTTTGTGATTTTGTTATTTGGCAGTATCATCATCATCATGTATTGTGACTGATCATGACTTGTGAAGGGTTGTAATGATACAGCCAAGGTAAGCCAAAAAGCACGGTCCTGAGCCACCTACATCCAGCCACTTCCTGCATATCTTTGTCACTAAACCAACATATATAATTGTTAATATCAGTCACTTTGATCCATTTATATAGAATTTGTTAATAACTTGACTTCAGCATAACCTGTCGGATCCAAGCATAACTGTTAACCATCGTCTCGATAAAACAAATAAGTATGTCGTGTGAATATGAGCTCAAACGGTCAAGTCGTTCAGAAGTTACGGGAGCAGAGACGCACCAACGATTATAATATAAATATTTATCGAGAAAGTAATGTTTTTTTATAGGATGAGGGTGACAAGCGAGCACACACTCCACCTGATGGTAAGTGGTTGTTGTGGCCCATAGACATCTACATCTATCCTCGATTACGAATCAAAATGCAGATGCGTTGTCACCTGTGAGAACTAAGATGGAATGCCTCGTTTACAGTAAAAAGGGTATCCGGTTCTCTACACTCACCATACGAAACACAGCAACGTTAAGCTGCTATTTTACGCTGGTATTCTGTGAGAGCGTGGTCCTTCCCCGGTCGAACCGACTCATTCGTGCTTCAACTATACCAGTAATATAGCTGCAACATGGCTCTACCACGTATTATTATGACGAGATGAATTTTTTGAAATTAGTTTTTTTATGTTTGTATCAGTTGCGCTTTGTTTAATGAGCCATCCATTACAGCCTATAAAAGTCCACTGTTGAACATAAGCCTCCCTCATAGTTTGCCTTACAGAGGAATTTTTCCATAGTTGCCACGCTTGGCAGGCGGGTTGGCAACTGCTGTTTTTTATAATTTTAAGTTGTTATCAGGAAGACGCTGCTGCCCATCTTCTGGTTAGTTTTTTTAATGAGTAAATTACTTTATTTAATGAGTAAATTACTTTACTTAAAGTGATAAAAAATTTATAAATTAATTTAAAAAATTTATAACTTAAATTAATACAAACTGATTTTCTCCTTCTTCTTCATCAGCCAGATAAACTCCACTGCTGGACATTGGCCTCTCTTGTTGTAGGAGTTTGTCATCACGGTCGGCAGTACTGGCAATCTCAATACCAGAACTCTCAAGCCTTTGATGGTGCTACCAGTCGGTCTAGGCATTTATATCTGGTATACGTGGTATAGAGCTCCATATATTTCGTATATAGTTCTATATATATTCATGGAAAAATTTAGAGGAACGCTAAAATAAGATTTAATTACTCCTGTTGTATATCGTGCGTACAAAGGTAAGAACGAAGCTCCTAGAAATTTGAAGGGTTACAGTAAGCCAATTTGAGAGACCTTAAATACGCCATTACAGGAAGAATGGAACGCAATCCCTCAAGATTTTATTGATAACTTGATTAGAAGTATACCAAGGAGACTGGGAGCAGTTTGAAGAGCTAGAAGGGCCAAATCAAGTACTGATTATTACTACTTATAGCCCACGTCATAGCCTTCTTAAATATTTATGAAAAACATGAATAAAATTTTAAGTATAAAAATGTTTCTTTCCTGTAAAATTGCATGCCGTAAGCGCTAAGCGCAGGTATTTTCTACTAGGGCCTAAAAATTAAGATTCCAACGTTTTGTCGCATGAAATCGTATCTAGCAATCATATTGTACATATAAGTGATATAAAAGCAGAAAGATAAATGATTGTTGAAATTATTCATATTTTTTAAATCGATTAATTGCTATTTTTATATAAAAAGGGTTTTAGTGACTTATGGTGTGGATTTATCAAGTCCGCATGGCTTCATAAACACGATAACTTTTGAAAATATCAATTGTTCAACTCAATCTATTTTTACAACTCTTCATCTATCATGTGGGAAGCCATTTAATGTATGTAAATGGCAGTTTAATTTTGTTTAGTTTAGTTATAATTAATTTTTTCGGCTGCGAAATGTCTAAATATTCGTTTGCTTTAGCAGCCTTGTATGAATTTATTTTTACTAAATAGAGACTGCGTCACCACTCAGTTAGTTCGGCGTTCAGCGTCAATCGCTGTCGTGAGTGGACACTGTATCGGTTGTTTGCAGCGGCTCAAAAGATCGCTTTACAAATACAAAATATTCGAAAAACCAAATTTCTTACATACTTGATTATAATAATAATCAGAGATTTTATTACAATATTTTAAAAGCACAGAATAAATAATAGTAGTACGTACTAAAAGTAAGTAGGATGTAATATTTATACTTAAATACATCTTAGACTCCCGTGTAGTGGCGGGTAAGAATACTCACTACCCCATATCTTCCCGTGGGTGTCGTAAGAGGCGACAGAGGGAAACTGAGGCAGAGGATGGGCAGCAGCATCTTTCTGATAACAGCAAAACAAAAATAAAAAACTGCGGTTGCCAACCCGCTCGCCAAACGTGGCAACTATGGCAATATACTCCCCATGAACAATTAAACAAATAAACGGCCCCAGTCCCGGCGGCCCCGCTATTCCTGGCTACGGTGGCGACCATGGTAACGGCGGGCAGGGGTGCTCAGAATCTCCGGTGGAGGTTCGGTTGACACCTACGACGACTCAACCTGGCAACTTATAACGCACGCACCCTGAGGACTGACGAGAAGATCTTGGAGCTGGAAGAAGAGATAGACAAGTTGCGCTGGCATATTATAGGATTATCCGAGGTCCAAAGAGAGGGGGAGGACACGGTAATCCTCGAATCCGGCAACTTGTTCTATCACCGAGGGCGACCATCTGTCCCAAGGAGGTGTCGGATTTATCGTCCACAAGTCTCTCGTTAACAACGTTGTAAAGATTGGGAGTGTGTCGACGAGGTTGCGTACCTTATACTCAGAATAACCAAACGGTATTCGCTGAAGGTCATACAGGTTTACGCACCAACCTCGGCACACCCTGATGAGGAGGTAGAGGAAATGTATGAGGATATCTTTAGAGCCATGCATTCCTCCAAAACCCACTATACGGTGTTAATGGGAGACTTCAACGCAAAACTAGGCACAAGGGAGAACGGTGAGCTGAAAGTAGGAAATTTGGAATAGGGCAACGGAACCCAAGGCCAGCAGCTGGCTGACTTCATGGAGAAAGAGGACTCTTTATAATGAACTCTTTCTTCCAGAAGCGGCCCCACAGGAAGTGGACCTGGTCTGGCCCCGACGGTTCGACAAAAATGAGATTGACTTCATTATGACGACCAGACGACAACTGTTCAGTGATGTCTCAGTGATCGCGAGGGTGAAAACCGGCAGCGATCACCGAATGGTGAGAGGCACACTGAACCTAAACGTTAAGTTGGAGAGGTGTCGTCTAATGAAGTCAACGCTCCGTCCCCCTCGTGCTCTAATCCAAAGTCCCGAAACCTTTCAGCTCGAGTTACAAAACCGTTTTCAGTGCCTAGAAGATTGCAATGCAGTGGACGATATGAATGACAAGCTCGTGGAAACTGTCCATGCGGTCGGAGCTAAGTTTTGCAAGACCCGCCGCAGAAGAACACAAAACTTTCCGATCACACTCTTAATCTCATGGCTGTTAGACGGGAAATGAAGCTGCAGTCTTCAGTAGATTTGACAGCATACAGGCAACTGAACAGACAGATCTCCAAATGCATGCGGCGGAACTTACGCAACTTAAATACTGCTCGTATTGAAGAAGCGATCGAGCGGAACCAGGGCTCCAAAGTCTTTGCTAGAGATCTGTCTGCCAGAAAGAGCCAACTGTCAAAGCTGAAGACCGAGTGTGGCAGCGTCGTTTCCGGACACCTGAGATTTTGAGTGAGATTGAGAGGTTCTATGGGCAGCTGAACACATCATCGTTGGAACCACACGCAAGTTTGAGTAACGATCCAAGAACGACTCTTATCCGACACTATTCCGATGATATCCCGGACGTCAGTCTGAGCGAGATTAGAATGGCTCTGCAGCACCTTAAAACGGCAAGGCCCCAGACGAGGATGGAGTTACAGCGGAGCTTCTGAAAGCGGGTGGAAAACCAGTACTTCAAGTCCTTCAGAAGCTCTTTAATTCCGTCCTCCATGGTGGCATTACACCGGAGGCGTGGAGCAGAAGTGTGGTGGTCTTGTTCTTCAAGAAAGGCGACAATGCTCTTGAAGAACTACAGACCGATTTCCTTCTGAGCCGCGTCTACGTGCTGTTTTCGAGAGTCATTACGAATCGTCTCGCACGCAGACTCGACGACTTCCAGCCTCCCGAACAAGCCGGTTTCCGAAAAGTTTTAGCACCATAGACCACATATACCCTTCTGCAAATTGTACAGAAGTGCAAAGAGTACAATTTGCCACTATGTCTGGCATATGTGGACTATGAGAAAGCCTTTGATTCCGTCGAAATTTGGGCGGTGCTGCAACCTTCAGCGGTGCTAAGTTGACTGTCGGTATATCGAAGTGTTGAAGTGTTTGTACAGTAGGGCTACGATGGCTATCCGAATACAGAACCAGAGTACGAAACCTATCCAACTGCAAAGAGGTGTAAGACAGGGTGACGTTATATCCCGAAACTCTTCACCGCTGCATTGGAAGACGTTTTCAAGCTTCTGGACTGGAAAGGATACGGTATTAACATCAACAGCGCATACATCACTCACCTTCGATTTGTCGACAATATAGTCCTTATGGCAAAATCCCCGGAGGACCTAAGCACTATTCTCAATGACCTCAATAGTGCCTCCCAACGGATAGTTCTTAAGATGAACATGGACAAAACAAAGATCATGTATAACGTCCATGTCACACCTATGCCGGTAGTTGTTGGGAGCACTAAGCTCGAAGTTGTTGACGAGTATGTTTACCTGGGACAAATAGTCCGACTAGGTAAGTTCAACTTCGACCGAGAGGTCAATCGACGGATTCAACTCGGCTGGGCAGCGTTCGGGAGATTACGACCCATCTTCTCGTCAGGCATACCTCAAAACTTCAAAACGAGATTGTACAACCAGTACGTGTTGCCAGTGATAACATATGGAACTGAGACGTGGACCTTCACTGCTGGCCGTATGAGGAAGCTCACGGTCGCTCAGCGAGCTATGGAGAGGGCTATGCTGGGAGTTTCGCTGCGTGATAAACTTAGAAATGAGGATATCCGCAGTAGAACCAGAGTAACCGACATAGCCCAAAGGATTAGTAAGCTGAAGTGGCAATGGGCCGGCCATATAGCTCGAAGAACCGACAACCGATGAGGAAAAAGGTACTCGAGTGGCAGTATCGTACCGGCGGACGAAGTGTAGGGCGGCCCCCCACTAGATGGAGTGACGACCTGGTAAGACATGCAGGAAGTCGATGGATGCAGGTGGCTCAGGACCGTGCTTTGTGGCATTCCTTGGGGGAGGCCTATGTTCAGCAGTGGACTTGTGAAGGGCTGTAATGATGACAATAATAATGATGACATCTTGGACTTTATGGAGTGACCTGAATGATGATATGATGATCATATGAGCATTATGAGTCGTGCACTTTTATAAACTTTTATTTTCCAAACTTTTTTAAATTGAAGTTTGACATAAAATTATCGGAAAATTGGAAGTATAATAAGGTTATTAGTGAAAACTTGTAACCTTATTATACTAAGTAACTATTTATTTAAACTATTTTAAAAATTCCGTATAATCATGTTATACGTAATTTTTTTAATGCGCTTATTGCATGCCCAATTGGATTTACCAATATTATGTTTTTTATTCTTTTGTTTCTTAATTTGGTTAAATTTTGTAATTTAATCGTTTGTTTTATCGAGCCTCGCTGCAGCTATATTATAATTGTAGCACGAATGGGTCAGCTCGACCGGAGTAGGACCACGCTCTCACAGAATACCAGCATAAAATAGCAACTTAATGCTACTGTGTTTCATATACCCTTTTTACTGCAAACGAGACATTCCATCTTAGGATAGGATTGAGGATAAATTTAGATGTCTATGGGCCACAGCATCCACTTACCATCAGGTGGACTGTGTGCTCGTTTGTCCCCCTATTCTATTTAAAAAAAAACGTAAGCAAGTTAAAATTAACGAATAATCAAAAGAAAAACAATCAGAATCCAAATAAATAAACTTATTGTCACAAATATCCATGATATTTTGTTTTATACACACTTTTGTGTTTCTCTAAATTTGTCCATGAGTACAGTTTTATATAGCCATATAGCTCGAAGAACCGACAACGGATGGGGAAGAAAGGTTCTCGAGGGGCAGCCTCGAACAGAAGGAGTGAGAACCTGATAAAGCTTCAGGAAGTGGATGGATGCAAGTGGCTCAGGACCGTGATTTGTGGCATTTCTTGGGGTATGGTTATACCCATACTACCATCGGAGGCCATAAGATCTTTCTGACATTTCCCACTTTCGCCCTTATCGACAATCATTGAACTAAATTAATTCTTTCACGTCGCCATCACATGGGCCCAGTTATTTATTACATAAATCCTATAATGAAAACGAAACAACTTGAATAACGTGTTCACTGAGAATAGGATAAAAATATGTATATTTCCTAACAATATTACCCTTATAATGAAATTTGTTCCCGAACTGAAATTGAATTTCGGTCTAATTTTCTGGTTTACTAGCCTCAGGCGTGTGTAGCACCCAATTCACACTACATACAGAGATAAGAAATGTATATTTATTTAAAAAAGTAATTTTAAAACTTCTTCCCAATTATAAAAGGTAACATTGTATAAATAGGTACATGGTACTCACATTGCAATGATCTCTTCTAATTGTTTTATTTCTAATTGATCTTCTAATTGATTTACGTGGTAGAGCCATGCTGCAGCTATATTAGTAGTATAGTTGTAGCACGAATGGGTCGGCTCGACCGGGGAAGGACCACGCTCTCACAGAATACCAGCGTAAAATAGCAGCTTAACGCTGCTGTGTTTCGTATGGTGAGTGTAGAGAACCGGAGACCCTTTTTACTGGAAATGAGACATTCCAGCTTAGTCCTCACGGGTGACAACGCATCTGCATTTTGATTTGTAATCGAGGATAGATGTAGATGTCTATGGGCCGCAGCAACCTCTTACCATCAGTTGGACTGTGTGCTCGTTTGTCACCCTTATCCTATAAAAAATTGAACAACAATCCCTTAAAAATATATATTCTACTGGCTGGTTGGACTTCTTTTCTGCGTAGGAGTATATCTGAGTAGGTATCAGCCTCTTATTTATTTCTGCCGCCAAATAGCAGTACTTGCACTGCCGTATTCTGAAGATTATAGAGAGCCAGTATTATTACAGAGATATCTGTAGATTTCTTTGTTTGAAGTTGTTTACATGTGTCCATGAACTGCAGTGGCCACTTACCGTCGGGTGAACTGTAAGCACGTTTATCGTTTCTGTTTTATAAAAGACCAGCGATCCGCCCCGGCTTCGCACGGGTGATTTCTGGATCTCCATAACAGGGCAACCTACCGAGCCCAATTGTGAATCTAAACCTTCCAGAGACCCAATCTAACACATACAAAAAATTTCATCAAAATCAGTCGAGCCATTTTCGAGTTTTAGCGAGACTCTAACGGACAGGGATCGATTTTTATATGTAGAGATATTTTTTATTTTAAATTGAGTTCTCTTGAACCTTGATTAATTTAGCTGCAGCGCTCCTGCAACGTCGGATTTAATGTAATTCAGTTATTTCAGCTCTGATTTATGATTGGAATTAATTATAACAATATTTTTTATCTTTATTGTGTTGCGTAAACGTATAGTAGTTGTGTAAGTATATCCACTACCCCGTATCGACCTGTGGGTGTCATAAGAGGCGATAGAGGGAAACTGAAACAGTATGAAAACAAAACGCCTGCCAAGCGTGGCAACTATGACAAAATCTCCCCTATGAGGCAATCTATGGGTATTGTGTTGGTGTCGTATTATTTTTTATATTAAAAAGTTAATTTATGTTGATTTCTTTTTAACCCATCTAGTAATGCTTACTACAACTTAAAATACAAAACATATAAACTGTTGATTTTGATTGTTATTTCATCTTTTTTTAAATTATAAGTATTTAAAAAGAGGGTAGTAAAAAAAGGGTTAAGGAATAATGTTATGTCAAACTTTTATCTTAGCACCAATCTAAACCTTTGCATGTATTTGCATCAAATAGCAGAACAGCAATATATGTATAATATTGCCCACTTTCACAAGAGTGTAGCCTCTTGGGAAAAAACCTATGCGGGTTACAGCCTGCTAGTTGACTGACTAATGTCGTGCGATAAGCTGAAAATGTATAAACTAAACTAATCGTGGCTAACAACTGACGAAGATACTACCATATGAGGCAATCCAAGGGGTAGGAATAAGTTCAGCAGTAGACTTGTTATGGGCAGTTATGAATGAATGAAAATAAATATTAATTTGTTGATTTAAAGTTAACTTTAAAAGTTGTAAATTTTTTTTTCTTTAAAAGGTGTTATCTATCAGAAAATACCGAAAACAAATTATTTAGGCTGGTGATGAGGCTTCTTCACTAGGGCAAAGGTATCAGTTTTGAGGTCACCAAACTGCTTGCCCAGCGTGATGAGAAAATATTACAAATTATGGATTAAATTTAAACCTATTCTTTAAAAGGTATATGAAAACTGCTGGACATTTTATTAATATTAATTTCTAACACGATGGCTGTACCGCCATCTATCGGGAGCCACGAGATCATTCCGGCATTTTTCATAGTCGTTTCTCGCGACACTCGCGCGACGAAATTATTAATGGATTGTGTACGTCGCCAAAACATAGCGATAAGTAAGTGTGTATACTCTGTCTAAGCTTATGGAAAAAGGACTAGGGAAAAGTCTTAATAAAAGCTTGATAAATTACAAAATAGCTGTATTATCTAAAGTTTATACTAAAATTCTGTACATAGTTAAGTTTCAAGGTGCCTCATCATATCTCAAAGGAAGATATTGGTGACGTTTACTGTATAATGGGCGACGTTGCGGAATTTGAATTGACTCCAAAAAAGATCTCGATTGTGCTTGTTGTCCCGAACTTCCAACTGGAACAGGAGTCACAGAATAACCTGCAGCAACTAAAGCATCAAACTCTTCAGGCGTGTATGCTTTATTGTTTCTTGGAGGTGGCAAGTGAGAACGTTGTTCATCGAATGCTTTACTCTGTTGATCTACAGATATTTGCTGTAACCTCGTAGGTTGTTGTTCTAATCTGAAAAATTGGCCTCTTGCTGACTGTTCCAATTTCTGTGAGGGTCTTACAACTTTTTTCGGAGAAATTTTCTTGTTCACATATATAGTTGAAAGAGGAGCCTTTGTTGATTCAATAGCTCTAGCTTGCTCCACAGATTTTAAAGCTTGCGATGATAATTCGTATCTTCCTCTTTGGTCATTGGATCGATACAAAGGTCTAAGATAGAATTGTTCACCTATTTGAGCAGGTTGGGGCGCTAAAGTTAAACCTTCTGGACCGGCTTGATTATAGATTTTAACTGTGCGTGTTTTCTCATGTTCTGGGATACGTTTTAAGTAAGTCAATGGTCTCTCAATGTTTCTTATCGCGACTAGGGGCTGCTCTTGACTAATTGCTTGAATTTGTTGTCTTTGTGTGTCCACAAACCTGTACTGGTTCGGGACTAGTTCTGGTTGATATTGAGGTATAAATGCGTAATTATTTTGAGTAAGAGGTTGTAAGTTTTGTAAATTAGGAGCTGGCACAACTTTTAGACCTTGGGATTCAGGGCGTTCGTATAAAGTTTGTTGTACATCAGGTTGAGCCGATGGTATCGGGATATAACGTAGAGTTTGTGCTGCACGTTGAGGTTGTGCGAAATGGAATTGGTTCTGTAATGGTTGTTGCTGTGGTTGCACATTAGTGGTTTCAATTAAATATTGCTGAGGAGCAGTTGACGCTTGTGTTGGCACAATTTGAACCTTTGAACGTAGGTTAGTCGGTTTCTTACCAGGTTTTGTTAAATAATTTTCGATCTGAAATTAAAGAAAAAAACGAGTTTTATGTATATCCAAGTCCAAGAGTAATTTGAAATTTGCAAACAAATGTTACTGATATGATTTCTCACCTGCTGGTATTGTTGTCCTATATTTTGTGGTAAGATTTGCAATGGTTGCTGTGTCTGCGTGTAAGCTTGGAGTCGTTGATCTTCCTGTCGTGCTGAATGGCCAAGTAGAGCCAATATTTCTTGGTCAAAAGAATGAGAAGGAGTATTGCCAGTGTCACTGACGGAAAGTGCAGCACCTACTGATGCTTCTCCGCCGTTAGAAGAATAATCAGGGCGCGCGATGACTGCATGTGATGGTTGTAGGGACACCTAAAAAATTAAAAACCGGTCATTATCTTCCAGTTTTTAAACATGAGAGAATTTACAAAATTATATGTTGATTTGAGACGTAGTAGTTCAGGGCTGGTTTGCTAGCCCGGCTTTCCGCCGGCAGCAATAAAATTGATATTTTTAATTTTAATTGCAGAATTACAACAGAATGACATACTACAGACAGAGTAGATTTATAATAGACGCTGATTAAAACATCACGAGAAAACCTGCATATGTAAGAAATATTATTCGATAATATTATTTGGAGACACCCGAAATTCGCCAACAAGCACTAGAGCAGCACGGGGGACTAATTGCTTCATTTCCGGATGAAGTCCAGTACCCACAAATAGGACGTCAAAAGGCTGTACAATTACATTTATAAATGGCTTATAATTTTTTTTATAGAGGAGGAGGCAAACGAGCGTTTTGTTCTCAAAGTCAGAGGAATCGCAGGTGCGTTGCCGACATTTTAAAATGTAACCGATTCTTTTCTTATAGTTATATATAGTTATAGTTACAGCCTATATACGTCCCACTGCTGGGCACAGGCCTTTTTCTTATTTCTCAGACATGCTTGTTTCCTTACGATGTTTTCATTCACCGCTGAGCACGTGGTACATCAGCACTTAAAATAGCAATTAACAATTTCATCGGTGCCGGCGGGGATCGAACCCGGGTTGCTCGCATACTGTGAAACTTATAGCGAGCGCCAACCATCTGAGCTACCACATTGTGGTCGTTTGCAGCAGGACATTCCTGCTAAAACGCATAATAATGGGCTGCCAGCTATTGAGATGATGATGTTTTATACTTTTATTAGCAAAAGCATTTGTCAAAAAGATTTTCTCTATCAATGACAGTCCGGGTATTATACGTCTCCTGAACTAGATAGCCTATACCTTTATCTATCAGAAGCCATGAGATCTTTTAAGCATTTTCTATAGTCGTCCCTTACTATACACACAAGACGAAATGGTTGATTCTCCTACATCGCTAACACGCGGCCAGTAATGCGGTATACAGGGTTATTTTTCAAAGATTAGCCAAATTTTAATTAAGTTCAAATGTATAACTAATGATATGCCGTTATTGCAGTTTTTGAAAATACGAGTCAAAAAGACTTCTACTTGTATTTAAAATTATCCCAAATTGAATGTGATTTATGGGCAACAACGTTTTTGCCTACCGATCGTCCCTTACAAATGTGTGCGTGCGCAGTAAAATCAGTGGAAATAATGCATTGCCGCGCATTTTGAATATAAAAGATAAAAAGGACAGAATGTTTGAGATTTTTATATATAATTTTTCTTCACCATTTGCCTATATTACTTATTCTGAACCTTCTCTGCAAATTTGGCCGTTTATTGCAAAATAACCCTACAGGAAACACTTTTCAAACGTGTGATATTAACTGAAACAAGAGTAAATTTAAGCAATATGATTTATCAGAATTAATACCTGTCCTGCAACTTGTGGGTCGTAATAGTAGAAGGGCTGTAAATTTTGCTTGTGTTGGGGCTGTGGATTACCATACAGCTGCTGAAGCTGCTGATTGCTCGCTAACGGTGCTTGTCTTTCCGGTTGAAGATCTAATAACTCTTGCGCGTTAAGGGAAAAAACTTGACCAGGTCGATACTCATTTGTTTCAACTCTCCTGTAACAGAACGTAAATAATAGAATTAGGTGGATAATTAATAATTAAACCGATATCCGTCTAGTTTCAAGAACTCGAGAAATATTAAAATATTTAGTAAAATATTATCAGTATTTGTTTTTAAAACTTTCACAATTACTGATGACGATGATTTTCTTGTCGTTCGATAACGAGATCTAAGCATTCACTTTTTAGTAAACAGAATGATTTTTTGATATATTTTTATAGGTTAAATAAACTAGCTGATAATCCACTTGATATTACGTGGCTTCTGCAGGCAATGTACACCTGCAAACAAAGTAAGATGATTTCTGTAGACTAAGATGGCAGTAAAAAGCACCCCATGTTGCCTTTATATGCTGGTATATTGTGAGAACAAAGTTCTTCCTCAGTTTTTTTTTGGTTCCATTCTTGCTGTAGCCATAATACAGCTATAGCACCACTCTAACACGTAAAAGATAATAAGAATATATTATTTTTATTCAATATAGCTCATTACATCATGTCAGCGTAAAATATCGATTTAAAGCTGCTATATGCTGATGGTGGAGAACTAGGAACTCATTTTACTACAAACGAGGCATTCTATAGTCCTTAGGGGTGACAACGTATCTGAATTTTGATTCTTAATTGAGGATATGTGTAGATGTGAGCCACAGTATCTATTTCACTTCAGGTGGACTGTGCTCGTTTGTCACCCTTATTCTATAAAAGAAAAACTTATTGAAACCCACTTTTATTTACTACTGGTTCAAAAAAAACATGGCTTCTCCCACTGGAAGAATAAGGAACTGCCATAATCATCTCGCTTAGCACGCAAATTAGCGCTTGCAAAACAAGATGTTCGGCATCTTTGACGCCTCTCCCCTGTAGTCATTAAACAAAATTAAATGAGAGTTCACGTACCCAGCAGATTTGTCGTCCTCTTGGGGTTCTTCTACGGGAGTAGCTGGTTCCTGAAATAAGCAATCACAACTTAATAATGTAGTATAAGCATTTAAATGCAATGTCATTAAATAGAATATAATTGAACTACCTTTTGCTAAATATAGATTAGAAGTAATACCTATTTGAAGTCATTAATGTGTCCACTTGTTCGGATTTTTTTTTACTTTAAATAAAACGGAAATACCTCTGCCCTGAGGAGAATCAATCTTTTTTAAATAATAATTTGTCACAATATCGTACAACTGAATAAAAACATTAAAAAACAACATCGTAGCGATCACCTGATAATAGTTTTTAGTCAGAGTAACTGGCTAGAAAATGGTGACTGTAGTTACCGAGGAGGAGTAAATATTTACGGGAAATTCTAGAAAGATCTTATGAGTCACTAGTCCTGAAAAATACACTCCTGGACTGGAGCCTCTCCCGCTATAGGGTGAATATACCGTCACATTTGGTAGGTGATCGCAGTACTGACGTCACGCAAAGTTGGCAGACGCTACTCCCCGCCGCCAGTACCCAGACAGATCGTATCACTGCCTTTAATGGTTTGGTTATTATCGCTATCTTTCGAAGGCCATTTTTCGTAGTCATCTTATACAACTCCTACAAAGTAAAATGGTGTGTTGGATTCTCGTGTAAATACGTTTTTATAACAAAATCCCAATAAATATTCAGGGCCTATCTACCAAAAAGTTTAAAAATTTTACTTAGCAAAAATGTATAAAAAGGTTTTCTATCCTATTAAAGTAATTATGATTGGTCATCTGGGAATAAGTTGATCGCTACCATGCTGTTTCTAACTATTTTCATATTTAATTTTACAACATATTATATTGTAACCTAGGACAGAGGTAAAAACTTAAATGAAATTTGATTTCAATAAGTATTACTTGTAATCGTTATTAAAAATATTCTATTCTTTTCTATTCTTACGCTGCCACTACGTAGATCGACAATGGAAGAAGAAAAGAGTGCAGTTGGTACAGCTACATTTTATTAAACTACTTTTACGGATTATATCGCGTTTAATTAACTTATTTTATTAATTCCCGACGTTTCGGGTGCTTTACAGCACCCATGGTCACGGGGGACTGAGGTGATTGACGTCCCAATGTCAAAGTTAATACGGAGTACCTTCAGCTTTTTTAATTATTAATTTTGGTCCGATCTACGCAGAATGAACTAACTGTGTCTTGACATTGGGACGTCAATCACCTCAGTCCCCCGTGACCATGGGTGCTGTAAAGCACCCGAAACGTCGGGAATTAATAAAATAAGTTAATTAAACGCGATATAATCCGTAAAAGTAGTTTAATTCAATGTGTAGTGTTCGCGTAAATATAAGAAATCATTATACATTTTATTACTTTAAATAAAGACGTTCCTAGTCATAATTAGTTATTACCCAAAGTACCCAAAACCTAATGACATATATTGTCCAAAAATCCACTAATGTAACAATAGTGCATATCGTACACATGTAAATACCGAGCGAGCTGCAATTATCTGTATGTGTTACACTAGACGCGCGTGTTGGAGAAAGCCAAGGAAAAATGAGACAACGCGATGTAATTATCGGACATTTTTGAAACAAGCTACAAGACATAGCAGAGTCATCCAACCGACAAATTGATGCAACGTAGGTTGACGTAAGATAATGATATATTGTCCTTTCTTGTAATTATATTATCATTAATAACCGAGATAATAAAAATATTGTCATTCACCTTTTAGCATTATTTGAAAAGATATCAAATGATAACTAATTTTGTTGCTAATTTTTGATTAGTAATAAGATTTAAAAAATATATTATCTATAAATGTTGCAGAGTATCGTCGAAGGTGTGAGAACGTTTTTGATTCGAACGCTAATCAACCTGTTGAGCATAGCGTTTATGGTAAATCATTCCTACAATGCTGATGGCTTATGATGAAGACAATGAATGTAAATAAAACAGATGAAGACGATTAAAATTGCGCCTAAATAAAATTATTTCGAGTAGAAGCTGTTCTTTCTGAGTGCATGGTGCAATGAATATTAGAAGGTGTAGTGTGGGTTACGAAAAGGTAATCTGTTGTAAGACCTGCAAGGAATCTTCATCTACATTAACCTTAATTGATAATATTCAAATAAGACTGGATAAATTATGTTGTCATACTGCTTATACTTGTATAAGGAGACTGTGTGTAGTGCAAATTACTATTTTCGTATTACATTTTTACGATACATTCTTAAGTTAAACACCTGGGTATATCCATCCATCCATTACAGCATGTAAAAGTCCGCTGCTGAACCTAGAACTAGATCTCAATATATTGAGATTATAGGAGATCATAGTTGCCACGCTTCGAGGCGAAGTTAATACACATTGGAAAATAGGTACATAAAAAATTAATTAAGGGACGCTACAATTCAATTTTGTGTAGGTAACATAAAAATAATGATGAACACGTGGTTCTACTCTAAAACACTTTAAAACACTGATTTTACAATAGAATTGTTATAGCGAACAAAGTAAGAAAAAGTGTTTGACTTTTCTTAAAAACACGCAAGTAAGAGATTCTATGGTTCATAAAATGCGCATATTAATGTACGAGCGTAAGTCAGTCAACGACGTCGTAATTGAAAAACCTGGATGTACGCGTATGTCAGTACAGTTCTCAGATTATACATATTATAAAAAACTTTATTCATCTACTGATATGTTACGACTTTATTACGCAATAATTTAATACAGCATTTTATAATAATTAATTTGTAATTTTAATCATGTAGCTTAGCGGTGTTAGAATATCCGCTACCCTAAATCTACCAGTGGGTGTCGTAAGAGGCAACAGAGGAAACTAAAACAAAAGATGACAACTCAAAATAACAGAAAAAAACGATTGCCAAGCGTGGCAAGTATGGCAGAGTCTATGTCTCTGTGTCTATGTCCTATGAGACAATCTACGGGGAGGCGTATGTTCAGCAGTAGATTGTTATAGGCTGTAAAGTGTGGAATGTAATTCGTTATTAAATTATAACTCATTTTTAATGCAACTATATAACATATATTTCCACGAACTAGGTTGACAGAGAGAATAACAAAAGGGGTTAAGTCCGTCCTTTAAAACTGTTTTTTTAGAGGGATAAATAAATAAACAAATAAAAGATGACTTTCACTGTTCATAAATATTGTTATAGAACATAAAAATATTGACCAATTTAAATAATTCTTACAAACATGCAAATAAAATTTAAGAATGCGTCGGCTACGTCAATTACCAATTTTGACTTTACAAAACTAAGAGACAAATAATTATATAAATTAATAAGCTCCTGTCATCAACAGGTTTAAAAATAACTTTTAATACAGCTTTTATAATTTAATTAAAGTTTAATTTTTTGACCTTTTTGAGTGGACCAAGGAATATAACTAGCTTAAGGTAAAAACTTAATTGTCTAATTAGTTACATTAAAAACTTCATCCCCTATTTTTGCCCAACCTTTGTGATGTTTTTTTTCTCCAAACTTATATGGGACCACCAATAAAGTATAACATATTCAATAAAAAAATAATAAATAAAATTGTCTCCAAATTGACGAAGATATCGCGTAATATACACAAAAATAAAATAAAACATTCAATATTCCTTGCTTTGTCTTGCCATCTTCTCCTTCCTTATAATCAGCTAAAAAAAACAAAATTGCAAACTTTTATTCAATAGGCGTGTATCATGTTGCTTACAGATACAAAAATATATAATTACAAAACCCTTTATGCAACTGCTACAATTTTAAAATAGCTGGACGTTCCATAGCGTGACATGTCATTTAGAAGGCGGCGAACGTCTTATTAAACATCGCAACTGTAAATCATTTTACCTAACTGTTATTTCGTGCTAGGTAAATGGAACCCGCTGACGAAATGTTGGGAGACGCTATTAAAACAGTATTAAGAGCGCTAAACGAGACAAATAAAATTACTCAACATTTCAGTCGCAAATTTCTTCTTCGATAGAGTTTCTTCTTCGTATACATAATTATTACTTTGTGCAATATTTTGTAAAGTTACTTAAAGTTACAGCCTTTATACGTAACATATCAAGCAGTGTTCCTCTCTTCTGAGAAGTGGCATCTGTATCGTACAGTATTTTTAATCATTAATTATTATTTTACAACTTCGATGCTTTTAACTTTTTTACTCATTAACATTAAAAATTGTTAAAATGTCATTAAAATTACATTCATTAATGAATGCATGAGGGAGTAGAGAGTGCATTTGTTCTCGCGCACAAACTCGTGCTCAATAAGGGTATTACTACACCAATCGATCGATCGTCGATCGATGGCATCGATCGATGGTGGAATGGATTAGTCGACGTCGATTGATAGTTTTTACCACACCGATCGATTGATGGTAGAATGGATTAGTTGACAACAATCGAGCTCTTTGATTGTTCAAATATATTTTGAAAGATACTGTTGATAAGCCCACAACCACATCGATTAATTGTCGATCGACGATTGAACATCGTTTTATCTATCATCGATCAGCTAAAGCTACCACACAAATCGATCGACTGCGTAGATTGCTAGTCCCCGTTGAGACTGGTCGCCGTGAGCGAAAATCGGAATGGAGGGTATGATTTATAATTGTATTGGCTTCCCATCCTCAATAAGTAGGGTTTGCGTTCGGTGTGGTTGTATGTTCAGCAGTTGAATTTTGATAATCTGTATTGATGACTAGATGGAGTGGTGATTACACGAAACACGGAAGTAGTCGATAGATACGGGTGGCTTAGGAACCATACTTTATGGCAATCTATGGAAAAAGCTTATGTTCAGCTGTGGACTTGTGATGAGCCGTAGTGTGTGAGAGTGAGAATATTTATGACTACCATTCGTCCGGCCCCGAAGCTTAGCTTATTAGTTAGCTGTGCACCACGTTTAGGTAAGATTGACATTTTGGGAACAATTCGATACATCCAACCAGGGCTGGATTAACCTAAAGGTAAAGTAAACAACTACCAATAGGCCTCGCGGTCTTAGAAATCATTTTCACGTGATATGCAAAGTTAGGAAAAACGTGGAGGAGTCCGACATTCGCCTTGCCTAGGGGTACAAAGCTTAATCTGGCCATGCATCCGTCTCACACATTTTATAAACTTGAATAAATCCAGATGATGATATACTCTGAAATAGTTTTATATTGTAAAATACAAATGATGAATAGAAAGACGATCATTTTATTTGTTCTAATATTAAAGAAACAAGGAGTTTAATATAACATAAACATTCACGCCTGTCACCCAAAGGGGTAGACTTCCATTTGGCATGATACTTCTCTCGTTTCCTTAACGAGCATATATGCTGATCGCCATTATATCAATGGTCGAAAAACTTCCGTTTAGGACATATTATAGCTAAATGAATTAACTATGCAAATTATTTTTCAATGTGAGGTGAAAGTAACAATATAACGATGATAGCTGTTGGTGCGTGTACCATTGTCGACCTCTAAACACATAATTACACTATGATACTATAATTTTCGTAAGACTAGAAAATACTCTTTAATTTACTAACCAATCAAATAATAAAGTGGGGTCTTTATTCTTGTTACAAACATGAGGCAAAAATTCTAGCAATGAATGATGATAAGGTATTATTATTTTTACGATGAGTAGGCTAATGTTTTGCCTTGAACCGAGATGAAAGAAAGTAATAGAGTGAGATGGTGTGGTTGTCTGGGAACTCTGAGACTGGTAAGAAATTTCAGTATTCGTGCGCAACAGAAAGGAAAAGTAAAAACAACATCCTGAGTTTGGTTTTCATATTTTAAAATAACGCAATGCGGACGTTAATTTATTTATTTCCTAGAGTAATAAGCAGAACATTTATTATTTTAGAATATTTAGGTTATTTGAATGTTATAATATTTCAGAGAGGTTAATATTAAATTAAGTAATATTTTAAATATTGAAATTATTTTTGTTCTAAAGCTTTTTTAAATGAAGAAATATAATTATTAATCGTTTTAATTTGTCGTCTTTTCGATTTTAGAAACAGTGTATCGCAAAATAGTTTGATAAGCTGTTGAAAAAAAATTAAAAAGTTTTACGAAAAGAAGAAGAACATTTATGTTGTAATAAAAGTTTTAAGTATATTTAAAAAAAAACCTTGCACGGTAAAATTCTACTTTTAATTATTCACCTCTAATAAAAGTGTAATTTAAGAACTATTGATAAGTTTTTCATCTGATTAAATCTACGTAAAATATAGTTTATTAACTGTTTTAAGATATCTGGCTTATTCATGACTAAGTATTAATTTTATCTTAATAAAATCTATAACAAAATTACACCCAACACGTAAGACTTTCCTTATTAAGCATTTAATTGTAATTATCTTAAAGACCCATTTTACAACCAATACCGAACTTAATTACACATATAAAGCGTTAAGAAAACTGTATTTGCGTTGAATATTTGTCTGCGGAACTAAATTTTATATCATTTGAATTACACAACATATTCTACAACAAACTAAAGGGCCGATCGTGATGTTACTAAATCTAGGACACTGAAGTGAAAGGGCGAGGCTCAAGACATTATTTACGATTTGAAATGTTGTTCAAGCGAACAAAGTAATTTAACATTAGCTTTAATAAACAAATTAGATAAAGCAATCTATAGCATTTGACTTGAAAAAATTTTGTGACCAAATATTATTTTCCAAATTAACTAAATGACGTAAATAAAGATCTATTTCGAAAAATTATTATAAAATTAAAATTAAGAATTATGCAAAGTACAAGTCGACGAGCAACCCACTGATAAGTGAAGACTACTTATCATAAGTTAGATTACTTATGATAAGTTACTATGGAAGCCTATGGATACTTGTTTTGAAGATCAAACAAAGATGGATATAGATGAGTTGTATCTCATGA
Source organism: Parnassius orleans (assembly GCA_029286625.1). Lineage (NCBI taxonomy): Eukaryota > Metazoa > Arthropoda > Insecta > Lepidoptera > Papilionidae > Parnassius > Parnassius orleans. The sequence goes on along the minus strand of JAGSMP010000102.1, from coordinate 250,027 downwards.
GTACTAAGACGGAATAGCCTTACAACTATTCTGGCTCTCTAGCCCTTCGAACCGGAGTACAATAATAAGCGCACTGCTTACCGGCAGAAATAAGTAGGTAGGTGGTAACTATGCACATAGACTTTTAGATGTAAAAGGAGCCTTATCACATAGTAAAAGCCGTGACTCTGAAGTTATGATAGTTTTAGCACTAAAGGTAAAAATTTCTCTCGTTCCGCTTCGAAAGCGAAACTCATAATATAACGCTATACCATATTCATTATACAATATATTAGTGGCTAGGACTCATTATCCGCTAGTAGTCCGTCTGAGTAGATATCACCCTCTTACCTATTTGTTCTTATTCACTACTGTGTATCGGTCTAAAGGGTATAGAGTGCCAGTTCAATTACAGACTCTGAGGTATTCTTCAATGGTGACAACTCTATTTTCTTTGTTTGATGCTGGCTGCAGTAGTATTGAATGCAGTAGCCACTTACCATCAGTTGGACTGTTAAAAGTTAAAGTTACAGCCTATATACGTCCTACTGCTGGGCACAGGCCTCCTCTCAGTTCTGAGAGGGTTTTAGGGCAAGGAAATTTCCGCCGCGCTGCCCCAATGCGTGTTGGTGAACTTCACATGTTTTCAAAATATTTCTTTTCTGATTTCTCGGACATGCAGGTTTCCTCACGATGTTTTTCTTTACCGCCTAGCCCGTAGTAAATCAGCACTTAAAATTGCAATTAACAATTTCATTGGGGCCGGCGGGGATCGAACCCGGGTTGCTCGCGTACTGTGAAACTTACAGCGAGCGCTAACTATCTGAGCTACCACGGCTCTCGGCTCGGCTCCAGGTGGATATTAATTTCTTTTTTTACCTCAGTTTTACGAAAAAAAAAACAAATTGTACAAATAATACAAACTAGATGAATCCAAATTTTGTGTAAAAATATTTATTGGAGTTTGATTGTTTGATTTTATAAAATTTGACTTTAAAGATGTTAGACATTTAATAGTAAAGTAAGGATTAAAAATACTTTAAATTTATTACCTACGTATAGATGTCAACAGTAAACTTATAATAGAGGAATATAATTTGCACTGACTTAGAAAGCCATAAACAGCGATGAGGCTGTTAGCATAAAATTTGAATTCTACGTACTAACAAGGGAGTCAGAGTCTTATATAGAAGAAATGTAAGGGACATTGAAAGACATATGTTCCAATTTAAAACCAACGTTGACGGTGCAACTGGTGAAGTTTCGCAAGAAGGTTTACGTGTTTATGTCAACTGGATAGACAGTTGCATAAGCAATATGGAGTTTTGTTAATATTCTTTAACTGTAAACCAACGATATACTCTAATATTTTAATTATATTTTATTTTAATAGCTTCAAAATATGAACATGTATTTCTCGATAGGAATATTTACTCGTATTTTTCAATTTTTAGGCTATTTCATGTTGCCTATGAGCTGATTTCCGATTCTTCTCATAAATATCCCGCAGTCCGCTCTGTTGAAATAAAGACTTAACTTGCTTGATATTCAAAAATAGCTTTGTTAAATTCAATAAAAAGATTTTGACGTTTTATTTTTGTTTACTAAACATTTATAAACTGAAATGTAAATCAAAACATATTAAAAAATGGTATATACCCGTATACCATACTTCATAAATAAATGAACTTAAATTTTAATAGTACTCAATATGGATTACATTATTTCATCTGTAAGTACAAGACTACTGGTTTAATCCCTAATGAACGTTAAATTCAAACTAGGCCAGGCGTGTAACTTAGACGTTAGCATTTTATACTCTCATAATTGTGTTAGGTTTATCGAACATAATTAACTAAATAAAATTTAAACGAAGCCTAAATTAATTAAAATCTGTTTTAGTAAAATAATACAAGTTATTTCATTTCTACTTTATTATTATAGATCGTTAGTAAAAGTTTATTGAAGAAATTAATTATTCTGTCTGGATAGCTAAATTTAAAATATTAATATTAAGGCTAACATCTACCAAATATGAAATAATAACGCACAGGCCTCTGAAATATTTTATATAGCGTACAATTTTAGTTACAGTAATATAAGGTAATATGGTTCTTTAGAAGGCGATAGGTATATCTTTAGAGGTAAAAACGAGTCACTGGCCTTCTTTGAAATTTGTACTAAATAGCAGCATAAATTCAGTCCTCAGAAGTGACAACACGTCTGAATTTTGATTTTTAATCGAGGACAGATACAGAGAGTAAGTGTCGGTGGGCCATTAAACACGTGCCATCAGTTGCTTGGTATTCAGTGTTTATCAAGTTTACTTGTATTAAAATTATTGTTTCTTTGTTTGTTACAAATATTTAATTCATTTAAAACAGTTAATGGAAAATAAACCAATTAAAAGTTCAAGCAAACGCCACGTGGCACATAAAGGCATAACATTAACAGATTTCCATGCAAAGGTAAAACCGCACACCGGTAAAACTGTTCCCCAAAACCAGATGGTGAGACTTTGGATCCAACGTTATTAATGGCTTTTCTGCCATTAGTCGTCAACGCACCGTCCTGACAGTCGGAGAAGGGTCCAACTATTTAAAAAAAATCATTCATTTCGTCTTTCGCTGAAATACAACGTGCATTACCTGTTTTCTTGCCGATCTGTACATTTCATCTTGTTGCCCCTCTTGTATTTGTCTTTTAAGCGTATCACCATCTTCAGCATTCGTCCCATTGTTTTCTGCAGCATGAGCGCATAAGATGATAGCTGTAACAAAAAAAAGTTTATTTAATAACATGTTCTTGTTAACATCGTTAGGATTCTGTATCCAAAAAGTAAATCCCTATTAGGAGAGTCCCTATAGGAGCTCTGTTAATGTCACTGCTGTCTATCTGTCTATTCGTGTTTCTGTCTGTATGTCACATATCTCCAGCTCGTAATAAGTTCCAAACCTGAATCTTGTATATTTGGTGTAAAATATTGACCCAAAACGGAATATCGAATTAGGAATTCAATTAAATTATTTTTCAGGGGAGAAATCCTATAAAAAGTAAAAGAACAAATCATATTCAAGCAAGTAGAGTGTTACTGTCTAGAGCTCATTGAGTGGAGGACAAATATGTTTTTTATTATTTTTTATCTTAAAAAATCTATCTCAAAAACTAAACTAGTTAGGAGTTTGACACTTTTGTGTAATTGAAGAAAAAATAACTAAAACGTCGAATAATAAATAATCTAGTTTGTACACTGTGACAAAAACAATCTAAAAAAAAGATTTTTATAGAAATGTTAATTGGTCATAATAGGTATCCAAATAGAACCATAACAGAGCGAGGCCCGATTCGCATTTGGCCGATTTTATTTTAAATTATTATCTAGCTGGTAGAGTTCCTTATCCGCCCAGGCGTCTATATAGTTTGATAACATTCTTTTACTAATTTCTTTTAATAAATTTAAGCAGCAGTGATTCTACTGTTATGTTCCAGTTGGAAGAGTAGGAGAGCCAAAATAATAACAGGCTGTGGGGCAGTTTAGTCCTTAAAATTGACAAGGCATCTATTTCCTACATTCTTATAATATTATCAAATAAGTCTGCTCAAGGACAAAGTTAGTGACTTCTACTCCAATTTTAAACGTGGTAGAGCCACGTTGCAGCTATATTAAGTGACCAGCAAAGGACCACGCTCTCAAAGAATACCAGCGTAAAATAGCAACTTAATGATGTGGATAATTTAAATAGATGGATAGCTAAATATAAAATAATAATATTAATGCTAACACCTACCAATTATGACATTTAGTTAATGCAAATAATGTAATATTGTTCTTTAAAAGACTATATATACTTAGGTGTGAAAACTAGTCAGGGGTCTTCTTTGAATTTGGTTGCAGATATCTTTTTAAAAATAATCTAAATAGTAGCATAACTCAGAGATGACAACCCGTCTGCATTTCGAGTTTTAATCGTGGAAGTATACAGAGAGTAAGTGTCGATGGGCCATTATACACATGCCATCAGATGGATAATGGCCCATGGATAATGGGCCAATGGAAAATAGCAGCTTAATGCAGCTTTGTTTCGTTTGGTGACTGTAAAGAACCGGAGACCCTTTTTACTGGCGACGAGGCATTTTATCTTGGTTCTCAGGGTAACAGCGCATCTACATTTTGATTCTTAATCGACGTTAGATGTAGGCGTCTATGGGTCACAGCTTCCTTTTGCCATCCGGTGGACTATGCTGATTGGTTACTCCATAATATAAAAAATATTGTAAAACTTGTTCAGGGGTTACCAATGCTAAACCTTATTTTTTAAACTTATTATTATTTCTTTTAAACAAAATTTACTACCAAAATATTGCAAATTGACTCAGATAATATAGTATGACACGAGTGAAAACACCATTTTATTAAATTTTTATGCCCGAGTGCTTTTGACGTAATGAGTCTGCCGCAGCTAAATATTTGCTTTTGACATATCCTGTGTACGGTACAATGCTCTGCAGAGTTTAACAAAGCAGGGTCTTTTTTACAAAAGCTCCTTTAACGAGAGTTGAATATTATAGTGAAACGCTCTATATATAAAAAAAACTACATATATATTTAAAATAATTATTACAATTAGTTCAATAAAAATGTTTGCACTTCGTAGATAAAATTATACGAACAAAATGAACTCGTATAAAGTAAGCTCTCGAACTTAGAGCTTTATTATAAACCGTGAAGGCAAGAATATTGTTCCGGTGTAAAATAAATAAAAATATTAATATTTTAAAATATATAATGTCGTAACACTGTTTTTCTTTAATTCATGCCCATTCTATTTTTAATTTTTAAGGAAGTTAAACCTTCTTACTTCTGAGTTAAAAGAGTAATCAAACAAACATCAGTTATGTTGAGTAACTAAGAGTCGTTAGATAGTAAACTTATCAACTCTTGAGTAATATGCAGTTCCATCATCTATTTCAAGAACCCAGAACGTATAGAAGGCATACAATAAAATAATATCCCGTATTTTGTTTACATCATAAAATCGGAAGAGGATCGTATCAGGATCACGCGTACAGTAACAATAAAACCAGAGCCATTGTATTTTTGTACAAAATTTTAGCTCCAGTTAGGCTCTGTACTCTGTAGAGTAGTACTCTGACTCATCGTTAATCGCTGGTAAAAAATTGTCAGTTAATTAAGAATCTACATTTCATTTAAACGACGGTATTCATTCCCTACAGATTGACGAACGTTTAACAAAAGAGCTGGCTAAAGTCCACTGAACATAGCCCTCCGCATAGATTTCCTTGAATAAGGGATATTAACCATAGTGGCCACGCTTGGTAGGCGGGTTGACAACCTCAGTTTTATATAGTTATTATCAGGAAGACTGCCCATCATCCCTGATTAGCAGCAGCATCTTCCTTCAGTGTAACATTACGTCCGTATTTTTAATGTCAGTGCTGCCCATCTCTTGTTCCAGTTTTCCTCCTCTTGTCGCCTGTTGCGATACTTACGAAATTTTATTTTATTTTATTATTATCAATTAACTTGTACACTGCTGAACATTGGTTTCGCCCATAAAGGAAGGATTTGCCGTAATTGCCCCATTTGACAGGCGGATTGCCGATCGCAGGATCAGATTGCTGGCATCCTTATTGTTGTTCCTCGTCATCGGTCTAGATACTTTAAGTCTGGCTTAAACGAGATGGCTATATAAATCCAAAACTCCTATTATCTTGGCTTTTATTATAGTCGCCTCATACGAAACCCACGGGATGACATGGAGTGATGGACCAAACAATTGTATACATACATACCACGGACTTAGAAAATGGCCTATTAATCCAACATAAGCATAGGTACATTTCTATTTTTGCGTCGTATTAACTAATCAAAAAAATAACTGCAGTACATAGTTTGTAAATAATTTGTGGTAAATAATTTGTTCGCCTCATACAAAACCCACGGGACGAAATGGAGTGATGGACCAAATAATTGTATACACACATATGCATACCACAGACTTAGAAAAAAGCCTATTAATCCAACATAGGCATAGGTACATTACCGTTTTTGTGTCGAATTAACTAATCAAGTAAATAACTGCACTACATAGTTTGTAAATAATTTGTGATAAATAATTTGTTCGCCTCATACAACACCCACGGGACGAAATGGAGTGATGGACCAAATAATTGTATACACACATATGTATACCACAGACTTAGAAAAAAGCCTATTAATCCAACATAAACATAGGTACATTACTGTTTTTGTGTCGGATTAACTAATCAAGTAAATAACTGCACTACATAGTTTGTAAATAATTTGCTCGCAAAATTAAATGTAGTTTCCTGACATTTAAATCAATCCATTTAAGTACATCCGACCGCATAATCTATTCGTCTTTCAGTAAGCAGCCTGTCGTACACTAGCTAATATTTAAGTTACTAAAGATGGAATTCAAATACCACAGAGACTAACAGCCTTCGACCTCCTTAGTAAAGGATGTAGACTTTTGACGATAGTATCGACAAAATAAATCTTTAACGAAATACATTCTCGAACTAGTAGCCCTAAGAGATTGCAATGTTTTATGCGCTAGACATTGAGAAACTTTAGACTACCTTATTTATTTCTTATTTATACACTGGCATACTCATTATGTGCATAAAGTTAGGTAGGTTTCATTTTTTATTCTATATTTATTAAGGTAAATGGAATTTTTGTAGTCCTTGAAGTTTTAACTGTTCTTGCATTATTCTAATTTTTATATATTTAATTACCCTAAATTTCTCACGCATTCACTTAAATTATGAATGATGATAATGATGATCTCCTTGTCAAATGCGACCAAGGAAACAACTTTTGAATCTTTTGGAAGGCATAAATAGCGTAGAAGAAATAAAAATGTCACATAGGTACATATATTTGTCCTACGCTCGATGTAACGATTTCAGATAAATGGGGACAATCACTACACAACGTGACCCAAAAACCAGCAATTTGTGTTGTTATGACGAGAAAGAGAGGGACGTGTCTCTATCATCATCATCATTATCATCACAGCCTTTCACAAGTCGACTGATGAACATAGGCCTCTCCCAAAAAATGCCCCAAGCACGGTCCTGAGCCACCTGCATCTATTGATTTCCTGCATCACTTACTGTTGTCACTTCAGCTAGAGTGGAGCCGCCTTGCACTTCGCTTACCAGTACGAGGCTGCCACTCGAGAACCTTTCTTTCCCATCTGTTGTTGGTTCTTCGAGCTATACGGCTGGCTCATTGTCACTTTAGTTCACTTATCCGTTGGGCTATGTCAGTTATTCTGGTTATACTGCGGATATCCTCATTTCTAAGTCTATCACGTAGAGAAACTCCGAGCATAGATTTAGCCGAGTTTAAATTCACGCAGTAGTCCCTCTTTTGTTTCAATTTTAGACTTTAATTTTTCGGTAAAGCAATGATGTATATCAATTATCGAGCCTTAGCGCTAACTACTTGTAATGAAAACATTTACGCATCAAACATTATTGATAGGTACGTTCTTAACTTGACCAAATGGCGGAGTGCCAGGCATACTTAAGTTAAAGAGTATTAAATACTACTTTTGGAAAACAATTTTTTACAATGATGTTTTATTAAAATAATAAAAACTGTTTTGTCAAAAACTCTATCATCATCATCATCATCATTACAGCCATTCACAAGTCCACTGCTGAACATAAACCTCCTCCAAGAATTGCCACAAACCACGGTCCTGAGCCACCTGCATCCATCGACTTCCTGCATGTCTTACAGTATATAACGAGTTACATATAGACAAATAAATATGTAAGCAAATTTTTAAGATGGCTGTAGCCTGATTAATAACAGTGCGGACTACAAACTCAGACAGTATGGGTATGATCCGCTATTCGATTACTATGGTAAACCACTCTTACTCATAACACAACATTTTAAGCTTACTTGAAATTAGTAATGTTATAAGCATTACTACTATTCTGTTTTTATTTTAAATATAGCTTTGTTACGACTGTTAACAGCACTTGGCACTAAATTCAGCCTGTCTGACATTTTCTATTTAACAAATAATGCTGATACAAAATTAAAATTATTATTCATTGGATGTATGTATACTGAATGTTATAGCGTCTTTGTAAGTTAAATCCAACCTCGATCGTATCACAGAGTAATCCTGTTGAATAATGAAAATGGAGGACTAGCGTCTATATCTTTGCGCAACGACGATAACTGCAATATATCATGTAAGATGACAGAATATGTGATTGTAAACGAACGAAAACAAAATTTAAGCCTAATGACTCCTTTTAAGTTTATATAATAACAATCACGTACACAAGACGATGAGCATGATTTTCACATGAACATGATCGATTACAACCTCGTTTATGTCGTGTAGGTGATGGTAGCGTAAGAAAATCCACTACCCCACTTTATTCGGTGTCGTAAGATAAAACAGAGGTAGACTGAAACAGCATATTCGTGATTAAAACTCAATCATTATAAAAAATTGAGGTTACCAATCTGCTCACCAAGCGTGGCAACTTTGGCGAATATTCTCCTATGAAGCAATCTATGGGTTAGGCTTATGTTCATCAGGCAATTTTGATGGGTTGTAGTGAATGAATGGTTTCGGCCTCAGCTAAATTTCTAGATATTTTTGAAAATATTATAGTACCAAAATTATACCTGCCAACACAGAGACACTTAATCGTCCGAATCTAATCATATATAAGATTAAACATCTAGGGCTTCATCATCACTTACCACCAAGTGAGACTATGGTCAAGCACTGGCTTATAATAAGTCAAAAAATATATATATGATGTAACACCTTTGCAATAAGATCGAAAAAGGGCTTAGGAGCACTGTGAAAAATACGAACATAATCACTACACATCCAGAATCGAAAACTGACGTCTTTTTCATGATTTTTGGCCTCAGAATAGCATTTAAAAACCAGCAATGTTGTCTTAATTAGAAAATTTATAACTGATTTTGCTTTAATTATATTTCAAAAGCGGAAAACTAACAAAAGTTACATGGATCTTATTTATGAAATGGTATTTTATTGCTGCAGCACACTTCCCACGCTTAATGGTACCTTTATTATAATGTCAAATGTCGATGTGCGTTCTCACAGGCGTTTTTTATGTTTGCATAGACACTCCTTAGCTTCAGAGCTTAACCTTACTGCTGTAACTTAACTAAAGATGTTTCCCCGCAGTCGGTACTAAATTACGCTTCGGCAAAATTGAAAAGCATTCGCTGCAGATCCATTGCGGTCACTGCTCGCATCTAATGCAAAAATTAACTGTACTGCACTTGGGTTAAGGGTCAACATCGCTCTCTTTGTAAATTTTATTGTGATGCATAAAAGTAGTGTTAACTTTTAATGAAAAAAATATTTTATTATAATTTTGTAAAATACGTTTTCTTTAAAACACGAAAGACGCTTTTAAAAATTTTTAACTTTTTAAACTGTTCGGTTAAAAGTAAAAGTTACTATATACGTGCCACTACTGGCACAGGCCTCCTCTCATTTCTGAGAGGGTTTTAGGGCAAGGAAGTGTCCGCCGCACTGGCCCAATGCGTGTTGGCGAACTTCACATGTCTTTGAAATTTATATTTTTTCTTATTTGTCAGACATGCACGTCTCCTCGCGATGTTTTCCTTTACCGCCGAGCACCTAGTAACTTCAGCAGTTCAAATTGCAATTAACAATTTCATTGGTGCCGGCGGGGATCGAAACCGTGTTGCTAGCGTACTATGAAATTTACAGCGAGCGCTTAACCCTGAGCTACCACGGCTCTTAAATTTTAAACTGTTAGGTGATAAAATGTAAATCCTGTACTTTAAAGTGAATTCGGTTCCCACCAGCACAAATAAAATTGTTAATGTCAAATTTTAGTGCCGATTCATCTCATATTCGGCGGTAAACAAAAAGGTAATGTGAAAACTGGCAAATCTGTAATAGAAATTAAAAAAATATTCAGAGGAAATGATGAAGTCCACCAATTTTCTTTTGGGCAGCGCGTTACTGATATTTCTATTATGGAAAGTATATCTAAAAGTATACCTTAGTTTAGCAATTTAATGCTATTTGCCAAAGTAAGTTACACAGAAATTTTTAAAAACAATTTCTCCTAGTCTTCATGATTTCCTTCCGTCGCTTCTAATTCCTACGATAGATTTTTAACGCTAAATCAAACTTAAAAAAATAGCATTCCATGCAAGCGCATCGCAGCGCCGCATCATCCGCACTATCGCAACTGAAAGTCGAAAGTGATTGCGTGCTCAGTTGCGTTCCTAACCAACAGTAAAAGTAAACTTCCTAATGCACGTCGTATCTGATACAATGTGCAATTATTCACTCTAGCGGTCACGCGATCTAGCGGCGAGATTCGGAACACTGTGTCAGTATTTCGGAAGGTCAAGATCCCGGGTCGTTTAATTGTTGCTGACGATTGACTGGCGTCGATGAAAGTGTAAGTGTTTTTCTTTCATAACTCATTCGCAAGTAAGTCGCAAATAATTAAAGTGGGCATTAATAGCTCGATAGCTAACAAATAAATTTGAGTATTCATTAATAACGACAAAAATGTCTTTGATCTTTATTTTATATAGAAACACACGAGCACACCTGATTGTAAGTGGATGTTGTGGCCCTTAGACATTTACATTTATCCTCGATTGAGAATCAAAATGCAGATACGTTGTTGAGGATTACGACGGAATGCCTCGTTTCCAGTAAAAAGGGTATCCGATTCTCTACACTCACCATACGAAACACACTAGTACGGTTTATTTGATTCTATTTTCTAATATAGTTTAGACCTATTTTAAAATTATTTTACGTTTTAAGATATAGTTTTATGAAAACCTAGGGAGTTTTTTTACCACATTTGATTTGCTCCCATTTATTTGCAAACGCTACTGAAAACTTTATGAAAAAAGTGTTGGTAAACTGCATTGCGTAAACCCGCTGTAACAGAAAGGATAGTCGTATTGTGGTAGAGCCATGCTGCAGCTATATTAGTAGTATAGTTGTAGTACGAATGGGTCGGCTCGACCGGGGAAGGACCACGCTCTCACAGAATACCAGCGTAAAATAGCAGCTTAACACTGCTGTAACTTAACTAAAGATGTTTCCCCGCAGTCGGTACTAAATTACGCTTCGGCAAAATTGAAAAGCATTCGCTGCAGATCCATTGCGGTCACTGCTCGCATCTAATGCAAAAATTAACTGTACTGCACTTGGGTTAAGGGTCAACATCGCTCTCTTTGTAAATTTTATTGTGATGCATAAAAGTAGTGTTAACTTTTAATGAAAAAAATATTTTATTATAATTTTGTAAAATACGTTTTCTTTAAAACACGAAAGACGCTTTTAAAAATTTTTAACTTTTTAAACTGTTCGGTTAAAAGTAAAAGTTACTATATACGTGCCACTACTGGGCACAGGCCTCCTCTCATTTCTGAGAGGGTTTTAGGGCAAGGAAGTGTCCGCCGCACTGGCCCAATGCGTGTTGGCGAACTTCACATGTCTTTGAAATTTATATTTTTTTCTTATTTGTCAGACATGCACGTCTCCTCGCGATGTTTTCCTTTACCGCCGAGCACCTAGTAACTTCAGCAGTTCAAATTGCAATTAACAATTTCATTGGTGCCGGCGGGGATCGAAACCGTGTTGCTAGCGTACTATGAAATTTACAGCGAGCGCTTAACCCCTGAGCTACCACGGCTCTTAAATTCTTAAACTGTTAGGTGATAAAATGTAAATCCTGTACTTTAAAGTGAATTCGGTTCCCACCAGCACAAATAAAATTGTTAATGTCAAATTTTAGTGCCGATTCATCTCATATTCGGCGGTAAACAAAAAGGTAATGTGAAAACTGGCAAATCTGTAATAGAAATTAAAAAAAAATATTCAGAGGAAATGATGTGAAGTCCACCAATTTTCTTTTGGGCAGCGCGTTACTGATATTTCTATTATGGAAAGTATATCTAAAAGTATACCTTAGTTTAGCAATTTAATGCTATTTGCCAAAGTAAGTTACACAGAAATTTTTAAAAACAATTTCTCCTAGTCTTCATGATTTCCTTCCGTCGCTTCTAATTCCTACGATAGATTTTTAACGCTAAATCAAACTTAAAAAAATAGCATTCCATGCAAGCGCATCGCAGCGCCGCATCATCCGCACTATCGCAACTGAAAGTCGAAAGTGATTGCGTGCTCAGTTGCGTTCCTAACCAACAGTAAAAGTAAACTTCCTAATGCACGTCGTATCTGATACAATGTGCAATTATTCACTCTAGCGGTCACGCGATCTAGCGGCGAGATTCGGAACACTGTGTCAGTATTTCGGAAGGTCAAGATCCCGGGTCGTTTAATTGTTGCTGACGATTGATTGGCGTCGATGAAAGTGTAAGTGTTTTTCTTTCATAACTCATTCGCAAGTAAGTCGCAAATAATTAAAGTGGGCATTAATAGCTCGATAGCTAACAAATAAATTTGAGTATTCATTAATAACGACAAAATGTCTTTGATCTTTATTTTATATAGAAACACACGAGCACACCTGATGGTAAGTGGATGTTGTGGCCCTTAGACATTTACATTTATCCTCGATTGAGAATCAAAATGCAGATACGTTGTTGAGGATTACGACGGAATGCCTCGTTTCAGTAAAAGGGTATCCGATTCTCTACACTCACCATACCAGTGAGTTCATACTAATACGGTTTATTTGATTCTATTTTCTAATATAGTTTAGACTTATACGTTAAGAAATCTAAAGCGATCATATTTATACCTTTCGGAGTCAGTTTTTGATTCCGTAGAAAATTATTTTACGTTTTAAGATATAGTTTGATGAAAACCTAGGGAGTTTTTTACCACATTTGATTTGCTCCCATTTATTTGCAAACGCTACTGAAAACTTTATGAAAAAGTGTCGGTAAACTGCATTGCGTAAACCCGCTGTAACGGAAAGGATAGTCGTATTGTAGGACTGACTTAACACTTGCAGCGGAACAAACGGTCTCCATACATATTTTTACATCGCAATCTTCAACTTCACCTGCAAATTTGAGTTTGTAATCCCAAAAATATTTTCTTATGAGATATAACTACAAATTGAATTTATTATTTTATCATCGTCAATTATTTAGAGCCGTGGTAGCTCAGATGGTTAGCGCTCGTTGTAAGTTTCACAGTACGCGAGCAATTTCATTGGTGCCGGCGGGTTCGATCCCCGCCGGCACCAATGAAATTGTTAATTGCAATTTTAAGTGCTGATTTACCACGTGCTCGGCGGTGAAGGAAAACATCGTGAGGAAACCTGCATGTCTGAGAAATAAGAAAAAAAATATTTCCAAGACATGTGAAGTTCGCCATCACGCATTGGGGCAGCGCGGCGTACACTTCTTTGCTCTAAAAACCCTCTCAGAAATGAGAGGAGGCCCGTGCCCAGCAGTGGGATGTATATAGGCTGTAACTTTAACTTTTTAATTATTTAGCAATTTTATTAAAATTTAAACTACTGCAGCATTTACTTACTTTTCACTATTAAATCTCAAATAATAATTTCACATATTGTTCCATTGCCTTCATTATAATATTTAAGCGCCTGATACTGAGCGTAACGATAAGTGGGATCTGAATCTAATACTTAAGCCGATCCATTCGTGCTACAACTATACTACTAATATATATAATAATATAATATATACTATAGCTGCAGCATGGCTCTACCACGTAAAAATGGATGCTGTAGCCCATAGGCATCTACCGTTACCGTTACAGCCTATTAAAGTCCACTGCTGAACATAGGCCTCTCCCTTAGATAAAAATTAAAAAAACTGCGGTTGTCACGCTTGACAAGAGAATTGGCAACCGCAGTTTTTTATTTATAGTTTTATTAGGAAGACGCTACTGCCTATCTCCTGATTTGTTTCCCTCTGTCGCCTCTTACGACAACTACGGAATGATATGGGTTAGTGGATATTCTTACACCGCTGCTACACTATATGTAGGCATCACATTTATCCGCAATTAAGATTCAAAATGCAGAAAGATACATTAAGATGCGTTGTCACCCTTTAGGACTAAGATAAAACGCCTCGTTTCCAGTATAATTGTTCTACTGTTCTCTATACTGACCACTCTTAACACAGCAGCACTAAGCAGTTATTTCACGAAGTTATTCTGTGAGAGCGTGGTCTTTCCCGGTCGAGTCGACTTATTCGTGCCCCAACTATAATATAGCGGCAGCATGTCTTAACCATGTGTTATTTTTTATACGTCAAGTGCAATTAACCTATGATATTATTTGAAAAGAAGGTGCTATAACATATCTTTATATATTTATATATGGTCCATTAACCAGAAATATTAAGAAACATATATATTAAATATAAAGACAATAAAACTGGTAATTGTGCCCGAACGCCTGAAAGTTTCGAAGCAATAAACATAGACGCGTAAACTGGATATCAAAGTAATTTCGGAAGTTGAACCGCATCCAAAGTTAACGTAATTTGCTTACAATAGGATTAAAGTATGGACTTAATCTAAAATGGTGCGTAAAGGTACAATAGTAAAACTTGTTAAGCTGTTTAAGATAAACGGAATATTATTTATATTTAAATACTTAATTATAACTTTTTATTTATTTATTTAAAAAGGTTTACCAACAATTGTTACAATTTAACAAAGGTACTATATCTAAAAATATAATATAGTCTTACAATCACTTACAGCTAATACCGCTAAGCCATAATTAAAATTTTAATTTACATATTATGTTAAGAATATTTACACACACATATATATATATATATATATATGTGTGTGTGTGTGTGTGTGTGTGTGTGTGTGTGTGTGTAAATATTATAAAAGAAAAGTTAATTAAGTATGTAAACAAAAGTTCGTCCTTCTCCTCCTCCAATTAATGACGCCAATATTATTTGATTGATTCTAATAATAATTTTAAAAAGTAACGGCCTATCGACGTCCCAAACACATATATTATATGAACTGTGTAGTGGCTGTGTAAAAATATCCACTACCACATATCGTCCCGTGGGTGTCGTAAGAGGCGACAGAGGAAAACAAACCAGGAGATTGGCAACAGCGTCTTCACCATGCCTCCCCGAATTTATCACATTTATTTTTCTTTGTTTTCAGTCAACTCTCTTAACTTTTTAAAAGTAAATAGATATGTCCAAAAGTAGCCCAAAGTAATAAATTTTAATAACTAATAATTTACAACCATAGGTACCTTTAAACACTTTCATAGAGTATCGATAGACATACTTTTATAATTATTACAAAAAACCATAATTATACATTGCTCTGTATAATTTCGTGAACAAATATATTTACATAAATGAAAAGTTATCTTTATATCGTACTAGTCTTCTCAAAGTTTACATTGTAATTTGATGGGATAATAAATCGAAAATTCAAAGTAATTACTAATTCACGATGGCTATCAACGATAATTAGTTGTATTACTACATATAAGGTATGTCCAGGAAAAAGTAGATCGTTATTTCGGACATTATGCTCCTACTTACACGTCTAACGAAATATAAATGATGAGTTGTTTCCTGGCAAGCATTGCTTTTGTAAGTAAGAGTAAGTCTTATTAAGGCTATATTAGAATAAGTACCGAACTATGGAAGTAAAAGTTTAGAAGTATCAGTCAATAACGCTTATGTAAGAATAATGAATAGAGAAATGTGTTATTTTAATGCTTTTAATTTACTTTACGTAACAAAGACTTAAATTATTCACTTTTGATTAGCTTTATTTTCCACTATTTTGTTCCATGTTGATCTGGGACTAAAAGGTCCCATTTTAATGTGGTAACATAACAAAAAATAATGTGCAAACTGTGTTATTTGCCTAGAATATCATAAAAGGCGACTAATGGGATATTTTACTTGTGATAGTGTAGGCGATGGGCTATGGATGGATGACTAACCTATTACTTGTTGATTTTCCATCTAATTGTAAACTCATATTTTTTGGCTAAAGTGGACCTACACTATTACAGACATAATGCTATGATTAGGTTGAATCGATTAATAAATGAATAAGCGACGTTTCAAGTTATATAAATTGTATTATGTTATAAAATTGCTATGTATGAAATCATGCTGAAATATGAATGTAGGAATTATCGAACACAGGGTAGTACAATGAGCCCAATCGGTACTAGCAAGCCTATTCAACAGGCATTAAGATCGCTGATAGACACTAAATTATCTTAATTTATATAAATCCTCAAATAAATGGTAAGTACTATCTCTATGCCTTCATGTAAATTCTTTCAAACAATTTTCCTTGATAATAAGTCATGACTGTATCGGTAAAAGTTTTCTTGGTTAATTTTGTTAAACTTAAAGTGTTAAAGTGCATATTAATTTAGGACAAAGTTAACATCTCATTATAGAAATAGCATGATCCTGAAAGAGTCCAATGTTTTACTTAAATGTGCCATAACATATCTTTGAAATACAGTTTAATTCTCAGACAGGTTCCCTCTACATTTAAATTTAATTGACGTATAATTATGCAGTAATAGAGGATATAAGAGTTAAGCAATACCTATTTGATCTTATTCGTAATAACAGGCAATATCCGTCCAATTGACATTTACATAGGACCCTTATTATTTTTGACGTATCCGGTAAATTAATGGAAATATTAAAACCAATGTTGAAGTATTACTTTTGTAATATTGCACAAAGCACCACCAATATAATCAGCTATTTTTTTTTAATCTACTTGATTTAATCTTCTGGATACAGGTATTTTAAAAATGCCAACTGGCCTGTAATACTAGAAATTTGTGTCAAGGTGGAAAGTCCTCTACCCCCCGTAATTGTGGATAAAGCGGTAGACACGGGGGTTGTCCGTCGTCTCCTTACAAGTAAGGCCTCGAAGTGGTGCGTACGGCGTGTTTCCCGTGCACTCCAATATGAATGAGGGGTGGAAAACTCCAGCTCCACTCTTTCGCCTAAAAGGAGCCTGTAAAGGCTACTCAGCGAGCTATGGACAGGGCTACACTTGGGGTATAATTGCGTGATAGACTTCGAAATGAGGATATCCACAGTAGAATTAGTGTGACTGACATGGTCTAACAAACCAGTAAGCTAAAGTGGAAATCGGCCGGCCATATAGCTCGAAGAACCGACAGAATGGTTCTCGAGTGGCAGCCTCGTACCGGTAAGCGAAGTGTAGGACTGTGGTTTATGGCATTCCTTGGGTGAGGTCTATGTTCAGCAGTGAACTAGTAAAGGGGCTGAAATTATATTTATGATGAATGCTGATTCCCGTCGAGTACGTAGGGTTGAGCAATTTAGAATGGATATAACGCAATTTATTTCTACAAATGACGGTATACAGTCTGCCCATACAAATGAGTCTCTGGCGACTGCGTTTATGTGAGATTGGAATTAGGAGAAGTTGTTTCGTTCCCGTTTACCCAAATGAAAAATTACTATTATTTACCCTACGCGGTCGAAAACCAAATACAACAAGAATACAAAGTTTACGAATTTTGCAAGTACGTCGCCAGTTTTGTCCCTAATTTAGAATTCTTAGTATTGTTACCACAGCATACAAGTCTTATTGTATTGTGCCTCATAACATTTCTAACAATAAAATATAGTGCTGCTTCATCTATTGTTTGTGAATATGGAAACTTAGTAAGTAGAATTCTGAAATTAAACCTTCGCTGCGGAGTAATGTAGAAATGTATTAATTTTATTTTTTAAATCATAAATCATTACAAAATAGGTACAAAAATAAAACTGTTAAAGCGTAGATACATAAACAAGTAAGTAGAATTTTGAGCAAGTGTTAAGTGAGTTAAGCTCTTTTGTGACTGTAATAACAATATCGAACTGGTATAAAAATATCAAAATCTTACAACAGCTCTTTTATCATCATTTACTTTCTACCTTCTATCATTATTTACGACAACATAATAGCAAGTAAAACAAAAGAACTAGAACTAATTTTTTTATTAAATACGTTCGAACTTTATTATTAGTTATGTTAGTTCATTCAATAAAAAACTAGGATTTTCTCTTTTAGGAGTCTTTTTTAGAATTTTCTTACCCCCACACTAGAATTTATTCCTGTACCATGAAGGCAGTTTATATCCATATAATTTTACAAGGAAAATCATTTCAAGGCCGGACGAACTATTAATAGACCCGGAAAAATTATTAATAAGCCATACAAATATTTGTTCCGTGCGGGATCCGAACTCGTGGTCATCAGCGCCGCAACTCATTGCTAAGCACTGTGCCACAAAGCCGTCCAAATATAGTTAAGTTCTCTTTCCGAAGAACTGCTAACATTTAATTTTCAGTTCATTCTGTATGCCAAGTATGGCGATTAATGCAAATTCTGTCAACGGGAGAGGCCCATGTTAAGCAATAGACTGTTACGGGCTAATAAAAAATAAGAAATAGTAACTTAGGGAACAATTTCTCGCCTTGACAAATTGAAAATTTCAATAAAAATAATTTAAAAAATAAAACGCGGGCAAACCGAGTTCTATCTCCGGCGGCAACAATAAAATAGTTCCTTGCAATTTTAATACTTTTTACTTTTTTTGACTTTTACATGTCGAATAAATTTAAAAAAATTCTAGGACATGAAGAATGATGATGAAAAGTACGGCTATATGCATTGGGCAGCGCAGCGGAATTCTTCCCTTTTCTTAAGCCCTCGCATTGATGAGATGTGCCTGTGTTTAGCAGTGGAACGTATGTAGGCTATTTTACATTTATATTGTGGATTACAGCTGTAGACTAATGTATATCGGCTGTAATCTAAAGACTTTGTTGTAACAGCTTCATTGCATCTGCTAATTTAATTTTTTGTTCTTCCCACAATATTTTACGGTGTTTCCTTTGTCGAGAGATAAATAGTCGAAAGATGGATTCCATTACGCCATTACCTCCATGCAATTCATAATGCCTATTCTACTCTATTAAAATGCCAACTGGAGATATTAAATACCATTACAAATGACCTCATATAAACGATTAAGAATAAGATAGCAGCGAAAGTGACATTGTGGTTGTTAGAAATGATATAAAACTGTTTATGCAATGAACAAGAAACAACTGGTGGAAAGTACATTTATAAAAAGCGAAAATATGTTACCACATTTAAGTATCTAGTAGCATATAAAGTGAAACTGACAATTCACTCAATAGATGTTTTACATAGTTGGATAAAAAAAAAGAAGTTCAAGCTCATGTGTTTTTGCTATAGATATTAATAAAAGAAATAAGTCGTGAAGCCCAAAATGTTTCTAATAGTAGGATATTCAACAATTTTTCTGTCTAAAAGATTGCCGTTTACCATACAAAAAATTACAGCCCATAACAAGTTCACTGTTGAACCTAGGTATTCCCCAAGGAACGCCAAAAATCATGGTCCTGAGCCCCTGTACCCATCGACTTCCTCCATCACTTACCAGATCGTCACTCCATTTAGTGGGAGCGAGTAGGAAGCCGCCCGTGTGTATGTATTTACCGGTAAGAGGACTTTTCTTCCCCCATCGGTTGTCAGTTCTTCGAGCTATATGGCCGGCGCATTGCCATTCTAGCTTACTGATCCATTGGGCTACGTCTGTTACTCAGATCTACTGCGGATGGAGATCCGAGTAATGAGGATTAACTAAGTTATGTATGGTCAAAAATAATTGTTGGATTTCTCTGTGTTTGTAAATGTTCATAATAATATTGGAAAATATCTGGTATGGAGTTCTAGCAAAAAATACAAATCATTCCAAATAAATATATCACCATCTACCTCTGCTTGTCCACCACTGTACGTAAAGCTTTATCCTCTCAGTAATGAGAGTAGGCCTGTGCCCTGAAGTCTGTGACTTTACATTTACGTAAAGTTAAAAAAAAACATTGAATATCGTTTCGGACATTGCAGTTAATTAATTATTTTATCTATCTACTAGATGGCCCGGCAGAATTTAGTTCTGCCCTTACCGTTAAGTGGCGCGATGAGTTCCACTTTACTACGGAATTCACTCGGGAAGTTTACAGTGCAAATATAAAATTTATGAATATATCGACAACTCAGCGGAAATATTCATAAATTTTAATATATACATATGTATACCATATTTTCATATGCTCAGGAGTTGATTATTAAATAATCACCTGATTATTTAATAATCAACTCCTGAGCTTATGATTTTCCTTTTTGACACTAAACCAACAATATGACATATGTAAATAAAATTGCTCGTGTGATAATTTTGTTAATATGACCTTATTCGGTCAAGTCGATTAGAAGTTACGCTATCACTAATTAACGCACCAACAATTCGAAAAAGAATCTTTATTATTTTTAGCTCCATATCTAATATAGTGTTATTAAGCAAACCGAAAAATAGTATACCTACATACTTATAATATAAATAATAATTTAAACATTATTAATTTTTTCAATAATTAAAATAATTTCTCGTATAATATTACAGTTACCGCATTTCAAAAGTTGTGATATGATTGGAGCAATTATGTACACGCCACACGCATATAAATATGTCAAAATAAATCGTCTATGTCGCTACTAAATTATTTTCATCGTAATAAAATATGCAAAAAGTAAAGGCCCGTTACGCTTAATGTGTCCTTTTTATAAGCCAATTACACAATACTGTCCCTAACGCATATACCGGACGTATGTTGTAAGCATAAAATGTAATTATGATGTCGGTTAGGTAGAAAAATATTTATCACTAATCACTAAATTGTGCAATAATTTTGATGTTTCGGTCACTAGGCGTTATGATGTCATAGTCTGGCTACCTTCAGTTTTCTACCGACTTCAAAATGGAGGAGGTACTCAATTCGACTGTATTTTCTTTTTTTATGTGTGTTACCTCATAACTTTTTTCTGGGTGAACAGATTTCGATGATTTTTTTTTTGTTTGCAAGCTGGTGCTTTTCGTGTGGTCCCATATAAATTTGATCAAGGTCTGACCAATAGTTTTTGCGCTATTTTTAATAATTTATATTGAAGTCGGTTTTACAAAGTTTTTAATTTTAAATTATAAATATAAAGTTTTGGTTCGATCTACGAAGAATAAGATTAGAGTATCACAAAGTATAGCTTACCACGCTTAACACTACAACACATTAAAAGTTCACTGCTAAACTTATGGCTCCCCCATAGATTGCTTTATAGGGGGGATGTTTTTCATAGTTGCCATGCTTGGCAAGTGGGTTTTGCGGTGTTTCTGTTTTTATTTTATTGAGCTGTTATCATGTTATTTCCTTACACCGCCACTACACTGTTAATAAAACACTTAGGTTTGATTAAATAAAGATAAAAATAAGCGCTATAAAATTAGTTTCATTAAATGTGTGCTGTCATCTAAACACGTGGTATAGCCACGCTGAAGCTATGTTATGGTTGTACCACGAGTTAGTCGGCTCGATCGAGGAAGGACCACGATCTCACAAAACATCAGCGTAAAATAGAAGCTTAATGGACGAGTCTGCTGTG
Source organism: Parnassius orleans (assembly GCA_029286625.1). Taxonomy (NCBI): domain Eukaryota; kingdom Metazoa; phylum Arthropoda; class Insecta; order Lepidoptera; family Papilionidae; genus Parnassius; species Parnassius orleans. The sequence goes on along the minus strand of JAGSMP010000102.1, from coordinate 228,458 downwards.
TTTTGTACGATGAGTGTAGAGAACTGGTTACTCCTTGTACGAGAAATGAGGTATTCCATCTTAGTCCTCAGGAGTATTAATGCATCTACATTTTGATTCTCGATTGAGGATAGATGCAGATATCTATGGGCCACAGGATGCACTTACCATCAGGTAGACTGTGTGCTCGTTTATCACCATTATTCTATAAACAAATGCACGTAATGATTTTACGTACATGCGTATTACGTACTCTTGTCAAACATCATATCTGATACGTTCTTATTAAATATTAGGTAAAAGGGCCGTGAAAGTGTTTAAATATGCAATGGATTTTCGCTGAACTTGTGTTCATGTTGAATTTTTAATGTGGCCATGTGAATTTGGGTCACCAAAACAGTTGCAATGAATATTAATGTGATATAAAAGCGAAAGAGAACCCATCTCGCTATATGGCGCAAGTATTGACTAATGGAAACGTCAAATTCAACAGTAGTCAATGTAGTGCAATGTATGATGTATCTGTGTATTGTGTTGCCTTGCCGTGTGTTAGAGGCGTAAGTGAATCCATTCATCACCTTCGCACCCACCGCATCTCTTACCAAGTCGTCACTCCATCTGGTAGGAAGCCGACCGTTAAGTAAATGCACTTACCGGCACTAGCACGTTTCCTCCACATAGGTTGTCGGTTTTTCCAGCTATATAGCCGGCCCATATAGCTCGAAGAACTCGTTCGTATCATGTATGCTATAAAAGGCGACTATAGGATTAGTCAGAAAGGTCTTAATACTTCCGACAGATGGCGGTATAACTAACTTGTTTATTTATGTCAGACGTAAAATACCCAAACCAACGACGAAGTAGTGTCTAATTGGCGATACGTCTGGATCTGCAATCACCAATCCGCCTACCAAGCGTGGTGATTAAGACATTCTCGCTACAATGGAAGAGGTCTATCTCCTGCAGTGAAATTTTGCGGGTCGGTGAAAAAGAAGAAAACGAGTAGGTACGTATATATTATATGAAGATGCTTCACGTCGCCAGTCTCTATATTTTATACCTCAAAAAATCTTTCCGACATCTTCTTCTTTCCTTCCTTTCTTTCTAACTTTTCTCTTACGACAACCGCAAGATTAAATTTATTGTAATATTTCCACTATCATATTGCGATTCTAACCAACCCATTCTCGTATCACATGTAACGCTTAAGCGACAAAATCAAATATGAATTTGAATACTGCGTAAGGTATACAAGCATAATCTCAACAAAGCCAGACCCAAACCAACAATTTGAGTTTTAGAACAAATGTTGACTCTGGCTTGGATTTTAGCCTAGAACTCCTATCTCTACACAAACTCTGACCACTAATATCAGATTTCTATATTTACAAAACGTTTTGTATTTATCTTATGACCCGTTCAACAATACAAAAAGACCATGAAAACATTATTTATAACAAAACCCTAGTTAGTTAGTTACACAACATAGGAGCGGTTTAAAGTTGTTTCGCCGTAAAAGTTCGTAATACGAATAGTTTTTACGTGCACTTCGTTTTATAATAAAACTGTCTCGTTGGTTTAGTAGTCGAAAGCGTAACTACCTTTTACTGAGTATGTGGTCCCGGGTTGAAAACCCGGATCGGACCAAAATCAATAATTGAGTTTTATTTCAAGAATTTCTCAGTAGCCCGGCGTAAGCATATATAAAGTAAAGCACGTAAAGCCGTTGATCTTGCGCCTGATCTCTTTCCGATCTTGTTGGATTGTCATACCATGTGAATATGAGAGTGAGGGTATAGAGAGTGTATCTGTGCTAGCATTCCTACTCGTGCACTATAATCCCGTCCTGCACAGATGGCTAGTCTCCGTTGAGATCGCCGTGATCGAAATTCGGTATAGAGGACATTATTATTATATAATTAAAACAAGAACGAAGCGTATCTTGCAAACAGGTATCGGACTTAAGACACCTCAGTTCCCCCATGACCACCGGCACTTATACTTTTTTAAATGAAACGCGATAAAATAAGTAAAATTAATTTTATTCCACATTTCCTTGATAAGAAAACTCGAATCCTAAAGTAGAAACGATGCCATCATAACATTTTATGGAACGTCTTATATTATGTATGTTATTGTTGCTTTCGCACTAAGAGCGCGATTATCGTTCCTTACATTATTTTGTATGAATCCTAGAGAGAAGTTCCAAATATAGTCGTCCCATGATAAGCATTTTATCTGTACTCTATTGTTTCTTCATGTAAATACCAATATATTTATTTAATACTATTTTGTGCTCTCGCCTTCGTTGGCACGGAATTATTTTCTTCGATTGTTGTTTTAAAGCTGAGTAAGTTGGTTTAATCTTTTTGTTACTTTAGGCATAATTTTATTTTATCTTTGGCTCCAACACAAACATTTATAGTATAGGTATGTTTATACTTATATTATAAAATGTAATTTCATCATGAATACCGATAAAGTACATGATGACTCTAATATTGAAGGTTTTGTACAATACAAAACCCTCGACTGGGAACGAAAATATTTAAAAACTTAGTAATGTAAATTATATGCACTAAGAAATACAAAAAAGGGAGTATAAAAAGGGTCAACAATGACTTTAATTTACAAAATTTTTGTGTTTCTTTCTTTGTAAACTGCAATGATAAGGACGAAACGATACTTAATTAGTCGTTTTTGACAAAGATATACAAAGAAAACGTATTTTGAAACTTTAAAGCTAGCCAATATAAATGACGAATGAAATTGTTTTCATCAAAAGTACAAAAATACCGGTAAAAGAAATTCTACCAAAAACAAATTGCAATAACAAACCAAACTCATTAAAAAGTTTGGAATAGAATTTTGAAGTTCCGAGCCTTAAAAAAATTTGGCCACAGAGAAAATAATGCGAAGCTCGCGTCGGCATTACTAAATAGAAATATGGCGTTATTTTCTCTGCTACTTTTGTTACTGTAGATGAACTCTCCGCATGTGTGCGTGCAGTGTGAGACGTTTGTGTTAAGCTTCTGCACTCTCATTCACTCTGTATTTACCCCGCAATAAATATTTCTCGTGTATCACAGTCGTTTTATACAACGACCATAATTATTTGTAGCCTATACAAATTCTTGTTCCGTGTGGGAATTGAACCCAAGGACCAAAACGCCGTAGCCGTATTACAAAACTAAAATGTAAACGTAAAAATTGACTCCTAAAATTTCAACTTATGACTTCGACTTAAGAAACATGTGCACTGAACATAAATTCACAAGCCAGGTGCTTTATTTAAAGGTTAAATGGTTAGTTTAACTTATAATAGGTAATTTGTTTCCAAGCGGAAAAAGTTCGTATTTAATATAGATTAATTTGTATTGCCTTTGCAAACAAATTGATTTAATTCAAGGCTCGCATTAATTATTTTGATCGTCCCCAATTCCATTGTAAACATCCATCTATTTTCGCGTTTACCTAGAGAACCCTTGCTGAATTGTAATTCACATATTTAACAGGTGAATGAACTAAGTGATAATTATTTTAATATATTGTAATTCTAACGTTGCTGCCTAGAACTAGGGATTTATAATAGGGATAGGCCTTCCGTATTAATTGTTAGTCAAATTAACTGGCATAGTCGTAGGCTTGGTAAATAGTGAGAAACGATGTTTCCAGAAATATTTTTTTTTAATGGATTCTTGCGCGACACCACTCCACATCGTTATCTTAACTTTCAGTCCTCGTAACGACTATATATTTTATATCGTCTTTATTTGTAATGATTTTATATAAAATAATTATAAATAAGTATAGTCTTTTTTTTATATATATATATATATATATATATATATATATATATATATATATTTATAATTTTTAAAATATATTTTGCGCTTAATAGCAGCTTAATGCTGTTTGTATCAAATAGTGGTGAGAAGAATCGAAGCTCCGGTATATTTGCAACGAGGCATTCCAAGTTGTTCCTTAAAGTACCTGGATTTGATCCTACAGTAAATTATTAAATTTAATATCAAGTAATATGTATAGAAGTAAGTGTATGTAAGATATGTTACAGACTCTCAGAAATTTATCCCGAAAATAAACCTGAAATCTTGAAAATGAAGTAAGTAATCATAGTGATATCACAGGTTAATACTTATCGAAGTCTTAATAACATCTTTGTTTCACTTAAGTTATTGCGGAGCGAAGAATCACTTATCAGATTAAGTTATCATGTTTTTTTTTAATTGTCCAGATAATTAAAATATCATATACTCATGAAAAGTAGAACAAATGGCATTTTGCGAACAATGAGAACAAGAAGCGAGGTCATTGCTACCTACTGTTTAATTGTGTTCACTATCCCACACTCATTAGACGAGTTTTGAAGGTTACTTAATAAATGCATGAGAATCCATTAATCTTTTTACTAATTTGTTATCCATGTTTTCGAATGAGTTTTGGGCCTTTCAAATCACTTTAATTAAGTGGAAATGTTAATTTCATATTCACTGCTCGGCTATTATTTTTTTAAAGTAAGGGTATCAAACGAGAATAAAGTGGATATCTATCCTCGGATAGAAATGAAAATGTAAATATGTTGTGTCATCCATAAGAACAAAGATAGAACGAATTGTTACCGGTAAGAAAGGTCTTCGTTTCTCTACGTTACCCGTTTCCATACGAAACCCAGTAGCATTAAAATGCTATTTTATGCTGGTATGTTTCTTGTGCTGGTGTTTTTCTGTAAGACCGTGATCCTTTACTGGTTGAGCCGATCCATTCCTGATGCATCCATATCATAGCTGAAGCGAAGGCTCTACCACGTTAGAACATTACAGTTTTAATTCTTCTGTACTCTACGCAATATTCGTTATACCAATGCAATATTATGGTAAACCGTAAAAGGTATACACTAGAGAGTATAATAAAATACTGCATTCTGTCAAAAAACAGATGTTTTTTCAAAATCGCTATCTAATTTCACAGTTTTTTTTACCAAACAAAGATATCATTATAACGAAATACGCTATTGGTTCGCTGACTACTTCTGGTTTTTGTTTTTATAGAATAAGGGTGACAAACGAGCACACAGTCCACCTGATGGTAAGCGGTTGCTGTGGCCCATAGACATCTACATCTATCTTCGTTTGCGAATTAAAATGCAGATGCGTTGTCACCCCTGAGGACTAAGATAGAATGCCTCTTTTCCAGTAAAAAGGGTCTCCGGTTCTCTACACTTACGATACGAAACACAGCAATGTTAAGCTACAGTTTTACGCCGGTATTCTGTGAGAGCGTGGTCCTTCCCGGTCGAGTCGACCCATTCGTGCTACAACTATACTATTAATATAGCTATAGCATGGCTCAGTTTTAGATAGAACGCGTTCTCCTATTTAAAACTAGTTTTTACTTAATACCTTTGTTATAACTAGAATTAACTAATGCTCAAAATTGAATATCAGGTAAAACTAGTTCTTACTAGACAAAACGCGTTTTTCCGAAGCGAGTCAGTTAAAACTGTTTTTATTGAATGATTTCTGAGAAAAATCGCTTTAATAGGGGCTCCGCCGAAATAATACCAAAGTGTAGTCGATGCGAAGGGATGGAGCCATCCCCTTCTAACCTAACCTGTCCGAGTCGGGGTGCCCCAAGTCCCGAGCTCGCTTCGCTCGCTCTTGCACCAAATAAAACACCAAAATGTTAACTTTTATAATTACTTTAATAAGTAAACACTTGATTCTAAACCCAACCCTTCTCTAGTGCTAGTTTTAACTGAGGCTCGAGTGATAACTAGTTTTATCTGACAATCAAATATATCAGTGGTAAATTCTAGTTTTGACTAGGTATATCTCGTTTTCACAAAGGCATTTAGTAAAATCTAGTTTTAACTAGGGAAAACGCGTTCTATCTAAGAACGGTTTTTAACTGTAACATATATAAATATATGTTATACAAACATCATATCTAGATCACATCTAGATATACAAACATCAGGATCTTAGGATACGCAGTTAAGAAGTTGCAGCCCACTGAGCTGCGTGTTCAAACCTTACGTTCTATTTTTAAATAAAAAAAATATTTCAATTTCTTTAGTGACGCAACAAATTAATAAGCTAATAGTAAAATTGTACGAGTAGGAACACAGTCAAGCAAAACTATTAGACGAAACACAGACTTACATAACTAGGAAGTCATTAAGCTGTTAAGGAAGATATTAAGCTGCTGTAAACAAGCAACACAATATATTATAAAACAATTAAAATCATGCAAGGTTTATTTCATCATTATGTCTTCCATTAAGAGAAGGTCCAGATTAGATTAGACCTATTATTGATGAAAATGAACCGGCGCTATCATTTCGCAATGCACTCAAATTTGTTCGACCTTTATTTGTATCGGCATGTTAGGAATGGTATCGTGAGAGTTTCGATTAGGTCACGGTTGGTGATATGTCGAAATGAAATTAAAAGAAAAGGTGTAGTAATTTTCCAAAAATGATTATTACAGAAAAATGTTACCATTCTGACCTCCAACAACTTTTTATATTTCGAGTTTGATTTGCATATTTAAAACAGCTATCTATCAAAATCTATATCAGTATGAACGTAACGTTTTAGTTTCAAATGTTCAAAATTGTAAATTTCTTTGGATAAACTCATGTATGTTCCCAATGTCTCCAATACTGCATTTGAATGTCCTTAGCTATAGTTTTGATACTGCATATATTATAGTTTTTGAATAAGTATAGTAACCTAGTAAACGAGTAACCGTGTAGTGGCGGTGTCAGAATACCTATTACCCTATATCGTCCCGTCGGTGTAGTAAGAGGCGACAGAGGGAAACTAAAACAGATGGGCAGCAGTATCTTCCTGATAACAACTGAATAAAATTAAAAAGCTGCGGTTGCCAACCTGCCTGCTAAGCGTGGCAACTATGGCAAAATCCCGCCTATGAGGCAATCTATGGAGGAGGCATATGTAGTAGTGGAATGAATTCGGTGCTTTAATGAATTCAGAATGTATAAATTATTTTATTCTTTTTGGTTTTTAAAGACTCTCTTTAATTTAATTTTCATAATAAGAATGATGCAAAAATCAAGCCCATAAAAGACGTATATCAAGTAAATCGAAACCAACCACGATCACTGAATACCAATCGAAACTTCAAACATCAATAACTGAGTAACTGTGCAACTACGTGGAATTAAAGTTAACACATTTGATATTGTTTTTTGAAGGGCTTATCTGATTAAAAATTAAGACGAAATCTTAATATCATTTAATAAACTAAATTTTTCTAAACGTACGTACAATGTGAACTTCATTACCGATTCAGTAAGGGCCTACATTCAACATATTTTTATTTGATATAATGTCAAATGTATAATAAAAGTTGAAAATAACTTCACTTCACTAGTAAAGTATGTTACGGACTTCATTTTGAGATATAAAAGTAAGTCGAAACGGTAATTTCGTAACGATGTGTAAACGTCGTCTTAATTAGCATTATTTTTTGGATTTTAGTCATCGATGTCGAAAGAGGCCCTGAACTATGTTTTGCTCTTTAGAAAATCCTTGAAATAGCAAACTGTTTTACAAAATTTGTAATTCTTAATCTTGTATTTCACACCGTAGCTCTAATAACAATTTTTAAAAAATAATTAAATAATCATTACTTTAGTGTGTTAAATTAACCTGTTTATTCTGTATTAGTGTTAATAATTATCAATCACGCACAGAATGAACAGGCAAACAATAAATGAACAAGTAACTGTAATATAACGACACAATACTGCTATCATTATCCAACATTCGCTTTGTAAAAACAGAGAACATTATTTCGCAATTTTCTCATAATTAGTAATGGGAAACGCAATACGCCGCTGCAAGGAAATCCTAGTACGTAATAGCTGCATTGACAGGATATTACATTTTATACAATCAGAGTACTGAGTACTCAGACCAGTCTAGACAAGAGTGCTTATTACCCACCTACCTAAACCTACACTTAACTATAAATGTAGAGCGCCCTAAACGGCAAAAATGTCTCCTACTATTTGCATGAAAATTTGTACTAGATATTTTTTTTCGCCAGTTTATCATCAGTCTATTTTTATGATATTATTTTGCCATGGACTGTTTCTATAAAACCAAGATACGTAATAAATGTAATTTATTACATTTCATTTTATAACTAACCATGATGCAGCTGCATTTTGGATGAAGGTCGGCTCGACCGGGGAAGCGTTTAAAAATCGTATAGCGTTTTAAGTGGAATGGTGAATGTAGAGTACCGGAGACCGGTAACAAGGCTTTCCGTCTTAGTACTCAGGTATCACAAAGCATTTTGATTCTTACTCGAGAATAGATTGAGCCACAGCATTCGCTGTGTCCTCTTTTGTCTCTTCTACTTGTATAAAAATATTATTTAGTAACTAAAGACTTTAGCTAATTGTAAAAGCATACACTTCTAACAAAAATATACATAGGGCATTGTAATTTTTTTTAATTCTAGATATTGTCACGCTCAACACACGCGGCCGAGTCCACGCCAGGGCCAATCCCAAGTTTATAAATAGCATAATACAATTGTGTGACAATCGTGACAATGATCCGAGTTTATAACGACTGTGACGCGATACCGAATTTTCGTTTACAGTCATAGTTAAAATTCAAGTCGGAAATAATATAAACTTGCGAAACCAAAAATTTTATAAAATAATAGTAGTGCTGTTAACATTACGAGTAACTACTCCAAACTTAGAGTATACATTATTTAGCTAAGAAATGTATACTAAGGGGCACTAAGATTCCAACTAAGCTTAAAATGCCCGTGCTAAAAAATGTTTACGACAGCTGAAATTGAATGGCAATTAAAACCTACGAAAACCTACCTTTTGAGTTCCGAAATCCGCCGTATCCGTAACAATTAAGCTACTGTCGCTTTTTGCATTGATTTGCGAATAAGTTTTCCTACGAGCTAAAATTTTTTAAGAACTTTTTGGCTCGTAGGAACTAGATGCGTGTAGTCAAAGACTAAGTGGTGTGCCTTGGGTGAGGCCTATGTCCAGCACGGGACTGCCTCAGGCTTATGATGATGCTGGTAATTTTTTTTTAACGATTAACTCCATGTTTCTGGCACTCCATCTAGCTTCCTTTCGATATGGGTGACCTAGTTCTAGGGAGTTACGCTGAGTGTGAAACATATAAAGTACTATAAAAAGTGTTTATTCCAATTGAGAGCTACCTCGGGTATCCGGAAGTTAGAATTGCATCAGTGTCCAGTGAAAAGTTAAAATATATCCATACATCCGAACCGTGGGGCACTGTATAAAACTTTTGAACCAAAGACGAAGTTTATACAACATTTTAAAGCATTAACTAAAATGCAAAACACTTCAATATTTTTTTTTTATTGATAATCTCTTGCACTTGTTATATTCTTTACAATATTTTTTCCACCATTTTTAATTTACTACCAAACAAATGCCTGTACCAAAGAAAATCACAATACCAATGAATCCAAAATTCCTAAATCTCTTGGATTCGTTGACTTTTTACTAGGTTTGCCGTTACGAGGCTGCCACTCGAGAATCTTTTTCCTTCATTGATTGACGGTTCATCGAACTATATGGCCGGTCTACTGCTACTCGTGTTTCTAATCCATTGAGCTACAACCTAAGAAGGCTAAAACTTTAATCAACGCTTTTCCATAGCTTATTGAGCTTTTACATAGATTAATATTGATTTTGAGCTTCATTGTCCAGCCAGTAGTGAAGGCACACGTCTCGATTCCAAAAGTCGTCTCTGCCAACACGCACTGACTGTACATATTTGTTTGAGGTTTTGAGGAATATTGGACGAGATCGAAATGTGTCGTAAATTCCAGCCACGTTAAAACAATCGACTGATCTCTTAGTCGAAATCAAACTTGCCTAGTTAGAAAACATGTACTTGGTAATATAACTCTCAGCAACTTCCAGCTGATTCTTCCCAACAATTAACGGTGTGAGTGCGACAAGGACAATGCACATAACCTTTGTTCTTACCCTTCATCTTGAGACCAACAAGACCTGTTGGAATACACTAACGAGGTCAATGAGCACAGTGCTTAGGTCTACCAGCGTGTCTGAAATTACTATATAATATACTAATTATTATCGTTAGCAAATCAAAGGTGGGAGATATATCTGCTATTGATACTGATATACCGTATCCTATTCTTCTTTTCATAATCTATAACTATCCAAATATAGAAACTCCAACTGTTCGGTCACGTAAAACGTAATGGGTAGGCTGTTTGACCCGCGATATTTCTTCGAGTTTCACCAAGGATAGCTTCTCCATAATAACGACCGCACTTGACCTTTTAGCACCGCCATTTACATTATAGCCTCTTGAGCACTTCTATGTTAAGTTCCATTACATGAATATATAAAGCAAATGAAACTGTTATTTATAGAGTTTTAGGTACGAAACGTTGTTAATTGTTATTTACCATTTCATAGTTTAATCGAAGAAATATTAAAATTTAATTTTTTTCGGTTAAAATATAGTCTAGCCTATCTACACTCAAAGTTGTAGTCGTATAACAACTAAAAACTGAAAAATTGCAGTGGCCAACCCGTCTGCCAAGCATGGCAACTATAGCAAAACACTATGTCTATGAAGCAATATATGGCTTAGGCCTATGTTTAACAGTGGACTTTAAAAGGCTGTAATGGTAAATGTAACAGTATATAATATAATACTTATTGCCCGGAAATTAATATATATCTAGGTAACATTCCATTTGATTTTATTTCAAACTAATAAAATATATTTAATGATCCTAAATAAATTGTTAACATCAGGTCCTTAGTAAACTAAGAGTAAAGGGACTTTAACTAATTGAGTTAACATTTAAATCTATATTGCAATTTGCAAGAGGTTGACGATCGCTGGTAAATCGATTACGCAACTTATAACGGCCAATATCAACAGGCATTCACTAAGTTACGTAGAATTTTCACAGTTGGTTGTCATTTTGTTATAATTATTTTACGCTTCGTGGCGTTTTATTTCGTACAAAGAAAAGCGTAATTCGGAAAATATTACTTTCAAAATAGCACCGATTTGCCATTTTTTTTCTTTTTTCCTTACGTTACATTAAAAACGTATATTCACTCAACTAGACGAGGCATTAAAAATACGCTAGGATTATAAGGCGTTTGTATTTTTTTTGAATAATACGTATTGTAAAATATAATAAAAGCATCAGTTTATTTATCTTCGTTATTAATGCTTCCTCTTGATATGAATGTGCTTTTCTATACATATTAGTGCGGTATAATAAAAACAAACCAGATTTAATGAGAGCGAGTAGCGTAACCTTGAACATGTCGACATTAAAGCGCAAACTCTCGGCTTCGTTTTCGAGGTGTGCAATAATTATGGTGTTATACCCGGAACACATAATAAACCGTTAAATTTTGTTTTTACCATGTCACGAAGGCAAAAAGCTAAAAGAGCAACAGTATTAATTCAATGTTGTTGTTTCATTATTGACTGCCTGTACTGGGTGTGTATGTAAAGTGCCTTTGTGAAATTTTCAAGGACACACATCCAGATCCGAAACAATTATTTGTAAGTCATACAAATATTGGTTCCATGCGGGATTTCAACCCGCATCCCTCAGCAATGCAACTCAATGTTAAGCGACTGCGCCACGGAGCCGTCGAAATTGAAATGAACTTAAAGAAAACGTCAATAATTGAGTAAACTAAAATAAGCTACCTCTTTATTTAAAAACGTCTGAGAGTAATTCTAGTCTGATAATAATGAATAGTTGATCAGAGCATGATATTTTTTTATAATTATAAGGACATTTCCAAAAATATTATATGTTTATTTTCCTGACATTTTAATCACTTTATTTATAAAATTCATAAGAAAATGAAAATACAAAAAGCAAAGTTTAACCTGCGCAATAAAAATATTTATGCTATATAACAATTGAAACATTTCGAAGGACCAGCTTGGGAACCGTTAGAGATTGGTATCATCAATTGCTTTATTAACGCTCCTTCTACGAGTATTGTTCTCTCCGTAAAACTGTTGCGGAAACTCGTTAATCACGTACTCATTACGCTGTTGGAGAAGTTATGACTTAATTCGTATTGTAAGCACCGGTGGACTAATGAAAATGGTACTGCCAGTGTCGCCATTAATGTTATTATTATGGTGTAAAGGAAAATATATGAATTGTCAAGCTATATGATATTCTGGTTAATTTCAAACGAAGAGAGAAATTTTGGTTATGCAAACTAAACTGAATTACAACCATAATATATGTATAGAATATATCGGTTTATTAAATCGAATGTCATAATAAGCTTTGAGGTTTTGTGATTTTGCACAAAAGAAATCCAGAAAAGAAGAATAAAGATTTGATTATACGACAAACGAATCAGTAGACAAATTAGTACAATAACTTTTTGACAATTGACAAGTGTTTGAAGTATTGATATGTAAATATCCATTATTCATCTTTTTACAGAACTGAAAGTACTGACTGAAAAAAAAAATACTGACAGCAAATATATATTTTTTTATTTTTCATTTTCTTTGCAATCTATTGAAACATTTTTATAAGTAAATTTAAAAGTTTAAAATTCAGAATAAATCGGCATTTTCTTTTTATGAACGCTAAAAGCAAATCATAACGACCAAGTAAACCCAGTCCGTAATATTAAGTAATATTTGAAATACAAATCCTGTTTCGGAAATTGCAAATTTGCGCGAACGACGGAATAGGAATGAGAATTGTGAATGTTTTGAAACCGATTAATGGAATACATTAATGTGACACGATTTAACGCAATATTGCTTTTATTGAATTTTCTTTTAAAGATTTCTATATATCTACTAATACATTCTAGTTGCTGTATTTGTAGGTATAAATATCTTGATTTATATATCAAATATTGAGAGGTATTGAGCTCCTGGGTGATTATGTAATCGATTTTCTGTTTAACGCGTATATTTTTTAAGTCTTAACTTTTTAAGTGTTCCGTGAGTTGGTGGCTTAAGAGTATCTTTCATTTCAATTCGATTTTTTAATACGTGGTATAACCACGCTGCAGCTATATTAGTTGTGGCACGATTGGGTCAGCTCAATCGAGGTATGACCACGCTCTCACAGAATACCAGCGTAAAATAGCAGCTTAAGGCTGCTGTGTTTCGTATGGTGAGTGTGGAGAACCGGAGACCCTTTTTACTGGAAAATAGGCATTCCATCTTAGTCCTCACGGGTGACAGACCCTTTTTTACTGGGAACTAGGCAAATCTATATTTGCCATTCTATTAAGTACATCCAACTAATAACATCTCCAAAAACACAACTCTTCACTTGTTTTTTTTTGTTGTCTAAACAATCGTGCAATTATATTTAATTGGTTAATTAATTAGTCCTCAGGGGTGACAATGCATTTGCATTTTGATTCTTAATCGAGGATAAATGTAGATGTCTATGGGCCACAGCATACACTTGCCATCAGGTGGACTGTGTGCTCATTTGTCACCCTTATTCTATAAAAAAAGTGATAAAAAAACTTAAAGTCCGGTGATGGTCAGTGGCTACTGAAGTCCATGGACACTAGCAGCTAACTTGAAATAAAGAAGGCTAATAAATGAGCTGTCACCTTGGAGGACTAGGATGGAATGCCTCACAGCCTGTTATTATACTGGTTCTCTTTACCCTTCAGACTCGAATTCAGCAGTGCACGCGCTGCTATGGTCCCGTGGTTGTCGTCAGAGGCGACTATGAGAAAGGGCAGAAAGATGGCGTCCATGATGGTATTTTATCTCGTATGCGTCAAATTGTAATTAATACTAGCTGTTCCCCGCGACTTCACCCGCGTGTAATTTATTACGATTGGATTTCATGGGTTTTAATTTTTTTGCGCGGAACCCTAATTCTTTTTTTAAAATAAAAGTCTCCTAAGTTACTCCTTAAAACATTAGCTATCTGCCAGTGATAGTCCCGTCAAAATCGGTCTAGCCGTTTCGGAGATTAGCCGGAACAAACAGACAGGTAGACAGATTTTTTTTTAAATTGTGTTTTTGTTATAAGTACAGTATATACTTTCATATGCATTTAATAAAAAGATATTATTTTGACATAACAAGCCGACACTTCAATTTTATTTATTTGTATAGAGTATAGACGACAACATGCAGCGGCTCTAAAGGAAAGATACTTCTGATATTACGATTGACGATCGAACTACCAAGCGTGGCGGCAAGTCCTTCCTAAAATGTGAGAAACTCATATCCCGCAAGCGCTACGGACTCATAAAGAAGAAGATAAGTTAAATAATGCAAAAGTAATGTCAATTTTATGGTGAAGATATATTTCGTCGTTAACACAGTTCCTGCATGACAGCTATCACATTGCCAGTATTGACTTCGGTCGTTCACAGTAGCAAAAAAGTTCCTTTGTGGCACTACGTGTACGCTCGGTCTATTGTTCCGCAAAATACATGGAAACGCCGTCTTTCTATTTTCATTCTTTTATATTGTCGTAAAACCTTTTTAACGATATTGTACACGTAACAAAAAATATGTGGATGGAAATAATTTATCGCGAATAACCTAACCTATATTAAGTGCATAGTTTTTGCATGAAAGCATTTCAAATTATATTTATTAAATATTTAGGCCTGGTCCACTGCTGAACGTTGGTGTTACTTAATAGTGATGATTTGTCACAATAATGTTACTCACAGGAAAACAACGCTGCAGCTATATTATGGTTGTAGCACGAATGGGTCAGCTCAACCGTATAAGGACCACGCTCGTAGAGAATACCAGCGTAAAATAATAACTTAAGGCTGCTGTGTTTCATATGGTGAGTGCAGAGAACCGGATGCCCTTTTTAATGGAAACAAGGCGTCAACTGGTCAGCGGGAAGGAAAAGATCGTGAGAAATCTGCATGTCTGAGTAATAAAATGTTTTAAAAGCGACATGTGAATTCCGCCAACATGCCCTAGAACAGCAGAGCAGACAAATTGCTCCATAAACTTTTGTGCTCAGCAGTGGCACATATTTATATAGGCCGTGACTTTACTTTTCATTTTTAATACTATTTATAATGTAAAAATGTATAAGGAAGAATTTGCCAACTTTTTCTCCAAATGATAACTTCACACGCATGCCAAGTTCACACGGTGCACCGTACTAGCCCACGAATGAGGCACTTACGACCGGCTAATGGCGTAAATTAGTAGTGAAATACATCATCCTATCTCCTCCCTTGACTGTGGGTTTCTTTTTATAGAACAGGGGCAAACGAGCATTGGCTCATCTGAAGGTAAGTGACTACGTCCGCGCGTTGCTGGCCTTTTAAAAAAAGTTCCTAAGTCGTATCGTCCCGGATAAATCGCTAGTCATAGCTGGCTGGCTAGCTGATAAAAAACATCATAAAAAAATGTTTAAAAAATATTTTTGGTTGCACAAAACTACCGTATAAAATTTGGTAGAAAATGTGAACTATAGAGGTCGGTGACGGAAAGTATCATCTGAGATAATGCGAACAATAATTCGGATGCCAAGCTGAGCATGGCGAACTCCCTTCTACAGGAGAGATCCATTTTCAACGACGAACTCTAAACTAAAAGATATTAGAACTGTTATTGGCAGAACTCCTGGGCAATAAAGTAAGGCCTTCCTCATAGATCACCTCATATTTTCCATTGAATTTTTGCCATAGATGCCACGCTTGGCAGCCGGGTTGGCAACCGCAGTATTTTATGATTTTGAGTTGTTATCAGGCAGATGGCGCTGCCCATCTCCTGTTTAATTTCCCTCTGTCGCCTCATAGCACAGTATAATCTAGGTCAGTATATTTATTATATTATTCCCGACCGTTGACAGATATTTGAAAATATAAAAATGATTAATAGAATCAAATTATAGACATTAATATTTTAAAGCATAACCATATCTAGGACTTTATCACGCTATATTTCCTTTTTTATTCAAGAAAAAGTAAACAAACTTAAGCCATCCAACTAACACATCATAGCAATGCAATCACAAAAGCTATCAAAACTCATGGCTACAGAGACGTTCCCATGAGTGCGGTATTGTCAAAGCGGGATTGCTAGAATATATCTGTAAGAAAGTAACATAATCCAACTACAACAATAATATATCCAACAATTTGTTGAATAGAGAACAAATTGTTGGATATTGACGAAAATTGTTGGATATTGACGAAACAAAGTTCATTGACGAAAAAAAAACTTAAGTCCTTGGAATTGTAAATATCTTTTAAGAACACAAGAAAAAAAACTGCGGTTGTCTACCCACTTGCCAAGCGTGGCAACTATGGCAAATATCCAACCTATGAGGAAATCTATGGGGGAGGCCTATGTTCAGCAGTGGACTTTAATAGGCTGTAATGTTATGGTAATGGTTTAAGAACTTGAACTGCCATTATTGCGATTCTGTTCCATGTTTAGATAGTTAGCAAATGTATGTTTTCAATTATTTTAACATTTAAAAACGATTAAAAATTATTCGAGCTTTTTCTCTGCTTTTTGTTATTATGAAGTCAGCGTATTTTAAAAATTTTAAAACAAGTATTACAAGTCAACGTCAATTAATTTAATAACCGCGAGGTTTAGCTATTAGTTAACTGGCTGTTTTGCCTTTTGCATTTTGAAATATCTTAACATTTCTCTGACATTGTGGCCGCACCTTCTCCGATCTTTCAGATGGAAACAAGCTAGAATTTATTTTGTATTAATGAATTGTTTTCACTAATAATTAAAGTTTATATAGGACTGTGGATTATGGTAATTAACTGTAAAGTGCCGGTGTAATAAGTGTTGTTATAAATGGCGACTTAGGTAAACAAACCAGGAAACGGTTAGCAGCGTCTTTCAAATAATAACTAAAAAAAAAAAATAACTGCGGTTGCCAACCCGTGGCAAGCGTGGCAACTGTGGCAAATATCTTTCCTATAAGGCAATTTATTGGGGAGACCTTTGATCAGCAGTAGACTTTTGATAAGGTGTGACAGTAACGGTAATGGTATAGGATTGTAAATGAAAAAGAGAAAATTACAGCAAAATAACACAATTGCTTTTTATTAACGTCAAAGATAACTAACATTGTCAGTAACAGCACATGAGTAAAGAAACCGTATACGGTTTCTTTACTCATGTGGTAACAGATCATTAAACTGAAACGCTGTAGACAAACGAAACGGAAGCTCGCATGATGACCATTAATAACGATATCTTTTAACATGCTCGAATACTTCAAATTCGCTTCGTAATTATGTAAATAGATGTAAGCAGATATCGGTATTTGATACGGATTAGTTTTTACTAAACCGCATGTAACACATTAATTAAAAACTACATTTTAACGAAGAAATTTTAATTTAACTTGAATTTTTCGCTACATATTATAAATATCATTATGTTTTAATGGTCAAGCTGCAATCATGTTGATTATTTAAGTTGTTAGAAGATATTTTGTGGATCACAGTTAAGTAGTTGCTGCAAATGGCGCTGCCAGGGGCGAATTTAAAGATGTTGAAGCCCATGGACCACCAAATTGAGTCTTGAACGATATTCAATAATTTTTAGTTTGAATACATTTTAGTTTTAATAAATTTTAGTTTTAATAATTTTTATTTTGGATAAATTGTTCACCTCAATGCCGTTTACGAACGTAGAAAAATTATGATGTGAGGGTTTCTGCCCTTCTCTCAATGTGCATGAGTACTTCCATATTGTTTTAAGTGTACGTCTATTTTAAATTATTTAATACAAAAAAAGTCTCTTGCGAGTAGAATAGAATTTTTTACAATTTGTTTCTAAAATATTCCTTCTTTATTTAATTCACTGGTTTCTTAGAAAGAAGTTTGTAATTATTTGTTTTAATTTCAATGTCCCTGACTACTTCATTTTTATTATTCAACTCTTCAAATTTGAACCCCGTGATTAGGACAGTAAAATAATTATTAATCTTATCAGTATTTTTAAACTAGAAAATCTAAAACTAAAAAATCTACTTAAAGGTGTGCGATGAATACGTGCCTAGTAGAAAATTGGATTTTGCTTTTATTTCAAATTAACTTGAGACAATACATTGGAATTTCTACGAACTGTTAAGGTAATTTATATTAACCGCAAGAGGAGAGATCCGAAACGCGCAGTACATTCTGATGGAAAATCAATGTTCGTACCTATGTGCTTACCTCAATGTTCTAATTTAGAAATATAATGTTACTAAAGAAGTCCGTTAATCCAAGATTATTAGGATTTTCAAAAATACTTGTAGGCATTTTAGTCTCATTTAGTATTATACTAAAGATTTGATATTGTGTCTTCTATAATAAATCAACGAAATATTTAAATGCGGTCAAAATAAAAAATATTTTCATCAAACATATGTTTGACTAAAATAAATTATACAATACATTTATAATAATATAATGATGATCTAAAATTATAGCGATTTGGATTTTATTAGTAATATCAATAGCATTTTAAAATTAGATATATTTAACTTACCAAAAAGTAGAACAATCTTCATCTTGATTTCTGGCAGGCCAGCTAACTTAGGTACAGACGAAAATAGAAAATATTAGATTCGATATTTGAAAATTCAAAGTATTCGAAATAGCGGTCGCGTTCGTCGCGCGAAACCGCCAAGCCGCGTGTATTTGTTGCATGCGCATGCGTTTCGCCCGAGTACCTGGTAGTGGTCGGTGGAGACACATTCACTTTCTACATGGTGGGGTTGCTAGGAAGATTGGGAAGACAGGGGTTTGTTGGCGCAATCGTATTGACAATTATTTCTATCTAACGCCTATATTATAATTAATGTGATGGCCGTACATACATTACAAACAACGGCTATAATTTTTGAAGGTCGATACCTCTCAAAGAAACAACATAATTACCAGAAAAGACGATAGAATTTGATAATTAAAATTTCCTTTTGCCTTCGGAATATTAATTTTCTACCCATTTCTGTACTTATATTTTTATGTAAGTATATTACATTTAGTATAGTTGCGGTGTAAGAATTACCACTACCCCATATCGTCTCGTGGGTGACATAAGAGGAGACAGAGGGAAATTGCGGCATCTTTCTGATAACAACTTATAAAAGATTGTGGTTGCCAACTCATTTGCCAAGCGTGGCAAATGTGACAAATATCCCCCTATGAGGCAGTTTAAGGGGGTAAAATCTATAGAATACCAATTTATGGGGGAGGCCTATGTTCAACAGTGGACTTGTGATAGGCTGTAATGAATGAAATGTCCTTGCTAATAAGGTTTCGAATCTGACTGACTGTAACACATTCAAAAGGTAATGTTCAGTATCCCAGAGAGAAGAAAATATATATTACATTATCTATTTATCACTACGCGTAATTTTTCACCAACAATTTGCTTAGATACTGATTAGTAGTACAGATCTTTTAGAAACAAAACAAATACAGCATCAAAAGTCCACTTCTAAACATAGGTCTCCCTCAAGGAATGCCACAAAGCACGGTCCTGAGCCACTTATATCCATCGACTTCCTCCATCTCTTATCAGGTTGTCACTCCATATACTGTTTTCCTATATTCCATATATAACTTTTTTTCCGGCGTGAAATAGCAGCATAATACTGCTGATTTTTGTATGGTGAGTGACGTAACGCATCTGCATATTGATTTTTAATATAAGATCATAAGATGAATTATTTGCTTGTTTGTGACTCATACTTATTGATAATTTGATAAGGGGTATGCCAAGAAGACTAAAAGCAGGTCGCAGAGGAGGGGGGGGCGTTAGGTGTTGATTTTAGCCCACGTTATAGCTTTTTTTAAGAATTTATGAAAATAATGAATAAAACAAATTTCTAGAGGATTTTACCCACATATTAAGATCGTATTCACTCAAAAAACACGTGAGTGTTGTGGAATTCTCGGTTGGAACGAAGTTCCTTTCGTGGTATACTATTATTGATAAACGTATTATATCATTGATTAACAAATACAAATAAATGAATTACTAGCATCTATTAAAATGAAGCGTCATTTAAAATAATTATTCTTTCATGACAAGATCAGAAAAAGTGCGAGGGAGATGGATATTATTCCATCTCGCTCGCACTATAGAAAGAGTCGTGACGGAAAAATCTTACTTTTTCTCGCCTAGCCCCCATCCGCCAAATTCGTAGCGTGGGATAAGGAACTTCGTTCCAGTAATAATAACAAACTTGCGTAGGACAAGATTATAGTGCATGAGCATTTGCGCACAATCGTTGAGTGTAAAACAGTGCCAACTTCCTGACTCGGGATTATTCTTTTTTTATTAAAAAAGATATACTTTAACGGTGGTCACCAATTAAATTAAAATTTTAACATTAAGGGTACAAATAGGGATTTTTTTATGTAACTATTCAGACGTCATTCTCATTATTACCTTAACATTGTGATAACGCTTAGTCCATTTATAAGGAAAACATTTTCACTTTTAATAAAAAATACTTCATCTAGTTCTCATATCAATTTTATAGTATTTTTTTCAGTTCTTCATAGAAAATGAGTACATATGGAGTTCAACACTTATCCCAACTTGTCCTTTTATCGTTGGCCTTTAATTATCAAACCACAGTCATTAAAGTTGAGAAAATCTCGCCACGAAGCCTGTATTTTACTTGTAGAAGCCCTTTCATATATAATCCCTAATAATACGTCAAAGGTCTAATTAAAACCTTCGCCCGAACATGAGCTTAACCAAAATTGAATTATACATGAAACAAGATTAAATAACAAGTAATAAAGACTTTAAAATTGAAATGAACAACTTAGAAACACAGCACGAATTAGTAACAATTCTGTTAATGGAAAGTAAAAGTTATATTAAAATTAAAAAAACCTAACCTAACCTAAAATTTTCTTTCAATCTATTGTAGTTACATAAAGTTCATACAAGAATCGCGTTCGGCGTGGCTATTTTTTTAGCACATTTCCAAAATTTACTAGAAATTTACCCTAAAATATACTAGGTTGTAGGAATTATTTTCTGCCTAGAACCTTTTAACTATTTCTACTGCCAAATAGCAGTGCTGGCATTGTTAATAGCCTTGTTTCTTTGAAGTTGGCTGTAGGTGTCTACAGACCAGAGCAACCACTTACAAACTACTAAAAGAACTTAAATAACTATTTGTTTATGTTTAGATAAATGATTGACGATTTAAAATATTTTACTTTGATAATGAAATTAAATTTGATGTTATGTTTGACCTTAGTTCAAGGTGTAAAATATTACTTATTTTTTTATAATGCAATAAGACATAGTTATACCTTACGGCATTGTTAAAAATAGTTACCGCAACAAACCTAACAAATAAGCCGGTATATTTCCATTGTTTTCCTAAATTAATAGCCAAAACGCCAATTGTATGTCTTAGCATTGACTATTACGATGTAAAGATATTTGGCTAAGCCCCTTGCAGTCCCTATTCAACCTTGGCTTGGGAAAGGCATGTTACGATTTTCTTTGTCCCAACTAATGTACTAAGTAATGGTAGCGGCAAAATGAATACGACATATTCAATTATAACCCAAATTTTATTGAAATAAGGATGAATATTGCGTGTTATTACGATTTTGAAACGATGCGTTATAATACTCATAACGATTGTTGTTATTTTGCAACGTCGTTAGAGCAAAAGTATAATTTAATAGTTTTTGCACACTTATGAATTTGCTGCAGTTCCTACAAGCGAAATTATATCAACAAAAACTAATGTAGCTTTACAACTTATGCAAACATAGTTGAACTTTGTTTAAGAGCTTGTTAGACAAATTGTAAAATAATATTAGACTGCAATTCTACTCTATTGCACATAATATAAACAAAATTTTATTATAAGCAATAGAGTAACTTAAGCATGAGACCTGTAAGTCCCAAAATAATATAGAACGCTGGTTCTTGTTTATGTGAGACTTATCTATATCTATGTATAAGAAAAAAGAATGTGCCAACTGTGTTACTTGTTGAGGCGATAACGGAATATCGGGTTTGTGGTCGTAGTCTACCCATCTGCCTCTTCTTTCACAATACATTTTGGCTAGATGTGATCCGAGTAGCTCGCTGCTTTTTGAACTCTGCCTTAGGACGCTGGTTCGTGTTTATAATATGAGACTTATGTATATTACAAAAAATAATGTGCCAACTGTTTTACTTGCCTAGCATGTCGTAAAAGGCGACTAATGGGATATTGGGTTTGTGGTCGTGTAGGCGATGGTCTAGCCATCTACCTCTTCTTTCACAATATATTTTGGCTAGATGTGATCCGAGTAGCTCGCTGCTTTTTGTACTCTGCCTTAGGACGCTGGTTCGTGTTTATAATATGAGACTTATGTATATTACAAAAAATTATGTGCCAACTGTTTTGCCTAGCATGTCGTAAAAGGCGACTAATGGGATATTGGGTTTGTGGTCGTGTAGGCGATGGTCTAGCCATCTACCTCTTCTTTCACAATATATTTTGGCTAGATGTGATCCGAGTAGCTCGCTGCTTTTTGTACTCTGCCTTAGGACGCTGGTTCGTGTTTATAATATGAGACTTATGTATATTACAAAAAATTATGTGCCAACTGTTTTACTTGCCTAGCATGTCGTAAAAGGCGACTAATGGGATATTGGGTTTGTGGTTATGTAGGCGATGGGCTAGCCACCTGTCACTTCTTTCACAATATTTTTTGGCTAGATGTGTAGTATTCTAGTAGCTTCAATTAGCGAGTGACGGCTCCGTGGCGCAGTAGCTGAGCAATGAGTTGCAGGGCTGAGGGCCGCGTGTTCGCATCCCGCATGGAACAAGTATTTGTATGGACTACAAATAAATTTTCCGGGTCTGGATGTTTGTCATAGTGCAATTTATGTTTGTAAACTTATAAACTAACTGCCTCCACGATACAGGAGAAAATCCTAAAAAAAATAGAAATAAAAATAGGAAAATAGCTTGCTTCTGTTTGGACTCTGCCTATCCTCTCGGCGATTACAGGTAGATGATTTGATGAATTTGTAAGTAGAGTAACTTATACTGTTTTTAAAATCATATTAATATCATAGCTCAACTTAAAACAGAATTGAATTACCCGACGACCTTGCTTTGGAGAATTTTCCCACCAATTGAATGCGGTGTTCTTATTTTTCAATTCTTATTGAGAACGGCGTTATAACCGTGCATAAACTTAATTTTTATATACATAAGATTATGTAGATAAGTAGTCGACTAGGCAATTTTCAACACTACGATCAGCTATTTAGACTTATCGAGAATCCTGCGCCAATGTCTAACGTCCATGCCGATAGTGCAATTACAATGTATCTAACGTACATTAACTTTGAAGTTGTTAACGAGTACGTTCACCTTGTATAAATTGTACTCTTGGACTAGACACTTACTTTTTATACGTGGTAGAGCCATGCTGCAGCTATATTAGTAGTATAGTTGTAGCACGAATGGGTCGGCCTGATTTAGGAAGGAATGCTTCATTACTAGGACTGTGCTTGTGACGTTCAACAATCTACTAAAAGGCCGCCTTACTCGGCATTTTATCATTGCCTATGTAAACGACGAACGCAAATGTTTCTTTAGTATAATATTATTATGCACTTCAAAAAGAGAGGTTGAGCTTAATTATCTTGTCAAGTTCACGCTGTTCGCTCTCATTAAATCTGGTATACTATGTTATACTGCACTTGCACATACGTACGAAAAGCACATTAATGTTAAGAGAAAACACTAATAAATAAAATAATATTTATATAGAAGAAGGGTGCCAAACGAGCACACAGTTCAGCTGTAAGTGGATGCTGGATGCTGTAGCACATGAGCAGCTACATCTTTTCTCGATTAACAACCAAACTGGAGATTAGTTGTTACTCCTGCAATCTAAAATGGAATGCTTCGTTACCGGTGAGAAGTGTCACTGGTTCTCGTCATATATCTTACGAAACACATCAGTAGTTCCCCGGAAGAGCTTACCCATGCATGCTTCCTTAATATGCGTGCTCTAACACGTATGAAAATATATATTATTATTATTCATGTATTAAACTTTGATTCGGTCCCTTCATTATGGCCTATAAAATTCCACTGCTAAACTTAGGCCTTCCCAATGGCTTGCCTCATCGGGGGGATTTTGCCACACTTGACAGGCGGTTTGACAGTTTTTTTTATAATTTTGAGTCGTTATCCGGAAGATGCTGCTGACCATCTCCTGTTTCTGTTTCCCTCTATCGCCTCTTACGACACCCATGGGACAAAATGGGGTAGTGGATATGCTTACACTGCTACTGCAGGGTTAAAATGAATTTTGATTAATGCGATGTTTATTATCATAATTTTGTTTTATTAATAAAAATGCTTAAAAAATGTGGTATTTCTTGTTATTAATTACAAGAATCATCATCATCATCACTACCATCATCATCATCTAAACCATCATCATCATCATCATCATCATCATCATCATTACACATCATCATAATTCCGATATAAGTTGCTTGGAAGCCAGTCACCTCCAACCATCAACTTCTCGTAGGGGTCGTCCTAAGTTTCACTAACCGGTACGAGACTACCACTCGAGAATCTTTATTCCCCATCGGTTGTTGGTTCTTCGAGCTATATGGCCGGTCCATTGCCTTTCAGCTAACTGATCCGTTGCGTTATGACGCTTACTCTAATTCTACTGCGGATATCCACATTACGAAGTATATCACGCAGAGAAACTCCAAACATAGTACTCCCGATTCCCAGAGCGACCTTGGGCTTCCTCGTACGCATAAAATTTCATTTATTAAAAATTTATTATGTATTACATATATTTTTACATTCTTAATTTTTAAAATTGGAGCGAATTAAAAAACTATAATATAATGGTAATTTGCTATTGCATTTGACACAATATATTTCGAAAGTGTAACGAAAGTATCGTCGGCATATCAATTCGTGAGGTTATCTGGATTTTGACTAACTTTATGCAAAGTGCATTTTGAAAAAAAATTATGTAACTTATGAGATTACGAAATGTTAAAATCATATTCCGAAACTAAAGAAGAAGTTCCAAATATCGTTTTTTCAA
Source organism: Parnassius orleans (assembly GCA_029286625.1). Classification (NCBI taxonomy): domain Eukaryota; kingdom Metazoa; phylum Arthropoda; class Insecta; order Lepidoptera; family Papilionidae; genus Parnassius; species Parnassius orleans. The sequence goes on along the minus strand of JAGSMP010000102.1, from coordinate 203,317 downwards.
AAATATTTTTATTTCACCTTACAATTTTATATTATGTAACTTCTCTTCAAAAACCTAAATCGTCTAATTCTAATGGCGTGAGGGTTATATATATTAGATTATATATACATATTCAATAGATTGTAAAGTTTTTAATGACTGTTCATCGGCATATGTTAAAAGAATCTTGCGTTATGTTCGCAACATCACAAAATACCGCAAATAAGTGTTGGGACCCGTTTGTTACGTTAAAATCGTACTAGCTTTTGAGTAAAAAAAAGTTACACCGTAACGGTACCGTTACGGCCTAAAGTCCACTGCTGAACATAAGCCTATTTGTCATAGTTGCCATGCTTGGCAAGAGGGTTGGCAACCGCAGTTTTTTATTTTTAGTCGTTATTAAGAAGACGCTGCTGCCCATCTCCTGATTTGTTTCCCTCTTACAACACACACAGGATGATATGGCGTAGTGGATATATTCTTATACCTCCAACTACACGGTAAAGGTATAAGTTAACGTATGTAACCCAAATGTTAAGTTTTGGTAAAGCTACAAGCTAGTTGTTTGAAGAATGTTTGTCACTTTAGTTAATTTTTATTATTAAAAGAGAAACCTATATAGGTCTCTTTATTGGTTTTTCTATTTGATTTAATATTAATTGTTATTAAAATTACACGCGAATGATATAATTTACTAGTTGCTAGGGCTTCCTTTCTAGGTATAATTCAAAACTTGAAAACAAGATTGTACAACCAGTGCGTGTTGCCAGTGATGACTTATGGATCCGAGACGTGGTCCTTCACTGCTGGCCGGATTAGGAAGGTCAAGGTCGCTTAGAGAGCTATGGAGAGGGCTATGCTCGGAGTTTCTCTGTGTGATAAACTTATAAATGAGAATATCTGCAGTAAAACCAGAGTAGGTATGTAGGTTAAATAGCCCAACGGATTAGCAAGCTGAACTACCAGTTCATGAGCCGGCCATATAGCTCGAACAACCGATAACCGATGGGGAAGAAAGATTCTCCAATGACAGCCTCGTACCGGTAGGCAAAGTGTGGGGTGGCCCCCCACTAAATGGAGTGACGACCTGGTAAGATATGCAGGAAGTCGATGGATGCAAGTGACTCAGGACTGTGCTTTGTGGCATTCCTTGGGGGAGGCCTATGTTCAGCAGTGGACTTGGGAAGGGCTGTAATAATGATGTTGATGATGAGGGCTTCATTTTTACTTAGATGTACATTTGTAGGATTTGGGGGATGAGTTGCTCGCGTCCGTAGGTTTTGACCACCTAACCCTAGGCCCACCCTACACGTATCCCCCGGGTGGTGCTAAACGAGCGACAATGCCGAAAGAGACTCGGTTCGCCAGGTAGTGGCGTAAAGCTACCATCCTTAGTTCGCACCATGAGCCAGCAAGTAAAAGAAATGGCCCTGGTTGCGCTTTAATGGCAGGGTGCGCAATGGAGTAAAACTGGACGAGGTCGCCACCCGTCACGTTCTGTCTCCCGGTGAAAAGTGGATTGCGGAGGCCCGTCTGGCTACGCTGAATGTATGTGGAGCAATGAATGATAAGATGGATGAAGTATGCGTATTGATGAATGATAGAGGAATAGATGTGTTATGTGTAAATGAGACGAAACGAAAGGGAAAGGATGCCACTGCATATGGCATGTATACCGCTTACTGGTCTGGTGTAGACGAGACCGAGCGGGCATGCCAGGGAGTCGGTATCATCCTTTCAGAAAGAATGGGTCAATGTGTGAAAGAGTATGAATGTGTAAGCCCAAGGCTGCTATGAATACGAATGAAAGTGACCTTAAAGAAGTTGTTTGTGCTAGGGGTGTACGCTCCAGATATTTCTAAGCCCACTTATATCCGAGAGCAGTTTTGGGACATGGTAAGGATGGTGTTGATGAAATGTAAGGTAAATGAAAATATTATTATGTTAGGAGATTTTAATGGAAGGGTTGGGGTGAAGAGGTCTGATTATGAAAGTATATTAGGAACGTTTGGTGATGAAAGTATAAATGAGAATGGTGAAGACCTCCTCATCGTATGTGTGGAAAAGAATCTTTTTGTGACGAACACTTTCTTTCGCCATAAGAGGATTCACATGTATACATGGGAAAGAGGTGATGATAGAAGCATGATAGATTTCATAATTGTGGATGAAAGAATGAGGCGCAGTGGTAGATACAAGTGTTTACCGGGGTCCAACGTAGGACGGATCATTACTTGGTCTTATGCCGAATTAATGGTCTATTCAAGCGTTGGCGGCATCGGACATCTGTGTCTACCACTGCGTTACAGCGTATAAGAATAGAGAGGTTACAAGATGAAGGTGTGAAAGAGAAGTTCAAATGTACACTGAGAGAAAATATAAGTGGTATGGATGAATTGTGTATGAATGATTTAGGCTTGGAGACTGTGGTATAATGTCAAGAAAGGTGGTGGATGCAGTTACCGAAGTATGTGGTGTAAGTAAGAGAACGAATGAAAGGAAAAATAATACGTTGTGGTGGGATGATGAAGTACGGATGGAAGTTGAAGCAAAGAAGAGAGCATGGCTAGATTTACTAGCAACCAAAGCTGGTAATTCTAGCGGTATGATTGATAAGATTGAAAGAAAAAGGCAGACTTTAGACGTATAAATAAGAGAGTAAAAGAAGTTGTTGAAAGGAAAAGCAAGAAATAACGGATAAGAATGATAGAAGGATATCTGATAACTTCCAGGCAAATATTAAAATGTTCTGGAAACTGTAAGAACTGCAGGAAATTCAATACAGCCTAGAATGAATGCTATACGAGACGAGAATGGCTGTATGCTGAATCTCTAATTTCAAGAGATGGAAGGAATACTTTGAAAGCGTGTTTATGAGTGAAGAGTCGTCTGAATTAAGTGAAATAGAAATTCCGAAAGAAGTGGAGAGAGGTAGGGAGAAAAGTGTAGCTGAAATAATGAAAGCAATGAAAAGCATGAAAGCAGGTAAGGCAGCCGGATACGATAGAGTATCACTCGAAATGCTAAGGGCTGGAGAGGGATTGGTGGCAGGCCTGCTGTACACCTTGTTTAATTTATGTTGGGAACGGAAGCGGGTACCGGAAGACTGGTGCAAAGCCGTTATAGTCCCAATATATAAGGGAAAAGGGTCACAGCAGGGCTGTAAAAACTACCGTGGCATTAGCTTATGTAAACCTTAGCATACAGTAAACTGTATGCTAAGGTATTAATTGAAAGAGTTATGGAAGAAACTGATGGAAAAATTTGAGATGTGCAAGCTGGATTTAGAAAGGGGATAGCGTGTACGGATCAAATATTTTCCATGCGCATGATTGCGGAGAAGTTTATGGCCAAAAACCAGAAAGTTTTTTGTGCGTTCATGGGCTTGGAAAAGGCTTATGATAGAGTGGACAGGAATGTGTAATGGCAAACACTTAACTCATTTGGTTTGAGCGCTGGTTTGATACAGGCATTAAGGTATCTTTATAGGGACTCTAGTGCTTGTGTCAGGATCAATGGGGTCTACTCGGACTGGTTTGATATTCAAAAAGGTATCAGACAGGGCTGTGTAGCTTCCCCGTGGTTGTTTAACCTATTTATGGAGAGTTGTTTGCAAACTTTGAAAGTTGAAGAATGTATGTTGAGAATGGGTGACAAATGCCTTTTGTACGCCGATGATCAAGTCATATTTGCATCGTCGGCGGCCGAGTTGCAAATGATGGTTACTTTAATGAACTGGTCATTAAAAGAAAGCGGTATGAAAGTGAACACAAGTAAGACGAAAGTGATGGTTTTTGAAAGAGAAGTAAGTAAAACGTTATGTGAAATAAGAATAGAAGGGGAGATGATTGAACAAGTGGATGATTTTGTATATTTGGGATGTTTATTTAGCAGGGATGGTAGATATTATAAGGATATAGAACGACGATGGAACGCAGGAAATAGAGTGAATGGGGCTCTACATGCTATTATGAAAAGTCAGAATGTGTCAAAAAAGGCACGTATGGCAATTCATGATGCTGTGTTAGTCCCTACTTTAATGTATGGTAGTGAAAGTTGGGTCTGGCAGAAGAAGCATGAGAGTAGAATAAATGCTGTAGAAATGCGGTCCTTAAGGAGTATGCTAGGGCTGAATCTGAATGACAGGGTGAGAAATAGTGTGATAAGAGAAAAGTGTGGTTTGCAAGATGACGTTTTGACCAGGATTAAGAAAGGAATGCTTCGGTGGTTTGGTCATGTAGAAAAAATGAACGAGGAAAGAGCGACAAAGCAAATTTATGTTGCAGAAGGGAACGGAAGAGTCGGGTACGGACGCTCTAGACGAAGGTTTATCGACCAAATTGGCGATATATTGAAAATGGGCCAGATTAGGAGTACCTTAACCGACGAGCGTGTATGCGTAGACATATGGATGTAAAGGAGGCGAGAGAAGTGTGTCAGGATCATGCCAAATGGAAGTCCGTAGTCTCTGCCTACCCCTCTGCGTGAGAGGCGTGAGTGTTTATGTATGTTATGTACATTTGTGTAGATAAGCCCTCTTTTGGGTCGAAAGGTATTGAGAGACAATACATTTACAAGATGTGACCCATTATATCTTAGCTCTCATGGATTATAATGAAACCACCGTAAGCAACAGCCCTCAGATGGACTAATAACTCGTTTAGCTCTTATGATATAAAAATATTTTTAAGTTCATCTTTAGAAAAAGAAGCTGATAAAAGGAATAATTTATTCTGGGCAGCAGCGCTTAGGACACTTTTTCAGGTTTTTCATAGTACTATCTGGCTGTACTATCGCCTGCATGATAAGGTTACTCCACAAGCTAAGGATACACAGCAATCAATGCTGCTCGAGGTTTCTTTGGTGGAAAAGGTCCTTAAAGAAGATATCTGCTGGAGAAATAACTTTACCGATATAGACAATGGTATTTTCAAACAGATTTAAGTATGCATATCACTGAGTGGAGACCGTGCTTAGGCAAACGTAAAGTATGACGCCTATAGCTAAACAAAGTCATTACCTTCGCAAGGTGGCTAGTAGCAAATAGCTGCTTAAATCTATAGATCGGAGTAAGTAGTGTGCCTTGGAAGGCAGGCTGATGATAAAGTTATTCATTAGTCTATGAATATTATACTGCTAAGCAGCGGTTTCTCCCGAATTGAAAGAACTTGCCGTAAACGCCACGGTAATTAGATTATTTAGCTGCTCCTTTGTATATATACTAGACTTACTTCTAAGAAAATAAAATAATAAATAGCCTTTTTGAGTCCACTGTCGGACACATTTGCTAGATTTCACTAGCTGGAAAACATTACTTGGATTATTTACAATGTAATTATTCATTCGTCAGTTTATTTTATATATATTATAAATATTATGGAGTGGCAGAATAAACATGAGACTAAAATTAATGATGTAGAAATGCGGTCATTAAGAAGTATTAGCGTGACTCTGAATGACAGGATGAGAAATTGTGTGATAAAAGTGTAGTTTGCAAGATGCTATAACCCACAGAAAAAATGAATGAGAAATAATCTGATTCTAAAAGCACGTTTTAGTTTATATGTACTTAGTATGATTTTTAATATAACTTTTCATTCTGAATAAAATAAAATAAAAATATGAGACAAAAATTAAACTTCAAATGAAATGTAAAAGCGGACTTTAAAGAACTAAAGAGATAATCTCCATATAAGAGCTTCTGAAATTGGAGCTGTAATTTTGAAATACACAATTTTTTTACGCCGAACTCAAAATCTTTAATTTGGAAATCGTTTCATTATTTTTGTCCTTAAAGGCAAATTTTAATTCTTATTAGAAGGTAATTTTTGTCCTTTTCCTTTCCTTAGAAACTAGAATCATTTTAGACTAGAATCATTTTTCTTCAACATTTGCCTATATTACTTATTCTGAACGTTCTCTGCAAATTTGGCCGGTTATTGCAAAATAACCCTGTGTATCGCGTAAAAAACATACAAAAAAAAGGAGAAAAAGAACATACCGTTAAATTGAAAATCTCCTTTATTTAAGTCGGCTAAAAAGTCGTAGCTTCAGATTATGTTTCGATCGAGCAAAACGCAACACATAGTTTTCATACAAATAATCAGCACTATTTTTAAATGAAAGCGATGGAAGTCCTGTTACTATTTAAAAACAATTCAACTTCCAATTCTTTCCCAATCATGCCTTTTAACTTTTGATGCGCCAGGTGTAAACAATTCTTATTACTTATTTGTGGGCTACATTCTAAATTAATCAAACTCTTATTATTGCCAGAGATTGCCTCTATTGTCGGATTCTCTTATTTAAATTAGTTGGAACTGATTCCAAATTAAATGTCAATTGATTACACTGCTCAATAGAAGCAGTCTTGGTAGCCAAAACTTGGCTAAGTTAAAATGTAAATAATAAGATAGCACATTTGTGTTGGCTCATGGTGCGATCTAAGGGGTGGTAGATTTTACACCGCTACCATACGGCGAGGAGCCGGGTCTATCCTTTCGGCTTTGTCGCTCGTTTAGCACCACCCGGGGACACGTGTAGGGTGGGCCTAGGGTTAGGTGGTCGAAACCTACGGACGCGAGCGACTCATCCCCAAATTTATGCTGCAGAAGTGAACGGCAGAGTCGGAAAGAGACGCCCTAGACGAAGGTTTATCGACCAAATTGGCGATATATTGAAAATGGGCCTGATTAGGGTACCTTAACCGACGAGCGTAAGCGTAGATATATGGATGTAAAGGAGGCGAGAGAGGTGTGCCAGGATCGTGCCAAATGGAAGTCCGTAGTCTCTGCCTACCCTCTGGGTGACAGGCGTGAGTGTTTATGTTTATGTATGTATATGTTTATGTTACATTTGCTACCAGTCTTAAATTATATTTGGATAGGTAATACCTATCTTTTGTCCAAAACTTCTTAATTACATTATTTATGTCAATTAAATGAAATTTGTCATTATTATCATTACAATTATATGTCAAATTTAAATTATTATACTTATTAAATTTTTCATTTGTAAATTTAAGTTATGTCTTAGATTATTTTCCTGTGGCAATCCCTGTATATAAGGCAGTGTGAACAAGACAATTTTGTGTACATTTAAGTTATTAAGTTGTTCAGTATATCTTAATAACTGTTTGTTGTTTACACTGCCTCTTCTACCAACAAAAATTATTATTGTACTATTTGGGCAAAATTTAGTAACTATAATTTTATTTAGAATGTCACTAAAAGATGCTCCAAGCATGCAGCAATTTATAATTTTTTGTTCCTTTAAAGCTTTATTTAAAATTATGCCTAATTTTTTTCCCATGTCATCGCTATACACAATTATAATATTTTTGATAATATTTATGTTGACTACAAATAAAGATTCTAAGACTAAATAATGCCTATTCTTACGTTTGGTAGGTTCTGACAACAATCTGAGAATTAGGATTCAGTATTTTGTGCATATTCTGCCGTCACTAGGACAATTATTAGTAGCGAAATGCATAATATATAGGTTAGTATTTGGGAAAAAAGAAACTACTTTTTTAAATGGTTAGGAGAACAGAAGAGGCAAAAGTACTTGATTGTTTCTGACTAAGGCTTCTGCTTGCTTATAATACTAGATGATACCCGCGACTTCGTCCGCGTTGCTTGATATATAAGTTTCGTATATGCGAAGGAAAAAACATCAAATAGATCGCAAGCAAAACGATACAAATAACATTGTTTACAAAATTTCTTTGTAAACAATTTGTTGCTCCGTTTGTAGCTAAAATATATAAATTATCTGGGTTAGTAACGCGAGGGCAAGCGACGTACAGTTGACCGTGTGAAAAACCCCGTATAAAAATTGATGTTTCGTAAAACTTTAATAACTTTATATTAAACGAAGATATCGCAATAATTTTTTTTAGATAAGTGCCAAGTGTCTATCAAATAAAACCTAATTGAAATCTATCCAGTAGTTTTTTCGTGATGCGCGCACAACAGCAAACCTCTATAATTTTATTTATACTCGTACTGCGATGTTTAAGGTGAATATTACTACTTAGTCACTGAGCTATCTTGGCCTGGGTTCAATCCTCCCCGGTGCAAATGAAATTGTTAATTGTAACTTTATGAGCTGATTTACTACGTGGTCAGCGGTAAAAGAAAACATCGTAAAGAAACTTTCATGTCAGAGGAATGAAAATATTTCGAAGACATGTAAAGTCCAGGAGACAAAAATGCAAGCTATGCTGTGGGATGTATATAGGCTGTTACTTTAAATTTAAGTTACACACAACAAATTGTATTAATGAAACTAATTTTTACGGATACCTTCCGTCCAATACCTGAGAAACGTCGGAAATATAAGGTAAGTTAATTAAAAGCGATAAAATCTGTAAATACTTCATTTAATGTGCAGTGTTCGCGTAAATATAAGAAATCATTTATACGCGTAGTATTTACACGTGGTAGCGACACGCTACAGTTATATTTTGGTTGTAACACGAATTGGTTGGCACGACCGGGGAAGGACCACGCTCTCACAGAATACCAGCGAAAAATAACAGTTTAATGCTAGGTTTATTTAGTTTAATGGTGGGTGTACTGGAGACCCTATTTACTGGAAACGAGGCATTCCATATTGGTCCCCAAGAGTAACTACGCATCTGCATTTTGATTCTCAATTGAGGATAAATGAGGGATAACTGGGTATAAATTGTCACCCTATTCTCTAAAATTAAAAAAATAATTAAAATCATCAAATTGTGTGCACGTTGAATGAAACTAATTAAACGGATTCCATAGCGCAATAGCCTGCGGCGGTCACATAGGCCTCCCTCAAGGCGCAACAATAAGCTCGGTTTTCAACTTTATCCATTCAGTTGCTACCAGCCACCTTGCGGAGATCCTCGCTCCATCCAGTTAGAGGACACCCCACACCATGTTTAATTTGAACTTTTTTTTATTTTGAAGTTTTGAGTGCTTTGTAATTCATATGCCTCTGGGAGAACTCCATGAAATTTTTATGCAAAACCCCTAAGGGATATAAAAGATATTATAGGTATGAGAGGTAATTTTTTAAGGAAATGAATAAAATATTCTCTTATGTTTTCTCTTATTGTTGAAGATGGTTGATTTTATTTATAAACACAGTAATTGAACGACAAATTCTCTATTAAATAATCGACATCGATACCACCATTCAAAATGTTCATTGGATATTACACAAATCGAGTGGTCGTAAGTTCACGCATCAATGCACAGCCGTCGTAAAGAGCAGCCTATTTAAGCTCTGACACAATCGATTGTATTGTCAATGGGATCTACAATTATGGTACTTCTACGAATAATAACTAACCGAAACTGATTTACATTCAATAATACTTGTTACGTAATATTAAACTGGAAGCTCTACTAAGGCAACAGTTTCCTTTCCCAAAAGTTTCGAACACTTTGGACAGATTAATTATTAAGGTGAAAGCATCACGTCTCTTCGACTTTAAATTTGTTTTAATTATTTATTTATGAGTTCTTTGATAAAATTTGAAAACCAAAGGAGTAATTTTTTCAAAATCTTTGCAAATGTCTAACAAGAGCTTAAAACTTAAATTAAAGCTTTTCAGTGAGTGTATTCGACAGGTGTCATCTGTTGTCTCATAGAATACTATAATACACATAATATGTATGTATTATAGTATTCTATGAGTTGTCTATTTAAATCCCAGTACATTCTCAGTCTATGATTCAAATCTCTTTCTCTCTCACTCTCTCTCTTACATACACACACTAGTTAACTTTAATTACATACGTTATGTGTGCGTGCGTTCTTGCGCTTATTTACGGTAGCTGACACAACATTTACCCTTACATTTTATTGGGCATGAGGTTACAAAGAGGTTTAAAATAAAATAAATATTAATGAGTAATTTTATTAGACTTGATTTTGTCTTTTCTAGGTAAGAACGGTCGGAACTTGTAGTTATTGCTATTTTCAAAAGCCAATAAGCAATTTAAAAAGGCCGCTTCATTGCTTGTTAAATTTATATTTGGCTCCTTCTTTTTCTTAAATATCGAAGCAGGATGTCTATTCTTGGATGTGGGCCTCTCCTGTTGTTAATGTTCGAAGGTATCTGGTGCCTTTACTTGAAGGTCATATCGGTGCCAAAAACTAGTAATTTCTATGTAATCATGCAAGGCAGAAAATTCCTAGTGAATCTCACGGCGGTGGATTGTAAACTATCAAGATTATGATTATGGAATTTAGATAGATATCGTAGTGTAAGGATAGTGGAAATTATCTGATCAAATAAATCCAAATAATTGCTCAAAGACCTCTCCGTGGTATGTGCGATAGAAACTGTAAGGAGAAGCAATGTCCTTTTCGAAGGCCAATCAGAAAAAACTCTGCCGTCAACGCTTCGTGCCGCTCTCCGTTTTATTAGTGGAAAGAGCTGATACTAAGATAGGCTGACCCAGAGGTCAGAACAGTATTCCATATGACACCGCATTTTCGTTTTGCAAAGTCACAAGCGGCCGGTCAGGTTTATAGCTACTCTTATAATTACACTATAGAGACATTTCTCCGCTTGGTTACTGCTTACTTTCTCGATTCCTCAAGTTTTCATGCTTATAGTTTTTATTATAGCATTGCTCATACATTTGTAAGCACAGTACATGCCGTACGCACCACATTCCGGAATTCTTTCTATTAAATCCTATATAGCAACGTACGTTCCGCGCCCTGCGTTCCTATTAATAAGCGAGACCTGTATCAATGGTGAGGTGAGAGCCGTGGTAGCTCAGATGGTTAGCGCTCGTGGTAAAACTCAAAGTTACGCTGTAACAATGGTTGCTTTTTTTATTTATAAACCTATTAACATACACAGCCACAATAAACAATGCCCGACTAAGATTTGTAAGTGCACTGCGGCTTAACTACAGCAGTAGGCTTTCACGGGCTGTTAAAGAACATAAATAGGAGATAAATGATATCCAGAACGAATTTCGGTCACGGTGGCTAGTCTCAAAAGACTAGCCCTCTGCGCAGGAGAGGATTATTGTGCACGAGTGTGATTCAACACGACCGGAGAAAGATTAGGCGCAAAACGAACAGCGGGTGCTTTGCAAAGTATGAGGATGAAACATCGCCAACTTCTTGACTCCGGACTGCTAATGAGAATTAAGAATTTAAATTATTATATTACTAATATACTATTATATGGTGTACATACTCGTACATGTTCGCGGTCTTTCGACATCTTTCCTACTGTAACAGTGTTTCGCTTAAACTTGATTAAATGTTTTAATACAAGAACTTCAAAATTTTATGGTCTGTAAAATTAGAGTAATTAATAACAGTAATAATGAAACTAATGTGCTAACAAAAATCTTTGACAATAAATAGTTATGCTAAAGAAGCTCAATGGTTAAAACGGTAATTAAAAACTCGACTGAGTAAAATAGCTTACTAAAAAGAGAACAATTTTACACTCTATGTCACTTCCACAACAAAGACGAATTTAATGACAACCCATATATCAAAATCCATTAATCGGCTTAGGCTACAAAGCGTTGCAAATATATACACAGATGATTATTATGAAGAAGAATTATTACTGACATTATACGAGTACATAATCTTAATAACATTACCTCCCTTCTGGGGGAGTCGGGAAAAATATGTCGAACATTTCTAGACCCTTAATATTAAGAGAAAAGATGTTATGCTAGCAAATGGACACATGTTATGGCACAGTTAATATTTAAGCGCAATCTAGAATCATTTGAAAACGTTGTCTCGAATCTTGCCGATTTCATTGATTATTTTAGATTTTATTAAATCACTTGCGTCGCCATAAATGAATGAATCATCCACTTATTTCCGTATCTTATTCTACACATAACTTATGTGTAAATTTGATTCAGTACAGTCAAAGAAAATATACACTACGCGAAGTACTATGGCGATGGAGTATTTTACGCAATTCCTTCGTTGTAACTGATTACTGGCTTCTTGCGAGCGCTAAAATATAATAGAGTTATTGCAACTGTTTGATGTCTCATCATCAGACCGAGTTTTCTCTATATTACATATTATTATGTTGTTGAAACTTTCTCAAATTAGTTCTGTCGTTAGTCTTGGTTCGTTTATATATATTTGTAATATATTACTTTCAATATTTCATTCATTTCGCTTTGTATTAATATGTTTTTTTTTTGATAATTTTATCTGGATCGACATTTGTTACTGAGCAACGCACTTTCGCCAACTGAATTAATGTAAAGATGGGATGATATATGAGTAATATAAATTTATATACTTAGCTATATTTTTCAAGCTACTAGACTGGAAAGGATACGGTATTAACGTCAATGGCAAGTACATCACTCACCTTCGATTTGCCGACGATATAGTCCTTATGGCAGAATCGCTGGAGGACCTAAGCAATATGCTCAATGACCTCAATAGTGTCTCCCAACAGATAGGTCTTAAGATGAACATGGACAAAACAAAAATCATGTTTAACGTCGATGTCACATCTATGCCGGTAGTTGTGGGGAGCACTAAGCTCGAAGTTGTTGACGAATATGTTTACCTGGGACAAATAGTCCGACTAGGTAAGTCCAACTTCGACCGAGAGGTCAATCGTCGAATTCATCTCGGCTGGGCAGCGTTCGGGATACGACACGTCTTCTCGTCAGGCATACGTCAAAACCTCAATGACGTGATGACCTATGGATCTGAGACGTGGTCCTTCACTGCTGGCCATATGAGGAAGCTCAAAGTCGCTCAGCGAGCTATGGAGAGGGCTATGCTCGGCGTTTCTTTGCGTGATAGACTTAAAAACGAGGATATCCGCAGTAGAACCGAAGTAACCGACACAGCCCAAAGGATTAGTAAGCAGAAGTGGCAATGGGCCGGCCATATAGCTCGAAGAACCGACAACCGATGGGGAAAAAAGGTTCTCGAGTGGCAGCCTCGTACCGGCAGGCGAAGTGTAGCGCGTCCCCCCACTAGTTGGAGTGACGACCTGGTAAGTGATGCAGGAAATCAATGGATGCATGGCAATGGCTCGGGACCGTGCTTTGTGGCATTCCTTGGGGGAGGCCTATGTTTAGCAGTGGACTTGTGGGCTGTAATTATGATGAATGATGATAAATTTATATTATCAGATTGCATTTCGAGATTCCAAAGACTATTTTAAAATTAAATATGCATCATTCGAAAAAATTTCATGTGATAGAGAAGTATTTTTAGGTGATGGAGTGACGCAGTGCTGCAATGTACTATGGCTGCAACACTTATGGTTCGACTCGACTGTTCGACACGTACACGTTCTTAAAAATACCAACGAAAATAGCAGCACGATGCGGCTGTGTTTCATATGGTTAGTGTCGAGAAATGGAGACCCTTACTGATAATTGAATACCACCATATTCTTCAGGGTTGAAAACGCATCTTCATTTTATACTTAATCGAAGATGAATGTTCTTAATCAATGATTAAGTCGATCTTGTCTTGGTTAAGAATAAAACTGCAAATCTATGGCCATAGCATCAAATTGCCATCAGGTTGGTTGTGTGTTTGTTTATCATCCTTACATTAAAAAGAACTATTAGTGAATCTGCATTGTTTACCTTACAGTTGAACCAAGGTACATCATCATCATCTTCATTATTATCATAACAGCCCATCACAAGTCCACTGCTGAATGTAGCCTCCTACCTCAAAGGAATGTCTTAAAGCACTATCCTCAGCCACCCGCATTTATCGACTACCTTCATCTCTTACCAGATTATGTAAAAAACTCGGAGTTGATGTACCAAGATGCGGTAGCGTATTACGCATTAGAGTTCTAGCGCAAAAGTAGAAGGTAGGTATATTAACATATTTTAGAATTTATCATCATCATTACGGATCCTAAAAGTTCACCGCTGAACATAGACCTCCAACAAGGATTGCCATTAAACACGGTCCTAAACCTGCACCTCCTGCGAGTCTCACCAGGTCGTCACTCTATTTTGTACAGGGCCATCCTACACTGCGCTTACTATTACGAGGCTGCCAACTGTAACATATTTATGAAAAGTTATTTGATATCATACCATATCTAGCATATTGTTTCATACTACCACAATTTAAATATACAGTTTAAAACTTCACCCTTTCTATTTCAAAGACACTCATTACTAATATTGAAAATATCAATATATAATATTGAAATTTATTCGTCTCTACCACGCTGTAGCCATATTGTAGTAAATGGAACAGCTTGGGGAAGGGCCACGCTCTCACAGAATACCAGGCTGAAATATCAGCTCAATGCTGCTGTGTTTCATCTATATAATCGGAGACCCTTTTAACTGGTAACGAGACAATCCATCTTAGTCCTCAGGGATGACAACGCATCTGCATTTTGATTATTAATCGAGGATACATGTTGATGTCTATGGGATACAACATCCACTTACTATCCGGTGGACTGTACCAAAATAATGTCTCCATAAATTTAGTAAATCACTCACTACTAAATTGTCGAGGTTGTTAAGAGTGAATAAGCAGTGAACGCAAATAAATTAGGAAGCCTCTGTGAAGGTGGATATACTTGCAGCAGTCTTAAATGGCATGTGAATTGACTAATGTTTTCAAAATCGGTCAGAAAAATTTCATCATTACATAAATTCTAAGGTTATTATCAAAATTCACTGCTAAATATAGGCACCGTAGCTGTCTCATAACCGGATTGGCAAGCGCAGTTTCTATTTTTTAGTTGTTATCGGGAAGTCGTTGCTGCCCATCTCCTGGATTGTTTTCCTCTGTCGTCTCTTATAACACCAACGGGTTGATAATGGGCCCTACAGACCGGAACACAGCAGTGTAAGCACTGCTACCTGGTGGCAGAAATAGGTAAGGGAGTAATACCTACGCAGACAGACTAGGTACTAGGTAGATAAGGAGTGTACCACCTAATTAACATTGTATCTAATTAATAGAATCAGGCGTTACTTAGCGGAAATCCATTATATTAAAGTTGTAATAACTTAATTCTATTATTTCCGCGTAATGAAATTAAATGATGTGTCCTGCCCAGTTTGAAAAGCACCTCCCGCCTTCTCTCAACTGTCTGTGTCTTTCCTAGTGTGGTGGTGCTCGCAATTGAGGGAAGGCGGGAGGTGCTTTTGAAAGTGGACAGAACACATCATTTTATTTCATTACACGGAAATAAGCGAATTAATTCTAACAACTTTAATACATTGTATCTATTAGATTAAATTAAAAAGAGAAAGGAAAAGCCTTAATAAGGTGAGAGGGTAAAGCCTTAGTGTGGGATGCTACTTGCGTAGACACTTTGGTGGCCTCTCATCTCAGGGGTACCTCGTTTAGAGCTGGGGCGGCATCAGGGGCAGCTGAACTGAGTAAGTGGCGCAAATATGATTCTCTGAGAGATGCCTACATATTTGTGCTATTTGCTGTACGGACTATCGGTCCGTGGGGTCCACGTGCGGTGATGTTCCTAAAAGAACTCTATCCGCGACTGGTCGTTGCTGCTGGTGATAAGCGGGCTGGTTCTTTTCGCGCTCATAATTTTTACGAATACACAATTTCTTAATTCTAACCTCCAAGACACATTGCACATGACATTCGGATCCTGTCCTGTCAGCTGTCAGATGTAAAGTATAGGATCTGTCACTTTTAGGTTGTGTCGCTATAGCGGTAATATTCAAAAATAAAGAAAAGCTACTTCCAAGTATTAAACATGATGGAGATTTTCTTTACATATATTTCAATAGGGCAACTAATACCATTAACCACCAATAATAATTTACGAAAATTATAAAGCAGCGTATTAAATGTTCTAACTATCTATACATACATACATACAAATAAATAAAATTGAAGTGTATATTTGTAATATCAAAATAAGGGCTTTTTACTAAATGCATAAAAAAGTATATACGAAACTAATTTAAAAAAACGATTTTTAAAATTTTTGTCTGTCTGTCTGTCTGTTTGTTCCGGCTAATCTCTGAAACGGCAGGACCGATTTTGACGGGGACTTTCACTGGCAGATAGCTGATGTTATAAGGAGTAACTAAAGCTACTTTTATTTTAGAAAAAGAACTAGGGTTCCGCGCAAAAATTAAAACTCATGAAATCCAATCGTAACGAATTCCACGTGGGCGAAGTCGCGGGGAACAGCTAGTCGTAACTACTAAATTCTATAAGGCAATACAAACATTTTTATCTTTTAAAATTGTTATATGATTATGTTCGGAGTGTCAAAAGTCTTTTTTTTATTATAGTTTAATGTCTATGTGATTTAAGTTTCTCTACAGAAAATAACCGAAAAGAAATTCTGGTTTATTTACTTTTTGAAAGAAATTCCGTCACAAAGTGAAATATATTTATAGAAATAATATATTTATTTATTTACACTTGACTGTTTACACTTTAACAAAAGGGTTACAAAGGGCAGACTTAAAGCCTTTAGGCATTCTCTCCAAGTCAACCCCGGATGAATAAATCAAATTGAAACAATGAATTTTGTATGATGTGAAAAATGGCCTGCTCTAGAATTTGATATAGAATAGATGTTAAGGAATATAAAGTAAATTAAGTTACAGCATATATACGGCCTCTCACTTCTGATTGAGTTTTAGGGCAAGGAAGTGTCAGCCGCGCTTCCCCAATGCGTGTTGGTGGACTTCACATGTGTTCTAAATATTTTTTTATTATTTTTCAGACATGCACGTTTCCTCACGATGTTTTCATTCATCGCCAATAGAGGTATGACTAAAACTACTCCAAATGCTAACCTGACTGCTGATTGATTGACATTGATAATTGTGGGCAGTAAATCCGTTCAAAAATTGATAATCTAAATTTTGAAATCTCAAGAGATGAAAGATGTTCTCTTATTTTTAGAAGATGGTCTCGTTGTCAAGTGGTCGTAAGCGTAACTGCTAAACATTAGATCCCGTGTTCAAATCCCGTATTGGGCCAAAATCTTTGAGATTGGCCGCCGTGATTTAAATTCGGTCTGGAGGACATTCTCATTATATTCTTAGAAGAATCACTGAAAGTTTTGAATATTTAGTACTAAAATTACATATATTTGTTTAATAGATTGACACGTATTGACATTATATTTTCTTTTATTCTGATTCCTTGTTAACGATTATTTGTTTATTATAATGATTTAGTATAATAAAACTATTTATGGCAAATTATCGAACTGATGATGGATACAAAGGCCGCCTTCTCTGTTGCCATAATCTCAGGTCACTTTCGTTTTCGAAAACTGAGCAAGAAATTATGAAATGCTCTTATTCAAATGTTGTGATGTTGCCTGCATATTATATTGATTTGAAAAAGTAGGACAAATGTCAAGGATACATTTTGGGCATTCAGATTCAAACGAAATTTAGATTGTATATATGTTTATCAAATTTTTTTGGTTACATAATGCATAGGTAGGAAATGTAGTCATTATCGAAAACTGAAATCAAATTAATGTTAAATACAATAAAAAATGTATTTGCATTAGGACATACATTTTTAAGTTAAGTATTAAGTATGTAGTTATTTTTTTTATATAACAGTAATTTTTAACTCCATAAAAAATATTGGCTTACAATATTTTTTATGGAGTTAAAAATTAACATATTTATATTAAGTACTATATCCTGGAGGTTACTGGTGTCTGAAGTAAGCTGTAGAGTTGTTGCCACAGAAGAAAGTTTATATTCGTTCACTTCCTTATTCTACCGTTTATTCAACAAGTAGACTTATGCTATGCAGATCTATCCAATTCTTTGTAAAAAAAGCTAAAGCACCTTTTCTTTAAAATTTTATAAGATTTATTTTTCATTCATTAATCGTTGAACGAACACAGCTCATCAAATTTCACTGCTAAATATAGATCTCCCCTAAATTTGCCTCATGAGGGATTTTTTATTTGCTATAGGTGCCACGCTTGGCAGGCGGGTTGACAACCGTAGTTTTTTATTTTCTAGCTGTTATTAGAAAAACACCGCTGCCCATCTAGTTTGTTAGGTTTTTTTTTTATTTACTTAAATTACTAAATTTATATTCAAACTCAAAAAAGCTTAATGGCTCCCTATGCGTCAAAGCAACAGTTCCAGGGCAAATTGAAGAATTTTACTAATATTAAACTTAGGCAACTGTTCTCTTTAACATACCTAATATGATAACTATTTTTTTTTTATTCGATTCATAGCCGAGTGCCCTGAAAATCAAACCCTCTCAAGATTAGTATTCCAGAACTCATTACTAAATTCATCAGACCTTTCTTCGTGGTAAAAGCCTTGCACCTACCATTATAACTCTTTATCTCTAGTGTTGACTGGCATAGAATATCACATCATGGTATTAAGCCTGCTCAACTGCTACATGATGTTTTATTTTGAATTTTTAAGGTGCATGAATTGACATGTATATGAGGATAAATAGAATAATAAAAAAACTTGATAATATCAATAACAATTTGTCAGGGTTTTAATTTCTTTTTATAAAAATAAAATATAATCAGAGCGCCACCTAGAGGTAGCTCGAGAAACTATCTTTTATCTTTTAACTTATACAACATTTAACTGACCTGATTTTTTTGAAAACATTCACTAGATGACGTTGGGCAACATTTCACAGGGACGGCTAAATTTGACATTTGGAATTATTACAGTTTTTAATCAAATATAACTTTTTTTTGTTTTATCGATATACATCATATTTTTTATATTTACTAGAAAAAATCTTTTTTATAGTTTTACTAGAAAAATGCCATCAGGTTAGTTCTACGCACACTTAGCGAAAGTTCTTGCTTGGCAGTCTTGCTATTCGTTCTTGTTAGTTCTAATAGATGGCACTGTTTGCAGTAATACAAACCCTTCCCAATATTTTTGACGTTTTAAATTACATTAACCACAGTTTGTGATATTATAACTTGTTTTTTTTTTTGGTTTAGCTTTTAGTTTTTTAAATAATGACAAGCCAAACACATACCTCATGTTTGTTTTTACTTTTGCTGCTGACTCTACTAGGATTACTGACATTTTAGAAATCTGTAATATTGTTATAACTTTAATCCCATAGCCGCTTATAAGTGCTGTAGTGCATTGTAGTCCACTGATAGTGAGATAGCTTTGTTCGCCCATGCATGTATATTGTACTAGAACACCCTTTTTCCTTAACTAGACACCTTCCTCTATCAAGTTTATTGATCCCAACCACGACAATAGTTTCCATTCGTCGATGCTGATGACCCCGAATACTGTTTTAACACGTAAAGTGAACGAGCATTCAACAAAGTAAAATTAATTTAACCTGAAAATCATTTTTAATTTTTAGGGTTGATTAAATTAGAATTTCATTTTATTGCATCCTACCAAAAGACTTCAACGACATAAGAGCTATTATAACTATGGAAATGTCGCTTGTCAAGTAATGGTCGTGATCATATTAAGAATTCATTTTCTCGTGTTTGTATTAATAAAATAAGTCATAAAAACTGCAAAATAACATAATTAATAAAAAACTGCACATGCTAACTCGCCTGCTAAGCGTGGCAACTATGGGAAATACCCCCCTTATGTGACAATTTATAAGTTATGGAGAGTACTATGGAGAGTACTATGTTCAGCTGTGATCCCCTAACACAAACAGGGCTTTTGTGGTTGGCTGGGAGCCTCGAATCCTTAATAATGTGACTCTGAGGAGCGATTTTATTGAGTAGTTATTTGTCCTACAAATAATGTTTCCGGTTCCGAATATTAGTCCATAAGTATTTTATGCATGTAAATTCTAAGTGCTTCTAATATTATAAACACACAAACAAATAATAAAAAAAAAAAATATGAAGTCCATACACGCTCACTGAAATAGGACCTCGGCCTCTTCTTACTTCTTCTTATTATAACACTTACCCTTTAAAAGCTTAGCTTCACACGATGACTGTAAATTCATGTAAAATTTTATTAAGAATAATGATGTACATTCATATCTGTACCGTTTTCTGGCAGCGTAAAGAGTATCCAACACCATAATTCGTCCGATGTTTGTCATTAAATATGAATGTGAAAAGTTTCAGAAAGATTTAGGGCTTCCAAAAGATGGCGGTAGGTCAAATCCAGCTTAAGCTAGACATAAAATACCCAGACTGATAATGGGAACCAGCATCTAAGGAGTGAGACGTCTGGTATTGTAATTACCAATCCGCCCAACAAGCGTTGCGTTTGTGTCAAATCCAGCCTTTTTAATAGGATAGGGTGACAAACGAGCACACAGTCCACCTGATGGTAAGTGATTGCTGTGACCCATAGACATCTACATCTATCCTCAATAAAGAATCAAAATGCAGACGCGTTGTCATCTGTGAGGACTAAGATGGAATGCCTCTTTTCCAGTAAGAAGGGTCTCCGGTTCTCTACACTCACCATACAAAACACAGCAGCATTAAGCTGCTATTTTACGCTAGTATTCTGTGAGAGCGTGGACCTTCCCCGGTCGAGCCGACCCATTCGTGCTACAACTATACTACTAATATAGCTTCAGTATGGCTCTACCACGTATAAACAATTAGAGAGGTCCATGTCCCGTAGACTTTAATGAGTGGATGAAGAAAAAGTAGAAGGTAATAACTACTAAAAATTACTACCAAGAAGCTAATACCAAGGAATACTAGATCGTAACGTAAATTTTCTGCTTAGGATTTCGTTTGGGTTGATTTACTCTCGTATCTATATCGTATGTCGTACATTTATGAAGTAGGAATGTGGGCACTGTTGTGTTTCAATCTACAGAAGAAAGAGAGCCAGTATATGACTGCCAACGCATTTGCGGCCTTCTTTCTCTGAAGTTACTTGCAGGTGAACATGGGCTATAATAGCCGTTTACCGGTGGTTGGTTGGCTATTCGTCGTCTTTTAATTTAAAATAACGCTATATGAAGTGACGACCTGGAAAGGCAGGAAGTTGATGGATGCAGGTGGCTCAGGACCGTGCTTTGTGACATTTCTTGAGGGAGACCTATGTTCAGCAGTAGTGCTTGTGAAGGGATGTATTGATAATGATGATGATAATGATGAAAATAATGCTACCCCTACTCTTGGAATTTCTTCTGCATTGCAGGGAGTGAGAAAAATTGCATATAATGTACTAATATCAAGAATCGGAACGGAATTATTTGTAGGTAATAAATATAGTTTATCCGTGCAAGATTCCAACGGGCGGCTATCAGTGCACAGCCAAACGCTGAATTATTGCGCTATAGAGTACGTCAAAATAAACTTGACAACTCAGACTAACATAGAAAGATAGACGGAGCTCTTTTCTAATTGTTAAGTTGAGCTTGAATTTTGGCTTGGTTTCGGTGTTACTTGGAATATTTGTAGCGCTCCGTCTATATTTCTTTGTTGATTTGAGATCATCAATAATAAATTCTAATAATATAAAACAAATTAATATCCAAAAGTCTTTATTACATATAGAAATGAAAACAATATTTCAAAATTATTTACAAATTTCTGTAGTGGTCTCTGTTTATTAGAACTTATTAACAACAAGGAAATAGTAAAAAGTAAGTGATTATTAAAGTGGCATCTAAATGGAAGAATTCACGATGTTTTATGAGTAATTATAAAAGATTACAATTTCAATTATCTTCAAATTTCATCGCTTTTACGAAATTCATAGTAGATATATACTCGCCTCCTCATTACCTCGTCTATAGTGTATACGTCATTAATTTTTAAATTAAAAATTTAAGTTACTATATACAATACTACTGTTGAAATTTTAATCAGTTTATTTTTATCAAGTTATCAAGCTAAAGGAACAGGAAATACATTTATATTGTACTTATTTTCGATTTATACATACAAAAAGTATGACAAGTAAAACTTTTTGTAAAAAAACAATACATAATAGCAAAAAATAATACCGCTTTTTACCCAAAAACCGTCTAACGTCTAACTTCTTTATATCTACATAACTAACTGTGAATATTTTACAATTAAAACTATACCATGTAACCTTTTTACTTTGTATTTATCATAAAACTAAAGTAAAAAAAACGTCACTTTACAAAATGTTTTATTAATTAACATATAATAAAACACGTAGGAAGTGAAAAACAAGTAAAATTAAGCGTGATTAAATCCGTAAAAATAATTTTGTTCAATGTTTAGTGTTCGCGTAAATATGTATAACAAATTTCTTTATTAATTAACATAGCATAAAAAACAGATGAATAAAACTACTTTTACGTATTAAACCGCATCGCAAAGCACTCTAAAACTAAGGAATTAAAACAAATTAAATTTAACCCGATAAAATCTGTAAAAGTAGTTTAATTCAATATATTGTATTTACGCAATTAAAAGAAATAATTATATATAAAAAAATTGATAACTAAATTAAATTTTAATTATATCTATCACAAATCGTCGTTATTAGGAAAATCTTAATACATTGGTAACTACATAGTACATCACTGTATTTTGATGTGGTTAAAGAACAATAAACTATAATAACTAAAATAGAAGGCCGTTTTTAGTCGTCGGCCTCTTGTTAAAAATTTATCTACAAATGATATGCAATTCTACTATTACCTAATTTGTATTTTTCTAAACTATGTTATTTTGGAATTGATACAAAAGTTAAGTTTAGTTTAGTTACTCGTAAGTTAAGTAGGATTCCATTTATTGGTGACAGATTTCTCTCTGCTAACGTTGGGCAGTAAAGTTTGTCTAATTGGGGATTATTCAGCGACTGACAGCTACGTAAGCGTGGCCGACGGCAAAGAGACGCCATCCTAAATATACAACTTCATAATTTACAAGGCAGCCTCGCATTTCGAAACGGTCAGCCGGAACCCATTAACC
The DNA here is from genome assembly GCA_029286625.1 of Parnassius orleans. Taxonomy (NCBI): domain Eukaryota; kingdom Metazoa; phylum Arthropoda; class Insecta; order Lepidoptera; family Papilionidae; genus Parnassius; species Parnassius orleans. The sequence continues at coordinate 180,459 of JAGSMP010000102.1, read as the reverse complement.
CATATCCTCCCATGGGTGTTGTTGGTCAGAAATTTTAGACTTTAGATTACCCTTTGCTAAGGGTATTACATGCTTGAAATAATTTATTAAGGCTATCTATAATCGTTTAATAAATTCTGTATATTCACTGACTTAGTTGCTCTATTCCTAGAAAATAATTTGATTTTAATGTAAATCATGTGTGGATTAAAGTAAAATAATGTTTTCTTTTTAATTTTTATTTATATTATGCCAAATATTTAAAGGCTTATAGGTACACCCCTTTTGTCTTTTTTAAAAACATTAGCCAATAGGATCCACAAGAAATTACTATTGCATACAGTATCCATTACTTGTAGAAATGGTCTAAAGGAAAATTTTGTCTTTGTATTATATCTAAATAACTGTCCACCAAAATATTTTAACAATGATGATTTCTAAATTTTATTTTACCTAAAATTAGCCAATATTCCTATTCCACCTGATGGTAAGTTGTGATGTAGCCGAAGATGGTTGCGTGCAAAATTATACAAGCTTAACATATGACTAAGTATGCCGCGGTTAGCTATTATTTGCCTTTCGATATAATATTTGCCATCCGAAGTTTTTTTGGTTAATTTCAAATGAAATTAACACTAGTATCTTACTGATACAACAGCCGAAGATAATAAAAACCTGCGGTAGATTCCATGCATGGCAACTATGGCGAAATCCCCTATGAGGCAATCTATAGACGACGCTTATGTTCAGCAATAGACTCATAATAGACTATAATGAATGAATGAATGAATTTTTGAAATAGCTAAATTGTCTATTATTCGACAACTGCGAATAATTGCTTGACATGACTTTAAAATAAATACTACAGATTTAGAACAAATCTAATTATAATTAAGTTTTATTCTGTACAACAATGTTTTAGTATCAATTTTAGAATTTTTTTTAGGGTATTTGATTTCTGATAAATTGTATAAAATCGTATACATCCATACTCATATAAGCAAAAATAAAATTTGGTAGGTTGAAGACCGTTAGAGATATGTTATAGTTGTCTATTACAAATTAAATATCGGTGTTTTTTGTCAAATAATTTTGACAATTATTTCGATTTTTCGCCATAGGTAATGACGAGTCATCTTTCACCGATTACTCGCCATAACAACTATTCGCGGCATCTTTACAAATGAAGTTTGTTAAGATAAGCGAATGCGCTCAGTCACTCACTCTTGCCCAATTTACACATACTCTTTCTATTTCAAAAGTCACATATAATTTCTTTGTTATAACTGCATAGTCGGTAAATAATCAAATTTTTATCACTATGAACTGCCTAGAAGGTTCTCATCACACGGCCTCCTCTTTCCGAGCTGATGACAAAGTTGTGGTGATCCGACGATATCTCCCAGGAACACGCTTAAGAGATACAGTTCTTTGGCTTGGTCTTGAGATCGCTTGTATTGTCTGTGGAATAAAATAAGATAACATCAAAATAATTGTTCTATATATTGCTTAATGTGTATTACTTAAATTAAAAATATATATCTTGGCTTAACTACGCTTCAAATAAGCAGATTTTTCGATATATATGACTTAAATAATACGATATCCTTATTTTCTTATTTTATTTAACTGTTTTATTTTTAGGTTGAGGAAATAGGTCCACCTCAAAAGCACTAAAATGGCATGTCAATGTCACGGTTTTCTAAGTACTTCTTATAATGTTACTTATATATGTCTACTGGCACCGTGTAACGGTGGTGTAAGAATATCCACTACCCCATGTCATTATGTGGGTGTCGTAAGAGGCGATAGAGGAAGCAAGCCAGTAGACATGCAGCAGCATCTTCTTGATAACAACCCAAAATAATAATAAAAACTGCGGTAACACGTACCCCGCTCATGAGGTATTCCATGGGGGAAGCCCATGTTAAGCAGTGGACATAATACACTGTAATGGAATGGTATATTTAAAACATATCATTTGATATAGATATACAAACCCGTAACAAGCCACAATATATTATGCTATTGAGACATGTTAGCCTAGATTTGCATTGATAACACGACAGAACACTGAATCTCATGGTGAACAATTGTTATAAGTTCTCACGATTGTATTCAAACACAGATTTTATTATTCTGCAATATTGTCATACCTAGTTTATTATACAAAGCTATTTTATTCTTGACAATTAAAAAAAATATTTGCAATGTACTTTAAAGAACGTCATACAAAGTTCAGTTAGATTGGCAACGATCTACATCTTGGAGCAGTGAAAGTCCGTAGTGGCATTGCATAATACTGGCTTACCTCGGACGTCGAATGGAGTGCAACGGTAACCTACCAAACACTAAGATTTTTTAAATAAACTGTACTATTTTATTTAAAAATAATTATGTATAATCTACTATACTATATTCCTATTTACTATATATTTTTTCTGTTGTGTAATTTTCGTTTAGTAATTTAAAAAAAGTTGTATTTAAACTTTTGTAAGCTTGATAATCATAATTTAGAAATTAAAAATGATATAGAAATTAGAAATGACACTCGACACAAATTATGTTATAATTACAATATTATTATCAATACGTAAGTTATTTATATAGTATCAATTCAGTCGAATATATTGACTCAAAGGAAACTTTCTAATTTTATTTGATAATACTGTTAACATAGGGATTAAAAACTAGCATTAAATCTAAAAATCAAACACGAGTAAACCCACTTTAGAACATGATGGTAGAAACAGTTCAGTTATTTCAATTTTGGTAAAAAAAAAAAATGCTCTTATTTATGTGTGGCAAAAATTTAAATTCCATATTAAATTTGTAGTAAGAATAGTAAGGCAGAAATGTTTTAGATTTATTGCAGTATAATGCCCTCCCATTAGTATTAAACTCCCAAAAGTATTAAACAATCTTTTATTATTGTCTTAGCAATATTAAGTACCTAGATGTAGCTGTAACTAAGCTCACTCTAAATGGATTGGGATTTATGCGTGATGTTCACCACACTACGATGACCCTTCCGATTGCGTATTGGTTATTACATCGATGTCCCACTTGTAGACCAGCGGTCGCAAGTTGTTGCGCTTACACAACGATTTATCCGCCCAGTGACCTGGATTCCACTCACGCTGCACATGGCATTGAAACTCCTAATTTAAATTTGTCGTTTCAAAAAATAGAAACTTGGTTGCACAGCCGTGTCAAGGACAGTGATGTGGTTCAATGTACCTCTTAGTGAAATATTAAAAATGTAGAATATAAAGCGAGTTAATTAAAAATAATAGTTCTTGGATATCAATTTAAATACGACATAATAACAGTTTAAATATTATTTAAATCATGATTTTAACTACTCTATAACCCTCTTAGAAATGACAGGAAGCTGACATGAGTTTCCTTAACAAAATATAACATAACATTATAAAATAAATGAGAAGGAACAGATAATGTTTACCTAAAAACATCAGACCAATCCAACTGTGTCCGAGGTTGAGACCGCGCTCGTACAGCGTAATGAGCACAGATTCGCTCAAACACGCAGGCTTTGTTTCCGAATTCCGCAACGATGTACTTCTCAACTTCTTGAGGGTCGAATGGATCAACGGATTCGCCCACGTAACCAAGTTCTCGGCGATTTCTTGAGCGGTATGTAGCTGAAAAACAAATTTTACTTTTATTAGGAGCTTATTAAGAGTCGAGAGGCAGTTCGGAGCCGTACCGTTGGGGCTTTGGAAAATTAGTGCTTCCGGGTACACATTCTTCCTGGCCTCAGAGCATTTGCGTAATGGAATGGGCCATAATAAAAAGACCGGATTGTCAGTTTAGTTCCAAACGTTTTGCACTTATTACTTATATCTAACATTTCTATATGACGATCGCTAGCTTAGTGGTTAGAATACCTGAATACTAAACGTAGGCTTCAGCTGGGATTCAGACTCAGGGTTCTCAGCGTAGTGCCTAGGTACTCTGATAAACTAGGCTACGCGTGTGTCATGTATATAAAATACTAGCGATCTGCCCCGGCTTCACACGGGTGATATCTGGATTCTACAACAGCGCCACAAACCAAACAATATGTTGACAAAGCTTTAGCGCAATCTGATGAACGGTATGATAGCGTATAAAATATGTATGATCAAACAAATATTAATTTTTATATACTAGATTTATGGAGGTGCATTTATTCGTGTTATTAGAAATAGTATAATATAATGATGATAGTACGAAAAATACCATTTAAAAACTTTTTTATTGAAGAATGTAAAGATAACATAATGAAGGCTGACGTTGTCTATCGATAAAGAAATAGCTTAGATAGTCGCTGACTAGTAACATGGTCATTAACAACTCTTAGGTATATAGAATTGTGTGGCACATACCTGACCATTTCGCTAGTGCGTGATAAGGCTGTAAGACTCCCTTACCGTTACCGTTACAGTCTATTACAAGTCCACTGCTGAACATAAGCCTCCCCCATAGATTTCCTCATGGGGAGGATATTTGCCATAGATGCCACGCTTGGCAAGCGGATTGGCAACAGCTTTTTTTTTAGTCGTTATTAGGAAGACGCTGCAGCCCATTTCCTGATTGGTTACGATCTGTAGCCTCTTACTGTCCCAGGGGATGATATGGGGTAGTGGATATTCTTACACCGCTACTACATGGTGACTAAGGTGAGAAGTAAAACTGCCTTATACAAAAATTTATTACAAATGCTTAATTATTTGACGGTGATGATGTGTTTATTTTTATAAGACTTATATCGCAATGTTATAATTTCAGTGGAAGATATTTATGAAAATAAATACAGGCTGTTTTCCTACTATCACTAGGAATTTATACCACATCATGAGGTTTCTAGTGATAGGGCACAAGCAACATATTAAAATAATATATATACATGTATTAATATTTATATATTTATGTATAATAGTCACTGTGTAGTACGGGGCATAAGAATATCCACTACCTCATATTACCTCGTGGGTGTCGTAAGAGACGACAGAGGGAAACTGGAACAGGGGATGAGCAGCAGCATCTTCTTAAAAACAACCGAAAATAATAAAATCCTGCAGTCGCAAACCCACCTGACAAACGTGACAGCTATGGAAACCCCCCCCCCCCCCTGTGAAGCTGTTATAGCTATAAAATGTCTAGAGCACGATTGGTCGACACCACAAATTATAAAGTTGTATGTACAGGAGTCGACACGACCAGGGAAGGATAACACTCTCACAGTATACAAACGTAAAATAGCAGTATTATACGTATTGATTGTATGATGTATTTCGTCACGACCAGGGAAGGATAACACTCTCACAGTATACGAGTACAAACGTAAAATAGCAGTATTATACGTATTGATTGTATGGTGTATTTCGTATAGTGATTAATCAGAAACAGAGAACCTTTTTACTGGTAACGAGACGTTTCATCTTAAACCTCAAGGATTGGAGTTATCTGGCACCATTCCTTATACATAGATACCTAACCAAAGTAAAGAAAATAGTCGGGAGTTATTTTTCATAATGATGTAAAAATAAATTAATTCGTATAAAAACATATTTTCCAACATGAATATTTGTTTTTTCCATAATTTACACATAATTTCCTGTCCATTTTGATTATTTTTAAAATATAAATAAAAATCAAGCATTTAAGGCTTAACCATTCAATACGATAACGCTGGCTGTGTGTTGTTTGTCACTGTTGTATAAAAAACATTCAGTATATTCTGAAAAACATTTGACACAAAATCCTTTCTCTATCTGCTTGAAATAGGATAAGCGAGTTTTCAAAGGTGATTTGAGTGAGTCTCAAATCACCTTTGAAAACAATCAGCACAGCTTCTTCTTGCCTTACTTTTTTGAAAATTGCAATTTTAAACTAGAGGTATATTTTTAGCAACAATCTATACATTAATACGTTAAGGGAAAACCTTGTACGCCTTTTTAAACATATTGCGATATTGAGTAGCGTGACATTTGGCATAGTGCAGAAAGCTAAAATTTATATCATACGGCCAATATCAAACACACAGCAGTATGTGAACAAACAGTCCCATGGATTAGAGATTGGCGCCATAGATTTATATATTAATGTGAAGCTAAAATCATAGATACGTATAAATACTGAAAGTCAAAGTGAAATACAGCTTGCTTAATATACAAACTTAAAAAATTATGAATAACGGTCGAATTTCGATCACGAGACGATCAATAGTATCTATTTAATACCTTATAAGGGTGGAATGTAAGATAAATTCTCAGATTGAATCGGCGTAAGAGGACCTCATCTCGTTTCGTCTTGTCGTTGTCGTAAGAGGCGACTATAGAAAATGTCAAAAAAAATTATGCCTACTGATATATGGCGGTATAAAAATGTTTTTATTTTATTTATTTATTTAACACATTAGAATATTTACTCAGTTAAGATACAGTTTTACGTGTAGCGTATCTCGTATACGCCACATATAAAATACCCACGAGAGCATTAGGCAGCAGCGTGGTGCAGCAAGGTGCGTGATGTCTGGAACCGCGAACATGAATCTGCTTGCCAAGCATCACGATTAATGTAAGTCCAAATTATAACGTGAGAAGACCATGACTTCTACGTGCTAATGAATTTGTAGTAAAATAAATTAAATCAATATTTAATTCCTATTATCAAACTCAAAAAGATAAAAGAAAAAATAATATTATGTCCAGTGGACTTGAGGTAGATCGAAACAATGCTGTTGATTCTGCGATGATGACTGAGATGGTGTTCCAAAATATGCGTATTGTACTGTCCGTGTCGGCATAACCACAAAGTAACTAACTTGGAAATATCCGGTTTTATTTCAGAGTGAAGTATTTTTTTTTAAATCCGCTAAAAGAAAGAGAGAGAGAGTAATATTAATTAACAAGCTGTGAATACTTCGCACGGATAACGATTAATTTTATGTTAGTGTTATTCAATGAAAAACGTATAGTTACAACCATAATATTATTTTCTGCATAACATTATTTTTTCATGAATATAATCTCAAATTCCGAACAAAAACATCCCTAAAATTTTAAACGTTGCGTGAAAAGGCATTTGTTACAGTACAATTGCATGAAACTGGTGCAATAAATCGATCCACATGTCATGGCGAATATGTGAAATGGTCATGATACATTGGTCTCGTTGTAGATGTACTTACTACTTTATGATGTTTATTGCATTATTTGTACTAGTTTCTATTACTCCTTATGATAAATGTAGGATATTTGAATTAGACGGTTCGCATAATACGAGCAATACTTGCCATTACATAAACTCTTGTCTTACATTTGCACGTGGTAGCACAAATGAGTCGGTTCGACCGGCATAGGACCACGCTCTCACAGAATACTATCGTAAAATAGCAGCTTAATGCTGCTGTGTTTTGTATGATGAGTGTAGAAAATCGGAGACCCTTTTTACTGGAAACGAGGCATTCCATTTCAGTCTTCAGGAGTGACAACGCATAAGCATTTTGATTCTTAATCGAGAATAGATGTAGATCTCTATGGGCCATAGCATCCACTTACCATATTATTGATGGACAGTGTGCTCGTTGGTCACCCTCATTCTATATAAAAACATATTTACACAGGTTTTTATTAGCTAGACCTGTATGCATGTAAATGTGTATGAATGTGATGCAACTATTGATTTCATTCATCCACTTCCGGTAGTCTGAATAAAAATATAGCAAACGTGTTAAAAACCAATAATAATACAATAATTTTATATCTATAACCTAGTATTCTCACTAGTATTATCACAGCTTTCTTAGTTTATAAAACTCTATTTTTTTAAAGAATTATAAAAACTACTTACCAGGATTTAAGGAATACGCAAGTTTCTTCAGAAAATTAGTAAATCGTACACTGCCTACTATAGCTGGAAAACCCACTAATTGCACAGGTAATTCAAAATACGTTTGCTGCCCGTTTATATAATGTAATAGATTAAATAATAATATCGAAAGTAATAGGGAAGTGTTAAGTATACGACCGAACTCCATTTCGAACAATGTCACATTAACAATGGAACTAAACAGTACTGCAACAGTACTTGAGTCAAATAGTCCTCAGTTTCACAACAACACTGTCAGACCATCTTTGTTTCTTATAAATATTCATTTCAAACATAATGTATTGTAATGCTTACATAAGACTATTATAAACAAAACGCAATATGAATTTATTATAAATATTTTAAATTAAGAATTCGGAATACTGAATTCAATTTTAACTTTAAGACACAATTAAAGTTCTTGTTATTGTAAAGAAATATCACTGTATATTACGGTTTATTTGGAATTCGTTATATTGGTGCACTGACGCGTTGTACAGCTGAGATTGTACTGTAAAGATGTTGTGTGTGTGCCAAAGTACGTAGAACCATTCTCGTCGAGTGCTTAATGCGCTCTTGTTGGTCAATCTAACTCTTACATCACACCGTGTACAATACGAAGGAAGTAACAGTTGGTTGCCGTTGTCGCTATAGTAGGTCAACAGTTTTAAGAAATAAAAGCCATAATAATAGTAAAATAGATAGTAGTTATTGTGTAGTTGCAGTGTAAGATAAAGATGTACATTTATTCATCCCGTTAATATCGTAAGAGAGTTTCATAGTAAATGGCGGGAACCTTCTATAAACGGCGCTACTGCTACACCGTGGCAATGTTCGATTTTAACTGGAAGCAACTTTTGTCCAGTATCACAAATTGTTGAAACTACTGTTTCGTAGCGTGAATGTCCCCGTGTGGCACTGAAACCTTACCTCCTTCTGATCTTATTGCATAATTACATAGAGTTCGGGTAGGATAGACCATTGGAATGCTTCTGTTACCTCGTATACTTGTATCACTATATTGTCTCATATTTTAATCATCAAGTTTTCGACAACTAGAACAACGAGTCAGTTTAACTTGAGTTGACCGTCTAAGAAATAAACATATATCGTCGATGTAGAAAATATCCAGAGTGGGTCTTTTTGTTTCCGCTATAAAAACAAAATCATATTATAAAAATTGAACATATGGGCAAGGATTGTGTGAAGACAGAGACTCTTTAAACGTGTACTTTACAGAATGCTAAAGATATATGTAATATCTCATTAAAAATCGTGTAAAACATATATGTTGATATACTTACACTTTGGTTTTCATTTTTATGCAATTAAAAAAAATAAACAAAATCGAATAGTTCAAGTGATCACGGCCGTTTCGGTCAGTGCCCGCCGAGACATCTTTGAAGTAGGATGTACGTTGTTTTCTCTACAATTTTCCCCGCTTTAGTACTAATTCGCTCAACAATTGCGTGGAGCAAGCAAACGTTTTTATACACAATTCTTACGCTTGGTAACCAAATGGATTTGCAGTACAAGACGTCTTACACCTTGACGCTGCATCCTTTTGCAGATCTGAATATTGTGATGTTGTCCTGGTCAGTTTCCGACCACGGTGGCAACTTCCGAATAATCGGAAGTTATATGAAATATGCCTACGAATACTTAGGTTTATATATATATAAGTTAGATGTTGTTGCGTTGTCAGCCATGAGGACTAAGATGGAATGCCTCGTTTCCAGTTAATAGAGTCTCCGGATCTCCACACTCACAATACAAAACACAGTAGCCGTGTAAAATTAAACGCGATATAATCCGTAAAAATTAGTTTCATTTAAACACAGTAGCGTTAAGCTGCTATTTACGCTGGTATTCTGTGAGAGCGTGGTTCTTCTCCGATCGAGCTGACCCATTCGTGCTACAACTATACCAGTAATATAGCAGCAGGCTTTACCGTGTAAAAATATAGAATAAAAACAAAATAAAAATAATAATTAACCACGTAATATATACATTTTACTAAAATATAAAATAAACAAACCATACAATTATCTCCTAAACATACATGTATACAAATTTAAACATATTAATATAGGTACATAATATAAATAGTACCTATAAATAACAATGAATATATACGTCTGTTTGGGAGCTTTTCTGATATCATCGGGCAAGGAGTTCCAAAGGCGTGTAGCTTGAACTGTAAAAGAGTTACCACTAAACTCGGTGAAGTGAGCAGGAATACATATTTTGTTGTTATAAGAAGAACGTAGAACCCTATCATGAGATGATGAGAGATTTACTCTTAAGATAAGAAGGCGGGTTACGAAATTCGGAGATTATTAAGCCAGTAACAAGGCATTCCATCATAGTTCTCAGGGTTGACAGTTAGCTAATGGCCACAAGAGTTACAGAAGGAACAGGGAAGCTCGAAGAGAACAACATGCTAGCAGAATGTGTATTGATTCTTAAACATTAGCTTGCATCATCATCTTTTATGGAAGGAAATTGTTCGTTGGAATGGGATCCTGTTTCTCTCATTGTCGTCGATATATTTATATATGACTTTGAGAAGAAAACCCTTACTTCCGCTATATATTTAAGATTCAAGGGGTAGGTTATTTCATATTTCACAATTTTATCTTCAGATTAGATTACTATATTTAAGATTAGCATTGAAATACAAATAACATTAAATTTACAACTAAGCACACCGTGTAGTGGCGGTGAAATAATATCCACTTCCTCTTATCGTCCCGTTGGTGTAGTAAGAGGTGATAGAGCTAAACCTAAGAGGTAATCTATATGAGAGAAGTCTATTTTCGACAAAGGACTTTTATAGGCTGCAATTAATGATGAATGAAATTTACAATTTTGTCAGAGAAAAATAAGTCTTAAGTTCTTATGGAAGTTAATTAATAGAATCAGGCGTTACTTTGCAAATACATCTATTATATTAAAGGTGGTAAAAATGGGAGTAGTGGTGCTGGGATTAATGGTGACGAGGATAGTGCACGCAATTGAGAGAGGGCGGGAGGTGCTCTTCAAACTAGGTAAGACACATCATTTTATTTTATCTAGCGGATGTACACAAATTTTAATCTTAATGTTGATCATCTGGAAGTGTAAAAATAAAAAATACATTAAAATAGCGAACAACATATTCACAGTTATTAAAAAACTTTTTTAACATATCATTTCCGGTTTTCAGGTATCTGTGACAGTGAATTGTCTACGTCCGAGTTCTTTCTTATCAGCTTGATTTACTGGCGCTACGAAGAGATGTTAAAACCCTTTGCATTTTCTATCGCATTTATGACTTAAAGTGCTCAAATTCCATTATCGCACATCACGACAAATTTGCGATACCATCTACACGACATGGATGCTTGGCGGTTTTGTTCAATTGGCTATCACCAGCGATCTCTTTTAGTCTCTCGTTGTTAAAGTCAACATAGGCCGCGCTACCGTTTCACACTTTGTGGGAACTGATATAGTAATAGTTTTGACCCACAGTTCGTCTGACATATCCTAGTGCCATTTAAGCATTAAGTGTCCATTTAAGCTTAAGGTGTCTTGTGATAGCGGCAAAAGATCATCACATCACCACATACCATTTCGTGGGAATGTAAGAGGTGACTTCTACAATTTTTTCTCTAAAAAGACTTGTACGGTCTTGGGGCCACCATAATTAATCATGGTGGTATAATCATTTCGTTGTACCAGATAAAAAAAATACAGGCGACAGGACGCAGCAGCGTAACTTCCAGCACCGATTTAAACTAAAACATACTATACAAAATACTATAAGCTTGTTCTACGAAGATCAGACTAATGTTAATGGGAAAAGTTGTAGATCCGGGATAAGTATGGCATTAGAACGTGAAATTGACGTGTTTTAACCACTCACTTATGCGGGGATCAGACCCGGGTTGCTCACGTAACTGTAAAATTTACAGCGACGGCTTATACCCTAAGCTGCTACGGCGGTTAAAATTTTTCATATTTGAATTCCTACATCACAGCCGGTCTATTTTATAATTCTGAACCTCAACATCAACAAATGTTTTACTAACACGAAGGCTATCCCGTAATAAAAAAGAATAAAAAATAAATAAAATCCCAATGTAAAGCTTATGTGATTAAATTGTAAGAGTCGAATTACTTAGGGAAGGCGTATGTTGTATACTGGACTTTTTATGAGCTATAATAATGATGGTCATAATGAGGGCATCCACGACTTTTTCTGCCACCAGGGCGGTGCCTCTTAATAGTGAGGTATAATATTTGACAGATTTCAAAGCGGGGAAGTTAATTTGTTCGGAAAATGTAAAGGTTAATGTTTCTTTCTGTACTATTAGCTATATTTTGTATTAATAAGAATAAAAATAAATAAAACAAACCACAGATATTCATAAAAGTAGACTTTTTTTAAATGAAATTAAAAATGTGCAAAAAATTAAAGAGCAAACCACTGAGGCATTGTTTTCTGGATTAATATAATACTCTAGACACTAATAAACTTTTATTAAAAACTAACTTCTCAATTAAATGACATTGTATAACAAAAAACTTTACCTCAGTGTCAACTAGCGACATCTGGTGAGCAGAATAATTACTAGCCTTCATTAAGAGTCGTGTAAAGAATCACAATATACTAATATATGTATATATAATACGGGCCCAGAAAAGAAGGATTTATCCTTACTTCATTCTAACCCTGCGCACTCTGCGTCACTCCAAGGTAGACTGGTAGAGAATGTCTTAGGTATTAAGGCCGCCTATATACTACGTGTGTGTATAAAGTTTTAAATAAATCAATCAATAATTTGTAAGTTACACAAATATCGGTTTTGGTAATATAATTTTAATTAATGTAAAATAATTATTATCCCAAGGATACTTTTCTAGATAAACTTGAAAAGTAAAATATTATTTAAATACAAAATTTCATCCAAATCGTTAGAGCAGTTTCCGAGAAACCAATTACATATATTATTATACATATGTAATCGATTTAGCAATAGCATTTAATTTTACCGGATTAGAAATAAAAAGTAATCGTTACATAGTAATGTACAATGTAATAAAATACATGTTACATGGTATACTCATAGCACATTCCACATAACATAGTGGTTAAAGTTACCTGGCTAGTGCGGCAAACGTACTGGATTCGAATCCTAGTCGTATCAACGTTCATAAATTAATAATTGTTGTTTTTGTTTGGATCTGATTGTGTAAGGATTTTTAGATATGAACTTGTTCTTCCTAATATGTTTATTCACCATCACGGTGGTATATAAATGAAATCTCACATAAGAGAGAGAAAGTCACAGAGAGATAAAGAGAGAGAGAGAGAGAGATAAAGAGAGAGAGGGAGGAAGATAGATTTGAAATGAAGTATTATTAGAATAATATTCAAATGGTAAATAATAAAATTTACCTTACCTAATATGTAATTCAATATTTCTCATTTCTAAAGCAATGACAGCACAGCCCTTAAAATTCATAGTACGCGAACGAATAGAGTTCGATTCCCGTCACTATCGAAATTGTTTATTGTAATTTTAAGTGCTAGTTTACCACGTGCCCGGTGGTGAAGTAATTCATGTCTGAGAAATCAAAAAAATATAATAAAAGAAAAAAATATATCTCCGAGATTATGTGAAGTCCGCCAACCTGCATTGGGGCAGCACGACTGTTTAGTGCAAGGGAGACTTGCACTAAAACCCTCTCAAGAATGAGAGAGGCCTGAGCTCATCTGGGACATTTGTAGGCTGTTAATTTACTTTTTAATTTATCTTATTTTTATAGATGTATGCATATATTTAAACATATACCTTTTATAGTCAAGTTAAAATATTTTCCTTGGCGGTTCAAGGTCACGTCATGTAGACAGTAAAACATGTGAGCATTTCTATTATTAATTAATTTTAAAAATATTTACCTGGGCTCAATGCATAAGAAAGTTTCTTGATGAAATTGGTCACCCTCACAGCCATTATAATGAATGGAAAACCCACTAACTGCACTGGTAATTCAAATGCATTCTGTTCACTTGAACCTTCCAGAACACATTGTAACACGAGGAAAGAAAGCAATGTCCAGACGTAGAACACTTTCGATAGCTCCATTGTTTTTGGTCAACTGATTTGTTTTATAAGTTTGCAAAGTATCAGCGAGTGCTAAATGTCTGTTGCAATACATTCACAGGTCCATATTCGTATTTTTTTCGTAACGACTCCAACACAACGACCTTAGCTGATCGTCCAATTAAAACTGACCATACCCAACAGCTCCAACCTAGTCGGGGTTTCGTTTCGTAACGAACATAATAATCATAAGTGATTCAGGGTATTACCAAATAATCATACAATTTGATACTGGTTTATGATTATCTATAAGCATTAATTGTGTGCGTTTAAGTTTTCCAGAACATTAATTCGATTTTCAAGCAATAAGCGGATATTACCACCTTAATTACTTCGTTCAAAATTGCCCATTGCATTCAAAAACATTCAAGATTTCTTAGAATCAACTCCTTATTTTAAGTGGCTAATACTTAATTTTAATATAAACAATTACACATGATCCGTCCGTCGAAAACAGAGCAAAATTAGAGATTTTCGTTACTTAATTACAAACAAATTTTAAAAGTACAAATTAACAAGGTTACTTGTTCATTAAATGATAAGAGGTTCATTAGCAATGTTTTACAAGCTGACCCGAATGAATAGTCAGTCCAAGACCGAAAGTGGCTAGCGGTACGCGGACGCAACCGATTCAACGCATGCGTAACTTCTACGAGACGTCATCAACATTACTGCTTACTGCCGTCGTAATGCAACCGTCAGAAAAGATACACGACCCACCCCGCCACATTTTAGCTATTAGGAAATTGATAATGCAATGTTTAAATCTTTCTTCATAAGTTTAGAAGATGACGCTAATCCAAATAATTATTCCCCTTGGAGCTTGAAGTGAGAGGTCAACCTCGGTTTCTCCTAAACCTCTAGTTTTCAAATACATACATTAAAATTTGTAAAATTATTAACTTAAGAAGTTTATCTAGCTATCTGATTGCGTTCTGTGAAAGTATGAGTTTATAACAGGACAGGACAGGAAATTTGCTATAGTTGCCACGCTTGTCAAGCGGGTTGGCAACTACAGTTTTCTATTTTTAGTCGTTGTTAGGAAGACGCTGCTGCCCATCGCCTGATTTGTTTCCCTCTGTCGTCTCTTAAGACACCCACGGGATGATATGGTGTAGTGGGTATTCTTATATCGCCACTACACGCTACCGTTTCCTTCTAATTTGCATAAGACATGAATGAAGCCCAATATGACCTTTAGGAAAACGACGTTAAAAAGGAATATTGGGTACGAGTATATCCGTAAATAATTTTTAATAGGTTACACATACGCGGAAGATTTATGTGAACATGATTTGCTAACTATTCGTAGTACGTTCTAATTTTGAAGGTTGTTATCACACGCTTTATATTAATAGCTTGACCTGTATGTATCTATGTATATGTATGAATGTAATAAAAATAAAAGTAAAGTTAAATATATACGTCCCAATGCTGGCCTCCTCTCATTTCTTAGAGGGTTTTAGGGCAAGGAAATGTCCGCTGCGCTGCCCCAATGTTCGCGAACTTCTCATGTCTTCGAAATATTTTTTCTGATTTCTCAGACATACAGGTTTCCTCACTATTTTTCCTTCACCGCCGAGCACGTGGTAAATCAGCACTTAAAATTGCAATTAACAATTTAATTGGTGCCGGCGGGGATCGAACTCGGGGTTGCTCGCCTACTGTGAAATTTACAACGAGCGCTTAGCCCCTGAGCTACCACGGCTCACGGTATGGATGTAATGGAATATAATAATTCAATTTTCACGCACTTCCAGACGTCTAAATAATCTGAAATTTTGCAGGCGTTTAGACAGCCGATGATAATACAATTGACTTCCTGTCTTTGATCTTGTATTGACTAGTATCATGTTCATGATCAATGCGTGTTGCTTAAGTTTTATTTTAAACTTTGATTCTATTTTAAAAATTAAAGATAGTCAACGCTACAAAATTTATTGAGCATATTATTTAAATACGTACATGGTACAGCCACAGTATAATAAAAACATACAGTAGGACGACGCCTTTGATCTTGTGGTAAATGCCGACAACTTCTAGACAGCGTATGGAGGTTAGGGTTGTCACAAATTAACAACTTTTACTAATTTCATTATTTATTTTAGATCTACATCGTGATCAACAATATGATTACTAATATAAAGAATAAGTAATAATTTGTTCTTACATTTTTCCTGAAAGTACTCAAAACGCTAATTGCGCCTCACAACGTGAGGGAGTGCTCTACTCGATATGTGGCCATACCTCAGTTTCGCTACATAAAATCGTTCTTATACTCTTAGCTAGACATCAAATCCATATATATATATATATATATATATATATATATATATATATATATATATATATATATATATATATATATACGTTACAATGACTACAGACATTGAATTATTGGTTTATTTTATAACTGATTCACTTTAAATTATACAACAAAAAATGTAATTGAAAAAATATATCGACTGCCGTCAATATATCGACTGCCGTCCGTTTGTCTATGCGTAAGAAATGTAAGCAATAGATTGAGATATATAGTATTAAATAAGATTCCATATATTCTAAGGAGGGTCATTATTGATTTTTGCTATTGAACTGAACACCTTTTAAAAGTTTTTTTTTTCATCAAAATTAAATGAAACGCTCATGAGGCGTGCATTTTGGATTTTCCAATTTTTTTTGCGCCCAGAAGCAATTAGAAAGGGCTACCCCGTTACGCGAGGAGGTGGTGAATGCTATATGCATACCATGACAGCCGGTCTGTCGTGGTTATGTGGGACTCACTGTGACTAAACCCTAACCTAACCACTACCCTAAGTGTACCCACTAAACACCACCTGTGGGACTGGCAATTGGCGGACTAAGCCTCTTTGCCGGATCGGAAGCGACCCTCTTTTGGGAGAAGAGGGCGCAGGTGGCTACGAGCCGCTGAGGGAGAGCCTACTTACGTACGGCAAAATTTAAGAAGAATCGGCCTGAGCCGCCAGGAGGCAGTTCAGGTCGGTTGAAATTTTATTTGGCGGGTCCGAGAGAGAGTTTCTCGGCCTGTGGACTCGATAGCGAGAGGGGAGTGGGGCTGCATAAGTAGCTGCCTCACGAATAAAATGATTGCAATTCAAATATTTACTACTATATACTAATTTTTATAGTAGTAAATATTTTACTAATATTTACTACTATATAGGGGGATAAAAATTTATCACAACCGTTCAAAAACTGTTCCGCGGTAATATCTTCATATTTTTTAGCAGTGCATTTTAACTTTTTACTTATTTTAAACAATTGTTTTCTAAGTTTACTTTTTCGGGGAGTAAAGTCAGTCAATCGTGCTGGTGTCTGAGAACTATAATCTATACCTATATATTGCTTAGTGTTGGTGTGTTCTGAATTTTGTGATGAAGGACCTGCTAATTCATGGTCTCTTCGAGCTATTTTTGGTATTACAATATGGCGTTTATCGGAGAGTTCCAATTTTACATCACTTAAAATTTTGACTTTAGGATCAGTCTGTGTATGGATCGAGTCGTTGGTTGGTAAAAATAACGTTGGTATAGATGTTTTCTTCAGTGATTTCTTCCCGTACATACTCTTTTCGAAATGCAAACTGCAAATGTACGTATTCTTTAGGCTTTCGAAAGTTTTTCCTTCTAAATTATGTCTTCCAATAACTTCCAGCCATAATTTGCATCCAATTTTTTTAAACACAATACTTATTATTAAATTTTCATAATTGTCATCCACAAACCTCAAAATTGACATCCCTAACATTAAAAAAATGATGTCCACCATCTTGGATTTAAAAATAAATTCCATTTTCGTTATCATCACCCCAAGAAACCTCGTAACTGATACCCATATCATATTATTAAAAAAATGTCAGCCATCTTGGATATGAAAATGGATGCCAGTTTCGTAATAAGCACCCCAAGAAACCCCGAAATTGATACCCATATCATATTATTAAAAATGTCCGCCATCTTGGATGAAAATGGATGCCAGTTTCGTAATAAGCACCCCAAGAAATCTCGAAATTGATACCCATATCATATTATTAAAAAATGTCCGCCATCTTGGATATAAAAATGGATGCCAGTTTCGTAATAAGCACCCCAAGAAACCTTGAAATTGATACCATATCATATTATTAAAAAATGTCCGCCATCTTGATATGAAAATGGATGCCAGTTTTGTAATAAGCACCCCAAGAAACCCCGAAATTGATACCCATATTATATTATTAAAAAAATGTCCGCCATCTTGGATATGAAAATGGATGCCAGTTTTGTAATAAGCACCCCAAGAAACCCCGAAATTGATACCCATATTATATTATTAAAAAAATGTCCGCCATCTTGGATATGAAAATGGATGCCAGTTTTGTAATAAGCACCCCAAGAAACCCTGAAATTGATACCTATATCATATTATTAAAAATGTCCGCCATCTTGGATATGAAAATGGATGCCAGTTTTGTAATAAACACCCCAAGAAACCCCGAAATTGATACCCATATCATATTATTATAAAAATGTCCGCCATCTTGGATATGAAAATGGATGCCAGTTTCGTAATAAGCACCCCAAGAAACCCCGAAATTGATACCCATATCATATTATTAAAAAAATGTCCGCCATCTTGGATATGAAAATGGATGGCGTTTTCGTAATCATCACCCCAATAAACCTTGAAACTGACATCCATATCCTACATATATAAAATAATGACCGCCATCTTGGATTTAAAAATAAATGCTATTTTCGTAATTAGCACACCGACAAACTTAAAAATTGACCCCTAAATCTTAATATTTTATAAAAAAACTTCGAAAGACCGAAGACGAGGCACTATAGTATGGTCTTAAAACCTTAGCCTGTCCAACCACACGATTTAGATGAAGAAAAATCAGTATGCCCAGCGACTAGTACCTATTTTTTACGTCCGCCATTTCTTTTACGTTGGCTATTTGGCATGACATGACAAAATATACATAATGTAAAAAATAATAACAATATTTATTTACCTTTCTTCCGTGTGCGGAATTTGGTGAAATCGCAGATCTTTATTTATGTGAGATGACGACTTGCAACCTCTCACAGCACACGTCGTATGAACCATTTTAATTATAAATATCAACACTAAATTTAAAAATAATAAAAGCAAGCGCGCGTTAACCCTGGAAGTCGTGTCCCGAGCTACTAATACGATTGGCATAAGCAGATCGGGCTCGTCCTTTCCGCGTCTCATCCCTCACACCCCGCACGATTGCCCCGTCTAGACGTCTTCGTCGGACGACTGTATGGATTTATAGACTGTGGTACAGCCATACTGCAGCTACGAGTATATTGTGGTTGTAGCACGAATGCGTTGACTCGACCGGGGAAAGACCACCAATGTAAAATACCAGCTTAATAAAAAAAATGGGTACGACGCATTCCAGCTCAGTTCTCAGGGGTGACAACACATTTTGATTCCAAACCGGGGATAAATGTAGATGCCTATGATCCACAGTATCCACTTATCATCAGGTGGACTGTGCGCTCTTTTGTCACACTTATTCTATTAAAAATATAAGTACATATAATATTATACTTTCATATTGTAATTAGTCATAATATTTGTTAAAATCCCCAATTAGAAAACATAAAAAACACATTATACATACGTGATAATTTTTCAAGAGAGACGTGCTATTGTCATCAATTACGCCATTTATATCTCAAAGAAAATACTAATTGATGGTTTCGTAATATTTGCAGGTTCTGTGGCCTAGATAAGCACACAACCCACTTAATGGAAAATAAATGATGTGGTCTGTAGACATCTTCATCTATCCTCGATTAAGAATCAAAATGCAAATGTGCTATCACCCCTGAATAAGATAGTACGTTCTCGTTACAAGTAAAAAACCATACGAAACACTTCAGCATAATGTTTAGTGTACGCTCATATATTTCCTGGTCAAGCAGGTTCATTCGTGCTGTAGTTGCTTTTATCATTATCATTACAGCCCTTCACAAGTCCACTGCTGAATGTAAGCCCCCCTCAAGGAATACCACAAAACGCGGTCTTGGCCACCTGCATTAAAGGACTTCCTGCACGTCTTACCAGGTCATCAATCCATCTAGTGGAAGAGAAAGGGGGAAGGGGGGTTCAGTTGATTTACCAAGTTGAAATTGATTTGATCGCCTGACTGGTTTTTGGAAACGTTAAACTCACTCTAGGATTTTCTCCTGTATCGTGGAGGCAGTTTACATAAATAAATTGCACAAGACTCAGAACAGTTATTTGTAGGCCATACAAATACTTTTTCCGTGTGGGATTGGAACCCGCGGCCCCAGCACTGCAACTCATTGCTAATCCACTGCGCCACGGAGCCATCACTATCCTATATCAACCCAAGGATGACGTAAAAGGTAAATACTGTGGTTGCCAACCCTGGCGGGCGTGGCAGCTATGGCAAATATCTCCCCTATGAGTCAATCTATGGGAGAGGCATATGTTCAGCTGTGGACTTTCTTCTGAACCCTACTCTAAGTTACCTTTTATGTCATCCACCGGATGAAACGGGTGTCATTCTCTTATGTAGCCAGCATACTAGGGTGTTCTGAAAAGTATCCGACCTCAACGTAAAGATGGCAAAACTCGTCAATAAAAGCTAGTGAATGTAGTTGTGCATCTTTTGACAGTTACGCACCAAAATTTCAGCCATTTTGGACGAAATTTTGATAGTTGTTCTTTGACAGTCGTTTGAGTGAGTCAATGTAAGTGTTTTTGTGAAAATGGAAAAAATTGAGTATTGAGCTGTCATTAAATTTTTGTTTTTGAAAGGCAATACGCCTACGCAAATCAAAGATGAGTTGGACTCTGTGTATGGACTTTGCACCATCATTTACCATAGTGAAATTTTGGGCAGCTGAATTAAAACGTGGCCGTGAGAGCTTGGGAGACGATGAACGTTAGGGACGTCCAAAAACTGCAACTACTGACGATAACATCGCTAAAATTCACCAAATGGTGCTAGATGACCGACGAATTAAAGTGAGAGAGTTAGCAGAGGCTATGAAAATGTTTCAAAAACTTATTTGTCATACATTAAATCAAGATTAAGGCATGAGAAAGCTGTCAGCGCGTTGAGTGCCGCGTTTGCTCACGTTAGACCAAAAACGTGTTTGAATTTCCAACGCTCTTTTGGCGCAGTTTAGGGGCGATAAATCCGAGTTTTGGTGCCGGTTAATTACTGTAGATAAAACTTGGCTACACCATTATACGCCCGAAACAAAAATACAGTCAAAACAGAGGACTGCAAAGGGGAACCGGCTCCAAAAAACGCAAAAACTGGTTTTTCGGCTGGGAAAGTGATGGCAACTGTTTTTTGGGATAGTCATGGAGTTATCTTAATCGATTATCTTCAAAGAGGAAAAACCATTACAAGAGCACATTACGCATCATTCTTTACAAACTCAAGGCAGAAATTTTGGCAAAACGGCCACATTTGCAGAAAAAGAAAATCCTGTTTAATCACCATAACAACGCGCCGTCTCACACCTCAGCGGTTGCCATGGGTAAAATCCACGAATTAACTGTTTGAACTGCTTGGCCATCCACCTTACTCACCAGATCTAGCCCCAGCGACTTCTTTTTGTTCCCTCATCTAAAAATTACGCTCGGAGGACAGAGATTTTCGTCAAATGAGGAGGCAATCACCTTCGTGAACAATTATTTTGCAGAGAAAAACGACGAGTACTATTTGGATGGGTTAGAGAGATGGGAGCATCGCTGGAATAAGTGTGTAGAGTAACAAGGAGACTATGTAGAAAAATAAAAATAAATTTTAACAAAAAATGTCTTGTTTAATATTAATAATTAAAATATATAATTATTTAAAGAAGGCTATTACAAACAATGTCAATGTTCATGACTTCCAAAATAACATGAGAGATTATAAAACAAACAAAACAAATGTATGTACAAAGTCTCTGCAGAAATACGATTATTAATAGCTTTTTCAAGCTAACATTTCCAAGATCCGACAAAGATTGAAAGTTTCAGATGGAAACGTATTTTCTCGTGAATTACGAGAAAGAATATAAGTTTTTCTTGAAGATTATGTTATTTCAATAGATATCTTATTTCATTTCTTGTACCACAGAAATATATTTGTGGTATCAGTCTTGATTTAGTTATACGAATATTTTAAAAGGAATTCTTTGCGAAATATTCTAATCATTGCATAAAGTAACCAAAGAAAGAATGTTAATTTAAGAAGAGCGTGTTTTGAACGACGTTTAAAGTTCAAGATTTAATGCTTTTTATACACAAAAGAAAGATAAATAAAAAACACTTAAGTAAATCTGCCAATTTTTATTAAAATAATTGACGGAGTTTTCTATCATTTAACTACAAATACGGCGCCACCATACTCTTAATAGTATAGTTAGCCAATAGTATAGTACCTGGCCGACCGAACTTCTCAGGGACAACTTTCTCAGGTAAAACACTATAGAAATACAAATTTTAACCAAATCGTTAGAAGCATTTGCGAGAAACCACAATAAAGTAAGAAAAACTCACTTAAAGTATAGTATAAAATATTCTTTCCATTTATAGTTTTCTAATACTGTAATTTTAATAGTTTATTAGTGATTTCATCGTTTATTACTAACTTATACTTTCTTTATCCACAACACATACGCCAACACCCCTACACATATATATACAACAATACTCCCACTCTTTCTTCCACAAATTACAATTTTTCTAGACATACATTTTTTGCAATCTTACTGTCATCCTTAAGGGAAGTAGCGGGTAATTCCCAACCCGAGTATATTCTGATTACTCACATACAATTAACTCATTATTTATTATTATTACGTCATCGGCAACCATTCATCAACATCAAAATCGATGTTCGCTTGTTTAGTGTATAAAAGAAACGACGATTGATTTTACGCAATTTAGTTTGGAAAAGAAATCAGTATCACTAATAAATAAATTTGAATACGGATTATTAAAGTTCGTTTAGCCTCCCAAACGCTTCTTTTCATAACTTTATTAGTTTTCATTTCATCATGTATTGGCATATTTTATTTTATTTTACAAATTATTATTAATTAGAACTGTGATAGAGGTCAAAGGGCTTGCCGTAAATTTCACAATAAGCTGGCAACCCGCGTTCGACACCACCGGCATCGATGAAATTGTTAATAGCAATTTTAGTTGCTAAAAAAAACATCACGAGGATACCTGCCTGTCTGAGGTCCAAAATAATGCGTGGACATGGAACCATCACGCACTGAAACAGCGCGGCCGACTAGTTGCTTCATAACCATCTCCGAAATGAGAGGATGCCAGAGCCCAGAATTTGGACGTATATAGTCTGTAACTCTACTTTACTACTTATAATCATTACGGCACCTGCGGTGCAATTCGACAGCAAATGGCAAATTCTCCAATATAGACTTGTTAAAATAAAAAGAAGTCTAATAGAGACTAATCTATATATTCGTCTTTCATTTCTGGCCGTATGAGAAAGCTAAAACACTGTTAGTTATACGAGAGGACTCTGGCCGATGGTATCAAAGTAGAACCTTTAAAACCGACATTTACCAACGGTTTAGTAAGTGAAAACAGTGAGCGTTAATTGTATTAACAATGGGTTTGCAGAATAGACGTTATATACAGGGTTATTTTTCAAAGAGTAGCCAAATTTTAAACTTAAGTTCAAATATATAAATAATGATATACCGTTATTGCAGTTTTTGAAAATACGAGTAAATAAGGCTTCTACTTTTATTTGAAATTATTCCAAATTGAATGTGATTTATGGGCAACAACGTTTATGCCTACCGATCGATCCTTACGAATGTGTGCGTGCGCAGTAAAATCAGTTAAAATAATGCTTTACCACGCATTTAGAATTTAAAAGATAAATAGGACAGAATGTTTGGGATTTTTTTTAATTAATTATTCTTCATCATTTGCCTATATTACTTATTCTAAACCTTTTCTGCAAATTTGGCCGATTATTGCAAAATAACTCTTTATAGCTCAAAGTAATGACAAACATTGGATTAAGAAAATACAAAAGTGACATACCACTTACCATCAGATGCAATAGTAGTAAGGCACTGGATTTTTCATTCATTCATTTATTACAACTTAGCAAAAATCCACTACTGAACCTCATGGGGGAGATTTCGTCATAGTTGCCTCGCTTGGCAGGCGGCTTGGCTGCATTATAATAGCAGTACGAGTATATATCGTAATCGTATGTATCGTAATATAAAAGTGACAAGCGCAGTGTTTTAGCATTATTATAAAATAATTTTTAATAAAGCATTATTGTAAAATAGTTATAGCACGTACTGTTTTGGATCCTCGACGAAAAAGAGGGGTGTTATATATTTAACGTGGGTATCTGTGTGTCTGCGTATCTGTGTATCTATGTATCTGTGTGTCTGTTTGTAGCATCGTAGCTCTCAAACGGATGAAACAATTTAGATTTATTTGTTTGAATGGTGACTTGATTAAAAGTGTTCTTAGCTATGATTCAAGAAAATGTTTTCAG
Organism: Parnassius orleans; assembly: GCA_029286625.1. Classification (NCBI taxonomy): domain Eukaryota; kingdom Metazoa; phylum Arthropoda; class Insecta; order Lepidoptera; family Papilionidae; genus Parnassius; species Parnassius orleans. The sequence goes on along the minus strand of JAGSMP010000102.1, from coordinate 155,880 downwards.
CCGTTTGAAGATCATTAGGTTTTTTGTTTCGGGGGTATTTTAAATTTAAAATTTAAGTTATTACTGTTTGAATATTAGTAGAGAAGAATGAACTCATGCATGTATCGAAATTCAAATTTTTTGACTTTATCATCATCAAGGTGCGGCAGTCCGCTACTGAACATAGGTCTCTCCTAAGGCGCGCCACTTAGCGCGGTATTTAACAAGAAAACCTGACGGAGACTCTTAAATGTTGCCTAAGTAAAGTACAGTTACAGGCTGTATAGCTCTCACTGCTGGGGACTGATCCCTTCTCATTTCTGATAGGGTTTCCCTTTAGAACTTTCACTTTTAGAAATGTTGCCTAATCAAAATGAATCTTACTACTGGCTCCATTCATGTTAGCTTAGACTTAAAAGGATTAAAATAATAATACTTATTGAAAGTGACTCTTTTGAATAAAACTACTTTTACGGATTTTATCGCATTTAATTTACTTAATTTTAATTTTCGACGTTGCATAGTCACTCTTTTGTAAATTATACATCTGTCCTGCGAAGAATCAGTAAGAAACCCAGCTTGACTATTTAAAAAAAAATAACAGCTTAAAATCATATATGTTACACAATTAACAACACAAAACAAATTAGAAACAACTCGGTAGCCGTGGTCGCCCAGTGGTCGAAATGGGACCGTTATTCATAATTTTTTTAAGTTTAAACGTTATTGAGGTTCTTTTGTCAAAGAGTATACCTTTATAATCATTACGTAAAAATATTTAGAATTTTGTTCTATTACGTCAGCTGCGAGCGTGTACGTCATTAGCGTGTGTTGTTTGCCTTAATTCTCCGCAATACCTATGAAAATTTTTCTTTTTGCAACAGGTGTATAATAAAGAAGCTATATTTTATTATAAACTGTATATTAATATATAAAACACAGATATCTCATATAAAATATAAAATAAAACCTTTTTGCCTTGACATACACTCCACAGACTTGAGAAAGGAACGTGTGAATTCACACAAAATTCACCGCTCATTGAATTGAAATGAGTGGAATAAGCCTGAAATAAATGATTATTGTTATTTTGGGGTATTTATATAGTTTTCTCATCTGATTGGGCTGTATAAATATATGAATGAAAATGATAAATATACATGAATATAGTTAAATAAATAAATACATAATACATAAATAAATAAAAACCTATCCAGATGGAAGCACTCGGCAGGGCAGACCAAACGGCCGAGGGTTAAGGAGAAAGGGAAAGAAACCGGCGAACGATGCGGGCGGTATCGAGGAGCGCCGCTTTCTACATTTGAGCCCGGAGCGGTCCGTCATGGGAGACCCAGTCGCCTTAGATCACCCGAGAGGCTGTTTCGGCTGTCACGAGGTTCTCGTCATACGAAATTGTATGTCGATCAAAAATATCCTTGACTGTGCCCGGTCCATCAGCACAATATCAGGCTTATTCCCAAGAATAGTCCTGTCTCTGACGATGGCCCAGTCCCAGTGGAGCCTGGCGTGGTCATTTTCGAGCACGGCTTCCGGCAAGTACTTATAATGAGGCAGTTTTCGATCCACGATACCGTATTCCAGAGCGGGTTCCTGGTGTAGAATTCTGGCTACTAGATTGTGTATATGCAAGTAATCAGAGTTTGAAAGCGCCGAACAACCGGAGATGACATGGCTAAGTGACTCACCGGGATGGCGACAAACCCGACAGATGTCGGCGGCGCCATCCTTTAGGATGTATCTCCGATCATTTTTGGTCTTAATAACCTGATCCTGTATTGTACAGACAAAATCCTCAGTTTTCCCAATGAGGTCACCGAACCGTAGCCACTGGAGAGAGGCGATCGTATGTACGGCACCTAAGTGCCGGGTACCAGCCAGTTATATATAAATGTTATGTCACTCATTGTCCATATAAACTATAACTATGTTTATATTTATGAGAGCAACGCTGTAGCTATATTATGATTGTAGCACGATGGAGTCGAGTTTGATAGGATCACGCCTTCAAAGAATACCAACGTAAGATAGCAGTTTAATGCTGCTATGTTTAGTATGGTGAGTGTAGAGAACCGGAGATGTTGATCCTTTTTACTGGAAACGAGGCATACCATCTTAGTCCTCAGTGGTGGTGACAACGCATCAGCAGTTTGATTCATAATTGAGGATAAATGTAGATGTCTATATTTCACAGCACCCACTGCCAAATCTCACACACCTCCGTGCACACAATATGCTTAAAAAGGGTACAAAGGTTTCTCTTCGCGTCATAATCTATGTTTGTTCAGTTTACTTACGTTCTCCTCTAAATCAAACTTATCTCAAGCATTTTACTGAAAATGCCGGTAATGTAATTAATAATACATGCAATGATATTCTTATTTTGGAGATTTTAATCTGCGTGACATTGTTTGAATCCTTCTAATGCAGATTCATCGCTTAAACCAAGCAATTTCGATAATATCTTCGGTTATGAACTCGTCGACTTTTTATCTAGTAATGATCTCAAACAATACAGTCAGATCTCTAACCACCAGGGCAAAATTTCGATCTCGTGCTGAGTAACACAATCTGTGATATTTCCGTTAAAAATCAACAATATAATTCTCGAATAGACAACTACCATCCCCAATTGAAGTAGACTTAGTTTTAAGTAAAGCAAAATGCTATCTCCAAGACAAACTCCTAAATATAAGTTTTTTCAGCTAATTATGATAGTATACGAGCCCGTTTATCCGAACTTAACTGGACTTCGAGTTCAAAACTGTTCGACTGTTGATGAAGTCGTATCGAAGTTTTACTCTATTATAAAAAATTATCACTGAATTTGTTCCATGTCACATACAAAACAAAAGCATATCCTTCATGGTATACAATAAACCTCATAAAACTATTACGAGAAAAGGAAAATCTCGTCAAAGGTTAAAAAGTACAGGAGTGAATTAGATAAATTTGAATACAATATTTTAAAAGCTAGGACTAAAACATTAATCAAAAATGTTATGACAGATACATTGAAAATGCTGTTGACAGCGTGATTAAAGATCCCAAGTACTTTTGGACTTATATAAAAAATAAAAGTAAGAATAATGGTTGCATACCGTCTAATATGAAATTTGGAAATAAAGAAGCTAATAATGGAGAAAAAATTTCGGACTTGTTTGCAGAAAATTTTGAATTAGTATATAAACCTATTGATATTAGTTTACATATAAACAAAATGGAAATACCAAAGTCTGCTTTCTCCATGGAAATCTTTATTTAAATAATGAGTATTGAGAAGTGCTTAAAGGCTCTAGATATTACTAAGGGCGCTGGAAGTGATGGGATTCACCTCTTGTTTCTGAAGGAATGCGCAGTAGAGCTCACGAAACCTTTACATACTATTTTTAATAGATCATTATCTGAAGGTATATTTCCGAAACGTTGGAAGGATGCAGTAATTATACCATTACATAAATCAGGCGATAAAGTAATGTCTGCAACTACAGACCTATTAGCATTCTTCCAGTTTTAGGTAAAATTTTGAATCATTAATTTGTCCATATTTGACTTGGCATATAAAACATATTATAGCTGATCAACAACACGGATTTTTAAAAACGCTCGACTACATCCAATCTTTCACAATTGTTGACAGAACACTTAATAGAATGAGCTCAGGGAATGAAATAGATGGTATTTATAATGACTTTAGTAAAGCGTTTGACTGATAAATCATTCAGTTCTAATCAACAAACTACACACATTATTTGGCATACATGGATGCTTTTAGATTGGTTTGCTTCATATCTCACAGATCGAACACAAGAGTAGTCATTAGCGGTTTTGTTTCTAGAGAAATTATCGCAACGTCGGAGTTCCACAAGGCTCGCACCTTGGCCCATTACTTTTATTATGTTTATCGATGATATTAAGCACTGTATCCGTAACTCCGAATTTAAATTATTCGCAGATGACCTAAAGATATCCAAAATTGTAAATAGTAACACAGACCAAATTCAACTTCAAGAGGATATAGATAGAATTACAGAATGGTGCCGGCACAATAAAATGTCTCTCAATACAAATAAATGCTATCATTAAATTCTCTCGAAAATTTAACAAATATAATAGTAGTTACAATATTAATGGTGTAGATTTAGCGAAAGTAGATGAAGTGAAGGATTTAGGCATTTCTATTGACTCTCAGATGCGATTTACTAACCACATTAACAACACCATAAACAAATCATTAAGAATGTTAGCTTTTATTTTCAGAAATACCAAAGATTTTAAGTCGGTTTTAGCGTTAAAAGCTCTCTATTTTGCACTGGTTCGCAGTCATGTGGATTATTGTTCAGTCGTATGGTACCCGTCTTATCAAAATAATATTCAGCGTATAGAAAGAATCCAAAAAAGATTTTTAAATAAAATATCTTATGTAAGTGGCGTTCATCGTACAATTCGCAGATACTCTGAAAGATTAGCTCATTTCGAAATTTTATCATTGGAGCAGCGAAAGAATGTGCTATCTATAAGCCTTTTACATAAACTACTTAATAATAAAGTGGATTGTCCATCCCTCCTATCACAAATTAACTTGAAGGCGCCCTGAGCTACCAATATAGTATGGCCTACAAATAATTATTTCGGGTCTGGATGTTTATCCTTATGCAAATTATGTATGTAAACTTCCTCAACGATACGGGAAATCCTAGTGTAATCCTAACCTAACGTTTATTTAAAAAAAAGAGGTATCATTAACATCAAGTTTTAGTATAAACAAAAATCGGACTTACCACTTAAAGAGATAAATTCCAATAAATTGATGAACACGAAGACAATAAAAATATTTTTAATGTACATTTTAGATATGAGCTAGTGATGCAACGAAAAACTAAAAATCCGAGTCTGTTAGCCTCTCGAAGAGCGAATGTTGAATGTGAAAATATTCTTGTCAACCACAAGACACAACAAACGAAACGTGGAGACCATTAAAGAGCGTTGTATAATCACGGCATATCTACATTAAATGAACTGTATTACTGTTATGAGTTGAAAGTCGTTTTTGACTCAGATTTCATCTCATTCGCGAAATGTAAGCATTCTCGGTGAGAAAACTTTGCTTTGCCTTTGATATCATTCACAACGATCTTTCTGAGATTTTTTAACGAGTCTGACGATTGTAATCAAGAGTAAAAAGGAATCTGTGAAGTGGATGTGGTGGTCCATTGATATCTACATCCATTCTCGATTAAAAATCAAATACCTCGATTCCAATAAAGACTGTCTTCGGTTTTTTACTCTCACCATATGATACACAGCAGCATAAAGTTACTATTTCACGCTAGCATTCTGTGAGAGCGTGGTCTTACTCCAGTCGAACCGACTCATTTGTGCTGTAACTATAATACTCTACCACTTTTATCATGATTAAATAATATTTCTTGCACGTGGTAGATGATGAAAATAGTTGACAGTTGTTTAAAACACTATCATGTAAATTATACTAAAATGATAAATATAATAAATAGTATTTTAAAGATGACTTTTTATCCTTATTACTGTAATCATTATAAAAACCCATTACAAGTCCACTGATGAAAATATGCCTCCAAGGAACGCCACAAAGCACGGTTCTGACCCACCAGCTACCATCGACTTCCCACATGTCTACAGGTCATCATTCCACCTAGTGGGGAGCCTCCCTAAACTTTGCTTACGGGGCTACCACTTGAGGACCTTTCTTTCTCATCGGTTATCGGTTATTGTAACTATATGATCAGCTCATTACCACTTTCGTTTACTGATCCGTTGCGTCATATCGGTTATCCAGGTTCTACTGCGGATATCCTCATTTTTTATTGAGAATAAAATTGCAATACGTTCTCTCCTGAGTATTAAGGCAAATGCCTCGTTACCAGTAATAAGGGTCTACTAATCCGTCATGCAATGTCGGTTACTCTGATTTTTGTATAGAATATGGGTGACAAACGAGCATACAGTCCACCTGATGGTAAGTGGAAGTTGTGGCCCATAGACATCTACATTTATCCTCGATTAAGAATCAAAATGAAGATGCATTGTTACCCCTGAGGATTAAGATGAAATGCCTCTTTTCCGCTAAAAATGGTCTCCGGTTCTCTACACTCACCATAAGAAACACAGCAGCATTAAGCTACTATTTTACGCCGGTATCCTGTGAGAGCGTGGTCTTAACCCGGTTGAGTCGACCCATTCGTGCTATAATCATAATACAACTCTGTGTAAAAGTATCGGGAATATGTCAATAAAAAGACCCGCGTAAAAGAGGTCGTTCTAATTTTTTACTGCATGTTGGTAGCACTGTACTGATTTAGCGCGCAAGTTTGAGCGGGATCTGTCATTTAATTTGTTTTAAACTACACTTTTGTTGGTCATAGTTTTGAGTTATCGGCGATTTTACAATGGAAAATATTGTTGAACAAAGAGTGTGCCTTAAATTTTGTGTTTCGAATGATATTTCATGTGGTGAATCACTAAAAATGTTGCGAAATACCTACGGCGAATCGTGTATATCGAAAACAAGGGCTTATGAATGGTATAAGGCTTTTAAAGAAGGCCGAGAAGTAGTAGTAGACTTGCCTCGTTCTGGTAGACCTTCAACCGCTACGACCAAAGAAAACATCGACAAAATCAAGAAGCTAGTGCTCGAAAATCGACGTATGAGTCTGAGAGAGTTGGCTAGTGAGGTGAACATATCTTTTAAGTCCGTCCACAACATTCTCATTGACATTTTAGGCATGAAACGCGTCGCCGCTCGACTAGTTCCAAAAGAGCTCAATTTTGTTCAAAGAGCGCAGCGAAAGCATGTCGCTGAAGACATGGTTTCGAGCTTCTACGGATCCGACCTTTATGAAACGTATAATAACTGGCGACGAGACATGGGTTTATGAGTACGACATGCAAACAAGCCAACAGTTCAGAATGGCGTCTCGAAAACGAGCCGAAACCCAAAAACCGCGGCAAAGTCGCTCCAAAATCAAGGTGATGCTGACAGTTTTTTGACTACCGTGGTGTGGTTCACCTGAATTCCTTCCAAAGGGAGAAACAGTGAATAAAGAATATTATTTAGGCGTCATGAAGCGTTTGCGTGAGAGTATCCGCCGAAAACGTCCAGATTTGTGGCAACACAACTCATGGATGCTGCACCATGATAATGCACCATCACACACAGCCATTATAGTGAAAGAGTTTTTAGCGAAACATTCAACAAAAGTTCTCGACCAAGCACCGTATTCACCTGATATGGCTCCGTCTGACTTTTTTTTATTTCCCAAGTTAAAATTACCACTTCGAGGAAAACGTTTTGAGTCGATAGAAGCCATAACAAAAAATTCGCTGAATGAGCTAAAGGCCATACCGCAAATAGCCTATGAAAATGTATGGAAGACTGGGTGAAGCGTTGGAGATGTTGTATTGCAAGCGATGGGGCCTACTTTGAAGGCGATAAAATAAATTTAGATGAATAATTTGTATTTTTGTTTTATTGACAAATTCGATATTTAGTACACAGAATGTATAGCTGCTTCGTGGCACTACCACATAAGATTGTACTGCGGATATATTTATTACGAAGTCTATTGCACAGAGAAACTTTGAGCATAGCCCTCTCCATAGCTCGCTGAGTGACTTTGAGCATCCTCATACGGCCAGCTGTGAAGGACCACGTCTCAGATCCATATGCCATCACTGGCAACAAACACTGGTTGTACACTCGTGTTTTTAAGTTTAGATTTACAAATCTAAATTTAATCGATTTCTGTATTTTACTTTTTTTAATTCAAAATTTTTATTGCATGAGAATTTTATTTTTATTGAAATTCGACACTTTTTTTAACTGGCTGATATAAAGGCTCATATGATATAAGAAAAAACTACATGTTTCATAAAACATATCACATTTCAGGTTTGGTCGGTAGGTAATGCTATATTTGAAGCAACAGTGCATGCAATAAAAACAGTAATGAAGCTCGAACACACGACATGATTGCCTTTTTAACAAAACCTGCTTCATATTCATTTCGAATAGAGCTCTTCCATATTTTGAACTCGAATTACAGCTACAGTATAAAGCTATTTACTATTTAATGATGATGAAGTCATCAACTGTTATTATCATCATCACCAGCATTTAACCCGAATGCTAACCCATCCAAGAATGGGACAAGTGGCAAGTATTTCTTACAAGATTTTCCCGAAATCACTGGGCTCTACATGCGGGTTGATGAGCGAAGAGCCTCTATTCTACTCTACTATAGCATAGATATTACTGCTCTCAATTACCAGCCTGTATAATTCAAAATTTTAAGATATTTTAAGTGATATATCTCTACTTCATCTTCAATCGCCTTATTTTCTCCTAATTTATTTGACAACCACCGTTCAACAATCTCCTTTGGCCATGATATTCGTTATAATAAAACGTACCAAAATCCGTTATTTGAGCTATATGTAGTCGAGTTTATTTAGGATAATTTCTGTTTTGTTTTTGTATTAAAGAAAATGTTATACACATATTTGTGAATATTAAAGATATATTACCTGAAAACTTACAATAATTATTATTTTAACAATACAATGTACTATTTTGTAAAGTAAGCAAGTATTAGGTCAGTAAGTACATAGTTTTTTTTTATTTACATGCAATTTTTTTATTCAACACGAAAACAAAACTACAAAGTTAAAATACTTACAAAATTTAAAACTTTTATCAATATACTGCTGTATATACAAAAAAATATTTTCAGGATAAAACTTAATAAAGTATCAAGCACGTATTTCTTTAAGTACGACGCAACTTGCACCTAATTACTAAGTGATTGTTCGAATTACGTGTATCTACGTAACATCATTGTATGTAATTCTTTGTATAAAAACTAGGTCGATTGTTGTGGACTATAAATCTTAAGCATTTCCCGAAGAATTGTTTAATGTATATTATATATATTAATAGTTAGTGGATTTTTTCTTTAATCCCATCAATTCTGAAAAAAAGAACATAATTGCGAAACAAATTATTTATTTTAACAGTTAAAAATTGTGTAATATTTTTTGCGATTATGATCTTGATGATGATTTGTCTTTTCATGATATATAATTTTTTTATAGAATTAGGGTGACAAACGAGCACACAGTGCACCTGATGGTAAAAGGATGCTGTAAACGATAGACATCCTCATCTATCCTCGATTAAGAATCAAAATACGGATGCGTTGTCGACCCTGAGGACTAAGATGATGTCTCATCAACAAACTAGTAAAAAGGGTTTCCGGTTCTCTACACTCACCATACGAAACACGGCAACATTAAGCTGCTATTTTACGCTGGTATTCTGTGAGAGCGTGGCCCTTCCCAGTTCGAGCTGATTTTTTCTCGGAATCTTTAAAATTAATAAAATTGTTCAGTGATATCGTCGTTACTAAACATTCAGAAAATAAATTTAAGTAACATAAAATAAAAGAATAAAATTTTTATAATGTTCATATATAAAATTATTGATTGATGAATATTTCATAAATTTTTCATAGAAAAAATTAGTCCGAGTGGCAGTTGTCTATCTCGGTTATGTAGCTGGATCGTTCGGAAAAGACGTGACAGCTATATGTCGTTAAAAACTATTATTCAGTTTTTTTGCAGTCCAAACGACCTTTCAAGCGGCTTTGTGTTTCCTGATACGGTCTCGGTGAACGTTGCTTCGCCTTGGTGGGCACAAAAATGCTTATTTGATGAAGTGTAATTAGATCACAAATTGTGTATGACCGCTTTTTAGATAAGGGTAACCCCAGCACAAAGTTCACTTGATGCTGTAGTCAATAGACATCTACATCTATCTATGATTAAGAATCAAAACTCAGGTGCGTTTGTCACCCCTGAGAACTTTTTTTCATAGAATAAGGGTGACAAGCGAGCACATAGTCCATCTGATGGTAAGTGGATGTTGTGGCCCATAGACATCCACATTTATCTTCAATTAAAAATCAAAATACAGATGCGTTGTTAGCCCTGAGAACTAAAATGCAATGTCTCGTTACAAGTAAAAAGGGTATAAGATAACTAATATGACTCGTCCAATAAAACTATTTTTACGGATTTTATTGCGTTTAATTTTACTATTTTGATTCCCGACGTTCCTCGACGTTCCCGACGTTCGTTGAGGGGACTGAGATTTACATCTCAGTCCCCCCGTGACCGTGGGTTGCTGTAAAGCACCCGAAACGTCGGGAATCAAAATAGTAAAATTAAACGCGATAAAATCCGTAAAAATAGTTTTATTCAATGTGTAGTGTTCGTGTAAATATAAGAAATCATAATATGACCTCGTCATTTCCAGTGAAATAGGGTCTTCGGTTTTCTGCACTCACTATACGAAACACAGCAGTATTAAGCTGCTATTTTACGCTGGTATTCTACAAAGAGCGTGGTCCTTTACTGGTCGAGCCAACTCATTTGTGCTGTCGCCAAAATATAGCTGCAGCGTGGCTCAACCGGGAGTGGAGAGTGCTCATAAGAATAGTTTGGATTAATTCCTGCCGCTAAATTCCACCATCGCACATCGCATCAGAATCTCGATACCATCTAAACAATCTGGGTACTTGGCGGTCCACCACTGTGCAATTTTACCAGAAGTTTTCTTCTTCGCACGACTTTTTTAAAACGAAAAATATTTTGTGCAAAGAAGTGAAACTTTTATTTAAATTTGTATTTTATCCTGTGAATAACTTTCATCTGATAATCCCCTAGAAAAAAAAATATTTTTCCATGGGAATTAAACAAGTTTAAAAAAAAGTTACAAGCAAAAACAATATTTTATTTAAAATTCTGTGTTAAATAAGACGATAAAGCCAGTGAAATGTCATACAAAACGTCCATTTTGCATCAAAGTATCTCATTAGTTATATTTCGTATCCAGTGGAAATTTGCAGCTACTCTAGTATATACAGTTAAACACATCCTATTTATATGTGCATTCTTGCATGCTGCTGATGTAACACCAATTAAGTTCCCTTTGTAAATCAGCGGTCCTCCTGAATCACCTGATCCTGCTCTTACTCGACCTATAGAACAAATTAAATTCGTTCTCTGAAAGGGACATTTTGTTATCACAACCTTTCCTTCTCTAGGTGCATCTGAGTAAACTTCTGCAATTCCATAGCCAGTGATAATTCCTGATTCACCAACTTCAGGGTACTCTGTGGCTAATTTAATAGGATTAATATTATATGTGTTAAAATTAATTGATTCTCTTAAATACATAAGGGCCACGTCTTTTTCTCTATTTGCTATAGAATCTTTATTTAGTACGTATTCCGGATGTGGCCAAACATCACGTTTCTCTACTTGTGCGATTAATCTCAAGCCTCTTTTTGTAGCATGGAAGACATCTACTGTAAGAAGATCTGTTTGAATACAATGTGCAGATGTTAATAGCCAATAATTACTTATAAAAGATCCACTGCACATCCCAACAACAGGAGCGCTTCTGTGGAATTCCAGCTTAACTAAGTAAGTATGATGATCGTGAGGTATACTCTCACCTTCGAATATTCGCCTATTTAATGGTGTTGTAACTTTAAAAAAACAGAACATTAAAAACAAATTAAACGTCAGTTGCACTCGTAGGAACATTGTTCAAGTAATGATACTTGTTCTTTACAGTTGGAAATGTTGTCCATATTTATTGCTATACCGTTTTAGATAAGTAATGTTTATGAGACAATTTCACATATTTAAAACACTAATGAATGTTTATTTGCGTTACTGTAATTCCGAGTTAAACTAATGATAACACTGGATTAATTAAGTGTTTGTGTTAAATGCGTTAAATATTAACAATTTTTAATAAAAAATTAAAGTGAACAACGAGCTTAAAATCTACCTGATGGTAAGTGGCTACTAAATCCCAACTTCAAACAAAGAAGGCCTCTTAGCATCAACATAGAATGCCTGTAATACTGGCTCTCAATACTCTTCAGACCGGAACATAGTAATGCTTAGTATGCCGGTCTCAGAGAGGCAGAAAAAGAGTCCCACGTATTATAAATAAAAAAAGTATCTACTAGCGACCCGACCCGGCTTTTCCTGGATAGGGTCTATGTATGTACCGTTATTTAGATTTAAGATATCAAAGACCTTTTACATTACCTAACAATTTTTCGATTTTTCAAAAAAACTCTCAAAGATTTTCGGATAAAATATAGTCTAGATCCTTACTGAAATTACTCTCTATCTGTTTGTAAAGTAGCTCGGGCAAACATACATCAGTACCGGCGAAGACCGAACTCAGGTTGCTCGCATACTGTAATGTTAACGGCGAACGCCACTGTCTTTTATAAGATGCACTAAAATTATATACTTATACATTATATTATATAATAAGGTACAAATAAATTGTTAAAATAATTAGTAATCGCTGTCAAATGAACAGAATATTATTAAAGTAAAACAAAAGCAATAAATTTTCTTAACGTTTTAAAGAGCATTTTTTAAAAGAAGTAGAAGATATTCGCGTAATATTCTTGGAACTATCCTAGGGGATAAACGCTTGCTTTTAAATTTCATAGTACGAACAAATCGATTTCGATTCCCTCTGGTACCACTGATTGCTGATTGAAAATTTAAGCGGTGATTTATCACCTGCTTGGCTGTGAAGGAAAATATCGACAAGATATCTGTATATCTGAAGAGAAATAATATATTGCGTAAGTGAAATTAATTAAAAGGTCTATTTCATCTGACAATATTTTCTGGATGCTGTAAGGAGTACCATAGTTGGTACAATTTAAATGCTTTAAACTGTTTGTTACGACAGCTGATTAGCTTATACTTACCGAAATTATGTATTGTTTTACAACATTATCTGTATTTTTTTACGAAAAGAAAGCGAACAATGACAGTGTAGTGGTGGTGTAAGAATATCCACTACTCCACATCATGCCGTGAGTGTCGTAAAAAATAGCAACATAGTGAAATGAAGGAACAGGAGATGGGCAGCAGCATCTTTCTTATAACAACTCAAAATAATAAAAACTACGATTATTTTACAGCTTGCGGTTGTATTAATAGTTATTAAAATTTAAAATTTAAATTTAAAACTAAAATTTAAAACATAATATAATTATTGATTAATAATTAAATGCCCCATTAAAGGGGCGCCGGGAACTCGGGGCCATTTCTTTAATGTGTTGGCTCATGGTGCGATCTAAGGGGGTGGTAGATTTTACGCCGCTACCATACGGCGAGGAGCCGAGTCTATCCTTTCGGCTTTGTCGCTCGTTTAGCACCACCCGGGGGACACGTGTAGGGTGGGCCTAGGGTTAGGTGGTCGAAGCCTACGGACGCGAGCGACTCACCCCCATTTTTTACAAATTATTAATAATTAATTGTAAAAAAATATGAAAAAGGAAAAAGAAGAAAGTGTATTTACAGTGTACTCATTCTAACTCAACTCAACTCTCAGATGTAATGTTTGTGCAATTTAGTATCGGAGACATGGGAAATATCACAAGTCTACCAGACCCGTAAAATAATTTGTGTTTACACAAATTTATACCATGGCAACGGCTCCGTAGCGGGTTCAATTCCCTCACGGAACAAGTGTTTGTATGACCTCTAAATTGATCCGGGTTTGAATGAGTGTCCTTGTTCAATTTATATTTCTAAACCACCTCCACGGTACAGGATAAAATCCTACTGTAGTCGTGACGTTTTTTTTTAAATTAATAAATTAAATATTATATTTTTGTATGTTTATGTAACATCTAGACTACAGTCATCAAAAACTGAAAATATTGAAATTGCGCCTGTATTATTACAAAGTTATTAGCCTATAAAATAGTGGTCTTGGGTCATAAAATGGGGTGTTATACGTAATAGTCACGCATAACAAACGAATTAATGATCTCGTTACCCGACCCGGCATCTTACCCTGCGCTTATTAACCATCCGTCGACGGCAGCAGGCGGCACGGTCGACAGTTATTTAATATACCTAAAGTAAATGTAATCTAACTGCTTTTATTGCCCACTGTTAGGTGCAGACCTCTTATTTCTGAGAAAATTATAGAGTAGTAAAGAGTCAATGCTTTACACGAACCACGGACATCACGTCTGTGAAATAATTTTAGTGTGTCAGATATGAAAGCTTCCTCACGACATTTTTTTACCGTCAAAGAGGAACTAAATCAATTTCAGTTACCGGCAGATATAGAAGGCAGTTTACTCACGTCATTTTAAATTTTATAGCGAGCGCTATTCCATTAAATCATAATTATTATTATGGCTCAGTGAAAAATCACATGAGCCACAATTATTACGGCTTGCAAAATAAAAGTTTCTGAACTAAAAGTAGTTATCAAAATGGCAATATAATTGTCAGAGTGCAAAACGTAAAAGAGTGACGCTATATTGTATTATTGGTGCAAGCTAAATTAGTTGGTTCTACTAGTAAAGGATTACGTGTGCATATAATACCAGCGTAAAATAACAGGATTATGCTGCTACGTTACGTTTATGGTGAGTCACGAGAACCGGAGACCCTTTTTACTAGTAACAAGGCTTGTTTTAAATGAGGATATCCGCAGTAGAATCAGAGTAACCAAGATTGTGCAGCAGATCCGTAAGCTGAAGTGACAATGGACTGGCCGGTAAGAAGTGTAGAGTGGTTTCCACTAGACGGAGGGACGACCTGATGAGAGGTGTAGGAATCGATGGATACAAGTAGCTCAGGACTGTACTTTGTTGCATCCCTGTAAGACCTATGTTCAGCAGTGAACTTGTTATGGGCTGTAATGATGATGATGATGATGAAACGTAAAAATTTATAAAAATGAGAGAAAATATCTATAGACTACAGCATCCACTTACCATCAAATGGTCTGTGTTTACGATTTTCGTAACCCTTACTTCTATAAAAAAACTTTTAAACTAAAATCAAAAATTTGCAAAAGGAAGTCAAACATGCTGCCGACCGGTTACGGTGAAGAAGAGGGTCCCTAATCTTAACGCATACATACGGTTAATTTAAACTACAGGAGAATAATATTAACAAGTGAATACACGAAGCAGAGGCCGCTCTACTTGTCTGTAAACATGACAATACAGCGAGGATAGAGTCCGGCCCCTCGCCACGGCCGGTCTTCCCAGCAGCATCGGACTCCCCGAGAGCTCACTTGAATTCTTTTCTTATATACAAACACATCAAAAAATAATAACATCGTGATGTAGACCAAGTATTCTGATTGGTTCATTCACTGATTTCGGTTGAGCGCCGTTCCAGTCACTGCACTGCAGCAAAAACTGTTGCGTGCGAGCAACGACGCGCTAGCACCGTGAATAAAGTCTACTCTACACCCAAAAATAATTTTCGTGCTAAAGATATTTCGCACATTATATAATGTTACACAAAATAATGTGTTGTGACTTTTTTTGGTTTCTTTAAAGAGAAGTCATAAAAATACAGATTATTCTAATTAATTTACTTTTAACATATCACATTTCCATGTTTTGGAACGAAGTTTCTTATCGCACGGTACGAATTTGGCGAATGGGGGCTAGGCAAGAAAATTTTTCCGTCACAACCCTTTCTATAGTGCTAGCGAGATGGAATAATATCCATTTCCCTCGCACTTTTCTTATCTTGCCATGAAAGAAATATTATTTTAAATTACGCTTCATTTTAATAGACGCTAGTAATTCATTTATTTGTAATTGTTAATCAATAATATAATACGTTTATCAATAATAATATACTACGAAAGGAACTTCGTTCTAACCAAGTGTTCCACGACACTCACGCATGTTTTTTATTTAAAAAATAACGTTTTCCTTATACTACTATTTCTTCTGTATCATGGAAGCACTTCACATACATAAGTTGATCACGGACAAACACTTTTTCTGTACGAGATTCGAACCCACGGCTCCACAATGCTTCAGATTTTGCTGTATGATTACCGTACCGTGCCGTTTTTACGTTATATAACGTAAAGTTAAGTACATGTATACTTCCGACTTAAACATAATAAAAAAGAATGTATTTCTCCGAAGTTTAACAGAAAAGGGGCACCGTGTGCACTATGCTTTAGGTAACATACTTAACTTGTACAAAAACTACAGTTAGGTTTAAGTGTTTCTTATTCATTATGCTTACACTATACGTCTTAAATAATAAATATCTCAATTAAAAAAATGTATTATATCATACTATACTACTACTATTAATATTCCCTGCTCCATAACCCTTTCAGAAATAATATTTTCTTTATAGAATAAGGTGACAAACGACAAAAATCCAACTGATGGTAAGTGGATGCAGTATGCTGTATGTGATGTGCTGTGTTTACACTTATCCGTCTCCAGAATTAAAAATCAAAATGCAGATGCATTGTCACCCCTGAAGACTGAGATGGAAGGTCCCAGGTTCTCTACACTTACCATACGAAACACAGCAGCATTAAGCTGCTATTTTACGCTGGTATTCTGTGACAGCGGGGCCCTAGCCCGGTCGGGTCGACTCATTCGTGCTACAACCATAATATAGCTGCAGCGTGGCTCTACCACGTAAAAGATGAGTTGAAAATTAGCGCCTTAAGTTATTCCCAAAATTTGACTACGAAATCCTGTTACATCTGTATAAACCCGTTCAATAGAGAAAATCAATCCATTTAAGAATGTCATTGAAATAGTAAATGTAGAGGCAGTAAATTGTAACGTAGAGGCATTTTATTTATGTAAATTAATAAAACTAGACCGTGCATGTATACTAATAGCATAATTGGTGTCGGATTGCACTTTCTATAGTCCTTGTATCAGTGGCACTGTTGCTTGTTGGCCCAACATAAATATGTTTTTATATCTAAAATAGCGATCCACCTAGGCTTCGCACGGGTAATTTCGTTTTAATGACGTTTTAGAGTTTTAGCGAGACTAACGGATAGCAATTGATTTTTATATATAGAGATAATATTCGGTTCATTAATTATTAGACACTAGGGATATCAATAAGCAGATAGATGTTATTGATTTTCTTATAATTAAAAAAAAATATTTGGGTTAAAAGGATGCCATCTTTATGTAAAAGCTGCACATTATAAATTATAAGCTGTAGTTTTTCAAATATACAAAGGGATATTATTTTCTTTATAGAAAAAAACATAAAATTACTCCTGTTTTTTTAATAGAATAAGGATGACAAACGAGAACACAGTCCACCTGATGGTAAGTGGATGCTGTAGCCCATAGACATCTACATTTATCCTCGATTAAGTATCAAAATGCAGATGTGTTGACATCCCTAAGGACTAAGATGGAATGTCTTGTTTCCAGTAAAAAGGGTCTCCGGTTCTCTACACTCACCATACAAAATACAGCAGTATTAAGCTGCTATTTTACGCTGGTATTCTGTGAGAGCGTGGTGCTAAACCGAACGAGCCGACTCAGTCGTGATTCAACTATAATATAGCTGCAGCGTGGCTATACCACGTAAGTGTTTTTCGAAAATTTTAGTTGTGTTTTTAATAGAGTCCACGTATTAGGTACAAAAAATAGGTATATACGATCACTATCAACCGTTGTTTACTGTCACTAATTGTTTTAGAATTTACAATAATTTACGAGAAATTCAATTGAAATAATTTTGGCAAATATTATTATTTTTATTCCACGAAAGACACGATACATCTCAATTAAACTTGAACTACATGCAGGCATTTGTTTTTGTCTGTTTCACCGATCACTGCTGATTGGCAATCAGGCTCCATTGAGACAAGGGCTTTGTATATGCCCTTAAATTTTTATCCAATTGCTAGCGTCAAATGCAGTGTATCCCCCTGATCAACGAACAACCAACTAGTGGCTACATTTTTTTTTATAGAATTAGGTTGACAAACGAGCACACAGTCCACCTGATGGTAAGTGGTTGCTATGGCCCATAGACATTTACCCTCGATTAAGAATCAAAATACAGATACATTGTCATCTCTGAGGACTGAGATGGAATGCCTCGTTTCTAGTAAAACATACTTTTTTATTCTCTACACTCACCATACGAAACACAGCAGCAATAAGCTGCTATTTCACGCTGGTATTCTGTGAGAGCGTGGTCCTACCCCAGCCGAGCCGACCCACTCGTGCTACAACCAAAATATAGTTTCAGCGTGGCTCTAACACTTTAAATCGTGAAATATCTATCTGAACTCAAACCCAACAAGCTGGTGGCGGGGAGCAGCATTAACAGAAGACGTCGGCTCCCAGATACCAACTCGCCTGCCCAACCTGAATATTTTTATAAATGCCTGCCAAATGCACCGAGTAAGCTATTTGCAAGAAGTGGAAGAAAATAACAAATTTTTACAAGGCGCTCTAAATTTTTTCAAGTATCGTTAAGAGTATAGTATTATACAAAAACAATACAAAAGTATTGTTTGCTGGTAAAATATATTTTTCACACATACATACAATAAATTAATATATTATGTTATTACTCCTTCTGTTCAACGTCTTCTTTTATTTTGAATATTTATTTTAATACAGACATATCATAATATAATAATCCATTATTTTCCAACAGTTAGATCAGTTTTTATCTAAATTTTTAGCTTAATATATAATTGTATTAATAATTCCCCGTTTGGTGAGTCATATTATGAACATTTCGATTGTTTAACTATTGCGTCTGTTTCAAGGACAGGGAATTTGCTATAATTTTTGAGTATAAAATAATTAGACATGAATGAACATAATGGCTTCACTAACAACTTCCCATTTGGCCATTTAAAAGTTTTTTTTCAACTTATTTTAATTAAAAAATAATAAGGTAAATTCTTTACGCAATTACGTGTCTAATGACACTAGTTTAGATATGAAATCATCATTTTTTTTTCGAACAGAAAAGATCACTAACATACGTACACAAAAAAATTAAAGAAAAGGAGTAAAAAAATTGTAAATCGAACCGTTTTTGCTGAATCACCGTTCGTAACAACTTTTTACTTGCCTGATTTAGGATCTTAGCGCTTCCTCGAATGTTCTTTTTGGTTGATATTTTGACACACGTAGGAATGAGATTATGGTCTCTGCATCTCTTCAAGAAATTTAAAGATGTTATATATCTTGCACGCTTAGTTTTAAAATCTTCTAATCGGCGAATTTTATTTGCTATTACCAGTCCGTACTGGTTTACATAATGATTTCTTATATTTACGCGAACACTACATATTGAATAAAACTATTGTTACGGATTTTGTCGCGATAAAATCCGTAAAAATAGTTTTATTCAATGTGTAGTGTTCGCGTAAATATAAGAAATCATTATAAAAAAAGGAGAGTAAGACTCTAACTTAGCGACTACAAATAGAGTCCTCGGTAAGTGAAGATAATAAAATTTGGATCTTCACATATTAGTATCACAAAAAACAATACGTTCTTCAAACTATAATGCATGACCTATTACTATTCAGCTTATTTAATATCTACATATTATTACATTAGATTTATACATATTTTTGCAAATTAAGTGTATATCAAAGTACTAGCATTAGTGATTAAAATTGTGTTATGCAAACTAAGTATGACATAATATAAGCATAAAGTTAACACAGCTATCAGAATCCGTTTAAATTTATCAGATATCCAAAAAGGGTTCGGGACCGGGACCGGGCAGGGTTTTATGTTCCTTATCTAGCACTAGTGATCATAATGTTACTTGATTAGACTTTAGCTCACTACGATGTACAAGCACAAGTTATAATGTTATCTCAATTGTATTTCAGTTAAACTTTCTTGCCAAAGTCATAAAATTTAAAGCAGTTTTCAACCGACTTCAAAAAAGGAGGAGGTTCTCAATTCGACTGTACCGATTTTGATGGTTCTTTTTTATTTGAAAACTGGTGCTTCTCATTTGGTCCCATATAAATTTGATAAAGATCTGACTAGTAGTTTTGAGTTATCCTTAATGATGCGTATTTAATTGACTTCGACTACATTGATGATGTCCTCATTATATTTATATTGACGTCGGTAGTACAAAATTTTTAATTTTACCACTTGTTCTTATATTGTTCTTGTTCTTGCAGTTCTTGTTAGAAAAACAGGTTTAAGGTAGATAATATAAACTTCATTTTATTTAAATAAGGCTGCATTTAAAGAATTATATACCTTCGTAAAAATTTGCGCTTACCATAAAACATTGTACGCGATTTAACTGACTAAGTGTAGAGGCGATGTAAGAATATTCACTACCCAATATCCTCGCCCCAGGGGTGTCGTAAGAGTACAACACCCCTGGGGCGTAAGATAACAACCCAAAATAATTAAAAACTGCGGTTGTCACTTTGCTTCCAAGCGTGACAACTATGGCAAAATCCCCTCATGAGGCATTCTATGAGGGAGGCCTATGTACAGCAATGTACTTTTATAGGCAGTAATGGATGGATGAATGGATGGCACTGAGTTAGACCCATAAAGACTAATGTAGATTGGATTCAAACGAGAACCAACGATCTCATCGTCAGACGGTAATAATATAGCTACACCGTTGTTGTGTCAAAAATTAAATTAAATTCAATGAAGATGAACACACTCCACATTTCTGAATTTTCGTTATCGTATTAGTTAAAAAGCCTATAGGAGGAAATTTTTATTTAGAATCAGAGGAAGAAAATACTTTTGCCCGATTCCTATATTTAAGTAAAAATTTATTGTTCATAATGTTCCGTATACGCAGTGCGGACCGCAAAACTCATCGCATAAAAAAGTTCAAAACCTTAAAACAAGAGTCTACAACCAGAGCGTGTTGACAGTGATGACACATAAGAGACGTGGTCCTTCGCCGCTGGTCGTATGGGAAAGATCATGATCGCTTAGCAAGATTTGAAGAGGGTTACGGCAAGGTTTCGTAAAATATGACATTAAATAATCTTTTTTGAGTTGCCCCACAAAAACAACATTTATAACTTGTCTGTAACAAACATTTTTAAAGTATATACTCGTATATAACAGAGAACATAAACAGATATGCGCGAGAAGGGAGTCCAAACTAGGATGCCCTGTGCTCTTGGATGCGACATTTAAAAATCAATCCTAAAGTTTTAAAAGGGCTGTCAAAATTCATATGTAAAAAATGAATTTAACTACCCAAAACACTGCACAAGAAATCTAGCAAATACAATGAAAAGACATAAATTGTTAATAAATATATATCTAAACAATAGTACAGAGATATTATAATTTACAATAATTTTCTTCATAATCGATTTACCCACTTCTCTGTTGTAGAAATTTATAGTAATAATTTCCTTTGTACTTTTTATCTCATTGTATTCATGAATGTAATGTAATGTCCGGAAATTCAGTCCGTCACCACAATGTTCTTTTAAATTGACTCGCTTAAAATAAAATTTTATTTAACTGAAACCAGTGGCATAATATTTGATTACAAGGCGCAATCGTTGGGAATAATTGCGCACCCTCACTGCGACAGTGCGTTAAAATTCTAATTTAATTTATCAAACGAGGCCAAGTACTCTGAGTTCTACATTGAAGACAATTATGTTTTGTATTTGTTTTTAAAACAGTTCTGTTTATTTAGATGATCAAGATTCCGGAAGTAATAATTTAATTTTAATAATTAAAACTTTATTTAAAATTCTAACTTAATTAAACTGCCTCAAGCGATACTAAGTTTGGAATGAATCTTTAAATGGGCTCAGAGATAACGCCCCTAATTCCATAGTCACCCAGGAGTGCTATTGCCAAACCTTCAAGGCGCGAGAATGCTGACCCACCTCGTACCTTCTGACATGATCCCACAATGTAGTGATTAGAAAATCTTGATCATTTAACGAGTTAGTAGAACCAAAAACAATATGTAGAAAATGCCTAAAATGCTAAGTCTAGTTTATTACAGAGCTTATTTATTCACTAAGTGGTAGGGCTGCTTTTATGCTTAGAAGTCCGGCTGGGTAAGTACCACCCTCTTACTATTTCTGCCGCCAAGCAGTACATGAACTGCTGTGTTTCGGTCTGAAGGGTATAGAGAGCCAGCATAATCACAGGTGACATGGCAGTCATTCCATCTTAGTCTTAATGTTTTAAATTTGTGTTTACACAAGCCACTTACCATCAAGTGGACTGTTTTTCCCCCGTTACTTCTACTTTATAAAAAAAAAAACAAACACTTAAAAAACTGTAATTAAGCATTAAGAGGTATCGTTATTAAATTTTAATGATTTGGTGGTTGCGAAAAAGAATATAATACCCTATTTCATCCCGCGGATGTCGTTAGAGGCGAGTATAGAAAATACCAGAAAATCTTATAGCATCTGAAAGTTGGCTTTATACCATTTCGTTTGCGCCAGAAGTATACCGTTACGTTAACTGATATACTTGCCGTTACAGCCTATTAAAGTCCACTGCTGAACATAGTCCTACCTTATAGGCGGGATATTTGTTGCCACTTTGCCAATATCCGCTTAATAATATATATTAAGCGGATATTGGCAAAGTAAATATTTACAACTTTAATATAATGGATTTCCGCAAAGTAACGCCTGATTCTATTAATTAAAATACGAGTAGTTATATTGTCCTTTTATCCTAATATCATATTGCAAGACCACATTTTGTTAAAAATATTTAAATTCATCATCATCATCATCATCATCATTACAGACCTTCACAAGTCCACTGCTTAACATAAGTCTCCTCCAATGAATGCCACAAAACATGCCACAATGTTTTAAAGTCATCAGAAAGTACCAATTATTTAGTAAATATAGATTAGAAGTTTTATAATTTATAAAGCGGGATCTCATCATCTTGACTTTCACGTAAACTTCTACACCAAGCTATCACCATAAGTTCGAGTCGATGAACGCATAAGAAACATGGTAATTCAAATTATTTTAATTAGTTAATAAACGCTCTAATTTTAGCACTGACTGCGCCTTTAATCTCTTAATTAAAGACTTTGTAGTGAAATATAACGAGCAGAGAATCGTTTTAATTAGTAAAATTTATATTAACAGCACCCATTATTACAGCAGTAATTTTGAACAAAAACAATATATTTTATGATAGTATCTTACGAGAATCGCGGAGATGCCGACTTCTAAATCACTGTACGTCCTTCTTAATAAAACTTTTAAATTTTTCCCTTAGAACTTAAAGGTGTGTTTTCTAGTAAACTCTATTAAAATTGCACATGGTGTGTTTGCCCACCTGAACAATTAGAGCAAGTGGTATAGTATATTAATGAATATGGGCTGGTCTGCTTTCAAACAGATTCTAAAGCTTATGACTTGTGCAGTACATATATCTTGATTTAGAATGTCTGTACTTTATTGAGTAGTGATTTGTATCAATAATATTGAACATTATTTTTATCAAAAGTTAAAATCTAAAGTGAGAACCTAATCTAATCACAAAATGAAGATCATTATGGTACTTAAATATTTAGGTACTACTTTCAGGCAAAGTATGAAAATAAAATTATAGCAAGTTTATTCTATTAAGTTTGAATATTGAACCATTTACAAATATTAATATACTAAACATTTATTAAAACGTCTTATACAATTGTAGGTTGTAGTTGTTATTATCTTTAAATAGAATAACGCATTTTTAATTAGCTAATTTTTATTAAAGTTTTATTAAACTATGTTAATTTTGGAACGTTATATTTTACGCGTATTTTAGCTTTTTGCTTTTATAGAAGGCCCATTTCTTTCACCACCGTTCTTCGTGGATATTTGAAGAAAAAATTGAATTTGTTCTTTGTTGCTTAAATTGAATTTCACGCAATTTGCGTTCGCAAAATTCAGGCCATAATCTCCTCAGGCCATATCTACAAGAAATAAATTACATTTTGATTTCATTCGCTTAACTTCTTGATGTATAATTTTGGTATTCCAATCTATAGAACAATATATTTAATACATTTGTTTTTTTTTTTTTTATAGGATAGGGTGACAAACGAGCACACAGTCCACCTGATGGTAAGTGGTTGCTGTGACCCATAGACATCTACATTTATCCTCAATAAAGAATCAAAATGCAGATGCGTCGTCACCCGTGAGGACTAAGATGGAATGCCTCTTTTCCAGTAAAATGGGTCTCCGGTTCTCTACACTCACCATACGAAACACAGCAGTGTCAAGCTGCCATTTTACGCTGGTATTCTGTGAGAGCGTGGTCCTTCCCGGTCGAGCCGACCCATTCGTGCTACAACTATACTACTAATATAGCTGCAGCATGGCTCTACCACGTACGAGCGTTGTGTATAGAATCTTCTTCTTTTGATTAGGCCGTATAAGTTCACTGCTAGACATAGGCCCCTACAGTTAATAGGAGTATTTGCCACAATCATCAAGCTTGGCAGGCGAATTGGCGATCACAATATCAGATGTAATATGGTTATAGATCTGTCAGAAACCTTAAGATTTTCTGGCATTTTCCATAGTCGACTCTTACGGCACCCATGGAACAAAAACGGGTGATGGATTTTGTTGTTGGACCACAAGGCAATTGAATATTTTTCCAAATATTTTTGGAAATAAAGTTACATTAATTAGAAAAACTGAATAATATATCTAAAGGTAGCCAGTTCGCTCCCTTTATTAATTCCGCAATTAAGAGCCAACTGAGATGTCTTCCCTCGGCTGGTTCCTAAATCCGAAAATCCAATCACACCACGTTGTTCGGGCGGTCAACGAGGTGTATGTGAACCCTGTGAAGGAGTATTACAAGAGAGCGTCTGAAGCCCTTTCTGAAAAGAAAAGGTTAGTCGACAAAGATTACGGGTCCTCTTGAAGTGGTCCCGGTCCAGTCGTCCCTTGATTTGTGGACTGTATTATAGGTGGTGGAAGATCCTTTAGAATAAAACAGCAATTATCTTCACAATTTCTCTATAAGAGTGCAACTGATTACTTTCCTATTCCTATCACTTCCCTATGTTTCTTGATTATTGATTTAAAAGTATACTGGTAGCTGGTCCCGAATGAATTGCACTCAACGTTGTCATCTGCAGGTGCTCAGTACCTGTCAGGTATCGGGCCTCAGGGCATCTCCCCATTGCCCAGGTGTCCTCACGGCCCACTACTATGGGCTGGTCCTGGGAGCCGATTTCTTCGGCATTGTTATTGGCAGCGATCCGTTCGGTTCCCCGGTCGCTGTGAGTAATTTTAAAATCGGCTTATTTAGCCTATGGTTGTCTGTTTGGGTGTCTGGGTTGGCCTATCTGCGGCATTGCGGGTTATTGCTCGACTCTCTAATCTCTATAGAGGAGTTCTCTTGGTAGAGGTCGCCTGTCCGGGGCGCATGTAGCGGCGCGAAGTTGTTGAGGTAGGTGTGGTCCGTTGTCGGCGCGGTCGAACATACCGCGCGACAACGGACCACAAATTCTTCAATTGTTTCCATTTTCAGGTTGGCGCTATGACGTCATTCCGGACGTAGCGACCTGCACCGACGATGGTTCGTAATGTTAAATTTTGTTAGCCTGCAGCCGCTGCCTCTGTCTGTTGCTCAAGAGCGCGTACCAGGCCGGAGCGGCGTATGTTAACTTCGGTCTTATGTATAATTTATAGGTCTTGATTTTCGTTTTTCTTGGTAATTTGGATGCCAGGACTGGACGGAGCATCGCCCGCGCACATCTGGCATTGCGGACGAGGATGTCGACGTGCGCGGTCATGCGCAGCATCCTGTCAATCCGGCACCCAAGGTAGGTTACGGCCTTCTGATACGCGATCTCTTGGCCTCTTAGCTTCAGTGGTGGTGGTAAATTTCTGTAGCGGCGGGTGAGGAGAGCGGCCGTTTTCCCCACGTTCACGGCCATCCTCCACTCATCCAGCCACGCTGGCAGCAGGTCCAGCAGGCGCTGCATCTTGGCGACGGCGAGATGGGCTCTTCTGGACGAGGTAAAGTAGGCGCTATCATCCGCATATAGCGCCAGCTCTACGTCGTCCTCCCATTCGCGCAGATGTCCAGCTAGCGTTGGTATGTCATTTGTGTATGCCGCGTACAGGATCGGCGAGAGACAGCTGCCCTGTGGTACGCCGGCTCTTATGGGCTTAACTGCGGACTCGGCATCCTCGACACAGACGTAGAAGCTCCGGTCGGCTAGAAACGACGCCACTAGCCGCAGCATAGCAGGAGGGACACTCGTTTGTTGTTCCATCTTAAAGAGTAATCCAGAGTGCCACACCCTGTCGAACGCCTTCTCTATATCCAAGAAGACGCCCAACGATGTTCTCTAAATTATGCTCGGCCGCAGCAGGTGCAGCACTCTGGTCAGCTGTGTTGCTGTAGAGTGCCCGCCCGAAATCCATGTTGTTCCGCCCGCAGTTGTATGCACGGGCGGACTTTTTAGTATAATGCGTTCAAATAATTTGGCTATGTGCGGTAGCAGCGTTATCGGCCTGTAAATCACTGTACGTCCTTCTTAATAAAACTTTTAAATTTTTCCCTTAGAACTTAAAGGTGTGTTTTCTAGTAAACTCTATTAAAATTGCACATGGTGTGTTTGCCCACCTGAACAATTAGAGCAAGTGGTATAGTATATTAATGAATATGGGCTGGTCTGCTTTCAAACAGATTCTAAAGCTTATGACTTGTGCAGTACATATATCTTGATTTAGAATGTCTGTACTTTATTGAGTAGTGATTTGTATCAATAATATTGAACATTATTTTTTATCAAAAAGTTAAAATCTAAAGTGAGAACATAATCTAATCACAAAATGAAGATCATTATGGTACTTAAATATTTAGGTACTACTTTCAGGCAAAGTATGAAAATAAAATTATAGCAAGTTTATTCTATTAAGTTTGAATATTGAACCATTTACAAATATTAATATACTAAACATTTATTAAAACGTCTTATACAATTGTAGGTTGTAGTTGTTATTATCTTTAAATAGAATAACGCATTTTTTAATTAGCTAATTTTTATTAAAGTTTTATTAAACTATGTTAATTTTGGAACGTTATATTTTACGCGTATTTTAGCTTTTGCTTTTATAGAAGGCCCATTTCTTTCACCACCGTTCTTCGTGGATATTTGAAGAAAAAAAATTGAATTTGTTCTTTGGTTAAGCTAAATTGAATTTCACGCAATTTTGCGTTCGCTAAATTCAGGCCATAATCTCCTCAGGCCATATCTACAAGAACTAAATTACATTTTGATTTCATTCGCTTAACTTCTTGATGTATAATTTTTGGTATTTCAATCTATAGAACAATATATTTAATACATTTGTGTATAGAATCTTCTTCTTTTTGATTAGGCCGTATAAGTTCACTGCTAGACATAGGCCCCTCCAGTTAATAGGAGTATTTGCCACAATCATCAAGCTTGGCAGGCGAATTGGCGATCACAATATCAGATGTACTATGGTTATAGATCTGTCAGAAACCTTAAGATTTTCTGACATTTCCATAGTCGACTCTTACGGCACCCATGGAAAAAAACGGGTGATGGATTTTGTTGTTGGACCACAAGGCAATTGAATATTTATCCAAATATATATGGAAATTAAGTTACATTAATTAGAAAAACTGAATAATATATCTAAAAGGTAGCCAGTCCGCTCCCTTTATTAATTCCGGCAATTAAGAGCTAACTGAGATGTCTTCCCTCGGCTGGTTCCTAAATCCGAAACTCCAATCACACGACGTTGGGTTCGGGCGGTCAACGAGGTGTACGTGAACCCCGTGAAGGAGTATCACAAGAGAGCGTCTGAAGCCCCTTTCTGAAAAGAAAAGGTCGGTCGACAAAGATTACGGGTCCTCTTGAAGTGGACCCGGTCCAGTCGCCTCTTGATTTGTGGACTGTATTATAGGTGGTGGAAGATCCTTTAGGAATAAAATAGCAATTATCTTCACAATTTCTCCATAAGAGTGCAACTGATTACTTTCCCTATTCCTATCACTTCCCTATGTTTCTTGATTCTTGATTTAAAAGTATACTGGTAGCTGGTCCCGAATGAATTGCAAAACCAATTTACTGAGCTACCTCAAAGCTATACTTGAAAGAGAGCCGCGCCCTTCGCGCGGTTTTACATTAAAATAAATTTTTCAATTTGTTCTATTGCACTCTTATAGATTTCCCAATATTTTTATTTGTACAAAACATACAGTCATACAATTTATTTATAATGATAGCACAAAAAAGCCTTAATCTTACAACATACATTACATTATAATCGTATAAGAAATCTTTTATTTATTTAACAAAATATGCTTATTTTACAACATATGTACTAAATTAGATTTCTTAAATATTTAACATATAAGGTTAAAACAACATTCTTTATTTGAAAATATAGATAACCTAACTAATACAATAGTTTAATTAACATTTTTGCACATATTTTTATCTTTAAATCACTTTTAAATTTCTTATACAAAGCTTCACTATATTTAGCACAAATCTAAACAATTTTAACACAGAACTATCTTATTTTATACACACAACAATCCTGAAACATTTTGACCTATTTTTACGCTGTTGGGCAGCTGTCGGAGTGCTGCGTTTGTGATCCGGTCGTGCTCAGGCGCCTTCCTCGGTTGCAGGCGGGTTACTGTCCTCCGCAGTTCAGCGGGGAGATGAACCACTCTCCTGCAAGCGGTGGCACGGGCGATGACAGGAACTCCTGTACGCGGCTCTCCTTTTGTCGTGAAGCTCCATGAACTCCGCACTTGTTGGATTCGGCATAAACTGTTACTCGAAGTGCTCAGCTAGGATATCCGCTCTACCTTTGGCCTCGTAGCATCGTTCGCCCACACTGTTGATCAGTGGGCAAACGGGTGGTCTTGTGTTCGTTAGCTGTCGGTTCAATTTGTAGAGCGACGCATCTTCCTCCTCTGCTTTCCATATACGCCGCTCCCAGGCCTCTCCTCTGTGGGCCCGTATTGTAACCGACAGCTCGTCCGTTAGTCTATTTAATTGCGTTTTTAATCTGGGGCAGCGCGAGCGCGCCCAGAGCTTTCTCAGCGCTCTCTTCCTTTTAAGTTGCGCTCTGATGTTCAATGGCAATTCGTCGTTTCTTTTCTTGAGAGGGACGATCGTAGAGGCTGCGTTGAGGGCTTCGGTGATCTTAGTTGAAATTCTTGATGCAGCGGCCTCTACGTCGTCCGCTGTATTAATTAGGTTGGTTTCTGGAGGTCTCTCCAGTAGGTGTTGTTGGTAGAGCCTCCAGTTAATCTTGGTTTTGAAAGCTCTGGGTGGCGATGTCACTGCCCTGAGGCCTAAGGTAATTAGTATCGGGAGGTGCTGTGTATTCAAGTCGTACAGCACCTCTACCACTATCGGGCAGTTGATGTTCCTAGTGAGCACAATGTCCAGCACATCCGGACTCCTCCGGTGATCGGCTGGAATATGCGTCGGTTCTTCGGGACCTAATACGTCGTAGGTGTTAGCTTCCGCGTCCTCGTAGAGTGCACGACCCGGCGGGTTGATCAATCTAGACCCCCACGCCGGGTGTTTCGCGTTTAGGTCCCCTGCTATAATGGTAGGTGTTTCACCTTCCATTATTGTCCGGATGTCTGAGGAACAAAATGGAGTCCCTGGCGGGCGGTATGCTGCGTAGATCCTTAGTTCCTCGCCCGCCGCCTCCATTTTATGCCGATTGAGCGCATAGTTTGGTACTGAAGTGGTTCCAGCTCTAGGTGGACGATATCTCTTCTTACCAGAGCCGCCGTGACTCTGTGGCGGCTCCTGAGCGTTGACCTCGTCCCTCCTGTAAATGTGGTAATTTGGCAGCTTTATGCGCGTAGATGGTCTTAATTTCGTTTCGCCCAACAGTATGACATGTATGTCTTGCTGTTGAGCGATAGTGCGGAGGTCATGTAGCTTCTGCTGGATTCCGTCTGGGTTCCAGTATAGGAGGCGCAGGTTATCCGGATTAGACACCACCGTAGTGCCGAGCCAGTAGCTGCGCCAATGCCTTCATGATGGCGGTTATAGGATCAGTCCCGGCTCTGATATCTGCCAGGACTTGGCTGCCCACTTCTATAGCTATGCCAACCAGTCTCTGGATGGCATCTGTCGTATCCGGGGCAGCTGTAGGTGGTCTTGTTGATGAAGGTACTGGTCTCGGGTGTGGTGTCGGTACTTCCATTCTCCTCTGGGTAGAGCGTGCTCTATGTGTAGAGCGGGCTCTATTTTCTGATAGAGCCCTTCCCGGAGCTCTACCCATGTTGGTTTTCTTCTCGGTAACCTGCGCCTGGGCTATCGTTACCGCTGGGGTAGGGGTAGAGGTCACCGGCTGAGGAGGTTGTTCTTTTTTCTTCCTGCTGCGCACCCTCTTCCTTTTTTGGGAAGGTTGCCTTTCTGTGGCATCGTTGGCGGGTGGCAGTAGAGTCGCCCCGGTGGTAGCCTTAATCGGAGCGGGCTCCGCTGATTGAGTTTGCTGAGGTTGCGGTTGCGGTGCGGTGGGCACAGGGGGTGAGGGCTTGTCTTCCTCCTCTGACTGTTGCCCACCCGTCCTCTTGGATTGTTACTGCAGGGCGACTCTGAGGGACCCTCTTAGGGGCTTCTGGTAATAGCCCCGGTAAGGTGATCCCTTGCTTCCTGGCAATCCTCCTCAGTACGGGGCAGCGGCGATCGTTGGCTGTGTGGCTTTGGCCACAATTAGCGCACTTCTGTTCTTCGTCTCTACCCTTGGGCAATCTTTCGCTTGGTGGTTTCCTGCACAGCGGACACACTTCACTGGCTTGAAACAGTTCGCTGAAGCGTGTCCGAAGGCCTGGCAGCGGTGGCATTGTGCCGGGCCCTCGTCTCTGCCAGGCTTCAATGACTACTCCCTCATGAAGATCCCTAGCTCGTCGATAGCGTATAGGTCCTTTAGCTGTTCCAGGCTCAGGTGGTCCAGCTGGGCGAAGTAGAGGCATCCAGGTCTGCCCTACGGTGGGATTTCCTTTACGTACTTCAGAAATCCCATTGCCTGATAGCCTCTCCTATCTGGGTTGCGTCCGTGCCCTGGTAGCCCTGATGCCCACTTTAGTGGGCTTGTCCTCTTCGGGTGTAACAATACCACGACATGGTTGGTAGGTTCTCTGAAATTTCGATAAGGTATTTTTGTATTGTCCGGAATTCTTCCGGACTTTGTGGGTAATCACCCCTTCCCGAACGGACGAGCATTCGGCGGGTGTCAACTTTCTGTTGCACCGCAAAATGCTTCGTCCAGTCCGGGAGGCACTCGACCACTATGGGTGGGTATCGTGCCTTATCCTCCTTATCGGTTTCCGCTTGTTGTTGTTGCGTCATTGGTACCTCTGGTGATTTGGTCCGTGGTACTGCCGGGGCAGCTACCAGTTGGGCATAACGTAGACGACCTCTGGCCATCGTCCACTGGTGGGCCAGAGGGTTGAGGTGGTAAGCGCGGGGATCCTTCGGCAAACGGGGCTAGGGTGGCGTATGTGGTCGACTTTGCAGACCCCATCCATACGACTCTTCCTCCATCCTCGAAGTCAGCCGTATCGCCTATGCTTCTGCGGCCTGATGAGACGGGGGGGGCGATGGTTTTCACGGACTAGGCGACTTCGGTGGTGATGCGTAATTTTTGGGTCCTTCCCGGGTTGGGCTGTCTTCGTCCTCCGACCCGGACGAGGATGATGATGACGACGATGATGATATACCGACGCATTGTTTTTCTCGAATCCCGATGCGTCGGTTTCAGGTGGCGTGTGTCTTCGCGCAGTTTTCTTAACCCGCTGAGGTAGGGGCGTCGGTTCCTGCCCACTCGTACACTCAGGTGCGGAGGGCGTGAGCACGGCGCTCGTAGCGGTCCTTTCGGCGACGAAGGCTTCCTGGTGGAATCTGGCTGCACGAAGCCACTGCTACAGACCGCTCCGGATATTGTGGGTCCTCACCAACAACGGACGATCAAAATACCCGGCGAACCGGGGTTTCTAACGCGAGGCTCCCCTTCCCTTACCGTCATTGTTGTTGCTGTCCTAACAAGTCCCTACTTGTAATGATACGATGCAATGCAGTGTGTCCTATCTGATAACTTACCTACGAGCCGACAATGAAGCGCGGCGCGAATGGTAGGTTGTGGGTGATGAAGAGTTGGCTGCAACACTTAGGCGCACTGCCTACCCCTTTCTAACGAAAGGGTTGGGGGAAGTGCTTAGTTGGCACACTAGGAGCGCGACTAGACACCTAGGGCACGAGAACGCTCTAGGGTGCCTAAGAATCTACCTAAGGGCCGGTGACCTCGACGCCTCACGGAGTATGCGGACTCGACGATCGGCGGAGTATGTCGTACCGGCGGTTGCTTGGGACCACTGCTAATCCACAAACAACACACACTTAGGAGATCCTTAATTAATTGCATAAAACCAATTTACTGAGCTACCTCAAAGCTATACTTGAAAGAGCCGCGCCCTTCGTACAATAATATCAATTTGTTCTATTGCACTCTTATAGATTTCCCAATATTTTTATTTGTACAAAATATACAGTCATACAATTTCTTTATAATGATAGCACAAAAAGCCTTAATCTTACAACATACATTACATTATAATCGTATAAGAAATCTTTTATTTATTTAACAAAATATGCTTATTTTACAACATATGTACTAAGTTAGAATTCTTAAATATTTAACATATAAGGTTGAAACAACATTCTTTATTTGAAATATAGATAACCTATTTAATACAATAGTTTAATTCACATTTTACACATATTTTTATCTTTAAAACACTTTTAAATTTCTTATACAAAGCTTCACTATATTTAGCACAAATCTAAACAATTTTAACACAGAACTATCTTATTTTATACACACAACAATCCTGAAACATTTTGACCTATTTTTTACACAAATTACTGAAATTTTACAAATAATCAAATCTATATTTTTGCAACTTTTTGCACTCGGCTCACATCTAATATGTGAGCAACCAATTTCTACACGACTCTAATTACATCGATAGGAGGCTAATCATTCCGCTTGCGCCACCGCTCTCGAGCGGTCGTATAAGTAGTCCGCGCTCTCGTCCTATACGTCCTATACACAACGAACGTTGAGTGCCTCTCGCTCTCGCGCCTCCGCTCTCCTGCTCACGCTGTAGAGCGCAGTCGCCTCGGTTGTCGGTCGGTCGTCGTAGGAGTTTTCTTGCCTTTCACTTACCGTTCTTGCCCCCCTGCCTCCTGGCAGGGAGGTTTGACTTATTGTTATTTTTACTGTTATTTGTTTTTGTTTCTGTTTGTTATTTTTGTTTTGTATTGTTGTTCTTGTATCTGTTACTGTTTCTTAGAAACGTCAAACTCTTGTTCTTTTCAGAACAAGCCCCTGTTCTTTTGAGAACAGGGATCCCCCTTACCGTCTTAGAATAGAACCTCGCCCCAACATGTCCACCCTAGACGCCACCTAGATCAGGCCGTACTCACCTAATTCGTCCCGAACATCGACGAGATGACTCTCGCCGCGATCCTCGCTGCCCTTGCCCCTGCTCCTTAGGCATGTATCCCTCCGGCCACCGCCGTGACGGCCTTTGGCTGCCCGTAGACCGACTCCCGACTCAGACTCCATGGAGCACTCAGACTCCTCATCTATTACGTTGTCGTCCGGAAGATGACCGCCACAAAACCAACACTTCGTCCAGCAGCTGCTCTTCGGATTCCGATGGGACAGTTACGGACCAAACCCCATTCACAATAGTGAAGTCTAAGTGCGGCCCGAAACGCGCCACCAAAATCACTCCCCGTCCTGGCAGCCCCTGCCGCCACCTCAGCAGCCCCCGCCGCTGCACTCACCCCCGCAGCCCCCGCCGTTGCACTCACCCCGCAGCTACCACTGCTGCCTCCACCTCCGCAGCCCCGCCGCTGCCGTAGCCCCCTACAGTTTCTTGACATACCCTGCCTTCCAAGCCAGCATCTCGCTGCACCCCATCCTGCAAAGAAACGAGTCCCGCCCTTGTCTTTCTCAGAGACAAGGCACAATTCACACGTCTATCAAAACCTGCTACAACGCAGGAATAAAATACGATCAGGCCACCAACTTCAGTGAAGCCATTAAAATCATCCCGTCATCAATAGATGACTTTCGTCGCCTTACAAGGCTTTTCACAGCCGAGCGTGTGTCCTACCACACGTTCGCTCTCCCTGAAGAGCGTAAAGTCAAGGCCGTTATCCGCGGCGTCCCTTTCGAACTCGACAACGAGGACATCCTTGAGGACCTTAAGTCCTAGGGAAGTCCCGAGGCTGTGCACAAGATGCACAGCAGTAAGGGCAAGAGGTTCCGCTTGCCCTCGTCATTCTGACAAACGTGCCGGAGGCCAAGGCCATCTTCCAGCAGGTACGCACAGTGTGCGGCCTGTTGAGAGTGAAGGTCGAGCCCCCACATAGGCGCGGTTTCCCGGCGCAGTGCCACCGCTGCCAACTCTATGAGCATGTGGCGGTCAACTGCTCTGCCCCCAGGTGCGTTAAGTGTCTGGACCCCCACAACTCAAAAGAGTGCCCTCGGCCCACTGATGCCGAATCCCCACCCACTTGCGTCCTTTGCGAGCAACCTGTCCACCCGGCCAACTACAGGGGATGCCCTCGCGCTCCTCGCCCCTTCTTTCCAGAGCTTCACCGCCGATCAATGACAAATCTTTCCCGGCACTTCCATCGAAAATGCCCGTCAGGACTCTTCCTAGCCCTTCAGGGCCCTAATCGGCCCCTCAGGGTCTCTCTAGGCCCTTTATGGGCCCCATCCGGCCTCCGGGCTTCTCTCAGCCCACGCAGCCACCAATTCTCCTGGGGCCCCAAAGGCCGACCCCGCGGACTTCCTCCGCTCCTCAACAGGCGCAACCCTCAATGGTTGATGACCTGAATACAGTTTATGCCGTTATTCGGAGCATCGACATTGACGAGATCGCCATACTAGCGCGCAAACTGCGTGCTGCTCGATTCCCTCAGCACCATCTCCTTGCTCTTGCGGGCACCACAATCTTCTGTGTTCGTTGTGTTAAGTTAATTTAACTTAGCTTAACACTATGACAGAACACACTACTATCCCAGTCTCACGGACGTATTAAGCCTAAGGGCTTATCGCTTGTTTCTTTCAATACTCGTGGTTTGCGAAATAACCTCCCGAGCTTAAGCTCTTTCTTCGAGATCGCGAAGCCGACCTCCTCCTCCTCCAGGAGACCCACCTCAGACCTCAGAACCTCAAAGGCTTCTCCATCAAAAGTATTATCTTCTTCGTAGCGACAGACCTGACCGCAAAGGCGGCGGTACTGCCATTTACTGCAAGAAGATACTACATTGCTAAGGGCTTCAAGACGTCCTTAGCCACAGCTTTGATTCTCCGACTCCCCATCCCCTTTCTTCGGACTTTTCGACAGTACCGAAAAATCGACACTGCGGTCGATTCTCTCTCCACCCTTATAAAATCCTCCCTTAAGGAGAATGAAATGGTCGTCCCGATTGCTAATAATAATGGTCTTCCTTACATATTAGCAACCTAGAAAGCCAAGAGAGCTGCTCTTCGGAGAGCAGCACCTTTGGTATAAAAGGAGAGGCTTACCGTTGGTATAAAAAGGCTTGTTATAACAAAAGATTACTCAAATCGCACGTTATAAGGTCAAATGATAACATTCTAACAGATTATTATAAAAAATATGAAAAGTATTAAAAATGTTATAACAACGTATATGATATAAAATAAAAATACATGTATATAACATAGATGTGTAAATATAAATATGTTAGGTAATAATGAAATGCCATCCTACTAAATAAATTACAATAAAAATTCAGTTTCTAGACAACTTCGCTCTTCGACAGCCAACGATAGTGTGCGCAGCCCGGTCGACCGCTACGTCGTAGACTCTGCCAAGTGCCACCGGATTGAGCTTGCGTTCCGATTATTTAAAATAATCATTCTGGAAGTGACGAATCGATTGCGACATTCCGTCGAGTGCCACTAGATGGCACTGTGTTTTAATTATTTGAAATGATATTTCCAGAAGTGACGACTTAATTGCGACACGGCTATCCTGCTTGCACACGTCCTCGTGTGTTATCCTGCAACCAAACACTTAACAGAAAGTATTTGTTCAACTCGGCCAATTCTGACCACATTGGCACGTGTACACTATTCTCTAACTCGACATTTAAAAAATTCAATCTTCATTTATTATGTCAACAGTCCTTACTACTTGCAGAGTAATCGACAATTAACTTCTAAGTTGAATCATTAAAATCTATGTTCACATTTTACGTTTTTAAACAGATGTAACCAACAATTTAAAATCATGGGAAGCAATTAAAACTAACGATAATAATAAACCAGAGCCATGTACCATCATCATTTGCAATAGTTATTGTATCTAATATATGTTGAAAATTAAAACCTTCTATGTCTACTTCTATTTCAAAGTTTTTAGTCTTTATTTTTCTTAATTTTGAATTTTTGTTTTTTAATAAAATTATTATTGCCTGTGCCTAGCAATAATAATTTTATTTTTTACGTCTAATCTGTTGAGATTAGATGCTAAATAAATACATACGAGAATTTAGAGATGAAACCAACTGTATTATAAATGTATTATTTCAGTAAATAAGTAACTGTATTCGTATTGACAGCGAAATCCAAAATACCAACCCTAATAGTGTTCCAGATCAATTGCCATAAAAGCGGTTACTTAGCTAGTAATGACAGGGTAACGTAGAAATCAACTTGGATTAATGTTTTCACTAACCAACTACTGTAAACGCCACTGACAGTCCCTCTTAGTAAATAAGGCTCAAGTTTTAAGCAATTTAGTGTTCTTAGTACTTTGTTTTAAAAGCCGTGGTAGTTCAATGATAAGAAATTGGTTTAAATTTTCAAAGCTTAAAACAGAGTTTAGTCAGTTTATTTAGCCCAATGGATCAGTAAGCCGAGTGGCAATGAGCCCGCTATATGAAACCGACATTCGATTGGGAAGAAAGGTTCTTGAGTGGCAGCTCTTTTCACCCATTATCTATAAAAAAGCCTCGTATTGGTAAGCAAAGTGTAGGCGGCCTCCCACAAGAAATGACGACCTGGTTGCAGTCAGTGGATGCAGGTGGCTCAGGACCATGATTTCTGGCGTACATTTAGGAGGCCTATGTTTATGCACTTGGACTTATATGGGCTGGTGTGATGTGATGATGATGATGAAACAGAGTTACATCCTGACTAAACCTATAAAAGAAAGAAAATCATGTTAATTGCAATTTTTAATGTTGATTTACCACGTGCTTGAACATTATAAAAAATCTGCATGTCTAAAAAGATAAAAAATATTTCGATGATATTATATAAAATACGTCAACCCATATTGAGGCAGTGCGGTGGACTCTTTCCTGGCCATAAACTCATTGAGAAATGAAAGGATCTGTTCGTAGAAGTGTGACGTAATATATTTCTAAACTGTGACTTTAATTAATTTTTAAGCACTGAAGTAATAAATGTATTACGTACTACAAGAGACGTCGAGACTTGATCGTTTGCAACACGCGTTAGAACCTATTGGCTCAAACATACTTAGTATGTGCCATAAAATACTTTTCCTTCTACACTCCCCGTACTTCCGCACAGATTTTGTTCACGGATTTTGTCTCGTACATAATACTTCAATGTTTTAAGTTCCTGAATTCAGCAACTATTCAATTTCAGCAAATATTTTACAAAATATTAATGACGGACGATTTACTACGGCTATCTTATTTGACATGTCAAAAGCTTTTGACTTCATATCACACGACCAGCTTTTGTTCAAATTAGATCAAAACGGAATTAGAGGCTTAGCAAATCACTGGATTAAGTCATTCATATAAAACAGGCATCAATGTGTTGAGGTGTTAAAACTTGATAAACTTGTAAGTCAAAGTTATAGATCCAAATTTAGAAAAATGCGTTTGCCGTACCTCAGGGTAGTGTACTAGGTCCACTTTTATTTTTGATATATTTAAACGACTTACCTGAAATTACTAAATGTAGAAGTATTTTATTCGCAGATGACGTCGCAGTAATAGTCACAACAAATAAAAATATGTCACTGACGAAACATATTTTGACATTAATGAAACAATATTTGAAGTAAATAATAATAATTTAACAATAAACTTAAGTAAAACTCGATATATAAATTTCAATAATAAATAATAATTTAATAAATATTAAGTATAATGGACAAACTCTTTGTAGTGCAACTAATGTGACATTCCTAGGTATAATTATTGACAAAGAATTAAAGTGTAAAGAAAAATATGTAATAAAATAAACAGGTTCACATATGCGCTTTATAGACTAACAAAGTAACAACAAAATAAACTGCAATTATGACTTATTTTGCATATATTGAGTCGATTATCCGCTTCTGGATTATAATTTGGGGCAACAGTGCAGAGATTAATAAAGTTTTTATTGCACAAAAAATGTGTTCGTGCCATTTATGGTATTGGCCCAGATGTCTCATGTCGACCTCTATTTAAGACACTGAAATCTTACCCGTGCCTTGTTTGTATATATTAGAAGTTGCTAAGTTTGTAAAACAACACGGGAAGAGTTTTATAAACTTAATAAAGAAGTGGTATCCATGAACACGAGATACCCAGATCGGATAGTAATTAGCGAAATACCAAAAGTAAACGCTTTAGCAAAAGTTGTTACTGGATGGGTAAAACAATATTTAATAAAATATTTGGTATTTCATCATTTAATCAAAGATCATTTAATCAAAGATCTTCCTATTAAAACATTTAAAAAAAATATACCAGTGGCTTCTTCAAAATACATTTTACTCCGTAAACGAGCTTTTAAATTACTGATGACAACTTTTATAGGACTATAGCTCATAATTGACTTTTTTGTTATTAACTGACATAGTATATAATATTGTTTAATTTAATTTAGTTTATTTGTTAATTATATTTTTTTTTGTATTTGTATTTTGATATCTTTAGAATATAATTGGATGGATTGTTTGTTGTTGCTAATTTAATGATTTAATAATGATTGATTTTGATGTGTTAATTTTGTATAAATATAATTTCTAAGAATAAATAAATTTGCATGTCTCCATTAGGGACTTGGTATGTATACATAGTATTTAACAGTATATCATGTAACATACATACTAAAAAGCAAATAAATAAATCAATAAATAAATAAATAACTATATACTAGGTGTAATCTTCTGAAACATAATTCCGAAAGATGATCTGTTGAACTTTTCTCATTAAGGTATTGTTGTTAAGCCGTCCATAAGGATTCTGCCAACATAAGGCGGCGTTGTAGCAACCAACATACATTTCTCATTTCGTTCTGTTCCAGCTGCCGTAAGAGGCGACTTTGGAAAATGCCGGAAATATCTCATTGCTTCCGATAGATGTCGTTGTAACTCATTTACGCTAAATGTTAAATACCCGGACCAAAGAGAATATAATCACTACGTTTAAGAGCCGGGACTTCCTAAGAAAAAGTAAATGTATGACATTGCGCCAAGCTACTCTACCAACATCAAGCCATGACATTTAATTATTGACAAACAGTGCTGACAACATAGGCGAATTATAATAGTGCTGTAAATGTCTATCTTCGAATAATTTTATCAATATAACTTTTATCGATATATTGTTTATCGATATTTTTAATAAAAGTTAGATCCTATATTGAATAATTTATGAGAAATATTTTTTTTAACTTGGGGATTGAGTAAAATGCCCATGAGGATAAGAATCAATGTATTTTACACAGAAATTTGTGTAAAATACATTTTGCATATGCAATTATATCTCTACAATTATTAGGTACAAAAATATATATAAAGAAAATATAAAATAAAAACGCACTATTATACTAATAATTAATTAAGTAAAAATAAATGACGACTCCGTAGCGCAGTGGCTAAGCGTTTGGCTGCGGCATTGCAGGACCGAGGCTTCGTTCCCGCACTGAACAAGTGTTGCTATGGTGTAAAATAAATAGTTTGCGTCTGGATGCTTGTTTTCATTCTACATTAGTTCTTTTAAAGGGTAAAAATATTGGGTTTTTAAAACTGATTGGATTAAATTCCTTTGATTGTTCACTAATTGTCGCTTTCAAAATGAGTGCTCATTATAGCTAATGTTTGTAGATGAATCTATAAAAAATATTTATAACCAGGTAATTACGAATAACTTTGAGTTTAGTTATATAATCGAATTCTTACTAAAATGTGACTTTAGAGGATATTATCATTTGCTACATGTAAATGAAACCTAATTAACATACATATAATAGAGGAAGTTTAAATTAAGTCCACTGATGAAATAACAGTTCGTTTTATTCAAAATCCTCGGATTTGCAATGTTTGCCACAAATATGTTTTAACATGTGAATCTTTTCAATTGGTACATGTGCGAGCTACTTCACCCATTGCTTGCATCTGAAAAAATAATTTATAAATAAAATCACATTTTATTGAACAATAGAATGTTAGCAATCACAATTGCTAATGTAGTTTCTAAGTATAGTTCGTTTCGGATTGCCATCCCATCGAACTATTGGATTTAGGAAATAGTGTGTTTGTATTTGTGCACACAATCATACACTATAAAAATCTGTCGTACATAGATGGCTAGACCATAAATGTACTCGCGTTAAATATCATATCACAATTAAAGTTGAAATCACTACAAACCTTTCATCATCTATGGAAATATTGCTACGAATAGCCTTTTCTTGTTATTATTTTTCCGCTTCTTGCACCATTTAATTGGCAAGTTTTATAATGTATATTTATTTTTAACAGTTCTGTAAATGAACAACGGCTTTATAACAAAATTTAAAGCAATCTTAATAAATAAATTATACAAATGTAATTGTTTGATTTGACATTTGAACCTATTTCATTTGACAATGTCGTTAATAGACATATTACGAAAAGCAGAAAGAAGAGATAACCGTCATTAAAATTTGACCAATCTCGTACGTATAATTTTACTATGAAAGTTGCACCAGCCTGACCCGGACCGGTTTACGGTATCAGCGTCAAAGATGCGCAACATCTAGTACTGCGATCATCAATGCGTACGCGAAGCGTTGCGAAATGAAATAAAATCAATTATATTTTTCTTGGACGTTACATAATAAAATTTCCTTTTTTCTGATTGACTGATTTATGCAAATCTCTATTACAGTAGGATTTCTATAACCCATATCTAACTGTGACCTTTTACGGGCTGATATTTCAGAATACTGTGTACATTATTTCCACTTTTAAATTTTATTACATCCGTTTGTCCCTGAATATCTGAAATTGAAAAATCAGTGTAAGGGTGATTCCCATAAACGTTGTCTTCGTTCTGAGGAAAATTCATTTATCACCTTCTGTCATACAAGTTCTTGTACAAATCCTTTCTCCTCGCGCAGTAAAACTCTGAAATAATTAATTGCCAAATAGTATACGCGCAGACACGAGCAAGGCATCATTCAAACGCTTGTTCGGGAATCATTATCTCACGCTGCAGGAGCAGTTTGGTTTTCCTGTTCTATTGAAACCTTCTATTTTTCTCTAGTTTTCCTGTTCTTCTTTTTATTACTTATTGTTCCTGGTATTGCGTTTAAATTAGACATTGTTTTTATGTATGTACACATGTGTTATACGCTTATTTAGTATATAAGTTTATATTATATAAAAAATTATTTGCGTATTTATGTTAATAGTATTTAAAATTGAAACACAGATATTTGCATATTGCATTCGTTTGCACTTTGCACCGGTTATATCCTGAGACTATTAGTTAATAAAGCTTTAATAAATAAAGAAGTATGCCCATGACCACAATTACGTCTGACTTATGAGGTCTGCAGAGGTCTAAGGAAAAATAACTTTTTCGACATGGAAAATCCCCATCCGTGAGGATACGTTTCCGTTGCCTTGGCATGGTTAATTTTAAATACGAGTTGTATATTCTTAATAAGTCCTAGATCATGCAAAAAATTCAAAAAGCTAATAACAAAGATCATATAACAAATGTATATTTATTGTATAGGTATTGCTATACAAACTGTTAAAATAAATTCAAATTTTCCAATTCAATTTAGTTTCAATCAAATCTACAATGCGGTATTGCTAGATGCATATTCATTGGATCTAAAAGCTTACTGCACGCTATCTGTGGGATTAGTTGACATTCTAATTGAATTTACGTGTTTGTTTTCCGGCTTTATAGCTTAAATATTTAATACTTTAAATCATATTTACAGTTGTAGGCCTATGTTCAGCAGTGGAATTATGAGAGACGGTAATGATTATATTTTTAATTATATTTCTTTAGGCAAATTAGGAAAGATAAGGAATAGAATGAAATAGAATAGAATAATTGTTTTTACTTATTGAAAATCACTGGTTCGGAATGAAACCAGAAGTTTTTTCAAACAATAATTAGCAAAATAATATGTTTTACTATTAAACATATGGTAGCGATTACTGTTCTCAGGGGTTATTATAAATCACATATTCTTTATTAGTATATTTACCTAATTAAACAATTTTGTTTAATATAATTTTTTTTGAAAGATAAGTCCTGCATATTTTCTCTGAGATTGTTGTAAAAGCCTAAACGTTGCCCGTGAAGGAATTAATGACTCTTCGGAGTCGAGTAACTGGTATAACTAGCTTGTGCTTGTGTTAATGCTAGGAGCTTACAGAATGTACATTACTTTTTAATTAAACTATTTTATAATTACTTATATTTACGCGAATAATACATGTGGACTAAAAGTGAAATTTTACGGATTTTATCACGTTTAATTTTAACTTTTTTACCTGTTTGGGATCTACCTAGGTGCTATCATTTGCTTGGGATCCCATAATTAATAAAATTTAATCCAAACCCAAGCATACCACTTTAAGGCCCGTATTAATAAACGTTACTCAGCTCAAGTACACGCACTTGAGTACAATCTTGAGGTTATGATCTTATTAATAAACGAAACTCGACTATCAAGTGTGTATACTTGAGTGCAAGTCACAGAACAGTATTCCTAAGTACAGCGTTTTGAGATACTGTTTTAATGTGTTTATTAATTAGCAACGATCTTGAGAAGCTGATTTCGTAATGAGGGTGTATCAAATGATTACGCACTTGAGTTTGTCGTTGAGTAACGTTTATTAATACGGGCCTTAGACTTCAAAACACTGTAAGCTCGTTCTGCGTAGATCGGACCAAAAATTTAATATTTAAAATGTGAAGGTAGTCTTCATTAACTATAAGACGTCAAAACACTTCAGTCCCCCGTGAACATAGGTGCTGTAAAGTGCCGAAACGTCCCATTCCAAAACTGTTCTTGTTCTTGTACATAAAAAAATATTTTAAGCAAAGTTAATATATTTATTTCTTTACATTTTTCTCTAAGAAGACCGCAGTGCAGAATACGTTATTCCACAAATGCACCTACTTTCATGACCTAAGTACCGTATTAACTGTATGCTGAGCCTGTTGCTGAAAGCCACTGATAGTGCCGTACCCGCTTCCGCTCCCGCGAGTCTTGACTAAGCCCTATTTAAAGAACTACATTGTTAAAAGTCATGATATTTCTTATGGACAAAAAAACGGTAAGTTCATGCTACAATCAAATAGGCATCTACGTTAAACACTGAGACAAAAAACCCCGTGACAGGCAATTACCAACGTGATTATATAAGTTTATTATATTATGATTGCCTTTCAATTTGGCTGCACCAAAAACTTTGCAGACGTCAAAACTGTAAACATATGACGTTTCCTTAGGCGTCGTATTCGACGTCGAAATGGTTGAAGGTT
Organism: Parnassius orleans; assembly: GCA_029286625.1. Taxonomy (NCBI): domain Eukaryota; kingdom Metazoa; phylum Arthropoda; class Insecta; order Lepidoptera; family Papilionidae; genus Parnassius; species Parnassius orleans. The sequence goes on along the minus strand of JAGSMP010000102.1, from coordinate 112,089 downwards.
TCGTTGATTAGGACTGTGTTATCTCTCTCCATATTATTGTATAAGAATTAAGTTGAATTGAAATGACAGCACAGTTGAACGGAATAGGCTGGCTATAAATATTGATCGCACATCACGTGATACGCGATCGTTATACCCAACCATGAAATTATATCGATTTCAGTAAACATTCAAACAGCGGTAGGTATACTTAGCTTGATCTGATAAAAGAAAATAGAATGCCATGATTTTCCTTTAATTTAATAGGTTTTATATAACCTTTTAGGGCTGATTTTTCAATATATTAATAGTATAAAATAAAATATATCCATCCATCCATTACAGCCTATAAAGTCCACTGTTGAACATAGGCTTCCCCTATAGATTGCCTCATAGGGGGGATTTTGCTATAGTTGCAACCGCAGTTTTTTTTATTATTTTGAGTTGTTATTAGGAAGATCCTGCTGCCCATCACCTGTTTAAGTTTCCTCTTCGCCACTTACGGCACCACGGGACGATTTGGAGAAGTGGATATTCTTACACCGCCACTACATATAAATTATAGGCAAATTAAAATTGCAGTTACAAAATAAAATAGTTGAAATGTTGCACTTTCATATTCAGTCAGGTTATAATTTTTGTTGGATAATTTCTACCTGACGATAGAAAAATCAGCCCTTAGTAGGACTTTTAATATTCATGACATTGCATTTTATTGTTTTGCGCAATTTATATTTTCTACTAAAGTTGTATACTTTACCAAGAAGTAATCTTAGGAAAGGTTCAATATGACTTAGAAATGACTTATTTAGGGCACTTTATGAGCTTATCGATGTTTCTCTGCGTGATAGGAAGCGTTACAAGCAAATTCGTAATAGAGCCAGATTGACTGAAACTGAAGTAAAAACGAATTTACATGCCACTTATGGTTTAAGACATTTATTTCTCAAAGATTTACAAATCACTTACAGAGAAAATACATAATAAAGAAAAAAAAAAAGAAACATTAAGCCGATTGGCGTAGTGAGTTAGTATTATAATAGGTCGCTAAAACTTATTTTCTAATTGAGTGCTTAATAATTTATTTTATAATAATTACACATAAGTAAATAGGGTAGTTGCAAAGTTTTCGTACCAAAGCTAAGCAGACCATCATTACTTCGGTCAAAATTGAATGAATGTAGCGAGTTATTTGTTAAGGCCTATGACATTAACTATTTTATTGTGTTAAAAATTATTTTATAGTGTTAGCTGTTGTTTGTGTTCATCTTTAAAACCATTACTACATGTAATACGATACTATAATTAGATGTGTAGTGTTTCTTTATTTAGTATATTATATATTTAGGTATTAATTTGTTTGTAATAATATAAGTGGGTTGCAAATACGCATAATGCAACGATATATATACATACATACACACATACGTACATACTCATATATACACACATATATGTATATACATAAGTTATCTTGTCTCAATCTATAATCATAATGTGTATAAGTAATTATATTGTATTATCTCTATACAACTATTTTATTGTAGATTAAGGTTGCATGTGTACTTCATATATGTAGATTAGAGATTTGTGATTATTAAGTTATTATGAAAAATCCTTTAAAATGTGGCTTTTTAGCAATTTCTTAAAAGTAGACAGGGATTTTGTTTCTTTAATGTTTTTAGGTAATTTGTTGTAGTGTTGAGCTCCCTCATAAAGAACACTCCTTTTTCCATAGTTTGTTCTATATAATCTCAAACATAGGTTATTAGCCTGCCTTGTCATACGTTTATGATAATCTATCTTTTTAGTAAATGTTATTTGAGAGTGAGTAGCATTAGTAAGTATTTTCTAATAAAATGCATATTTTATATTTGTACGTTTGGGCTAGATTAAGTAATTTGGTTTCTTTATATATTTGAGTTGTAGGTGTTAAGTATTTATATTGGAATAATATTTTATGATTTTATTTTGTGTAACTTGTAGTTTTGCAACATTGATTTAGTAGCAGAGCCCCACACCTCAATCAAGTAATCTAAATGAGGCTTAACTAAAGAGTTATATGGTATATTTGACATGTCTCGGGAGACATCGAACTATAGGTTTTAAAGCTCCTGTTAATGAGTAGATTTTACTATGGATCTTCTCAATATGTTGTTTCCAGGTAAGTCGACCGTCAAGAACAAGGCCTAAATATTTCTCATTGTTAACTTTGGTTAATATTTCACCATCAATAGTAATAGGATTGTGACTTTCAATTTTTTTATTATTTGCACTGAAGATTACGTATTTTGTTTTTGAGGCATTGATTGTTAGTAAGTTTGACTGTAGCCAGGTATGTAATATGTGTAAATCTTGCTGGGCTTCACTTAGTACTGATTCTAACGAATGACCGAAGTAGAAGAGGCTGGTGTCGTCGGCGTATAAAGTGATATCTCCCTTTAGTCCAATTTCATATATGTTGTTTACATAAATAAGGAACAAAAGGGGTCCCAATATTGATCCCTGTGGAATGCCACAAATAACCGGTTGGGGGCTGCTTTGCTCATTATTAATTTTGACAACTTGCAATCTATCAGAAAGATACGATTTAAAAATGTCAAATGCCTTTCCTGTGATACCTATGCCTTTTAGTTTTAATAATAGGATGTCATGGCTAACTGTGTCAAAAGCCTTTTTTAGGTCAATAAAATACCTAATGTAATTTTTTCTGATCAATATTAAGTCTTATGTTGGTTACTAAATCAACAGCTGCAGATACAGTGTTAGACTTTGGGCGGAAGCCATATTGCTTTTTATGGAGGTAATCAATAGAAGTTAGGTAGTCATATAGTCGATTATGTAGTATTTTTTCAAATAATTTCGACATTACTGGAAGTACCGATATTGGTCGGTAATTGTTTGGGTCTTGTTTGCTTCCGGCTTTAAAAATAGGACTAACTTTATGATTTTTAGGCTATTTGGGAAATAGCCGTCACTTAAACATTTATTAATACAAATTGCGAGGTTTTCTGCTATATTGTCTTTAATATACTAAGGATTTTGTGTTCAAGCCATCTAAACCGGAACTAGCGTTAGAATCTAGGTCTTTTATTATTTTCAGTACCTCGTCTGCGGTCATTGGGTTTAGTTTTGATAATTCAGTTTTGTTGTTTTAGGTTTGTTGTAAGACAGTGTTTGTGTAAAGTTTTATGATATTTTGTGGTATTTTATTTGCAAGTTCAGGGCCTATAGTGACGAAAAATCTGTTAAAATACTCACAAATTTCTTTAGTATTTGAGATTTGACCATTGGGGGTATTTATTTTTAAATACTTAAGGTCTGCCAGATCTGATTTATTATTTGACAGTCTATTAATTAGTTGCCACATTTTTAAAGGACATTTCTTACAATTTGTGAAAGCCTTATGATAAAATTGTTTTTTAGCTGTTTGAATATTTGCAAACGTAAGGTTTCTTTGTTTTATAAATTCTGTTCTCAAATTTTCATCTTCAGGTGTTTGTTTTAAACTGTACCATAGTTGGTTCCTTTTATTTATTAAAGCAATTAGGCCCTGTTTATCCACTCTTGTTATCACCCCTGGTTAGCCACTTGATGGTAAGATGGTAAGTACTGCAGCATATGGACACCTGACACCAAGTACAAACTAAGAAGGCTACAGATGCGTCGTCACCTTTGAGGATTAACATGGAATACCTCACAGCCTGCTACGATACTGGCTCTCTACCATTCAAATCAGAAGACAGCAGTGCAGGCACTGCTGTTTGGCGGCGGAAATAAGTGGGTGGTATCCATCCAGATGGATTTCCAGGCAGAAATGGAGTCATAACATCTAGTGAGAACAGGATGAATTGATAAAAATTATTTTAAGTAATCTTCCTTTTTAAGTATGAATAAGCTGCAAAGATAGCAGAAACCGAACCAGTATTCGGATCTACTACCACTATTATTCTAGCTTTAGTATCACTATGAATACATCCCATCACAAGCCCACTGCTGAGCATAGGCCTCCTCCACAGATTACCACAAAGTACGGTTCTGAGCCAATTGCATTCTATTAAATACCTGTGTGTTTCATCAGGCCGTCACTCCATCTTTTGGGAGATCGCCCAATTACAGCTTACTAACGACAATTTTTCCGATTATTACCATTTTTGTCTTATTGCGCTCTGAACCCATTATTCAGATATACTTTAATTTGCGAGATCGAGAATTGACCTCAATAAAAGTGCTTTTGGCTATGATCCCAATTTAGCATTACCTTAACCTCGCTTCATTTTATTTGAAGAAAATGAACTCGATAACTGGTCTTTTTCGGATTAACTTTTCGTATTGCAATATATGTCAGAGAATCAATTATGCAATTTCGTCCCACCGCGGGTGTCGAAAGAGCCAACAGTTGGATATGACGTAGGATATGAGTTGATATGATCGCTTACGCTAGATATTAAATACAAAGAACGGCGCCGGTGAGCAGCGTCAAAGGTGTGGCCTGATACTATGATCGACAATCAGCCTGCCAAATATTTGCAAATCCTAAAACGGGAAAGGCCCATGTCCAGCAGTGGACTTGGAAGGAAAAGAAGATGATTGAAATATAATATCCATAAAAACACACGCAATACCTCACCATACTCTATGAGTCTTATGAAAACTGTGCTGGATAAAAAGATTAAAAAAGTTAACTTTAAATAAAAAGTAAAAGCCGACTTCAAGGAACTAAAAAGAATAAATAAATTACAGTCGGCTCGATCGGAGAATAACCACGCTCTCACATAAAACCAGCGTAAAATAGCAGCTTAATGCTGCTGTGTTTCGTATGGTCGGTGTACCGGAGACCCTTTTTACCAGAAACAAGGCATTCCATCATAGTCCTCAGTGGTGAAAACGCTTCTGCATTTTCATTCTCGAGGTTACATGTAGATGTCTAGAGGCCCCTGCATCCACTTACCATCAGGTGGACTGTGTGCTCATCTGTCACCCATGTTCTGTAAAACAATATAATTTACAAAATAATAATTAAAGCGTAGAGTTCAGAATGTGAAATTATTTTATTCTTTTTAGTCGCTTGAAGTATGCTTTTACTTTTTAAGTTTCTGTAATTTGTATTCACTGATATAAAATTGTTACAATAGGTAAGGTTCGTGTCCAGTAGCGGACTGTAACAGACTTCTTATATACGCCACACTAACGTACGAGATATGCACATAAAGTTGCTATTAAATTCGCAAAATGGTGTCGAGGCATAATAAAACTTTGCATAAATCTTTGATAACCTTCATAAAATAGCATTGAATAACGACGTAACGACCATCGTAACGTTCTACAACCTTACCACACATGATCTGTGGCTTGCTTTACCTTATACCGGTACGGTTTCTTTACTCATGTGCTTATACTTTGCGTTTATTTTGCAATACTAAAATGTCAAACAGTTCAATAGTTCAAGCTATGGTAAGTGGTATCTGTAGCTAGTAAACCTGCTACCAACTTCAAACTAAATATGCCACAGCTGCGTTAAAAATCATCAAAAATGACCACCAAAACATCCTGCAATGAACATTATTATTTAGATAGAAGATTTAGATACCTGAAGATCTTACTTATATCCTTATTTTCGTCCAAGTTTATAAGCCTGTGTTTCCGGCCGATGACAGTGAGGGTGTATTCAAAGCAAGAGGGTATAGGGTTTTGTTATGCTAAGTCAGTGGGATTTACTAATAATAATATAACGCCTAGAGTTTCATCACAAATTACCACCAGATAGGAATTTAAAAGCACTGGCTTATAAAAAGTAAAAAAGTATTGACGAAGCTATGCAATACTGGTAAATTTGTTATAATTGTAAACACTTACATTGAAAAGTGGATTTTTTAATAGAATAAGGGTGACAAACGAGCACACAGTCCACCTGATGGTAAGTGGTTGCTGTGGCCCATAGACATCTACATCTATTTTCGTTTGCGAATTTAAATGCAGATGCGTTGTCAGCCGTGAGAACTAGACTTTTTCTTTACACTTTAATTCTTTGTCAATATTTTTTTTATTTTTTTTTATTTTTTTATAGGATAGGGTGACAAACGAGCACACAGTCCACCTGATGGTAAGTGGTTGCTGTGACCCATAGACATCTACATCTATCCTCAATAAAGAATCAAAATGCAGATGCGTTGTCACCCGTGAGGACTAAGATGGAATGCCTCTTTTCCAGTAAAAAGGGTCTCCGGTTCTCTACACTCACCATACGAAACACAGCAGCTTTAAGCTGCTATTTTACGCTGGTATTCTGTGAGAGCGTGGTCCTTCCCCGGTCGAGCTGACCCATTCGTGCTACAACTATACTATTAATATAGCTGCAGCATGGCTCTACCACGTAAAGCTGGAGATCGCTGCACCATTTGTTGCAGATCATGAATTTATGTCACTTGTTCCATTTATTTTCTACTACTCTATAATGAGACGAGATGAAAAAAGAAATATGTTACAAATTTCTCAAAAATTATTTCGCAAATTTACTTGCGCTAAGTATAAAATGCTGACAATTGACGAACGAGCTTCTAAATGTCTGGTGTAACAATAATGCTCACAGATAGGTGATAATAGCAAAATCACTAGTTCTACTTTGCGTCCAATAACCTGGTTAAATATGTGCATGATATTCGTGCCAGCTAGCGCCATTCTTAGAATCTTGTTATGTCACGTAGCAGGCTTAAAAACAGCTTGTAATTTGTGATGAGAAAATTTGCCATTGGCTGAGAGACTTTTCTATTATTTACTGACACACACAAAATGAGACGTGATGTAAGCACTACTGCCCTAAAGTAAATATTCGACGTAAGCAAAAAAAAAAGTAACATTTAATAACATTTAAACCTGTTACAAAATTGTCTAAAATTTGTATAATCAAGCTGTGGAGGATTCCATCGTGGATATAGTTCTTAAATATATGAAAATACAACTTGTATCACAGTAAAGTATCTCGTAACTTATATCAAAATATTGACTTCAATAAGGATTCGAGAGACATTATTTAGTAGTTAGGCTATAAAGAATTTAATAATCCATTTGAATTGAAGTATTTAAGACTGATATTTTCTAATTTAACGACATCACCTTATACCATATTTTATTGCAATATGCGATTTTTGTTGTAATAAATAATTCTCGCCAAGCGTTACGATGGCCGATAAACAAATCTATCGTAAATTTTATTTACTCTCTCTTAGTCTGCAATCGATATAATTTCGTCGTTAGGACTAATGACCGCGTAGCACGCTTTGTTCGGTCGATATTTATGGTCAACCTATTTGGTTCAAGCATTCTGCTTACCTCATTTTCCACGCGATTTAACTTACATACTTACACTTACAGAAATAATATAGTTTTTCAGACCCCCAATCATTTTGGACCTAATAAGTTTACACTAAGTAGGAATATCTAAATAACGTTTTACAATTGAAGCTGCTATCCAAAACAGTATATCATGGAAAATTTATTTATTTATTTACACTTTATTGTACAGCTTAATAAAAGGATTACAAAGGGCGGACTTAATGCCTTTTGGCGTTCTCTCCCAGTCAACCCGGGACGTGTGGAAAATAATGTGATAGGTACCAACTATAAAATAAACATACATATTTATAAATTAAAAATAGATTAATATTATGTATATTAACATAAATACAATAAACTTATATACTAAAATATACACACACAATGTATATATATATATATATATATATATATATATATATATATATATATATATATATATATATATATATATATATATAAATAGATACATACGAGTAACATAAACTTATAAATAAAATAACAACAAAGGTAACCAAATTGACCATACTAACTACCATCTGCTATCTTCATAAAGTGTTTACGTACCAATCTTTTAAATGCTGTCTTATTGGATATTTTTCTAACGTCTTCGGGCAAGGAGTTCCCGAGCAGTGCAGCCTGAATGGTGAAGGATTTACCAAAAAAATTTTAAATGTAGTGGGATACTTATTTTATTATTAGACGAGGAACGCAGAGTTCTATCATGCGTTGATGAAAAATACTTAGATTTGTCGGAAGTCTTTAAAGGAGTGGATGGATCATTTAAGATAGATAAGAAAATAAGCAAAATTCTAGAGTCGTGCTGTTCTGTTTAATAGTGAGTAATTTAAGGCGAGAGCGATTGTGAGAGATATGATCATATTTACAAAGACTGAAAATGTATCTGATTCAATTTTTGAGAAGGCACTCTAGCTTGTTAAGAAGATTTTGGTTTAAATCCGAGTAACACACGTCTGCATAATCAATAATCGGTAGTATAAGTAACTGTACAAGCATAATTTTAGCCTTTATTTCGTAAAGTTACCAGAGACTTTACGACATGTTTCAGAGATATCAACCCTCCAGCTCAAAGTACTATCAACATGGAGACCAAGATTTTTAACTGAAGAAGAGAACAGTATCAAGCAATCATTATAATAGATGGAAGGTAGCCTCGCGGTATCAATTCTTGCAAACATCCTTGAAATACCTATAATCATGGCTTGGCATTTCGTAGGGTTGACAGACACTCCGAAGGGCATGGACCAATCACGGTTGATTTGAGACTGGAATTCAATTTGTCATTCGAATGCGAATGACAAATATCATAATGATTAATGTCACAGATGTCAGACTGTACATAAATTTGTAGATCAGCATACAGATGGTACGAATAATCAATATTGGATGTGATGGAGTTAATGATAATTTAAAATTAAAAATTTTATACAACCGACTTCAATGCAAACTATTAAGAATAACTCAAAAACTATTGGTCAGACCTTGATCAATTTTATATGACACCACATGTGAGGCATCAGCTTTCAAACAAAAAAATAATTATCGAAATCGGTTTACCCAGTAAAAAGTTATGAGGTAACACACATAAAAAAACATACAGTCGAATTGAATACCTCCTCCTGTTGAAATCGGTAGAAAACAGAGAAGATTAACGGGGAAAGTAAGTGTACCCTTTCGGTACGCCAGAAATCAGATCAACCCACTGTGAAGTCATTTGCTCCACGTGGACAGACTGCTGACGTCGGCGAAGATTAGATGAGAGCCACTCCGGGACCGACGGTGCAAACTTCAAATAGGAAAGTAAAAAATCTAGAAGAATATCGCTAAATTTTGACAAACACGTATCAATATGACCAATTGGTCTAACATAAAGAGTTCTTTTCACATCATGATCGTGTACTGGCAGCTTAAGAAAAACTAGTACCCAAACTTTTCCGAGTATGTTGTAAGAGGACACTGTGGGAGAAAACAAGCCGTAAGAGACCATACTGAAAGAAAAACATTATGGCTTCCCAGCAGAAGTAAAATAACTATACCGACGTCGAAAATCAGTGTCAGAGGTATACACCGTCTACATGCCAAGCATGGAAATTTTCGCGGAAAACCAAGTCCAGCAGTAGGCTGTTAGGGGCTTATGGTGTATTGATTTATTAAAGATGTTAAAAATTAATTAGCTAAGATCCGCGTTATAAAATAAAATGATGTGTCTTACCTAGTTTAGTCGATAATACGACACGTGTTTCGTCTGTAAATGAGGAATCCGCAGGTGAAGTATTCTGCGGTAGCTGACCGCTAAGTCTCGCCATTTGTTTATTTACTTTATTTGAAAGAAAAGTTGCAGTACAATAGACGATCAGAAAAGTAGAAGAGATGGTTACTTAAAATATCTTAATATAAATTTTATCACAGATTCATCAGATATTTGTATTATTAGCCTCCAGATTTTCATGCACATTTATTAAAAAAGACCTTAAAATAATGATAAAAACAAACTTCAACTTGGAAATTGCTTCTGCTTGTAAAAGCGCCTGCTTCTTTTTTTAAATCTAAACCGTAACAGTTCACAAAAGGAAATAGGCCTTTCATTGTCTGTTTTACATTTTTTTTTATAGGATAAGGGTGACAAACGAGCACACAGTCCACCTGATGGTAAGTGGTTGCTGTAGCCCATAGACATCTACATCTATCCTCGATTACGAATCAAAATGCAGATGCGTTGTTACCCGTGAGGACTAAGATGGAATACCTCGTTTCCAGTAAAAGGGGTCTCCGGTTCTCTAAACTCATCATATGAAACACAGCAGCGTTAAGCTGCTATTTTACGCTGGTATTCTTATGGTGGTCCTCCCCGGTCGAGCAGACCCATTTGTGCTACAACTGTACCAGTAATATAGCTGCAGCATGGCATGGCATATAGGCATCTAGCATATATATAAGATTTTCTACCGTTCCCATAGTCGCCACTTATCTACACATCGAATTGGAATAACGGGAGTTATTGCGCCACAACACGGCAAAATGGGTTTTACTTAGTAATTCTAACAAATTAATTTTCACAATTTTAATTCGAGTAATCTCAAATTCAATTTAGTCACAATATATTACGTTTCTATGGGAATATATAATTATGTGCACATTAATTGGGACTAAAAGCTCACTGCACTATTTCTGCGGCCTTCGTTAACATTTCGAATTGAATTAACGTAACGAGTTTGGCTTTTGTAGCTTCCATTTTAGCAGCTGAATTTTTACACTTTAAATTATTTCACGTTTTTGTTTATTATTTAGCAAATTTTTTTTTAGATGTGTTTTGTACTTTTAAAAATATGTTAGTCACACCTATTTCTTTATGATTTTGTGCATTTTTTACATATTACAACTTTGGATATTTTGTCACCAATCTAAAATTTACGTTTTATTAAAATGTATTCCCTATATGCATGTCGCAGCCAACTAGCTTAATTTGCTTTTCAGTTATCAGCCTAGCCTTTTTACTAAACGGCGCCGTTCAACTAAGCCGTCCCATGCCACGTAATCTCGCTAGTCTGTGCCTAATTATGTGCTATGTGTATATTATATAAATGTACGCGGCTTTAGGGTGGCCCAAGGAAAACCGTCGCTGATATTACAAGATAGGTGCAATGTTGCCTTAGACGCATCGCCTGAATATTATTCAGGCCGCTAGTTGAACGGCGCCGTTTAGTAAAAAGGCTAGGCTGTTAACTAAAAGGCTAATTAAGGCTGCGACATGCATATAAGATTTTTTGTTAACAATATTTCATTAGTATGTTTTACAATATTATAACGGATAAACAAAAGTTTTACTATAGTAGTTGGGCTAACTTAAAATGTTTATAGGTACATACAGGAAAATATACAACATATCGCAAAATATCGGTGAATATATTTATCATGAAAAATATCTGAATAAAAAACAATAAAACGCTTAAAATATAATCACTTAATTACATATAGTAAAGACAAGCCTTGAGCCAAATTGTAATTTTTTTTATTGATTAGCCCTGAATGTATATTTATTTAAATAAATTTAAAAAATATTTTAAAATTGATAAGTTATCTCTCTCCCTGCTTAGCATGCATACAATATTTACACAAACATGGCACATATACAGGGTTATTTTGCAATAACCGGCCAAATTTACAGAGAAGGTTCAGAATTAGTAATGTAGGTTTAGTAATTAGTAAATGGTGAAGAAAAATTTATGTATTTTTAAATTACATTACAATTTTTTTAATTTCACTACTTGTATCTTTTAAATTCAAAATGCGTGGTAATGCAATACTTTAACTGATTGTCATTCATAAATATCTAACACCTACTATTTTACCACGCACTCACAAATTCATAAGGGTCAATCGATCGGCAAAAACGTTGTGAACTGAATCGCACACAGAGGAGCGCGCTTACACGTATTTGTTGCCCATAAATCACATTCAATTTGGGATAATTTCAAATAAAAGTAGAAGCCTTATTTACGCGTATTTCCACAAACTGCAATAAAGGATATATTATTATTTACATAACTTGAACATGAACATGAACTTAAGTTTAAAATTTGGCTACCCTTTGAAAAATAACCTAATAACATACATTTACTGAAAACATAGCAAATACGAAACTGTTGACTTACGTGATTCATGTATATAACTAGCGATCCGCCCCGGCTTCGCACGGTTGATTTCTGTATCTCGACAAAAGCGCCATCTAACGGATCTAATTGTGAATCTAGACCATCCAGAGACCCACTCAAATACACACAAAAAAATTCATCAAAATCGGTCCAGCCATTTTCGAGTTTATGCGAGCCTAACGGACAGCAATTGATTTTTATATATAGAGATAATATGTATATTTTTGAAACTTCTGAACTGAACTTTTTGAAACTAGCGGTAAAATCTTAGGACTTTAAAGACACAACACACAGACATACGCAAAAATTTAGACCTTCAAATACCGAATCTATTACAATAACTTCCATTTGGAATATTATTGTAATTGAAGTTCTTATTTTAACTTCCCAAATGGAAGTTAAAATAATTGAGAAGACTTTAACATATTTTTGTAAAGAATAAGTTAAAAATATCCTAACCATCCTAAGTTCAGCAGTGGACTTTTGATTATATACATAAATGGCAAGGACATATTATCCTAACGGTTATTTTTATAGTTTTCTATTAGCGCTAACGAATACAGAAAGTTAACTTGGCTAACCCGCTGAGCAGAAGCGCGGGAAGGGAAGTGGGGGAGGATGATGAACCCCAATGCGCGCGGCTTATATTGTTTTGTTATTCAGTTATTTTATCACTATGCTATTATTTCGATAAGAGTAACGATGATCACGGTGTATCTACACATGGCACGTGTGGCCTGCGAAACAATATTGTTTTAATTGTTAATAGCATCGCAATAAAAGATGTAAAGAAGAGCATAATATTACAAAAAATGTTCACATACCGAACTTGACAAAAAGTATTATTAATGAATAACCTAATCCTGAAAAGCGCAGTGTAGAGTTAAATAAACTATTTGTAAATCCAATTGTGCATGCCTTAAGCGCATTAAAAAAAAATACGTATAACATGATTATACGTAAATTTTTAAAGTAGTTTAATTACACACAAGTTTTCACTAAAAACCTTAAATTTATTACTATACTTCCAATTTTCCGATAATTTTATGTCAAATTTCAATTTAAAAAAAGCTTTGAAAATCCAAAAGTGCACGACTCATAATGCCTATATGATCGTGGAAAAATTAAAAAATTATGTAGTAATGTAATTCATCAAAAGTTCCAGTAGCAGTCACCGAACACCTTCAAATCACTCCGTCAAGTCCGGAGGTAAGGCTTCATAACTAACAAAACGAGCCCAAACTGACACCTAGTTCTCCTCGTCGAGAAATCCAGTCGCAGTCATCGAAGTACACCTTCAGGTCACTCTATCAAGTCCGGAGGTAAGGTCTCATCATAACTAACAAAACGAGGCCAAACTCGGCACACCTATTACTACTCTTCGAGGAGTTCCAGTGGCATTCACCAAAGTACACCTTCAGATCGTTCTATCAAGTCCGGAGGTAAGGTCTCATCAAGGGCGGGGTTAGTCTACTCCTAATTTCACATTTTACATTATCAGTAGGATTAGATTAACACCTATTCTGCCTCCTGTCCGGCGAGCAGTTTGGCGAATGGCTCTGGGGAGAGCGCAGGTCATGTTGATCCCCAGGGCAAGTCTGAGGAGTTCTTCCTTCACGTGGTTGTCGCCTGTTATTTGGTCTGGTTCAATAGAAAACAGACAGAACAGAAACACTCAGATGATTCTCATTTTCTTTTCTTTTTATCCCTCCCTCTTTTTTCCTATATTAACCCAATCCAAGGTGTTAAGCGTACCGTGCCGATGGATGCGTGGCTGGGGGGAAGTCCAGTCGCAAATGGTGCCCACCCGAGATCAGGGCGATTCGGGTAGTATTTTTGCCCTTCCCCCGGCATGCGGAGCTTTGCCGGGGTGACCGAATTTTTCCCTACCTAATCGTGGGACCAAAATGGACGAAGAACAACATTTCGAAATAATAAACTCTCCTTTAATGGAACTGCCTGTAGGTCTGAAAGAGGCTCTTTTACTCACCAACACCCTGCAACCCTACGCCCCAACCTAGGATGAGCCGAAAAGTGGAGGGCACGTTTGCAGCGAACCACAATCGAAAACGAACCAGGAGGGGAAAGAAAAGTTCACTAGGCCTTATAAGCTTAGTGGGGCACGCAAGAGGTACCGAAGGTACGAAGAGAGAGGTACGAAGTCTCTCTGCCAGAAGCCCTGGGACGAAATTCTTTTGCCCAAACCTCCCCAGTTCCGAAGGCGAAAAAGCGCAGTCGGTCTGAGGAGGAGTCCTCCAAAGACCAGCCCACAAAATCTGAAGCTGGCAACGGAGAAGAAGCCAGCTTCAGTGCCGTAGCTGGCTGCGCGCGTGCAGGAATTCGCAATTGAACCTAGGAGCCTGAACCGCCCCAACTCCAAAGGATTATGAGATGTCGCTAGTGACACCGTAAACATCGAGCTCGTAAATAAATAGTCTTATCGTGATAGTAACCGGATATTTGTTATGATTCAGTATATTTGGTGCTAATATATACTATATAATGTTATCAGTGCAAAACTGTAAGATTAATTGCATAATCAAACATTCTAAAGTGAAGTGTAAAAACTAGTGCAAAACAATAAATACTTAGTGATTGTAACAATTCCATAGTGTCGTGAGTTTATTTTACCTTAGTTATACCTAATCACTCATATTTATCAATATTTAATTGCACAAATCAAAAATTCATATAATATTTTATGTAAGACCGTTGACCGACTCGAAAATTTGAAAAAATCTACATGAAAAATACATCATAACATTATTCATAACAGTGCCATCTAGTAAGGTGTAGTCGACCTGCACATAATATTCAATAACATGGCATCTAAATTAAATGTGAAAACTACTAATAGCGGCCACAAGATGCCGGTAGTAGTAACATGTTATAAATGCAAAAATTTAGTTGATATAAAGAAAACTGCAATATGTTCATTATGTAAAATAGGTATGATTTAGACTGTGATGGCTACCCGAAAAACATACCGCCTAATGGATCAAGAAAGAAAAAGAAATGGCGATGCAAAACATGTATAAAAATAAAAAGACGTGAATAGCGACATAACTAATATCAAAGTGAGAAAAACAAAATCTCCTGGACAATGTACATCCCTAGAAGAATCATTTAATACAGAGAAATTGCAATGTATTGAATCTTTACAGGTATCGGAGAAGGATACGTCTTACATTAGACTCGCACATACTCACGGACTATAATATATCTGATGTATCATTTTCAACGCCTAGTAAATTGTCAAAGAGTGTAGACGGCACAATGTCTAAGACAACGTCAATCTCAGAACTGAAATCTACAATATCTCAGTCAACCTGTAACCTTCGTAGTACTCGAAATGAGTTAGAAAACATAATATTAGAAAATAACGATCTTCACAGACAGATAAATAAGTTAACCACAGAAATTAAAATACTAAAATCGCTATGCTATTCTCCCACAAAATTGACAGTCCTCAATCAGGCAATACAACTAAGAAGAAGAGACACTCCTTGCTACTCTTCACAGTCTATCTTCCATGCCATCCTCACCGACAGTCACGTCATACACCTATCCCCACCCTAATTCGACGATATCAAGCCTTCAACAAAAATTACCAACTTGCAACAAGAATTAAAAGATGCAGAAAAGAGATCGTATCTCTCAATAAAAAATAGCAAATCTGACACAAAATATTGACTGTGAAACAAAGGATAAATCGAGCAAGACCTCAAAACCTATGATGAGACAGCAAAATAACAGCCATGAAAAAATAATTTACATCATCGGTTCTCAACAATGCGTTGGCCTAGCCGCAGCTATATCACCTCAAGATCAGAGACACAATATGGAGTTATTGGTGAAACGAAACCCTATTTATGGTTTTACTTAATTTAAAACTTGGCTTATTACTCGCCATTCGTTTACTAATTTCACTAGGATTTAAATATTTTTCTGCGTAGTCACTATAGTCAATAGCATAATTTATTGATTTACAAATGTCGAAGCGATTAGAATATTTTTACAATCTATAAACTTACAATTTTATATCTTTCGCAAATATTTTTAATACGATAGTTTAAATTATTAACATTTACTACGCAGAAAATATTTAAATCCTAGTGAAATTAGTAAACGAATGGCGAGTAATAAGCCAAGTTTTAAATTAAGTAAAACCATAAATAAACCAAAAATTAACAATTCCTTCTACTAAAAAAAACTGACGAACACTCAAACCTCCTGTTATTTATAAGAAAGGGACCATGCCCTATTATTTTCCGGTAATAAAAGAACGATAAATTTTTCGACCATAAAAATTTAATTTACACTCGTCATTTTAGAATTTTTCACCAAAACATTGCTAGTGTTTTACCAAAGCAAGATTTAATAGACGTAACTATAAAGGAGTTAAGAGCAAAAAATAATGACCCGGATGTAATATGTCTTTCCGAAACTTCCATAAAAAAAGGTTTTGAGAGTTATGTAAGAATATGTGGGTATGACATGGCCGCCAACTCTGCAGAGAAAAACAAAGAGGTGGAACATGTATTTTAGTTAAAAGGTATAATGTTCAATGAATTATCGTTCATAAAAATTATGCTACCCAGAATACGTTCGAGGCATGCGGCATAGAAATCATACATATTAAATTAATTACTATTTGTCTCTACAGACCTCCAATCCGACCCAACACAGTTCTTATTTAAGTTGAACACATGTTGAAGCATGACTTAACTGTAAAATACAAATCTAAAGTACATATAGTTATAGCTGAGATTTTAATATAAACACATTAAAAAGGCAAAATCACAAACTATTTACAAGATTTGTCCTATAATTATAACTTGAAAATACATTCCAATGTTCCTACGTAGGTCATTTTGTATCGATCATATATTAAGTAACATTCAAAATGCGACTGCAACATTGCTACCACTGTATCTTTCCGATCATAACACAGCACAGTTGTTAAGCTTTCCTATAAAATGTGAGCCACAACAACATGCTATATATTATGTTTACAAAAGAGACTATAACTTAGATAACATTAGGAAGTTTAAAGAATGCCTGAAAATTTGTCATGGTCGGAAGCATACATGGAAAATGATGCTAACACATCATTCAGCCGATTTCATGAATTATTTTGCCTTTTCTACTATCTCTGTTTCCGAAACAACGAATCAAAATAAATTTACAAAATAAAAACAAAATTGGATAAGCAAAGGCCTCAAAGTAAGTACTTAAATTGCGACGAACCTCGACAGTCTTTTTAAAACACAATTTAAAGTATAAAATGATTTAATGTTCTTTCGAAAGTGGTTAGTTACAGAATGAATTAATATTAATGTTAGAATAAGTCTAGTACAATTATCATATCGTCACCGGATAGGTTCGTCTTACATTACTTAGAATTATCACTGAGTTCTCACGCATATGCTGATGTGGCTGTTTGGAATATTGAGCCAGGGACGGATTGAGGCGATATAACCTCCTCCACAAGTTCGGGATTATCCTCGGATTATCTCGAATTTTCCAGATTTTACAGATATCAATTAATTTATGTTTAAAATAATACTTAAAATAATTAATATAATAACTAAGATTATAATGTTGATTAAACTAACACTTTTATTAGTAATTTCACTTTTTTCATTTTCACTTAACTCGCTGTCACTAATTTCTCCCATACTCTTCTGTAGTAATAGATTCAGAAACTGTACGTCTGCTATATTAACTCCATCGAGATTCATAGGCTTTCGAGTACTTGACGGGTTGAGTATTATCTTTGGTAAGTTTATTACTGGCTGTCTTAGGTAGGTTATTTTTTACCTTGAGTCTGATGTCTTTTCAGTTCGTATCCTTTGATTTTCACCTTGCAGTTATCATCCATAGTTAAGAGGTAGGTTCCTAGTAGAATCTCTTGGCTTACTTCACTGTCGCAGAATTTAGTCATAGCTGTTTCAGTATTTGAGTAAACTATCCAGCGATTTGGTTGTATGAGGTAGATCTTCACGTGTTCAAGGGTGACAGGGATCGGGTGACAACTTGAGATATTTGTGAAACTGCATGATTTCTACGACACAGTTGTCATTGGTGAAGAATTGTATATCGTTCTCATGACACAGGAATCGACGTTCGTCAACCTCGCGACATGACTGAGAGAGCGGTGTTGCTTTCAACCCTTTCACAAGTAGGTACGGATTTTTAGGAAGGATGAGAGTCGTCTGGCCATTATGTAATACAGGTAAGGAACTAATTTATAATAGTTAAAAATTTCATTTCTAATAAGTGGAATACTCATAATAAACTTTATCTGATTCTGTTTTATATAGGCTTTTATCTCGATACATCTTTCTAATTTTACAATATTTTCATAAGTGACAGGAAACACTAATTTGTCAGTTTGTTCTATTTCCTTTAACAATATTATAAGTTCTTCTGTATCAATTATTGACTGTGTAGTACATTAATTTTACTAAAAGCAATGGCTGTTTCTGATTTCATTCAAATGGAAATATAAATTATGAAAATTATCAAGGAAGATATTATAAAGGTGAATAAGTTTGGTAATCGTTTGTCGAAAATCGGAGTTGTTTAAAGCTTGAATAATGTTTTGAATATTATCTTCACTCGTATAAAATTGCTTTTAGTAGAATTTGCAATGGCTGTAAAGGAGCCCACCATTTCGGAAACTATTGTCATTTTATTTTTAATCGCGTTTTGTTCCGTATGTAGCTTATTTATTAATTTCATATCTAAGAGCGTCATTATTATCTAAGTTAATGATTTTATCAAAGAGCCTACCGGATCAAGGAGACCTCTTTGGTCTCGTATTGAAGGAATTAATTGTTTAAATTTGTCGATGGTAATATTCATAGTATAATCGGTTTGATATTGTACGGTAGTAAAATCTGAATCAAATGATTTAGTATCGAAACAACTTTGAACATGCTTTTTAAGTAACCCATATTTATGCATACTTGATTCTAATTCATCGTAAATTAAATTTAAATCTAATATCTTAATAACTATCCAATTATCATAATTAACGAATGCTTGACCTTCGTCAACAGGTAACAATCCCGGATTCTTGTCAATGCGAAGCTGATGAAGGGCCTGGATTGCCATCGTTCGGATCACCAGTAGAAATAATCTGCGAAGGACGTTTTATGTCTTTAATAGGAACATTAGTAATACGTTTATTGGTTTCAACGGGAACTACATTTCTTTTTATAGCACCGATGGCATGAGCCTTTTGGTAACGTGGTTTATCTTTGCCCCGTCTAGTATTAACACCTTTTATGAACACAGTATCACCTACGTCCAAATCGAACTGCGATTCGCCTGCGTGTTTTCTCTCACCGTCAACTTTTGTCAATTATTTTATCCGTAAGATATTCATATAAATATTTGGTCCTTTTAGCGTGATCCTTTACTAACTGCTGTGTGAATTGCTTATCGAAATTAGTGGCAAATGTACTATTGGATTCGGTGTGTCCGAATACTACTTCAAAAGGCGTGAGATCTGTCGAAGAATGAATTGAATGATTGTATGACATAACAGCATATGTCATCACTGACGCCGCGTCTGTAATTTTATTCGTATTTAGCGATTCGGTAAATTTCAGTAATAGTTGAATGGAACCTTTCGATAAGTCCCATAGAGTTGGGGTTGTGCGCAGTACCAATGTGTAAATTGATTTTGTATAATGTTAACATTTCCTTTAAGAGTACATTATTAAATTCCATACCGGGATCTGAACTAATTTTGGATGGAATTCCGTAAAATGAAAATATACTTTTGCTCTTACTTCGGGGTAGACCTACCATTAATTTCAATTCTTACCCAATTTGCTAAACGCGTCTATCAAGGTTAGAAAATACTTACCTTCTGAAAAGGTATCAATGAAAATTTCTTGGAATGGTTTAGACTGGGTTTGAGTTAATTGAAGTTGAGGTTTTAGGGGTTTACGGTCATACTTCATTTTCTTGCAAACCTCACATGAGTTTATGATGCTCGCTACCGTTTGTTCCATATTGTTCCAATAAAACGTTCGCCTCAAATGTACTAATGTTTCCCTAATGCCTCTATGGCAATTTTTACCTAAATGATATTTAAGAACTATTTCGCGTTGCTCATTTTCATCTTCTACATAGACTATCCTCTTTGTACATTCATAAAATTTAACACTATCCTTTTGAATAATTGTTGTGACTTCCAAAACTGCTTGCGGTGTATGACATCTTCGAAATAAAAGAAATATTTAATTTTAGGCCTAATATACTCTTAGGAATTTTTTATTAAATCCAAATTGTTTAATGGTAAGTGAACTTCAATATGTTTTGTTTATCCCTAGACAAGTTTTTAACTGAACATTCATTTCTGTTCCAGGTATGAACGAGTATTTGATTTGGTTTCGCATCAATCGCTTCCTGAAGAATTAGGATTCCTGCTGTATCTATGTCTTTAGCCGAATGTACTGTATTGTTACTACTATGTCCTTCAGAAGCTGTGGCAGTGCTACTATTTGGAGATGGTATTGGATATGGAGATTGTCTACCATGCGAAGAGGGAATACTCAACGTTTCCGAATCGGATGATACTGTTACTACGTCCTCCGCCTGATTCGAATTACCTAGCTTTACAATTTTAGAGACTACATTGCTCAACTGGCGTTGAAGTTTTTTTTCGTTTTTGTCTATATTCACTTGCATCGAAACATCATCGTTATCAGTTAAGGCGTTAATCTTAATTCTAGATAAAGCATCAGCGTTACAATTTTGTTTCCCGTTTTTATACACTATTTCATAATCAAATTCCGATAGGCGTAACTTCCATCTAGTTAGTTTGCTATTCGGTTCATTAATGGAATTTAACCAGGCTAAAGGGCGATGATCGGTGTAAATTGTAAATTTTTTTCCATATAAGTAAGGGCGGAAATGTTTGACTGCCCAAACGATTGCCAAAAGTTCTTTTTCTATTGTGCTGTATTTCGTTTCAGCATCGTTCAACGTACGACTTGCAAAGGCTATAGGCTTATCACTACCGATAGGTCCCTGCGACAGAACTGCACCGAGCAAGGTTCGACGCATCTGTGGTGAGAACGAACGGTCGAGAGAAGTCGGAATATTGTAAAAGTTGGGCGTTTGTTAAAAGCTCTTTACATCTTTCGAATGCGTCTATATATTCTTTCGTAATTTTAATTTTATTTTTCTTTTCAGGCAAGAGGTTAGCGGTTGTGTAAGTTTTAAGTCTTTAATAAATTTTCTGTAATACCCTACTAATCCGAGAAAACTTTTTATTTCCGTGGCTGTACGATAATGGATATTTTAGTACTGCTTTAATTTTTTCGTCATTTGGTTTCAAACCCTCTTTTGTAATAGTGTGACCTAGATATAGAACTTCTTTTCTCAAGAATTCACACTTGTCTAACGTGACTTTTAAATTGGTTTTTCTGAGACGATCAAAAATATTCCTTATTTTTCAATATGTTCTGAAGACTTGCTGAATACACAATATATGTCATCGAGGTACACTAAGCAATGGAGACCTTGGAGGCCTCTTAAGATATTATCCATTGCTCGCTGGAAAGTTGCAGGAGCTGTCTTTAATCCAAACGGCATGCGTTTGAATTCATAGTGACCGGATTGAGTTGTGAAAGCTGTCTTTGGCCTATCAGCTTCATTAACTTCTAGTTGGTGGTAGCCACTTGCCAAGTCAAGGGTACTAAAATATAGACTTTAACTTATCAAAAAGGTCAGTTATATTAGGTAACGGTATTTATCGTCTATTGTATTCTCATTTAATCGCCGATAATCTATAACCATTCTAAATTTAGGCTGCCGGATGCATCTAGTTTTTGGGAACTAAGTGAACCGGTGCGCTCCAAGGTGAGTGAAATTTTGGATTACGTTATCTTGAAGAAGTTTGTCTACTTGTCTTTGTACTTCCTCATTTTGGGAAGGTGGATGGCGATACGGTCTGATATATATAGGATCTTCGTTAACTGTTCTAATATTATATTTTTTACCTGATTTGTGAAAAGCGGAATTTTCTCACTATAAAATATGTCGCGGTATTCATAGCATAATTTAGTTATAGCTTTCCGTTCTTCTTCATTTGTATGATCTAATCGTAGTTTAATTAAATTTTCTTTCAAAATCTCATCTATCTCGCAATCGGAATTTATCTCATTTATACACGCATTATTTTCAAATACAGTTACATTAAACGGTTCTATAAATTTAATATTAGCCTTTTCATTGGACGTTTTGAATAATGGTTTCGGCAATTATCACACTTGATAAGAGCACATCATACGAACTCCTCACTAAATTGGGTAAAATTAATGATCGCGTCTCCGTTTTGTAAGTTGGTAGGTATTTTTACTCGTGTTTCTGATCTTGGTTCTAAATTAATTTCATAAGGTGGATTATAAATTATTGGAATTTCAGTATTAGGTGTTCGTAAAATTTGGTGGTTCATGTCGATATTAGCTGCTTTTTTTAATAAGTCTGACCCAATAAGGCCGTCGTATCTACCGTCCACATCGTATGTAAAATTTATGTGGAAGTGTACTTTTGATGTTTTTAAAAGCGGTATAAAATTATTTCATCGTGCCTGCTTTGCGCATGAGTACTTACAACTGTGAAAGGTTCATTGTATTTAAATTCACCAAAATATTGATCAGCCTTGGCAGGACTAATAAAGGATCTACTGCTTCCGGTGTCTATTAAAAATTTCGAATTTATTTCGGGAATTAGTATATGAGGTAATTTTAAAATCACAATAATTAAGATGGATCATTTCGGAGGGCTTTCGAAGGCTACTATCGGAAAATTTTCAGGTACTGCATTATCTTCATTATTAATTTCATTAGAATTTTCTAGGTACTGACCTTCAAATGAAGGGTCTTCTGCCAAACCGTCATAGTGGTCGTAGTAGTAACCGTCAGTATTATCGTGAGAAAATCTTGACATGACGTTGAAGGTTCCTCACTAAAGAACAAATCATTCGTCGTCATGTTTTGCCTAATTGGTGCGGTACGCATAGATACGTCAGTGTCGTAAACGTTTTGGGCGGTTGATTTTGTATGCCGAATTTGAATTGATTGGGTTGCTGTTGCATGCCATATTTAAATTGATTAGGCTGTTGTTGAAAGCCGTATTTGAATTGATTAGGCTGTTGTTGAAAGCCATATTTAAATTGGTTAGGCTGTTGTTGATTCTGCACACCGTATTTTGAACTTGATGTTGGGGAATGCCAAATTTAAATCCACCAACTTGGAATGGTGCTCGTGGTTGTTGGGTAAATTGATTATTGAAATTACGTAGCATTGAATTTTGTGGTGATGCAAAATGGTAGCCTTGCTGAGGGGTCGTGAATTTATTCGTGTGCAAATTAGGCCTATATCCTATCTGGTTATTGGGTACACAAACTTGAAATTACTACTATTATTATTACTGTTTGGTGTCAAATTGAATTATAAATGCAGTTGGTCTCACGAAACTTTGCAGAGCTAATTGTTGAACTGGTTTGGCTTTATTGTTTTGGCGTTATACTGAGCTAAGAAGTTAATTTCTTCTGTGACTATACTTAAAGCGATCTCCAGAGTAGAACAGCCTTTGAGTCGGACAATTCTAATAAGGTCTTCGGGTAAATTGTACAAAAATACGTTCAAGGCGGTATTATTATAAATAATCATTTTGGCTGCCTTCATTCCTTCATCACAATGTCTTTGGACTTTAGCAAATAAAGAACTTTTTACATTTTGTATTCTAGTACAAAACTGAATAAATGACTCTCCTTGTTTGATTTTTAGAGATTCTAGCTCGATAGCAATACATTCCTCTGAACGGGGGTCGCCGAAATGCTGGGTCAAAATTTCTTTCAAATCTTCCCACGTACTTAAACTAGGGTTATCACTAAGTAGAGTCGCAGCTCTACCACTAAACTTACTACTTATAGCATGGAATCTATATAAATTTTGAATCAGTATTGTCGCCTCCTGAATTTAATAAAACGTATTCACATTTTGAAATGAATAAATTGAGCAATTTTTCATCTCCATCGTATCTAGGAATTAAGTCTAAAATGTGTGCTGGAATAACAGTTACTGCCATTTTTATTTAAACTATCTTATTTAATCTAACTTAAACTATTAACAAGTATATTATCAGCCTATTTTGTGCTAACAAAATCAAATAATTAAATAATATGGCCCGACGATTTTAGTTCGGAAAATGCGGAAAAATGGGATAAATGTAAACAGGAAGTGAAAAGTTTACTCACAGTATGTTCAATCCCATGTCCTCCAGTTGATTCTGACCACTTCGATACTGCCGATGGTCCAATGCGCGTAATCGATTGATTTGGAAACGATAGCGCGCGCGCGTCAGGTTATTTGTTTGGTTCGAGGATATCCGAACCTGACTGCTATACTGACGCTTAAACCGATTTTGGGGTCCGAAGGCGTTAGCACGACAGCAGAATATATACGGATATCCTACCGGCTGCGCCACTTAAATTGCGACGAACCTCGACAGTCTTTTTAAAACACAATTTAAAGTATAAAATGATTTAATGTTCTTTCGAAAGTGGTTAGTTACAGAATGAATTAATATTAATGTTAGAATAAGTCTAGTACAATTATCATATCGTCACCGGATAGGTTCGTCTTACATTACTTAGAATTATCACTCGAGTTCTCACGCATATGCTGATGTGGCTGTTTGGAATATTGAGCCAGGGACGGATTGAGGCGATATAACTAAGTTGTAAAGCAAAACGAATGTTAAGATTTAAATATTATAAAAATAAAAGTAATGCCAACAGAATACGTTACCTATCATATTCTAAGCTCTAAAAATGTGTATTTAACTTAAAAAGAATGCTAATATTAAGTTTATAAATAAAATGATAACAAATGTAAAGCAACATGGACCATTATCAAAAGAAATATCTAACCCATATGACAAGAAAATATAGAAAAATTATAGCTAATAATAAAGTTCTTACGAATCCTGTAGATATAGCTTCTGCTTTTAGAATAGAATAGAATCACCTTTATTCAATATAGTACTACTACCACCGGTTCGGATAAAACCTCTGTCCTGGGAAGAACCAGCAAGAAACCCAGCGGGACTTTTCTTTAAAATAAGGTTAATTTACAATAGATTACTTAACACAACTATAAATCGTACCGAGACTAATTTTGTAGTTAAGAATAATAATTAATTCGATTGCACGAATTAATTATCCAACGAGTCAAGGATAAGCGAGTAACGGAATACAATAAGCGCACCGTTCCACGCCAGAGCCAAGACTGCCCTAACGGCGGCCGCTCCGTTCATTTTATACAACCAGAACGGGCGCCACCGCAGGTGCATTGGCGCAGGTGTGCGGTGCACGTGTTGTTTACAAGAATTCTGCCTAGCTACACCGACACCGCTGCGTGCAATGGTGTTGGTGCCGTCACAACCATGCTGACATGCGTGCGTCCTCGCACGCGCTCCATGACAATCTTAGTTATCTGTAGACAGAAGAACATCTTTCGATTATCCTGACAAAAACCATAAATGTTTACATTCAGCAAAATATTCTGGTCCGGTCTACAATGACCCTGCAGATATTAACAATCAGCTCTGGTCCGGTCTATATCGACCTTCAGGCAATTAGTATTGGACCGGTTCCTTTGAACCCTGCAACACTAATCAGTTTTGGTCCGGCAAAATGCCCTTCAAAACTTATCTTTTTTCCTTTAATAGAATCTTTCTTTTTCTATTTTCTTTTTTTCAAGTACTATTTATGCTAGTCCGGAATCACTATTCCTGTAGCTATATCATTGGACCGGCAAACGCCCTACAATGATAGTAAGAACCACTTTTTTCTTACTCTCTTTTTTCAAATACCGTAAACATGTCCCTGTCACAATCACCAGTAGTGTAACGTCAGGGACGTAGTGACATGATAACGCTAACAGCAACACGACACATCCCAGTGCAACACAGACCAGCCCTATCAGCGACACCATCTTCCTTTCCTGCACTAGAAGAATTACTCCGCTAGAGTGATGCAACCTCTCTGTATTTTCTAGACGCGCAGACACGGCCACTTCTGACTGTCGCAAGTCTTCGTTCGGTTGACAGTAAATATCATACGGTCTATCAGTTATCACCACCTGCTAACAGATATTAACACTTGTTAAATATTACAATGCTCGACCATCCTAGACTTCATCTAGCTCATGGACGCGCCTATACGGCCAACTCAGACAAACGCGCACCAGCGTGCGGTTCCGCTGCGTTCACGCCACCCTCGCCAGCGAGCCATCGCGCCGTACTGGCCGCCAGCGAATCGTCATCCTGCTTTGCAAATATAAAATTAAAAGAAATGGAGATAAATGTATTGCGAACCATAGAATTCCGAGCTTCCAAAGTTCACCACACATTCTCTTAAGAAACGGCAACTGTATGACATGGCACTCATGGAAACCATTGCACACATTGCAAAAACGGCAACTATGTCGAGAGACCGATACCACCACATATTTCAAGGGGAAGGAGGCAACTGCGCAAAATCTACGAAAGCTGACCAAGCCGCAGACGTCCATTTACAGCGCCAAAGCACCATGTGTTCGGCGGCCGCTCGAATTGCCTTGCCGTAAGATCTGCCGATAAGTTACCGACTGTAGCGGTGTAGGCTCAATCTTACCAGCGCTCGGCCGTACCTGACCATGTCCGATTTGGCCGTCACAACATCTTCCTCATTGATCATTGTTGTAGAGACTTCTACAAATCCCTCGACATTAAACCCCAATCTTGTCGAGCACACAATATTCGTAGTAAGCTGCAACACTTATCAACACATTAGAACACCAAAAGGCCACTTATTATTTTCAATTCATAGAACGTTAAAGTTATTCAATTATTTTGGTACATCACTTAAATATTTTGAACTTCAAAATGTAGCAAATGTTAATCATGTCTCATGAGAACTATCAAACTATAATAAAACTTGAAAGTTAAGTTTTCAGTGAATGCAAACTATAACTCATTTAGAAAGCCTCCAACATTTCTTTCGACATTTATTAACATATTTCGGTAAGTTAAGAAATAATGAAAGTACTCGCGGGTACTTTTAATATAAATCGAACAAAAGGATTTATCTTTGGGCTTAAATCATTTCACTTTAAATCTTTTCTCTACACTTTAATGATACGTCAATATCGTAAGTAAGACAGCAAATTTCATTACGGCATTTAACATAAAAATTGAGTCATCAATGTGAAATTGCATTATTATAGGTCTTTCACAAATGTAATAATCCTCATACTATTCGAAGATTATATGTGGGCAATAACGGGGACTTTATCCCACTTCTGATGTAGAAAGGTCATTTAGAATATAGAGAACTTAAATGGAAAGCTTTATTCCCACTTCTTATGAAGGATTGTATAGAGTTACATGAAAAGGCTTTTAGAATAGAATAGAATCACCTTTATTCAATATAGTACTACTACCAACGGTTCGGAAAAACTCTGTCCTGGGAAGAATCAGCAAGAAACCCAGCGGGACTTTCTTTTAAATAAGGTTAATTTACAATAGATTACTTAATACAACTATAAATTGTACCGAGACTAATTTTGTAGTTAAGAATAATAATTAATTCGATTGCAGGAATTAATTATCCAACGAGTCAAGGATAAGCTAGTACAAAATACGACAAGCGCACCGTTCCACGCCAGAGCTAAGACTGCTTAACGGCGGCCGCTTCGTCCGTTTTATACAACCAGAAGGAGCGCCACCGCAGGTGCATTGGCGCAGGTGTGCGGTGCACGTGTTGTTTACAAGAATTCTGCCTAGCTACACTGACGCCGCTGCACATGCAATGGTGCTGGTGCCGTCACGGCCATGCTGACATGCGTGCGTCTCGCACGCGCCCCATGACAATCTTAGTTATCTGTAGACAGAAGAACATCTTTCGATTATCCTGACAAAACCATAAATGTTTACACATTCAGCAAAATATTCTGGTCCGGTCTACAATGACCCTGCAGATATTAACAATCAGCTCTGGTCCGGTCTATATCGACCCTTCAGGCAATTAGTATTGGACCGGTTCCTTTGAACCCTGCAACACTAATCAGTTTGGTCCGGCAAAATGCCCTTCAAAACTTATCTTTTTCCTTTAATACAATCATTTATCTTTCTGACAGTGTGCTTTTTATATCATTTATATATTCAATATGATTGCTAGATACGATTTTATGACAAAACGTTGGAATCTTGATTTTTAGGCGCTAATAGAGATACCACGCGCTTTGCGCTTAAGGCATGCAATATTATGACTGCTAAAACGAAATTTTAATCTTATTACCTGAAATATATACTGAATAATTAATACATACATAATACATTATTCCATTTTCTTGTGTCTTATTGTCATAAATGTTGAATCGGATTACTGCAAATTTAAGTGTAATTGCAACGATGGGTAAAAGCTTCAACTCGGCAATAAAAGAACATAAAATATTTATGCAATCACTCAATGGTTTATAAATTAAGTACATAACGGGCATACTCAAAATTCAACCGTCCCTGAAATTGCTATTTAACGATTAATCTTTTTACATGCGTCTAATTGGTTTAATTTTAACAAAAAATAATACACAGTTTTAAAATAGAGGTATAAGTAAATTTCAAGAAGAAGAAGATTCATTTTTTTTAAACAATAAATCAAACGAACTCACAGTCCCCCTGATGGTAAGTGGCTACCGCAGCCCAAAGACATCTGCAGCCAAAGAAGGCTACAGATGTTTTGTCATCTCTGAGGTCTAAGATGGAATGCCTCACGGGTCACGGCTATGTTATTAGACTGGCTCCATATGTACCCTTTAGATCGGAACATAGCAGTGCAGGTACTGTTACTTGGCGGCATAAATAGGTAAAAGCCGGACCCAGACGGATTCCTGGGCAAAAGAGGAGTCCCACCACCTAGTAATATTTTGTTATAAACTGTTACGTTTTGAATGATTTAGATGTAGAGTTGATTAATCAGACCAGTAGATGTATGAAGCTTTCTAATATGCAAATCAGGGCGCGAAATACAAATTATGGCCCATATTTTGTATTTCGCATATCTGAAATTATCTTTGTTACGGCTAAAAGCCGAAGTGCGGATACACCTAGGGTTAGCCGGCTACTACTAGGTGCAGCCTATTGCGGTTGGTTAAATTTAGGTGTATCATATATAATTTATAAATTAGATAAATGTCTGCGGTTTTTGGGTGGCCCGAGGGCCACCCCAACCGCACCTTAACCTACTGTCGCTGATATTACTTGATACGTATTTCCGTATTTTTACAAGTTTAACAGTATACCTAAATTTTACCAACTACTGCTGGCCGCACCTAGTTCTAGCCGGCTAGAAATAAACTGTAACCGCACTTCGGCTTTTAGCCGTAACAATTTTCAATTGAGAATCAAAATGCAGATGTGTTTTCTTTTAAAATTAAAATGGGATGCCCTGTTTTCAGAAAACGGATCTGCGGTGCCCGTCAAAAACCTGTTTAGTGAAAGCGTGTTTCTTTACCAGTGGAGCCGACCTATTCATTTTACAGTTATATTACACTGCAGCGTAGTTTGGACAAGAAGATACATTAAACGTCCGGTACTGCGATGACTAATCCTCCTGCCAAGCGTGTGGATTATAAGCAAATCTTAACAAAACAGGAGAGTCATTTATATTTTATTCTATTTTAAATAATAAGGGTGACAAAGGAGCACACGGTCTACCTGATGGTAAATGGATGCTGCAGACATAAATCACTATATACACTTGCATCTGTTCCCGATTAAAATCAAAATGTCCACTCGTTGTCACACCCTGAAGACGAACTTCCTAGGTAGGTACCACCCTCTTGCCTATGTCCTAAGTTCATACTTTGTTTGTGGAATAAAAACCACGCAGACTACATAAATGTGGGGTAGCTCTCAGAATACTAGGTAGTAGGACTCTTATTACGTTTGTGGAATAAAAACCACGCAGACTACATAAATGTGGGGTAACTCTCAGAATACTAGGTATACTCTTATTACCTCCACCACTTACCTATTTTAGCCGCTGAATAGCGGAGCTTGTACTGCTGTGGATATAGAAATCCTGATCCCGATCTGATTCCGCTCTGAAGAGTATAGAGAGTCAGTATAATCATATGCTGTGAGGCATTCTATCTTAGTCTTCAGAAGTGACAACGCATATTATGTAATCTTCTTTATTTAAAGTTAATAGCAGGTGTCCATGGGCAACAGTAGCCACTCACCATCAGTTGGACTCTAAGTTTGTCCCTTATATTTCATAAAAAACCGGCCAAGTACGAGTCGGACTCGCGCATGAAGGATTCCGTACAACGTACAAGATTTAATACTATGTAGGTACTTTATAAATATTATTTTATTTTATTATATTTTTTAGCGAATATAGAGCAATACAAACTCTGTGAGCATTTCAAGCGTCTACTTGTTGCGATTATTAAGATCTAACAAATAAGCCAAAAAAAAAAACACGTTTCTAGTAGGGGAGCCCCCTTCAATATTTAACTTATTTATATTTTTATTTGTTGTTATAGCGGCAACAGAAATATACATTCTGTGGAAATTTCAACTATATATTACGGATCATGAGATACAGCCCGCTGACAGACAGCCCGATGGATGGACGGACGGACGGACGGACGGACGGACGGACGGACGGACTGCAGGACGGACAGGGAATGCTTAGTAATAGGGTCCCGTTGGTTACCCTTCGGGTACGGAACCCTAAAAGGACGGAACGCCTTGTTACCAGTAAAAAGGGAATTGGCTTTCTACACTCTATTTCTATGAAATCTGTATTTCTATGAAATTTTACGCACACGCATTAAGCTACTATTTTACGCAGGTATTCATCTTGTGCAGCAGTGGACTTTTAAGGCCTAAAGAAGAATAAAAAGTGACCGCACAAACGTAGCCGTACAAAAGCGCGGGTTAGACTACACGATATATAGGGCACTAATTCAGTTAGGATCCTAAATCAGATATAATCGCTTTAGCCAAATAGGATACTGATTTAGGGCGGTTTAGCGAGCCCGGCATTCTATGCGGGCAGGTGCCAGTTATGCGTCTGTTTTAAATGTTCTAGATATTTATAAGACCATGCCTTATTTGTGGAACTAAACCTCGCAGACTACAAACATTTAACGCTCAGTTAGGCTAAGGGGTAATGCTCAGAATATTAGGTATATAATGTTACGTGGTAGAGTCATGCTACAGCTATATCAATAGTACATTGTAGCATGAATAGGTTGGCTCGATCGGGTAATAACCACGTTCTCACAGAATACCAGCGTAAAATAGCAGCTTAATGCTGCTGTTTTTCGTTGGTGAGTGTAGAGAACCGGAGACCCTTTTTACTGGAAAAGAGGCATTCCATCTTAGTCCTCACGGCTGACAACGCATCTGTATTTTATTCGCAAACGAGGATAGATGTAGATGTCTATGGGCCACAGCAACCACTTACCATCAGGTAGACTGTGTGCTCGCTTGTCACCATTATCCTATAAAAAAAAAGTTTGTAGGACTCTTTTTCTGTCTAGGAGTATATGTAAGTACCACCGTCTTACCTATTTTTGCTGCCAAATAGTGCTTCTACTACTGTGTCCAGGTTTGAAGAGTAGAAAGAGCCAGTATTGCATGTTGTGATGCATTACATCTTAGTCCTCAGAGATGACAACGCATCCGTAGCCTTATATAAATAATAAATAAAAAGTATTTATTTCCCAAAAAAAATATGTTCAAATTTTAATAGACAGCTTAATAATTAATTGGGATAAAACGTCTATGAATATCTCTGATATCTCAGATATAATGGACTCAATTCTAACGGGAAACCTATTACTCCTGTTATTCTTCCACAGCCTTATGCTAACTTCTATGGCAAGCGTAATACCAATTTTCTTATATTTTGAAAGCACACGCAGCGTGGTATACGTTCGTCTACTTGGGTCATAATTTAGTGCAGATAAAACAGAATGCCCTATTTATCGTGTATTAATCGGCACTTTAATCGTTCTAGCCTTTGTTTACATGGTGAGATGCCTACGCATACCCGTCGCACGAGGGCAAGGACGGGTTATGTCAGACTCGTACCGACTAAAACCCTACCATAGGACGACATGTGAATGCTTTCGCACATATCCGCAGTCCAAGCATTCGGAAATACCAGCTTTCTTGACCCCAGCGGCGAATCCAGTCTGTGGCTCCGCCGCCAACCAGTTTGCGGCCGCAGATGGTGGGGAGAACGGCGCCTCGCAAAACCGACACTCCCCTCCCTCCGCGGCCCCACAACTACGTCATCAGCGGTGTGGCCCCGCCAGAGTCGTGGAGAATAGGGCTAGTACAAACATTACTCTTCCACCGCGATCACCTCGGCTGTGGCGGTAGGGACACCTCTCTCACGGCAGCCCACCAACACAGCTCCGAAGTGGGCTTATGCCAAACCCACTAGGAGTGGCCACCTTGGGCTGGCTCTTCACTTAAGGCCAGCCATGTAGGTTCTTCTTAACTTACCGCGGGAGACCAAGTCACTGCTACAAAGCCCGTGCCACGACAAGGCGGTAATACAACAATAGACACAAGTTTGCGCGTTTACCACTAAAAAGGAGCCCATAGTCGTATCTCCTCAGTTTCAAGGCACTCCCCTTGTTACCTCAGTCGGAATACTCAGTGTCGACCTGTGTTGTGTGTGCAGTGTAGTGACCTGCTATTTCGTGGTCAGTTGGAAGAGAAGGTCAAATTTGACTCTAAAAAGCTTGGCGTGCTCAGCAGAGCGGGACATGCCGGTGTTACATGCCGGCACAATGTCTACAACTTTACAAGGCGCAGGTTCGGCCTCACATGGAATACTGTTCCCATCTCTGGGCTGGGGCTCCCCAGTGCCAGCTTTTTCCACTTGACCGCATCCAGCGCACAGCGGCTCGAATCGTCAACGACCGAGTTCTTTCCGATCAGCTCGATTCACTGGCGCTGCGAAGAGATGTTGCATCCCTTTGCATTTTCTTTCGCATCTACCACGGGGAGTGCTCTAACGAATTGTTCGGATTAATCCTAGCCGCCAAATTTCACGAACGCACATCGCGGCAAAATTCCCGATACAATCCACACCATCTGGATGCTTGATGGTCCATCACTGTACGTTTCACTAGGAGTTTTTTTCCGCGTACGACCTCTTTGTGGAATGGCTTACCACCGGCGATTTTTCTGGACCGATACGACTTAGGGACCTTCAAGAAAGGAGCTTACTCCTATCTTAAAGGCCGGCAACACACCTACAATTCCCCTGGTGTTGCAGATGTTCATGGGCGGCGGTAGTCACTTACCAACAGGTGAGCCGTATGCTCGTTTGCCCCCTCTCCTATAAAAAAAAGATGTGTGAGTGTGGTGGAACACTCGGTTGTAATTACAGTAATTACAGTAATTACAGCGTTTTATTAAATTCGTTTTATTAAATTGAAGTGTCTGTTTTTAATGTCAAAATTACAGCGTTTTATTAAATGCATATGAAAGTATAAACGGTACTTATTAACAAAATACACTTTTAAAATTTTTGTCTGTCTATCTGTCTCTCTGTCTGTCTGTTTGTTCCGGCTAATCTCCGAAACGGCTGGACCGATTTTGACGGGACTTTCCCTGGCAGATAGCTAATGTCGTAAGGAGTAACCTAGGCTACTTTTAATTTAGAAAATTAATTAGGGTTCCTCGCAAAAAAAAACCTAAAATACACGCGGGCGAAGTCGCGGGGAACAGCTAGTTTAAAATAAAATAATATTTCTTTCATGGCAATACAAGAAAAAGTGGGAGATGGATATTATTCCATCTCGCTTCCTTATAGCCGCCAAGGCCGTCTACACTACGTCAGAAGGGGTCGTGACGGAAAAATCTTACACTGTTTCTC
Source organism: Parnassius orleans (assembly GCA_029286625.1). Classification (NCBI taxonomy): domain Eukaryota; kingdom Metazoa; phylum Arthropoda; class Insecta; order Lepidoptera; family Papilionidae; genus Parnassius; species Parnassius orleans. The sequence goes on along the minus strand of JAGSMP010000102.1, from coordinate 78,120 downwards.
GCCTAGCCCCCATCCGCCAAATTCGTACCGTCCGATAAAGAACTTCGTTCCAAAACCCGTTCGGAGGGGTAATCGTTCTAACCTAACCACTTGCGGTGTTACGCTCTGCGGTATGTTCGTAGGGAAGTCAGAATGCATTCGTAGAGACATGGCAATATTAACAAGACTAAAAAAACGACTTGTGTTAGCCCCTACTAGGATTCGAACCCAGAACCCGCGACATAGAAGTCTGTTAATGTGATCACTACGTACGAATTCACGTATTAACCCATCAGTTCACAGATAATATTATAGTAGTAATTTATCTAATTATTGCTATATCAAGAAATAAAATTTTGTATATTTCTAAAATCAAAATGTACAAATTTCTGTATTGGGACCTCTAGCATTTGTGTGACGCTATAACCGTAAAATCTTATGATGTCAACATACGTCGCTAAAACTTTTTGATATTTGTATCAGGTTTGCCTGTGCCCACAATATCTATACATATTAATAAAATTAAAGTGTCCGACTGTAATATTGAAATAATTGGCTTCTATTAAGCTCAGGGGGTTATTTGCATGCTATCAAGACATAAATAACCATTTAAAAAAAATTGTCAGTCTGTCTAATCCAGGCTAATCTTCGAAATATCTGAACCGACTGTGATGAAACTTTGGAAACTGATAAAGAGGAATGCCTGGAGAGATCTAGGCTATATTTTAATCGCAAAAGTTAAAGATTTTTTTTTGTGTAAAACAAATAATTGATAAAATAAATAGTCTTTAATTAACTTAACTCTAAATAACGATTCATTAATAGATCATATACATGCGAAGCCGAGGCAGGTAGCTAGTATATTATGTAGAGTTTTCTTAATTTATGTAATGGTTACAAATAGGTCACATTGATTATATTTCCGGTGCCACTAGCTTTCACCGAAGATTGTGGAAAGTGTGATAGCTAGAAATTCATCATTACATTTTCTTTCATTATCATTACAGTCCATCACAAGTCAGAAGGTATATGCCGTCCTCACAGATTGTTACAAAGCCCGACCCTGAGTAACCTACTATTTTACCTTTGATTGGATGTTTTTCCTACTCCAAATTAATTCTAAATTAAGTTTCACGACTCAATCTGTGAATGTTATGTACACTTGTAATTGATATGCATATCAGAAAATATAAAAGTGTGTATGTTTTTGTGACACTGCCATATATCTACATTGTAAGTGTACTTGTTAAATAAATAAATACCTACTCCCAACATGTCTCATTAGGTAGGTAGTGTATTCACAGTTTACGCGTCACTTCATCTGGTGATCGATCAGCACTCTAAAACCTTTACTTTCCATTTTATGTCAGTGTACAAATATTTTGTAGACGCTAAAGACACACACACACACACACACACACACATATATATATATATATATATGTTAGAGCGTCTATATAAAATACCGCTTGGATCGAGGTGGAATTGAGGGTAAGTTAACTGTAGGCGCCGTGCGTGGGAGATTCCGCTTAAGTGATTCTACGAGTGTGGTCATTCTACTAGTGCCAAGATAGTGTTGTGGTTCTGTTCATTTTAGTAATTCTTCTGGTACGAGCAAGGAGGATGGTGAAGCTGAGAGGCTGCCCTGTGTTACACTGAGATAAGTAGTGTTGCTGTTAGTTTGCATACTTTGGTGTTATCATGTAATTACGTACCTCACGTTACCCTGGTGTATGATCGTGGCGGGGACGTGTTACGGTATGGTCGAACTGTAATTTATCTATACTGAATGTATAGTGCGTTACGCTGTCTTATTACTGATAACGATTAACTGCGTAAGCAGGAGAGCAAGTTGAACATCCGCTCTCACACTTTTATTATTTTTAATAATTAACGCTATCCTGTATTTCAGAGATCAAAATTGGGATCCTCTGCTGATATTTCCGAGATATATATATATATATATACTCTTACAATTCGAAAATACATTAAAACATAACAGCGGTTGTACCTACCACACACACTAGACTTAAAGAGTTTTTGTAAAAAATAAATAATTGATAAAATAAATGGTCTTTAACTAACTTAACTCCTCACAGATCATCACAAAGCCCGACCCTGAGTAACCTACTATTCTATTTACCCCCTACATGTCTCATTAGGTACGTAGTTTACGCGTCACTTCATCTGGTGATCGATCAGCGTCCTAAATTAAAACCTTTATTTTCCATTTTATGTCAGTGAACAAATATATATATATCCTCTTACAATTCGAAAATACATAAAAATATAAGTTGTTGTAGCTACGTTTTTTGTAATTATAATTATTTACAATAAGTAGTTACAAAGTATTTTCAAATTTCTTAGCATCAACCACACACTAGCAAAGCACTTTCTAGCAGAAACAAAACATTCTATTTCTCTAATGTCTAACACGCCTCCATTGTAAACTGGAACTTGAGTTTTATAAGCTTCAGTGGCTTCAAAACGTTTTGTGGTAACTGATGTATTGTAAAAGTTTTTGAAACGTAGTTCAAACCAGATGTTTTTAATTAGAAGAAATCCAGTAAAGAAACATTTTTATTGTGCAGCTATATTATGGTTCTAGCATGAATGGGTCACCCCGTGTAGTGGCGGGTAAGAATACCCACCACCCCATATCTTACCGTGGATGGCAGCAGCATCTTTCTGATAACAGCAAAACAACAAGAAAAAAAACTGCGGTTGCCAACCCGCACGCCAAGCGCGGCAACTGTGGCAATATACCCCTCATGAAGAAAGTTACGAAGAGACGGCCCCAGTCCCCGGCGACCCCGCTATTCTTGGCTACGGTGGCGATCATGGTAACGGCGGGGCAGGGGGTGGTAAGAATCTCCGGTGGAGGTTCGGTTGCCACCTAAGACGACTCGACCTGGCAACATATAACACACGCACCCTGAGGACTGACGAGAAGATCCTGGAGCTGGAAGAAGAGATAGACAAGTAGCGCTGGAATATTATAGGATTATCCGAGGTCCGAAAAGAGTAGGAGGACATGGTAATCCTCAAATCCGGCAACTTGTTCCATCACCGGGAGCGCGACCACCTGTTCCAAGGAGGTGTCGGATTTATCGTCCACAAGTCTCTCGTTAACAACGTTGTAAAGATTGCGAGTGTGGCGACGAGGGTTGCGTACCTTATACTCAGAATCACCAAACGGTATTCGCTGAAGGTCATACAGGTTTACGCACCAACCTCGGCATACCCCGATGATGAGGTGGAGGAAATGTATGAGGATATATCTAGAGACATGCATTCCTCCAAAACCCACTATACGGTGTTAATGGGAGACTTCAATGCAAAACTAGGCACAAAAGAGAAAGGTGAGCTGAAGGTAGGGTAATTTGGAATAGGGCAATGGAACCTAAGAGGCCAGCAGCTGGCCGACTTCATGGAGAAAGAGGGACTCTTTATGATGGACTCTTTCTTCCAGAAGCGGCACCACAGGAAGTGGACCTGGTCGAGCCCCGACAGTTCGACAAAAAATGAGATTGACTTCATTATGACGACCAGACAACAACTGTTCAGTGATGTCTCAGTCATCGCGAGGGTGAAAACTAGTAGCGATCACCGAATGGTTAGAGACAAACTGAACCTAAACGTTAAGTTGGAGAGGTCTCATCTAATGAAGTCAACGCTCCGTCCCCCTCGTGCTCTAATCCAGAGACCCGATACCTTTCAGCTCGAGCTACAAAACCGTTTTCAGTGCCTAGAAGATTACAATCCAGTGGACGATATGAATGGTAAGCTCGTGGAAGCTCGGCTCAAGTAGAAAAACACAAAAATGGGAAATGAAGCTGCAGTCTTCTGCAGATTTGACAGCGTACAGACAACTGAACAGACAGATGTCCAAATGCATGCCACGGGACTTACGCAACTTCAATACAGCTCGTATTGAAGAAGCGATCGAGCAGAACCAGGGCTCCAAAGACTTTGCTAGAAATCTGTCTGCCAGAAAGAGCCAATTGTCGAAGCTGAAGAGCGAAAGTGGCAGCATCGTTTCCGGGATACCTGAGATTTTGAGTGAGATTGTGAGGTTCTACGGGCAGCTGTGCACATCATCGTTGGAATCACATGCAAGTGTGAGTAACGATCCAAGAGCAAGTCTTATCCGATACTATTCCGATGATATTCCGGACGTCAGTCTGAGCGAGATTAGAATGGCTCTCCATCACCTTAAAAACGGCAAGACCTTAGGCGCGGATGGAATTACTGCGGAGCTTCTGAAAGTGGGTGGAAAACCGGTACTTAAAGTCCTTCAGAAGCTCTTTAATTCCGTCCTCCATGGTGATACTACAACGGAGGAGTGGAGCAGAAGTGCGGTGGTCTTGTTCTTCAAGAAAGGAGACAACGCTCTCTTGAAGAACTACAGACCGATTTCCCTTCTGAGCCGCGTCTACGTGCTGTTTTCGAGAGTCATTACGAATCGTCTCGCACGCAGACTCGACGACTTACAGCCTCCCGAACAAGCCGGTTTCCGAAAAGGCTTTAGCACAATAGACCACATACATACCCTTCGGCAAATTTTACAGAAGTCCGAGGAGTACAATTTGCCACTATGTCTAGCGTATGTGGACTATGAAAAAGCCTTTGATTCCGTCGAAATTTGGGCAGTGCTGCAGTCCCTTCAGCGGTGCCAAGTTGATTGTCGGTATATCGAAGTGCCGAAGTGTTTGTACAGTAGGGCTACGATGGCTATCCGAGTACAGAACCAGAGTACGAAACCTATCCAACTGCAGAGAGGTGTAAGACAGGGTGACGTTATATCCCCCAAACTCTTCACCGCTGCATTTTTTTTATAGGATAGGGTGACAAACGAGCACACAGTCCACCTGATGGTAAGTGGTTGCTGTGACCCATAGACATCTACATCTATCCTCAATAAAGAATCAAAATGCAGATGCGTTGTCACCCGTGAGGACTAAGATGGAATGCCTCTTTTCCAGTAAAAAGGGTCTCCGGTTCTCTACACTCACCATACGAAACACAGCAGCATTAAGCTGCTATTTTACGCTGATATTCTGTGAGAGCGTGGTCCTTCCCTGGTCGAGCCGACCCATTCGTGCTACAACTATACGTGTTGTAGCACGAATGGGTCGGCTCGTGTACAACCAGTGCGTGTTGCCAGTGATGACCTATGGAACTGAAACGTGGTCCTTCACTGCTGACCGTATGAGGAAGCTCAAGGTCGCTCAGCAAGCCATGGAGATGGCTATGCTCGGGGTTTCTCTGCGTGATAAACTTAGAAATGAGGATATCCGCAGTAGAGTTACCGACATAGCCACTCGAGAACTTTTTTTCCAACCGATGGGGAAAAAAAGTTCTCGAGTGGCGGCCTCGTACCGGCCGACGAAATGTAAGGCGTCCCCCCACTAGATGGAGTGACGACCTGGTAAGACATGCAGGAAGTCGATGGATGCAGGTGGCTCAGGACCGTGCTTTGTGGCATTCCTTGGGGAGGCCTATAGCCATTCAGCAGAGGACTTGTGAAGGGCTGAAATGATGATGATGAATGGGTCAACCCCACCGGGCAAGGACCTCGCTTTCACAGAATACCAGAGTGAAATAGAAACTAAACGCTGCTGTGTTACGATTGGTGAGTGTAGGGAACCAGAGACCCTTTTCAATGGCACCGAGGCATTCCATCTTAGTCCTCAGGGGTGGCAACGAATGTGCATTTTAATTTCTAATCGATGATAGATGTAAATGTCACAGAGGATAGATACACCACAGCATCCACTCACCGTCAGATGGACTGTGTACTCATTAGTCGCCCTTATTCTATAAAATAATGTACTAACCTTTTGGCTTTTTCATTATGGTTCAAATTTTGACTACTTATTTTTTTTATAATTTCAATTTTATTTAATAAAAATGAGCAATATTTAAATTTAAAACCTTCAACACAAAGTAAAAATCTTTTTACTAACCGCTTTTAAATTGAATTGAATGCACTCAAATACCCCGTGACCCATATTTCAGTAGATGAGATTGACATCAACCTAGTCTCATAAAATACAATTATATTCCACGTTGAACATATTTTCGGTATTTTTATCTAATACCTTTAAACGAGCAATTCTTGTATATATATATATTCAAAATCTCGGAAAAAGCTCCAATGATTTTCATGAAATTTAGTATGCAGGGGGTTTCGGGGGCGATAAATCGATCTCGCTAGGATTCATTTTTAGAAAATGTCGTTTTATCCGTGTTTTCAGGCAATGAAAAACTGCTACAATATAATTAGAATACGAAGGTAAATTTCGCCAGCATCTACAAGGTTATTATAGCTCAGTTGTGATATCGGGCGGTCCCGAAACCAGATGACCCCGGTTCGAGTCCAGATGTCTCCAGTCCGATTATTTTTTTCCCTTTATTTTCAAGTTCCTTCTTTTGTGACAAAAACTATTATTGGGAGCCCTTTGTCGACGCATCTAATTCGTACCTAAGTATATATTTAAAAAAACACGAAAAAAAAATGACCGAGCTAAAAAAAGAATACGGTAGGTAACATCGAATAATATTATTCATATCTCATCAGTATGTAATTCGTATTCAAATATAATTTACAAAAACACGATTTACAAAAAAAAAATACCGAGCAAAGCTCGGTCATACAGGTACTCATTTTATGATAAGAAAAGTTTACTAGTAAGCTAATAAAATAAAAATTAAGGCAATGAAATTCTTAGCTATTATTTTTAAATAGAAAGAAGAAATGAGGAAATAGTGACAAAGCAAATTTATACTGCAAAATAAGTGGCATAGTCGTAAAGAGACAAAAATGTTAATTATATTATATATAAATCAATTATTTAAATAATATTATTTAATCTGTTATGTAATATACATACACATACATAATCTTTAATACTTTATACACCTGTGCATTTGTATGAGTGAGTGTATGCGCGTAACAAACACTTTCTTTCAAAATTGATTTTATTACAAATTTAAAAACTCGTAGATCCAGCTTACGATGCTCGCTATAAATTTCAAAGTATAAGAGCAACCTGAAAGTAATCCCTGGCGCCACCAAAGTTGATATAACTTAATGCAGTTTTAAGAGAGGATTTTCCTCGTGTTTGCCGCTGAATTACTTTTCAGGGATTTTGCCATAGTTGCCACGCTTGGCGGGCAGGTTGGTAACTGCAGTTATTTATAATTTTGAGTTGTTATCAGGAAAATACTGCTGCCGTACACCTGTTTAAATGTTTTGTAATTGTATGGAATATTTGTGTTTTTTAAACAAAGATTAGAATACAAAGTTATTGAATTAAGCGCAAAGATTGCAAGACTAATACAATTTATCAATGGAAACAGAGGTAAAATTGATTAAACACGTAAATGCTATATTTGAGCAACATAAAACTCATTCTGTCCACTAAGAACATAACATTAAACACGAACACTTTTAGACACACTTAAATAAAAACTTAAACTTACTAGTAGTCGGCTAAAAAGATATAAAGCATGCTCTCTACGAAAAACTCAAAACAGGCTATTTTGTTCAAATGAAAACCTTTTCTTACAAAATGTAAAAAACCCTGTAACAAATAAAATCATCAATTCGAAAGATTCCGAAAATAGTTTACCCTTACCTAGAGAATTACAAAACTATTGATCTACATTATGGGTGGAACCTAAATATTATAATACAGAAGAGAAGGGAATGGAGTGTATAAGTATTTAGGATATAATCAGTCAAAACAAATGCACCACAAAGAAATTAAAAATACATTAACAGATGAGTTCCGATATAGACTTCGCTTAGTATTATCATCTCAATTAAATTCTAAAAATATATTTAAAGCTATTAACACATTTGCAATTCCTATACTAATTTATTCTTTTGGCATAATACACTGGTCCAAAACTGAACTAAAACAACTACAACGCACAATAAATACATCTCTTACGAAGCACCGTAAACACCATCCAAGATCATGCATAATAAAGACTAACATTGCCACGAAATTAAGGAGGAAGAGGTGTAATAGACATAGTTAACTTACATAACAACACTGAGAAATTACTTTTATCATAAAACTACAATATCATCACTACACAATGCTTTAGTACAGAATGATCATAAATTGTCACCGCTTAATATGTATGACAAAACATTGCAAAAGAAAAATGAGGTACTTACAGATAATAACACAAAAATTGACATATGGACTCAAAATTCTCTACATGGAAGACATCGCCAAGATTTGAAGAAACCTACCGTAGACAAATTTGCGTCGAAAGCATGGCTTCAACGTGGTAAGCTTTTCCCTGAGACTGACGGTTTTTATGTGCGCAATTCAGGACCAAGTCATAGAGACACGTAATTATCAAAAGCACATTATTAAAATAAAAAATCTACATGCTGACACATGTAAATGCTGTTGTAATGCTTCAGAAACAATCCAACACATCACTGGTGCTTGTAAAGCGATTGTTCAGACGGATTATAAGTATCGGCATGATCAAGTAGCCAATATCATTCCCCAAAAACTTGCCCTTAAGTGGAAACTAACTGACCAGCCAACTCAAGTATACTATAAATATAAACCTGAAATAGTCCTTGAAAATACCACTCACAAAATGTATTTTGACAGAGCTATACTTACCGACAAAACATTACACTATATTATACACTATATAGACGGGACATAACATTAATAGACATAGCGAATAAATGTGTTTTTATTTTTGATATTGCTGTACCTAATTCACATAACTTACAGACTACAATTAATAAAAAAAATCTTCAAATACGCTGATTTAAAACATGAAATTATTAGAATGTGGAACTTACATAATGCCATTATAGTACCTATAGTCCTCTCCGCAACTGGTGTAATACCAAAAGTGCTTCATCAATCATTAAAAAACTCTTGATTTACCAAAACTTACGTATATTCAATTGCAAAAAGCAGATTTACTTAATACTTGTAGAATAGTTAGAAAATTTATTTCAACAGAAAACTACCCATAACCAAATACGCTCATGGTACCCACTTGGCTTAGTCTCGTGGTAGTAACCATTAATCCAGTTTTGTTGAAAACAAACTGAGAAAACGTAAAAAAAAATATATATATATATATATACATAAAATAATAATAATAAGGCGTAGGGAAGCGCAGTCAATCAGCACCTTGCCAAGAGGTGTTAGCGCCGTGCCTCGGAAAAATTGAAGGTGCAAAGGCCCGCTTGTGCACATGGCCTCACCATGAAACGGTGCCGGGTCTGGGCGTCTCCCGTTAACTGACAACCATTAAATGGATGATGGAAAACAGAAGAATGCGCAAAGGGCCGCTGCCTGGAGGTCGCCAGGGCGCGTCTGGAGCTGGCGCTGGACGCGACAGCATGCGAAACGATCCACGACCACCCAGCAGCCCCTCGCATTCATCATCCCCACCAGCTGGCTTGGTGTCGGCTGGGTCTTCGCGGGCCCAGCAATCGGTACTCGCTACTGGTGGAGTACGCCGCATGCGATGGACAGTGCAGATGAATAGCAACGCATTGCGGGCGTACTTTAGGGCGAAGGGGGGAGAAATTGGAGGTTTTGCGTACCGGGCTAGGATGCATCGACTTTTTGCTGAGCTGGAGCCATCTATAACCGTCACCGAGTAAATCCTGGCAGACCGAGTTCGGTATATCTTGCGCTCAAACATATTTGATGGCACCGAACTCGAATGGCTACGACGTGAGGCTGTACCCTCATCGGATGAAAATACTACGGCTGAGAATGTGGCGCCACAAGTTGCAGAGCAACCAGCATACGTGAATGCCGCCGTGAATCCCCCAGTTGTGGTTGATTCAGATGATGATGGAACAGTCGCCCAGGGACTAGAATTAGAGCAAATGAGCAGTATATTGGAAGAGGCGATTGAGGAAACGCGCAGTACGCCTCTCGAAAATTGACCGCGACTTCCGCGCATAACCCTAAGCAAGCGGAATCGTGCTGTCGTGAGGGCTCTTAACCTAATGCTGGTGACCTATTTGGAAGCCAGCCGGGACCTTTGCGAGACGGACTCAATTCTTTTTGGCGCCGCACTGGCAGTATGCCGTATTATTGGCGCCAAACTCCTCATGGCTGGACATGCTACTAGACATAGTAGCGCCATCCCAGCCTGGAGAATAAGAATTAAGGAACGTATCGCAAAGGCTAGGGCCCACATCGGCAGACTGATGTGCTTCAGGTCGGGCAATAACAGGCCAAGAATTGTGCGCACCGTCAGAATGGCGTTTGCTGGGACAAATGTCAGTTTGTCCCAGCCGGATATAACGCAAAAACTGACGGAGCGCATAGACGACCTGAAGCAGAGAATCGCTGCTTGGGGAAAGAGGATTCGGCTATATACCGAGAGGTCGACACGGTTCAACCAGAATCGTCTCTTCCAGAGTGATCAGAAGAGGCTCTATGAATCATTGGAGCGACCAATGGTACGTGGAACGAGCCCAGCACCGAATCAGGCCGACACTGTCGCATTCTGGCGCGACCTGTGGTCAGAGCCCGTAAACCACAGCGAGGGCCCTTGGACGTAAGTTGTAGCGAGTCAGTGTGCGAGTGTTACGCCCATGGACCCCGTCATCATAACGCCGGATGACGTAGCTGAGGCGGTCCGTAGGACCCCGAACTGGAAAAGTCCGGGACTCGACGAACTGCATCACTACTGGCTGAAGGGGTTCGTGGTGTGTCACGCTGTGCTCGCCCGACAGTTTCAAGATGCTCTCTACCAAAAGTCGCTCCAGAGCCTCTTCACTACTGGGATCACTCATTTTGTTCCTAAAGACCATGATTCCACAGACCCTAGCAAATAGACACTGACATCCATTTTGAGTACGCGAATCATTCGTCACCTGGATTTAAATCAGGTGATGTCGCGTGCTCAAAATGGATGTCGGGCCGGTGGTCGTGGAACCAAGGAACCACTCCTCTTGACGCGGTCATTGGCAAAGTGGTTAAACACAACCGTCGGAACTTCTCCGCCGCCTGGATAGACTATAGAAAGGCATTCGACTCGGTGCCCCATACATGGCTAAAGAGGGTCCTCGAGCTGTACAAGGTTAAATGTACAGTTAGAGACTTCCTCGGGTAGTATATGGGGCAATGGAGTACAATCCTTTGCCATCTAGGCGAGCGGATGACGGATGCGGAAAGCCACATAAGGATAAGAAGGGTATCTTCCAGGGTGATTGTTTGAGTCCAATCTGGTTTTGCCGCTCCCTGAACCCTCTCAGTACCTTACTGGAGGACTGCGGGAGGGGATTTCAGCTTTGGAAAGGAGGTACAAAAGTGACCCACCTTTTCTATATGGATGATCTCAAAATATTCGCCTCCGTCGCTCCCATCTTATGGAATTGCTAAACATCACTTGTGATTTTAGTGATTCTATTAGAATGGAGCTGGAGACGGATAAGTGTGCGGTCCTCCATGTTGAAAGGGGAAGAGTTGCTAACTCTTAGGGAATAGACTTATCTATGCCCATCAACATAAGGACCCTTTCCGAGGCTGAAACATACCGACACCTGGGTATGTCACAGAACATCGGTATCGATGAGGCGGGTATGAAGCAGTCAGTTGGAATGAAGCAGACCGTATGGAAGCAGAAGGAGCTCCACGGGAGGCTCTACAAGGCTCTACATGAGTCTTTCGTAGACACAGTTGCCTCCCTCCACTGGCTACGTTTTGGTGACCTCTTTGGGGAAACCGAGGGTTTTGTCTGTGCGATACAGGATCAGGTTATTAAGACCAACAACTATCGGAGATACATCCTAAAGGATGGCGCCGTCGACGTCTGTCGAGCTTGTCGCCATCCCGGTGAGTCACTTAGGCATGTCATCTCCGGTTGTTCGGTGCTTTCTAACTCTGAGTATTTGCACAGACACAATCTAGTAACCAGGATTCTACACCAGGAGCTCGCTCTGAAATACGGTCTCGTGGATTGGAAGCTCAAATGCAGAAGGTCGTGCTCCTCGATACCGCCCGCATCGTCCGCCGGTTTCTTTCCCTTCCCCCCTAACCCTCGGCCGTTTGGTCTCCCCTACCGAGGGCTTCCATCTGGTTGGGTTTTTATTTATTTATGTATTTTTTATGTATTTATTTTATTATATTGATATTTATGTATGTTTATCATTTTCATTTACAACTATATATTTATACAGCCCAACTAGATGAGAAAACTTTATAGATATCCCATAATAATAATAACAATAATACTTAATTTAATTCTTATATATATATATATATATATATATATATATATATATATATATATAATAATCGATATCTCGTAAACGGGTCCAACGTTTTATCCATGTTTTCAGGCAATGAAAAATTGCTACAATATAATTAAAATACGAAGGTTAATTTCGCCAGCATCTACAAGGTTATAATAGCTCAGTTGGGATATCGGGCGGTCCCGAAACCAGATGACCCCGGTTCGAATCCAGATGTCTGCAGTCCGATTATTTTTTATTCCTTTACTTTCAAGTTCCTTCTTTTGTGAGAAAAACTATTATTGGTAGCTCTTTGTCAATGCATCTAATTCGTATCTAAGTATATTAAAAAAACACGAAAAAAAATGACCGACCTTAAAAAAAGATTGCGGTAGGTAACATCGAAAATTATTATTCATATCTCATCAGTATGTAATTCGTATTCAAATATAATTTACAAAAAACACGATTTACAAAAAAAAATACCGAGCAAAGTCATCGGTCATCCAGGTACTCATATTATGATAAGAAAAGTTTACTAGTAAGCTAATAAAATAAAAATTAAGGCAATGAAATTCTTAGCTATTACTTTTAAATAGAAAGAAGAAATGAGGAAATGGTGACAAAACAAATTTATGCTGCAGAAATGAGTGGCATAGTCGTAAAGAGACAAAAATGTTATTTATATCATATATAAATTAATAATTTAAATAATATTGTTTAATCTATTATGTAATATACACACATAATCTTTTGTGCATTTGTATGAGTGAGTGCATGCGCGTAACAAACACTTTCTTTCGAAATTGATTTTATTACAAATTTAAAAACTCGTAGATCCAGCTTAAGACGCTCGCTATAAATTTCAAAGTATAAGAGCAACCTGAAAGTAATCCCTGGCGCCAGCAAAGTTGATATAGCTTAATGCAGTTTTAGGAGAGGATTTTCCTCGTGTTTGCCGCTGAATTACTTTTTCTTGGGATTTTGCCATAGTTGCCACGCTTGGTGGGCAGGTAGGTAACCGCAGTTTTTTTATAATTTTGAGTTGTTATCAGGAAAATGCTGCTGCCCAACATCTGTTTCAGTTTCTCTCTGCCTCTTCTTGCGACACCCGCGGGCCAATACTTTTAAATGTTTTGTACTTGTATGGGATGTTTGTGTATTTTAAATATTTTATACTTGTTAAAGCTATTAGTTATATTTCTATTGCTCTCAGGTTACTTCATTGTTACACGCTTCAGCCGTATTGCTGCTACAGAATGCAGCTGATATGCATGGATAGATCGCCTTAATAGAAAAGTATCACGCTGGTATAGAATCACCATCATTGACATCATCATCATCCCGTAAAGGCAGTAGAGCTGGACATTGACGTTGCTGGGAGAATTTTCCTTAATCGATCAGCTTGACACGTGGATTGCCAATTACAACACCAGATATTCCGCACCTTTGATGCTGTCCCCGTCACCAGATATTTTGCACCTTGCGTTATCGGGATGGTTATACCACAAAATATTTTCTTGGCATTTCCCATAGTCGCCCACAGGATAAAATGAAGTGAATGCCCTTAGACTACCAACACACGGTAATTTTTACATTATATTACTTAAATATAATGTATGCAACATGATGTCATGGTACAGTATGCAAGATGTACCATGTGTTTCATTATTACTCTCAGCACACAGCTGAGATGCTGAGCATGCAGCCGACATGAAATATTAATTTTGAAAACTTGTTTTAGTTGCGCTCTGTATAAATGTATTGTACTTATAATCGCTAAGTGTTTTATGTTTTCTAGAAAATGTTTGCTTTATTATACTGACCTTCCTTTTGATTTGATCATTGACACACCAAGAAAGATACGATTAATTATGTATAACATGTGGTATCATTTAAAATTATTATGGAGACCAACATAATTTTAAACAAAAGAAGTAATCATAGGTAAAAAGTATCATTCTCATAATACTGCCCATGATAAGTCTCTACCACTGAAAACTCTTCTCCCCTTAAGAGTACAAGGTACAGTAGAACTTGCATTAATCGAGGTCACCTGTCTAGTTAAATTTGACGTAACTAAGATGATTCTTCAACCATCTGTAGAAAGTCATTATGTTTTCTAGCATTTCCCCTAGTAGCCTCTTATGAAATCATCGGGTCAAAATTGGGTGACGGATATTCTTACACCGACACCTTCTTTATTCAGCCTATAAAAATCCACTGTTGCATATGGGCCTCTCCCGTTGTAACGAGTAATCGCCTTGACCGTCACGTTTGGACTGATAAGAGTATCTTTGCAAAATTGATACAATCATCATCTCATATTCCCTTGATACCTCCCGTAGTCACCTCCCAAACTGGATCGATTTATTTTTCAAGCACAGTATAAGAAAAATTTTGTGGTATATCTGTATGTATTTTTTTTTATTGCTTGTGTTAATTAATTTATTGTGTGGATGTCTGTTAACGGTGGTATAACTGAGCAATTTAGGTTATTTTAAAATGTTCCCAGTTTAAAAATTATTGATTCGTGGAATTATTTCTTTCCACGAATCAATAATTTTAAAACAAGAACATTGAAGTGGTAGATATAGATAGTGTTGTAAAAAAAATATTTCCGCTAGAGTCATTCTCCAGAGAAAAAGAGAGAATATGTTTGTAAACGATATCTTCCTAAATAACTGTTACTATTCATTTTACTTACTGTTAATAAATATCTACTAGAATCAAAACATCTGATGCAACATAATAAAATTAAATTGATAACATATGTATCCGTGCTTTTAGCGACTGACCTATATACGGTTAGACGGAAATAAGGTTTGCTATATGACGAGTTCACGAGATCCGACCATTTTTGTATAGAGAAATATATCCCTTATCATCCCCTCGACACAAGACTACTTTATTATTATTATATTATACTTTATTTTTAAAAGTTTGAGTAATAATAATACAAGATATTTATTTAAACAAAGATATACATATATTCATTCTTGACTCTCACTTATTAGATAGACTGACGACTTGATAAGGCATTCAGGAAGTCAATGGATGCAGGTGACATTTATTGGACGAGGTCTATGTTCAGCGGTGGATTTATGAAGGGATGTAATGATGATAATGATGATTTATGATTGCAACAAAAACGTTGTAAATGTTTTCAGTATACATTTTATATGTTTAAATTATAAACATTATATAAGTTGCACGAGCAAGCACGGTAAAAGGCTAACAAACATCTTCAAAGTTAGTTTTGCGGGAAGAATTTACCATCCAAACGAGGCATGCCCAACATCTGATGTAGCTTTATTACTTTTAGTTCTTCTGCACTCTAGCCATTGGAATATAGACGTTATTTAAATTTTTGTTATAATTTTAATCTTCTCCTTCATCATCTTCCGATATAAGTACACTCTTGTATCTTTACAGTTACAGGAAGAATTATATTTAATCGCCACACATTGCAGGCAGATTAACGATCTCTCTGTATCTACCAGACTTCTTGCAGCTAAACCGCTGCTCCCAGTTACTGATCTGGATACTTTACGACTGGTGTAAAGACAAAGTCACATAGTCTTTCTGGTATTTCACATAGTTGCCTCTTACCTCACCGAATTGAAGCTATGGTTTCCCTAACTCCGCCATAACACGGTCCAATCAATCTTATTTATTCCTTACATACATAATACATAAACACTCACGCATGTCACGCAGAGGGGTAGGCAGAGACTACGGACTTCCATTTGGCATGATCCTGACAAATCTCTCTCGCATCCTTTACATCCATATATCTAAGCATACATGCTCGTTGGTTAAGGGTACTCATTAACGGGCCAATCTTCAATATATCGCCAATTTGGTCGATAAACTTTCGTTTAACCCTTCCCGACTTTGTCGTTCACTTCTGCAACATAGATTTGGTTTGTCTCTTTTTTTATCCCTTCTTTATTTAAAATATGATTTCAAATGTGACTATCTAGAAATGATAATTATATTTTCTAATACCTTAGATCTTTTAATGTTGGTGACATTTAAGTGGTCACATTCTTTCCCTTTTTTAACATTTGTTGAATTTATTTAATTTTCATTTAAAATATATTTTTATTTAAACGAAAATTAAACAAAGAATAACTAATGAGTTAAAAAGCAATCGTAAGTACTGGATGTTACTAATGTAGGATACCACTGTCAACCATGACCGAATCAATATTTTAGTAGTCAAATTGTTCCATTTCACGTCTGGACATACCTTAATCATACCTATATCTAGTGGTTCTATATTTGACTTTTGCTCATCGATCGGACGATTTTGATACGGCAAAATGTTTTAGCTCAGACCATAAACTATATGAGTCATTTGATGAAAGGCTTTTAGTTTGAGTGTTATCGTTCTTCTGCATTGATCTGCGGGATAAATATAGCTCAGACCTTATCTTGTGGCAATCCTAGGTGAAAGCCTATTTTCAGCAGTGAACCTGTGACAGGCTGTAATAAAACTAATGTAACCTGAGAATATTTACAAATTAACGAGTATTTTTTATATTTTATCCAGCATTATAATTATTTTCATCATTCTGTATACACTCCTGCTGGAGAATCCCCCGTATTAGGGAAGATTTTCGATATAATTACCATGCTAAGCAGGCGGATTGGCATCACAGTACCACAGGTTTTGCATCTTGAACACTACTTGTAGTCCTGTCGAAATATGTAATGGTATACCGCTGTTTCTAGGATGCGATCTGGACGAGATGAGTAAGATTCTGTACACCTATTGGTGACACCATATAACTATAACATATGCTCCTACTGAATTTACTTCTATTTTTACATTAAACTATACAGTTTGAAGCGTAATATATAAATTCTTTGTTTTTTCCTTCAGTTTACTTTTTACATAAAATGATTAAGCATCTTCAAACTTCATTTATTAAGATAATATATATAATAATATAAGATATATGTCCAAGTGACAAGCAGGCTCAGGTCTCTTAAAATATCTATTTTTAAGCCAGTTTAATTTCCTGACGGCTCAGACCTGCATATAAATATTTATCAAGATATTTTTCATATGTGCGCAAGGGGATTTTTTGTTGCTCCCACCACAGTGCCTGTTCAGTCTTTAAAAACTTCTAATGTGATAATTCCAAGACACGGTTGCTAAGGCCGCCATCGGTTGTCCTAGCGACGACATGCGTCGCTAGATCTCTTCTACTGCAGCGTCCAATTGCAAGACCATCCTATGACGCACCTACGTAACGACGCATGCGTCTTGTTACCAAAACAAGCAGCCGTCATATTTTGACTTTGACTTTTTTATATTTTCAGTGTAATTTTTAAGTTACTTTATTTTGCTTTTAAATTTTTTTTTAAGTTATTCTTTTTTGTGATTGTATTTAACTGTTGTGAATGCAGTCCGTGACCCAATCTTGTGATGGCACGTCGAACGCGCCCCATACATGTACACAGTGCAACAAGTCATTCAAATCTTTGAAAGGCCTCAACATACACACTACAAAAACACACAGGAAATGTATTAGCCAAAACAGTTCACCTTTAGACATCCACCCCATTATTCCGAGTGCGCCTACTTATGTAGCCAACGATCCAACTCCTTTCCAAAAATAGTATACCGGTAGTTAAAAGAATCCCTCGAGGAGCTCGAATAACCGTTGCTATACATTTGTCACAATTAATCCAGAAATGTTACATAAGCAATTGTACTCAAGACTGGCAGAACCTATTTTTATTTTCATACAGCACACTACATTTAATAAAAACTGATGAACCAAATTTATCCTTGACACAAAAGATTAAAAATAACTGTGCTGTAAGCTCCTCACCTTCTCCCGCACCTCTAATCAAACATGATGCCCCTCGTAATCGCAACAAACTCATCGAAAACAAAATCTGTGACGGAGATCTTAAAAGTGCCGCTCGCCTTTTGTTCTCCAACGACGTGATATCACCAGATACCTTTCCTGACTGACACCTTTCAGGCCTTACGGACAAAACATCCTCCAGCTCCAGTATAATATACGTATATACTATACTAGCTTTTTAACCGCGGCTTCGCTCGCGTGGTCTTCAATTTAGAAACATCATTAATAATACCCCAATTAAAATTAAAATTTCATAAATGTAGTTCTGTTCACGATGAGCGTGTGAGAGGAACTATATTCATGAACGGTAGTAGAAATATACAGCAGATGGACTGCAGCGTCTATTTCTGATTACAGCTCAAAATAATAAAAAGCTGCGGTTGCCAACGCGCTTGCCAAGCGTGGCTACTACTGCAAATATCCGGCCTATTTGACAAACAATGGTAGAAGCCTATGATCAGCAGTGGATAGGCCTATTAAAAATAAAAAAAAGTAGCAGCCTACATACATTCCACAACTGGGCATTTTTGGGATTGAGTTGACTCTAACGCGGGATGACCGACTGCACATAAGTATACCTTACAAATGATAAAATGTGCAGGGTTGCTCGCAATATTTTCCTTTACCATCGAGAACGTGGTAAATCGAACTTCAAATTGCAATTAAAATATGAATGGTGTCGGTGCGGATCGAATTTAGAGATGAAAATCTTGCAGTTCACTTAATTTTCAATTACTTACATTGGACTTGATACAAAAAGAAGTTGGTGAAATATTGCTATGCTGATAGACACCCAACATATTCAACTAAAGACATTCTCTCTTAATCATAGTTTGTGTACACAGTTTTGTTAGTCATTTTGCTAAAAGTGACAATTATGATAAATCTTCCCTACACCGGTCTGGATATTTTGATGCTAGACAATTTTTGATGCTGGAAGAATAGTTATTAAATAGAATTCTCTTTAATTTGATCAGTTACTTATTATTAGTTTATTTAGCAGTAAGTAGATGGCGCTATTATGAGATTAAAACTATGAAAACAAAAACTGTACCCTCTAGTACATACTCAGCGACAATAAGTTGAGGTAACACTGGTGTGGCCCAATTACACAACAAAGCCGCTAACATTTATACAGGGTTATTTTGCTATAGCCAAATTTACAGAGAAGGTTCAGATTAATAAGTAATATAGGCAAATGGTGAAGAAAAAATTGGTTGCCTGTAAAGTCGGTATACGGGCGAAAGTTTTACGTGACAACGACTTTGAGTGGTAAAATAATTTTATTATGTCTGTCTCTCTCGCTCTTAGGCGGGCTAACCATGCCCGAGTGGAAGGGACGCGTGCCTCTCACTCGCTCTCATTGTGAGCGCATAACGTGAGCGGAGCGTAACGCAGTTTCTTGAAGTGTCACCCGGCAAACCAATTTATAAGACGTTGTCACGTCAAAACTAATTTAAAAAATCTCAAACATTCTGACCTTTTTATCTTTTAAATTAAATGCGTGGTGATGCATTATTTTAACTGATTTTACTGCGCACGCACACATTCGTCAGGGCTACCGGTAGACAAAAACGTTGTTGGCCATAAATCACATTCAATTTGGGATAATTTCAAAAAAAATTAGAAGCCTTATTTACTCATATTTTCAAAAAAATACAATAACGGTATATCATTATTTATATATTTGAACTAAGTTTAAAATTTGGCTACTCTTTGAAAAATAACCCTGTATAATACATAAATTAGGCATAAAGAGATGTAGATTCTATTAAAAATTCTGCTTTTGTCAAAAATACGGTATTAGTGCTGCAATCGGTGTGTAATGAAATTATGTTACGATATAACAAATATGAAGAAATATCAATGTTGTGTTTAGTTGTTATCGCCAAACGATCTCTATTCATTGATTTGGTCAAGTTAGTAATTATTTAAATCATGATATATTCAACAAACAATGTTAAGTTTAATTAAATACCACCATTTCTTGCAATAATCGACTACTTTATGATATTATTAATTTAAAGATTTGGCCAATACATGTTATATAAAAATCTCTTTATTTAAACTATATGGAAAGTGAGAGTTATGCAATAATTACAGTTTTTATCAGTATATTTATTGATAAACAAAACTAATACGTTCTAAAAACTTTTTTATAGATTAAAAATTAAACTTAGAAACATCTCAGATTTTATGATGTTCGATAGATGTCACTATTATCTATGTAAGTAGTAATTAGTTACTATAAACTTTATTAATTCCTACTAAAATGAAATAACGAAAGAACTAAAAAATAAACCTTAGAATTTGCAAATAATTATGAATTTAATTATTTAAACGTGTAAAATGTAAGTTATTTATTTTATTTTATTTATTAGTAACTGGGGTAAAATGTTACTACTTTTTGAATTTCACGTTAGATGGCACCGTTTTAATAAAAGTGAAACTTAGATTGTCGGCGTAGTTCAAATTATTACGCAACGGTTAAAACTAATTTTAGTCTATTATCAACAATCTCTATCAAATCGGTAACATAAGGGAATATATTAGTAATAGTAGATCTACCTGTGAAGAATCCATACTGCTGCGAGCTAATACCTCTTACTAAGTGTTTGAAGATTCTCAAAGACTTTTGACATAGGGGATAAAATGGAAATTGGTCTATAAATTGGAATACTCGTGGGATTTTCACCTTTATAAATAGGTACGACCGTGCCACTTTCCACTTTTCAAGGAAAATACCAGAATTCAAGGAAGCGTTAAATATAATAGTACGGAGTACTTAGTGCGGTTCTACACTTATACTGGGTGGCGCTTAGGTTATCACGTTAAATAGCACAGCAGTTAATACAAGATGATATATGTCTGTTAAAATAATAAATTAAACAATAATAAAAGAAAATAAAAAATGCATTTTTCAAACAAAATAAATAGCGTAAAAAATTGACAAGAAATAAATCATCCTTGATAATATTAGTTAACTGACCTGAAGTGACCTGTAAAGGCTTTTAGTTTGAGTGTTATCATTCTTCAGCATTGATCTGCAGGATAAATATGGCTCAGAACCGTATCTTGTGGCAATCCTACATGAAAGCCTATTTTCAGCAGTGAACCTGTGAGAGGCTGTAATAAAACTGATGTAACCTGAGAATATTTACATAATAACGAGTATTTTTGTGTATGATGTATGTATGAGTGTAATGTTGACCAAAATATCCTTGACTCTGGCCGGTCCATCAGCCCAATATCAGCCTTATTTGCAAGAACAGTCCTGTCCGGTAAGTACTTATAATAAGGCAGTGTCCGATCCACGAGACCGTATTTCAGAGTGAGCTCCTGGTGTAGAATCCTGGCTAATTGATTATGTCTGTGCAAATACTCAGAGTTAGAAAGAGCCGAACAACCGGAGATGACATGCCTAAGTGACTCACCAGGATGGCGACAAGCTCGACAGACGTCGACGGCGCCATCTTTTAGGATGTATCTCCGATAGTTGTTGGTCTTAATAGCCTGATCCTGTATCGCACAGACAAAACCCTCGGTTTCTCCAAAGAGGTCACCAAAACATAGCCAGTGGAGGGAGGCAACTGTGTCTACGAAAGACTCATGTAGAGCCTTGTAGAAATTACGTTTCTTTAAATACAATACTAATTAAGTTTGTATAATGTTTAAATAAAATTTTATAAATGTAATGCTAATCTGTGCAATATAATAATATACGTATATACTATACCAGCTTTTTACCCGCGGCTTCGCTCGCGTGGTCGTCAATTTAGAAACATCATTAATACTACTCCATAAATGTAGTTCTGTTCACGATGAACGTGTGAGAGGAACTATATTCATGAACGGGAGTAGAAATGTACAGCAGATGGGCAGCAGCGTCTTTCTGATTACAGCTCAAAATAATAAAAGCTGCGGTTGCCAATCCGCTTGCAAGCGTGGCTTCTACTGCAAATATCCGGCCTATTCGGACTTATCCGATTTATCCGGACAAACAATGGGAGAAGCCTATGATCAGCAGTGGATAGGCCTATTAAAAGCAAAAAGTTGCAGCCTACATACATCCCACAACTGGGCACCGTTTTAATAAAAGTGAAACTTAGATTGTCGGCGTAGGTCAAATTATTACGCAACGGTTAAAACTAATTTTAGTTTATTATCAACAATCTCGATCAAATCGGTAATATATTAGTAATAGTAGATCTACCTGAGAAGAATCCATGCTGCTGCGAGCTGATACCTCTTACTAAGTAATTGAAGACTGATTTGTAGACTCTCTCAAAGACTTTTGACATAGTGGATAAAATGGAAATAGGTATATAAATTGGAATACTCGTGGGATTTTCACATTTATAAATAGGTACAACTGTGCAACTATCCACTTTTCAAGGAATATACCAGAATTCAAGGAGGCGTTAAATATAATAGTACAGAGTACTTAGTGCGGTTCTACACTTATATATAAATATAGGCGAAACATTGTCTGGGTCTGCACCTTGAGATGTATCAAGTCTTTTTAGTCTTTTCTCAACTTCTCCCTTGCAGAATTAAATCTTGTCTAAATAATATTTGGAATTATGAATTGATGGCAGAGAAGAATGATTTATAGCATAGTTTTTATGAAATACCGATGAGAAGTGACTAGTAAACAAATCACATATAATAACTTCCTAAGAATAAGATAAAAACATTATGACTGCTAAAACGAAATTTTTATCTTATTAATACTCGTATATAATACATAATTCCATTTTCTTGTGTCTTATTGTCATAAATATTGAATCGGATTACTGCAAATTTAAGTGTATTGAATAAAACTACTTTTACGGATTATATCGCGATTAGTAACTTATTTTTTAATAATTCTCGATGTTTCGGGTGTTTTACAGCACCCGTGGATACGGGGGAGTCCCCCGTGACCATATTAAACGCGATATAATCCGTAAAAGTAGTTTTATTCAATGTGTAGTGTTCGCGTAAATATAAGAAATCATTAATTTAAGTGTAATTGCAGCGTCGGGTAAGAGCTTCAACTCGGTAATAAAAGAACATAAAATATTTATGCAATCACTCAACGTTTTATAAATTAAGTACGACGGGCATACTCAAAATTCAACCCTCCCTGAAATTGCTATTTAACGATTTTACATGGGTGTGACTGATTTAATTTTAACCCAAAAATAACACACAATTTTAAAATACAGGTATCTGTAAATTTCAAGAAGAAGAAGATTATTTTTTTCAAAACTGCAATGACAAACGAGTGCTGATAAGTGACTACTGCAAACCAGGGACATCTGCAGCCAAGAAGGCTACAGAAGCGTTGTCACCTCTGAGGTCTAAGATGGAATGCCTTACAACCTGTTATTAGACTGACCTTATGTACCCTTTATATCGGAATACAAAATTGCAGGCACTGCTATTTGGCGGCATAAATAGGTAAGAGCCAGACCCAGACGGACTCCTGGACAAAAGAGGAGACCCACCACCTAATAATATTTTGTTGTAAACTGTTACATTTTGAAGGATTTAGATGGAGAGTTGATTAATCAGATCTCTAGATCTAAGAGCTTTTAGGGTTCCGTAGTTACAACAAGGAACCCTTATAGAGATGGACGGACATGGCGAAACCGCCATGTCCGTTCGTCCGTCCATCCGTCCGTCAGTTTTACTCAGAGACCCTAGGCGCTACAAATCTGTAATTTGGCACAATTTTAGATATTAATTACGCCTACAATACTGCGAAATAAAATCTTAAAAAACATTTTTATTTTCCGTACCTCCCATACAAGTAAATGGAGGATGATTTTTTTACCCGTCTATTCCATCGTGTGGGGTATCGTTGGATAGTTCTTTTAAAAACACTGGGGGTGTGGAACAACATCTTCTCGACTTAGGGTTCCGTTTGCGAAATATTTAGCTTTCAAGTGGTATTTTTCATTAGAGGTATGTGTCCTCTACCAACTAAACCGCTGTTTTTGGAAATGTGAAAAGTATACAAAATAGTAGAATATATAATGAAGTTAAAAGGATAACTATCACATTTAAGTAGAATTAAGAAGTTAACGAGTAATAGTCGACCAACTTATTAAATGCACTGGGATTAGTAAAAATTCCGTTACAACTCGATTAAAAATGACCTAAAACTAGCTGCATTATAACTTTGTAATGTTACTATAACTGTAAGAAATAAACATTTTATAAAGAAAATGACTTATAGGCATTACTACTACAGCTTTACGTTTTAGGCAGGGAGGATCTTTCTTACTTACTACTTTCACTTATTTTTTAGTTGGTATTTATTGTAGGCCTCATTCAGTATTCATACAATCATATAGCCCCAAACAGTTTAATTCGTCACACTATTGGTTTAAGCGGGCGACCTCAGGATAATCTAGGGCAGTGGTCATTTACGTGAAGGTTCGTTATGGTCATATATATATGTCTTAGAGTTACACTGCCGGGAATACATAGATATATAGTCAACTATGATCATCTTTGTACTTACTTGGCATGTGAATGATTTGATCTAAATTGTATTATTTTCAAAATCAAAAAGTTTTTAAATCTTTTTTGAATACCATTCCCTATAAGTCGCATTTGAAAATAAGTCCTTTAGCTACCATCTTCCTATTTGGGCCCATTTTTAGTCGTTATAGCGGTCAAACCGCTAACTCACGTATTGTGACGGGCAACGAACGAAGGAACGGAAACCTACCTCTACATTGTGCGTGTTCGACACGCATTTGGCCAGTTTTTTAATTTACAAATAAGGGCGAGAAATCAGCACAAGGCCGGCCTGATTGTAAGTGAGAGTCAAAATACAGATGTATGAAAGCGTGGTTCTTCCCCATTGGAGCCGACCAATCCTTACTGCAGTCATATAACACTGTAAAATACATCAAACGTACAGTACTGCGATGACCACTCCTCCTGCCAAGCGTGTGGATTATAAGCAAATCTTAACAAAACAGGAGAGGCACTTATATTTTATTATATTTTAAATAATAAGGGCGACAAACGAGCACACGGTCTACCTTATGGTAAATGGATGCTGCAGACATAGACCACTATATACACTTGCATCTATTCCCGATTAAAATCAAAATGTTCACGCGTTGTCACCTCCTGAGGACGAACTTACTAGGCAGGTACCAACCTCTTACCAAGGTCTTAAGTTCATACCTTGTATGTGGACTAAAAACCACGCAGACTACATAAATATAACCCTCAGATATACTAAGAGGTAGCGCTCAGAGTCTGTGTAGGTATTACCTTATTACCACCACCACTTACCTATTTCAGCGGCCGAATAGCAGTGCTTGTACTGTTGTAGGTATAGAGAGTCTGATCCCAATCTAGTTCCGATCTAAAGGGTATTGAGTGTCAGTGTAATCATATGCTATGAGGCATTCTATCTTAGTCCTCAAAAAGGTTAAGGTTTTAAGGTCCTAACTATATTTTTGGATCTTGCGAAAGCGTTCGATACCGTTCCTGTCTCAACTCTCTTACTTAAACTAGAAAAGGTAGGTGTCAGGGGGTTGCAACTACATTTCTTACAAAGTTACCTCACAAATCGCTCCCAGACTGTCAGGATTGATGACAACAATAGTGATGAGCTCCCAATCTATTACGGCGTACCACAAGGAATTATATTTGGTCCCACTCTATTCTTAGTGTTTGTCAACGAATTATGCAACCTTAATATTCCAAATGCTCAGATTATATCATTTGCAGATGATACTGCAATAACATTCATCGCCGAAACATGGTCTGTACTTAAGGACAAGGCTCAGCTTGGTTTCGACCATATATCAAATTGGCTTTATTTCCCCACGCTGACCCTTAATGCCTCCAAAACTAAATTTATTACCTATTCAATTAGTTCAGTCTCCCAACCAAATTTACCAATATCCCTTAAAGCCCACTCTTGCCCCTGACATACTCAGGTCTCTTGTCAATGTCCAACCATATCCTCTGTTGACCATATTAAATACCTAGGTATAGTATTAGATAAAAAACATAAATTTTAAAAGCTACATTAATCTTCCCACTGGCAGAGTTCGTAAATTAATTTAAATATTTAAAACCCTACGAAGTATTGCTAACCCTACTATTATACGTAAAGTTTATTTTGCTCTATGTTTATCTATTATTATATACTGTAATTTCTGCTGGGGTGGTGCTGCAATAACTAACTTAAAGAAACTGGA
Organism: Parnassius orleans; assembly: GCA_029286625.1. Classification (NCBI taxonomy): domain Eukaryota; kingdom Metazoa; phylum Arthropoda; class Insecta; order Lepidoptera; family Papilionidae; genus Parnassius; species Parnassius orleans. The sequence continues at coordinate 51,778 of JAGSMP010000102.1, read as the reverse complement.
GGTGGTTTTTTTATAGGGTAGGGTGACAAACGAGCACTCAGTCCACCTGATGGTAAGTGGTTGCTGTGACCCATAGACATCTAAATTTATCCTCAATAAAGAATCAAATGCAGAAGCGTCGTCACCCGTGAGGACTAAGATGGAATGCCTCTTTTCCAGTAAAATGGGTCTCCGGTTCTCTACACTCACCATACGAAACACAGCAGTGTCAAGCTGCCATTTTACGCTGGTATTCTGTGAGAGCGTGGTCCTTCCCGGTCGAGCCGACCCATTCGCGCTACAACTATAGTACTAATATAGCTGCAGATGGCTCTACCACGTATAAAACGTGGTACACAGAGCCATTTTGAAAGTGGCTACTTTCCGGCCAATCATTTTTCCAACTAATCTGTTGTACATTGACTGGAACGTCCTTAATGTTTGGCAACATTTTATTCTACAAAGAGTTCTTTGCAGTACCGCAAAATCCCATACAGGGAAATAAGTAAACGTCGAAAAGGTAAAATTTGTTCTCTTCCACAAGTTCGCTAGTCATTTACTAAAAGAATCTTAATTTTATATTTAAAAATTTTTAGACTGTTATTCCTTAACACAGGTTATTCTGTAACCTAGCTAGGAGGGCAGAACTACATCCACTAGATTGAAGATCATATTTTATAGATAGTACAAAAGATGTAATGTCCCACACATATACTACAATCACTTTTATATAAATAAAGTTTATTATTATGGGGTATTTAGTAGTTTCTCATCTGGTTGGGCTGTATAAATATATAAATGGAAATCATAAATATACATATATTAATATAGTGAATTAAATACATAAACAATACGTAAATAAACAAAAGTCCAACCAGATGAAAGCCCTCGGCAGGGGTGACCAAACGGCCGAGGGTTAGGGGGAAAGGGAAAGAAACCGGCGGACGATGCGGGCGGTATCGAGGAGCACTGCCTTCTGCATTTGAGCTTGGAGCGGTCTGTCACGGAGTCCCAGTCGCCTCAGATGACCCGAGTGCCTGATTGGGATTAACCCGTTCGCAGAAACGACTACAGGTATAATTTCGGTCGGCAGGCCACCCCACATGTCGGTCACCTCATGAGCCAGGTCCAGATATTTTGTTCGCTTATATGTTTCGCCTTTAACGAGGTTCTCGTCATACGGAATGGTAATGTCAACCAAAATATCCTTGACTGTGCCCGGTCACAATATCAGGCTTATTCGCAAGAATAGTCCTGTCTGTGATGATGGCCCGGTCCCAGTAGAGCCTGGCACGGTCATTTTCAAGCACGGTTTTCGGCAAGTACTTGTAATAAGGCAATTTCCGGTCAACGAGACCGTATTTCAGCTCGCCAGCCCCTGGTGTAGAATTCTGGCTACTAGTTTGAGCCTGTGGAAGTACTCAGAGTTAGAAAGTACCGAACAACCGGAGATGACAATTCTAAGTGACTCATCGGGATGGTGATAAGCTCGACAGATGTCGACGGTGCCATCCCTTAAGATATATCTCCAATAGTTGTTGGTCTTAATAACCTGATCCGGTATCGCACAGACAAAACCCTCGGTTTCCCCAAAGAGGTCACCAAAACGTAGCCAGTGGAGGGAGGAAACTATGTCTACAAAAGGCTCATCTAGAGCCTTGTAGAACTTCCCGTGGAGCTCCTTCTCCTTCCATACGGTCGCGATTGTACATGGTAAGCGCGCTTAAAAAGCCACGCCCACAATGCTTCCGCGGCAAGTACAGCCTCATAATCGACGATCTCGGGGATGTAGCCTATTGGACGTCATAGTAGTTCGGACTTTTCTATCCAGAGCGTTAAGTTCAGTTTGAGTCCACCTAAGTATGCCAAAGTTATACATGAGAACAGGCATGACCCAACCATTCTATGCGTGTGTCTTATTCACACCGGACAAAAGTCTGTTAAGCACTTTGGTCAAGCGTGCATAAAACACATCGCAAACTGACTGTTTCATACCCGCCTCATCGACACCGATGTTCTGTGACATACCCCAGATATCAGTATGTTTCAGCCTCGGAAAGGGTCCTGAAGTTGATAGGCATAGATAACTCTATGCCCTCAAAGTTAGCAACCTTTCCCCTTTCAACATAAAGGACCACACACTTATCCGCCCCCAACTCCATTCTAATAGATTTACTAAAATCACAAGTGATGTTTAGCAATTCAATAAGATAGGAGCGACTGGAGGCCAACAATTTGAGATCATCCATATAGAAAAGGTCACTTTAGTACCTTCTTTCTGAAGCGGAAATCCCCTCCCGAAATCCTCCAGTAAGGTACTGATAAGGTTCAGGGAGAGGCAAAACCAGATAACCGCCAAGGCCGTCTACACTACGTCAAAAGGGGTCGTAACGAAAAAATCTTACACTTTTTCTCGCCAAGCCCCCATCCGCACATATATGCACAAAAAACAGGAAATTGAGAAAGTTGTGTTTGTTCCGATTAATGCAAAACTCCAGCACGGCTAGCATAGGCAGGAGACAATTTTGTCCTGGGGAAAGGAGAAAATGTTTATCCCTCGCTTAGTTTTATCCACCCTTAGACCATGGGCACACCGGTGGATATAATATCCACAGCAGATAAAATGGGAGATAGACTTAGACATAGATATATATTTTTGTATGAACTTAAACTTCAACCCACGTCCAATGAACTAGGATAAAATTGTCCCTTTCAAATGTCAAAAAGCATAATTTTTATCTTTCATTTGGCTCCACGCTACGGACGGGGATATATGTCTACTCGTTATGTCAAATGGGGATATACTTTCCCCGTTTGACATAACAAGATAATTTTATCTCTTGTCAGTGGATATAATCGGGGATAAAATTTTGTCCACCGCCCATGCTAGCCGCGCTGGAGAGATTTAGAAATTATATGGTAAAAGACCTTCCATCGCTTTCTTAAAAGAACAATTCAGACTATTTATATGGAGTGTTATTTACCCTTATAAGCAATGAATTTAATAAAACATTTACTTCTAAGATACTCTCCAGTAACAGTCTCAAGGCGTTTAATGAGTGGGCGACAGTAGGAATTCATAAGAGCAGACGAAGATTATATGAACTTTACCATGAAAGATCCATACTTTTCAACATTTCCAATACTTTTAGAGAATATGTCAAAATTATTCTAAAATGTTTAAAAGAGTGCTCCAATAAATTATTATTTATTTATTATTTAAACTATATACTATTATATAATAATATACTATTATTATATACTATTTATTTATTTAAACTTTAATGCACAAAAGAAAAATCGTACATATGGCGGACTTAATGCCTTAAGGCATTTTCTCCCAGTCAACCATTTACATATTAGCAACAAAATTAAGACTGCTAAAAATTAAATTAAAATGACGTGGAGTATAATTAATAGCGAAACCGGTAAAGACACAACTTGTAACACAAATTCATCACCATCATCATCATTACAGCCCTTCACAAGTCCACTGCTGAACATAGGCCTCCCCCAAGGAATGCCACAAAGCACGGTCCCGAGCCACTTGCATCCATTAACTTCCTGCATGTTTTACCAGGTCGTCACTCCATCTAGTGGGGACGCCTTACATATCGCCTACCGGTACGAGGCTGCCACTCGAGAACCTTTCTTCCCCATCGGTTGTCGGTTCTTCGAGCTATATGGCCGGCCCATTGCCACTTCAGCATACTAATTCTTTGGGCTACGTCGGTTACTCTGGTTCTACTGCGGATATCCTCGTTTTTGAGTCTAGCTCGCTGAGCGACTTTGAGCTTACTCATACGGCTAGCAGTGAAGGACCACGTCTCAGATCCATAGGTCATCACTGGCAACACACACTGGTTGTACAATCTAGTTTTGAGGTATTGAGGTATGTCTGACGAGAAGATGTGTCGTAATCTCCCGAACGCTGCCCAGCCCAGTTGAATCCGTCGATTGACCTCTTGGTCGAAGTTGGACTTACCTAGTCGGACTATTTGTCCCACGCAAACATATTCGTCAACAACTTCGTGCTAGTGCTCCCAACAAATACCGGCATAGGTGTGACATGGACGTTAAACATGATTTTTGTTTTGTCCATGTTCATCTTAAGACCTATCCGTTGGGAGACACTATTGAGGTCATTGAGCATAGTGCTTAGGTCCTCAGCCATTCTGCCATAAGAACTATATCGTCGGCAAATCCAAGATGAGTGATGTACTCGCCATTGACTTTAATACCGTATCCTTTCCAGTCCAGTAACCTGAAAACGTCTTCCAATGCAGCGGTAAGAGTTTCGGGGATATTACGTCACCCTGTCTTACACCTCTCTGCAGTTGGAAGGTTTCGTACTCTGGTTCTGTACTCGGATAGCTATCGTAGCCATATTATACAAACACTTCAGCACTTCGATATACCGATAGTCCACTCAGTGGCAAAGCTAGGGCTCCAAACTAGAGCAAGCCCAAGGTATGGTTTTGTTGTTTTTAGCAGTTTTATAAAAATACACCAAACTTGATCTGTCTACACTCTTCAGTTTCATATTCAGTGCTGTCGAGGACGCGTTTAACAAAGCACACAGAAGGCATACTACTGCTAGATAGATTGTATGACATATCAGCAATTGCATACCTTCGGTGGCTTTGCTGATATGTCATACAATACATGGCGTTTGGGTTTGCTTGAGCGAAAGAAAAAGATATATACATACAACACAATACATGAACAAAAGAAAAGCATGAACAAATTACAAACAAACTATGTACAAAATTAAAAAAAGAAATTATTTATATTCTAAATCGAATCGTCTCCTTTCTTAAGGAAAGATTAAAGATCTTACCTTTAAAGATTTTACCTTTTCTTCGCCAATTAGCACTTTAACACACTTCAATTCATCACAAGGAAAATTATCATCCTCCATTTTCACAAAAATCTTTAAAAGCATAAATTTTCAACTCGCAATATTCATTCGCTCAAGTAAACACACAGAGTAAACATTGAAGTGTGAAGTGAACTTGCAAACGTATCGCCCGCGCGCCCCCCGCGATCGCCTAACATCACACCGAAAGCCCAGCTTAACGCTCCATACTAATTCCTATATAAACAATCGTAGTTATATTTCATTATAGAACATTTTGCCACAGGTTAGAAAGGTAGCTCGTCTTCTCGAAAGCCCGGTAAAAGCCCACACGTGCGAGAGAAACTACTAATCGCTCAATTCAACTCCTTTTTATGACAGCAGTATCGCGCACTTTTGCCGTTATTAAGTTTTGCCGTGTAATAAGGCTACGAGGTCGTGACCTGTGTTTAGACGAGCGGGAAATTTTAAATAGTTTGAAACAGTTTACGAGTTATTTTGTTAGTGGATATTATTGATTGAGCAGTTTGATAGGGCAAGCCCGGCTTTTCGGCTTCTATGGAGGCTTTGCTACCGCATCCACTTGGCACCGCTGAAGGGACTGCAGGACCGCTCAAATTTCGACTGAATCAAGGCTTTCTCATAGTCCACATACGAAAGACAAAGTGGCAGATTGTACTCTTCGGTCTTCTGTACAATTTGCCGAAGGGTATGTATGTGGTCTATGGTGCTAAAGCCTTTTCGGAATCCGGCTTGTTCGAGGTTGAAGTCGTCGAGTCTACGTGCGAGACGAATCGTAATGACTCTCAAAAACAACACGTAGACGCGGCTCAGAAGGGAAATCGGTCTGTAGTTCTGTAACGGTGCATCTGAATGCACCCTTACAAATGGTTATAATTAATTAATCTTAGATAGATAATAATATAGATATCATCTTAAATATATAATAGTAATATATTCTAATCTTAAAAAAACAAATAAATTACTACATATTATTAATTTAAAATAATTATTCTACTGAACCATAGAATAGTTAATTTAACCCGCGCACCGTGAACCATTTTGCTCACCGATCTCTAAATCAAAATACTCAGTAGGCTTCAGACGACCACGAGTCCCCGTTCGGTCATTCCTTGTTCATTTCTACCTGAGACTGCTTGAAGTTCGCAACGTGTGAGCCTAAACTAACGACCGTTGAACTTGCTACCTACATCCAAAATTTAAATTACTCAAGTGCAGTTGATCCCGCTGGGGTGAGTACTTATTTATTTATACATTGTAACTGTTCTGCTTAGTTCCTATCTCTTCTGCTGAGGCTGCTTAGTGCTTAGTTTTAGGAATTTTAACTTCCTAGAAGGGTGCTGGAATTTGACTAGGGCGCTATAGGAAGTTTCCTAATGCTGGCCTCCGTCTGGGATTCCAGGATCTACCTACTACCTAAGGGCTACCTGCTTGCCGTGCCGCGAGATAACGGAGTGTTGGCCTACCCTCCTACTAACGGCCATCATCACCGTCGGGCTTGAGTATCATCGGCTCCTTCTGCTAGCTGGCTATCTACGACCCTGAAGGAACAGCGCTTGAAATTCGCCCCTACATCAGGCCAGTGATCCCTTCGTAGAAACTTACTTTGTACGTGCGGAAGTAAGATAAATAAAAAATAATTATCAATAAACCTTCACTTTTAAGAACCCACTACTTCTGGACCCCTAACGGTACAGTTCTTGAGAGAGTTGTCGCCTTTCTTGAAGATCAAGACCACCGTACTTCTGCTCCTCGCCTCGGACGGAATTAAAGAGCTCATGAAGGACTTCAAATATCGGATTTCCACCCGCTTTCAGAAGCTTTGCTGTAATTCCATCCTCGCCCGGGGACTTACCGTTTTAAGGTGCTGGAGAGCCATTCTAATCTCGATCAGACTGACGTCCGGGATATCTTCGGAATAGTGTCGGATAAGACTCGCTCTTGGATCGTTACTCACACTTGCGTGTGGCTCTAACGATGACGTTTACAGCTGCACATAGAACCTCTCAATCTCAGTCAAAATCTCAGGTGTCCGGAAACGATGCTGCCACATTCGCTCTTCAGCTTCGACAGTTGGCTCTTTCTGGCAGACAGATCTCTGGCAAAGACTTTGGAGCCCTGGTTCCGCTCGATCGCTTCTTCAATACAAGCAGTATTAAAGTTACGTAGTTCCGCCGCATGCATTTGGAGATCTGTCTGTTAAGTTGCCTGTATGCTATCAAATCTACTGAAGATTACAGCTTCATTTTAGAACATGAGGGGGACGGAGCGTTGACTTCATTAGACGACACCTCTCCAACAACGTTTAGGTTCAGTGTGCCTCTAACCATTCAGTAATCGTTACCAGTTTTCACCCTCCCGATCACTGAAACATCATTGAACAGTTGCCGTCTAGTCGTCATAATAAAGTCAATCTCATTTTTTGTCAAACCGTCGGGTCTCGACCAGGTGCATTCTGTGGCCGCTTCTGGAAGAAAGAGTTCATCATAAAGAGTCCCTCTTTCTCCAAGAAGACGGCCAGCTGATGGCCCTTGGGTTCCGTTGCCCTATTCCGAATTTCATTACTTTCAGCTTCTCTCTCTGCCGTTCTCTCTTGTGCCTAGTTTTGCGTTGAAGTCTCCCATTAACACCGTATAGTGGGTTTTGGAGGAATGCATGGCTCTAGAGATATCCTCACATTTCCTCCACTCTTCATCGGGATGCCGAGCTTGGTGCGTAAATCTATTTTTATTTATGTTAGTATATTAAATATATATTTATGTTTATTTATTATTTCCTTTAAAATATTTATTCAGCCCAACCAGATGAGAATACTATATAAATACCCCACAATAATAATAACCTTTCTTATTTTCTCCCACAAATAGTACATTGCAATTTATGTTTTACAAACATATTTCTTTTTATAAATAAAACAACGAGTACCTACATAAATTTGTGGGAGACGGGAGTCCAAACTAGGATAGCCTGTGCTATGGATCTCCCGGCTCCCCCTTTAGGATGATCAACTTGATTTTTTTTTACCGATAGACTATAAACGGGGAAATGGCTTAGCTTTCCATTGACTTTGACATTGACAATCACAATACAAAATAGCGTCAGTTTTACGGTAGGAATTGACATAAATATTACAAAAATAATTGATTTTCAATAATTTTTTTTCTCAAAAAGTACGCGTCTCCGAATGTTTAAACTTTGCATGTGTGCTTATAATAATGTAATCTTTCTGTAAAAAAAATATCAACCCCCAACTTGACGGACATCAATGGGGATTGGCATAAATATTGCAAAAATAATTGATTTTCAATAAAAAAAATTCTCAAAAAGTACGCGTTTCCGCATGTTGAAACTTTGCGTGTGTGCTTATGATAATGTAACCTTTATGTAAAAAAAAAATATCAACTCCCAACTCGACGGACGTCAATGGAAAGTCGTACCGGGGAAATCCCCTTTATTAAAGTTTTCATTCATGGTTTTGGCAAGGAATTTGCTTTGCTTTATTCAGTTTCAGTCAGTTGTTTAGAGCACAGCTAAGTTAAAAGTTACGTAGAAGTTACAAAACAAAGAAAGTGTGTAGCATACCGCATTCAAATGCTGACATCGAATGTGTGTTCAGTTTAATGAATGTTGTTAAAACACATATAAAGTTGCGAAATACATTGCACTTTAAAACAATTAATGCCATTTTAATTGTTCGTACAGGACTAACTGCTGTTGACAGCAATTGCTATAATTATAAGTCGATTTCCTGCGAAGTATTGGTACATCGGAAAAATATAGCTAGAAAAAAAAACTTAATGTTGTTTTCTTTATTATGATGATAACGAAATTAAACGGTTTGGTTGAACTTTGTTAGTGTTTTTTATTATAATTTATAATTCAAAAAAAAAATGTAGGTAGTTAATTTACTCAAACGTTGGCTCTTTCTGGCAGACAGATCTCTGGCAAAGATTTTGGAGCCCTGGTTCCGCTCGATCGCTTCTTCAATACGAGCAGTATTAAATTTACGTAAGTCCCGCCGTATGCATTTGGAGAACTGTCTGTTCAGTTGCCTGTATGCTATCAAATCTACTGAATATTACAGCTTCATTTTAGAACACGAGGGGGACGGAGCGTTGACTTCATTAGACGACACCTCTCCAACTTAACGTTTGGGTTCAGTGTGCCTCTAACCATTCGGTGATCGCTAACAGTTTTCACCCTCCCGATCACTGAAACATCACTGAACAGTTGCCGTCTAGTCGTCATAGTGAAGTCAATCTCATTTTTTGTCGAACCGTCGGGGCTCGACCAGGTCCACTTCCTGTGGGGCCGCTTCTGGAAGAAAGAGTTCATCATAAAGAGTCTCTCTTTCTCCAAGAAGTCGGCCAGCTGCTGGCCCCTTCGGTTCCGTTGCCCTATTCCGAATTTCCCTACTTTCAGCTTCTCTCTTTGCCGTCCTCTCTTGTGCCAAGTTTTGCGTTGAAGTCTCCCATTAACACCGTATAGTGGGTTTTGGAGGAATGCCTGGCTCTAGAGATATCCTCATACATTTCCTCCACCTCTTCATCGGGATGTGCGTAAGGTGCGTAAGGTTGGTGCGTAAATCTGTATGACCTTCAGCGAATACCATTTGGTGATTCTGAGTATAACGTACGCAACCCTAATTGACACACTCCCAATCTTTAGAACGTTATTAACGAGAGACTTGTGGACGACAAATCCGACACCTCCTTAGAACAGATGGTTGCCCTCCAGGTGATAGAACAAGTTGCCGGATTCGAGGATTACCGTGTCCTCCCCCACTCTTCAGACCTCGGATAATCCTATAATATTCCAGCGCAACTTCTCTATCTCTTCTTCCAGCTCCAGGGTCTTCTCGTCAATCCTCAGGGTACGTGCGTTATAAGTTGCCAGGTCGAGTCGTCGTAGGTGGCAACCGAATCTCCACCGGAGATTCTTAGCACTCCCTGCCCCGCCGTTACCATGGTCGCCACCGTAGCCAGGAATAGTGGGGCCACCGGGGACTGGGGGCCGTTTATTAGTGTCGTTGCTCATGGGGGGTATATTGCCATAGTTGCCACGCTTAGCAACCGCAGTCTTTATCAGAAAGATGCTGCTGCCCATCTTTTGCCTCAGTTTCCCTCTGTCGCCTCTTACGACACCTACGGGAAGATATGGGGTAATGAGTATTCTTACCCACCACTACACGGGACACAAATTATCAATTGAAAATTAATAATGAATTGACTAGATCAAATCATGAAGTCGCAGCGGTTTTGAGAAATATTTCACTGATATTACTATTTTGACAACAAAGTCATTGAATAGTTCTCCAACTGCCGCCGATTCATCACTCAAACAAAATGTTAATACTTTTTTAAAAGAATTTAGATTTGAAAAAGTATTAACACAAGATATTGTAACATATTTCAAAACCCTTGATGTAAATAAAACCGCAGATTTATGGGGGATTTCCGTTACAGTTATTGCGTTCATAATAGATTTAATTGCACCTCATCTTGCTATTATTTTTAATACTAGTATCGAATCTGGTGTGTTTCCTGATTTAATGAAACATAGTAAAGTAATTTTAAATCTGGAAGTACATTAGACCCGCTAATTTTAGACCTATTTCTGTACTACCAACTCTCAGTAAAATTTTTGGAAGGATAATTTTACATTAATTGTTACTTTTTAATAAAAATAAATTACTCCATAAAATCAATTTGGTTTCACAAGGGGTCGCTTGACAACTGACGCAGGTGTCGAGCATATGAAATATATTTTTAATGCCTGGGAGAGTTCACAAGATGCCTTAGGTATTTTTTGTGATTTTTCGAAGATGATGATTGATGCGAAGCTTCAATGGGGCCCCCATATATCTAAATTAGCAAGCAGACTTAGTTCTGCAGCATATGCTCTAAGAAAGATTAGAAGTCTTACCAATGTTGAGACAGCTAGATTAGTTTATTTTAGTTACTTTCATAGCGTGATGTCTTATGGAATTTTGCTATGGGGTAATCCGACTGACATCGAAGCTTTATTTGTTTTGCAAAATAGAGCCGTACGGGCGATTTATAACTTAAATTGTAATGAGTCCCTTAGAGAAAAATTTAAATACATTTATGAAAATGTAATGTACTCGTATGTACATAAAAACATAAATAGCTTTGATAAGAATAAAGATGTTCATACTTTAAACACTAGGAACAAACATAAGCTTGTAATACCAGTTACTAGACTCCACAGAATTAGGAAATCATTTATGGGGCAATGTATACGCTTTTACAACAAAATCCCATAAAATGTACAAAATTTGTCAATAAATAAGTTTAAATGTTTTATTGAAATTCAAATTCAAAGAATACATAAGTAAAAAAACTACTGGGAATTAGGTAATCGCCACCGTGCTGGTTCTATTAAAACTCATTTCAAACTAGTACAAACAAAAAAATTATTGCAACGTGAAATATGCTTAAAGAAAGCCTGCTGGGTTTCTTGCTGGTTCTTCCCAGGACAGAGGTATTTTCCGAACCAGTGGTAAACAAAAAAATTACTTTCAATAAGTATTATGTAATTGAATGAAAATTATTCTATTCTATTCTATACTATACTCCTGTTATTCAGCCACAGCCTTCTGCTAACTGCTATGGCAAGGGTAATACCAATTTTCTTATATATTGAAAGCACGCGCACCGTGGTCTACGTTCGGTCTCCGATTGAATTGAATGAAATTGTCTCCGAATGCCCTATTTATCGTGTATTAATCGACACCAATCATTCTAGCCTTTTTTTACATGGAGAGATGCATACGCATACCCGTCCCACGAAGGCAAGGACGGGTTATGTCAGACTCGCACCGACTAAATCCCCACGATGGGACGGCACAGGAACGCTTTCGCATATATCCGCGGCCCGAGCAGCCAATTATCAGCTTTCCTGACCCCAGCGAGGATCTGGTCAATGGCCCGCCGCCAACCAAGATTCGGCCGCGGAGGGTGGGGAGAGCAGCGCCTTGCAACACTGTCACTCCTCTTCCTCCACGGCCCCACAACTACCGCATCAGCATAGGGCTAGCCCTATCCTCCACGACGATTCACCTCGGCTGCAGCGGTAGGGGGGGGGGCACCTCTCTTGCGGCAGCCCACCAACAAATCTCCAAAGTGGGCTTGTGCCAAGCCTACTCGGAGTGTCCGCCTCGGGCCGGCTCTTCACTTAAGACCAGCCATGTGGATTCCTCTTAGTTCACCGTAGGAGTCCAAGCCTTTGCTACTAAGACCATCTGCCACGACAAGGCGGAAACCCGTTCGGAGGGGGTAATCGTTCTAACCTAGAACCATGTGCGGTGTAACGCTCTACGGTATGTTCGCAGGAGTCAGAGTGCATTCATAGGGACATGGGAATACTAACCAGACTAAAAAATAAACAACTTGTGTTAGCCCCTACTAGGATTCGAACTCAGAACCCGCGGCATAGTATGTCTGTTAATGTGATCACTACGTACGAATTCACGTATTTACCAATCAGTTCACAGATAATATTATAGTAGTAAATCTTTAAGTAATTGTTATAAACTATTGCGATATTGTTGCTATATCAAGATATAAAATTTTGTTTATTTCCAAAATCAAAATGTATATAGTGTCATATTTCTGTAAATTGTGACCTCTAGCATTTGTGTGTCGCTATAACCGTAAAATCTTATGATGTCAACATATGTCGCTAAAACTTTTTGATATTTGTATCAGGTTTGCCAGTGCCCACTATATCTATACATATAAATAAAATTTAAGTGTCCGACTGTAATATTGAAATAATTGGGTTCTATTAAGATCAGGGGTTATTTAAATAAAACTAGTTTTACGGATTTTATCGCGTATACTAACTTATTTTATATTTCCGACGTTTCGAGTACTTTACAGCACCCATGGTCACGGGGGGAACTGAGGTGTATGACGTCCCAATGTCATAGTTAACCACGGCTACCTCCAGATTAAAAATTATTAATTTTAATCTGGAGGTAGCCGTAATCTGGAGGTAGGGGTTATTTGCATGATATTAAAACATAAATAACCATTCTTTTAAATTTTGTCCGTCTGTCTAATCCGGGTTAATATTCGGAATATCTAAACTGACTGTGATGAAACTTTGCGAACTGATAGAGAGCAATGCCAGGAGATATCCAGGCTATATTTTAAAAGATTTTTTGTAAAAATAAATAATTGATAAAATAAATGGTCTTTAACTAACTTAACTCCTCACAGATTATCACAAAGCCCGACCCTGAGTAACCTACTATTCTATTTACTCCCTACATGTCTCATTAGGTACGTAGTTTACGCGTCACTTCATCTGGTGATCGATCAGCGTCCTAAATTAAAACCTTTATTTTCCATTTTATGTCAGTGAACAAATATATATATATCCTCTTACAATTCGAAAATATATAAAAATATAAGTTGTTGTAGCTACGTTTTTTGTAATAATAATTATTTACAATAAGTAGTTACAAAGTATTTTCAAATTTCTTAGCATCAACCACACACTAGCAAAGCACTTTCTAGTAAAACAAAACATTCTATTTCTCTAATGTCTAATACGCCTCCAGTTTAAACTGAAACTTGAATTTTATAAGCTTAGTGGCTTCAAACCGTTTTCTGGTAACGGATATATTGTAAAAGTTTTTAAAACGTAGTTCAAGCCAGATGTCAAATCAGAAGAAATCAATTTTATGGTTGTAGCATGAATGGGTCAGCTCGACCGGGCAAGGACCTCCCTTTCACAGAATACCAGAGTGAAATGGAAAGTTAACGTTGCTGTGTTACGAATGGTGAGTGTAGGGAACCAGAGACCCTTTTCACTGGCAACGAGGCATATTCCATCTTAGTCCTCAGGGTGACAACTACCGTCCATTTTAAATTCTAATCGAGGATAGATGTAAAGGTCACAGCGTCCACTCACCATCATGTGAACTGTGTACTCATTAGTCGCCCTTAGTCTATAAAATAATGCACGAAACTTTGGCTTTTTCATTATGGTTCAAATTTTGATAACTTTTTTATACAATAACTTTTTTTATTCAATAACTTATTTCTTTTATAATTTCAATTTTATTTAATAAAAATAAGTAATTTTTAAATTTAAAACCTTTAACGCAAAGTAAAAATCTGTTTACTAACCGCTTGTAAATTGAATTGAATGCATCTAAATAAAACTAGTTTTACGGATTTTATCGCGTATATTAAGTTATTTTATATTCCCGAGGTTTCGAGTACTTTACAGCACCCATGGTCACGGGGGGACTGAGGTTATGACGTCCCAATGTCATAGTTAACCACGGCTACCGCCAGATTAAAAATTATTAGTTTTTGTTCCGATCTACGCAGTAGTTCTGTACCATACTGTAAGTTCATACTGCGTAGATCGGAACAAAAATTAATAATTTTTAATCTGGAGGTAGCCGTGGTTAACTATGATATTGGGACATCATACACCTCAGTCCCCCGTGACCATGGGTGCTGTAAAGTACTCGAAACGTCGGGAATATAAAATAACTTAATATACGCGATAAAATCCGTAAAACTAGTTTTATTTAAATGTGTAGTGTTCGCTTAAATATAAGAAATCATTGTAAATTGAATGCACTCAAATACCCCGTGACCTATATTTCAGTAGATGAGATTGACATCAACCTAGTCTCATAAAATACAATTGTATTCCACGTTGAACATATTTTCGGTATTTTTATCATATTATAATAACAAAAAGTTTACTAGTAAGCTAATAAAATAAAAGTTAAGGCAATGAAATTCTTAACTATTAGTTTTAAATAGAAAGAAGGAATGAGGAAAGAGTGACAAAGCAAATTTATGCTGCAGAAATGAGTGGCATAGTCGGAAAGAGACAGAAACGTCCTAGACCGAAGTTTAACTACCAAATTTTTTATTTTGTAGAATAAGGGTGACAAGCGAGCACACAACACATTTGCGACATATTAAGAATACCCTTAACCGACGGGCAAGTATGCGTAGATATAGTATTAGATGTGAAGCAGGCGAAAGAGACTTTACTTTGAATAAAATTATTTTTACGGATTTTATCGCGTTTAATTTTACTATTTTTGATTCCCGACGTTTCGGGTGCTTTACAGCAACACATGGTCAAGGGGGGGGGGGACTGAGATGTTTGAAGGCCTGATGTCATAGTTAGCCTTCAGTTTTTTAATATTAATTTTTGGTTCGATCTACTCAAGAGACTTTACTTGCTTACTCCTCAGCATAGGTAACGACTTTCTTTAGACTTCTTAGTTCCTTTATATCTTGTTCGTTAAAAAACTCATGGCCTGGTTGATCAATCGTCAATGGTTGATAAGAATTATATAAACTTTATTATCTACTAAGATAATTTAGAAGATTTTCATCTTTATATTATTTTTAACATTGTTTAAAAATACCCCTAAAAATACTAGGTTAGATTATATACGAGTAGGTTTCCCAAGGGTCGACATAAACGAAAACTGATTTTGGGGGTTAACGAAGTCTAAAAATCGACCCCTATTAATTAACACAAGTTTTTTTTTATATTTACTTTGCGATTTTAATCTTTTTTCAAAAAATTATTACCTGCTTAAGTATTTTTACGTAATTTGTATTAATAATTATTAATTACACTTGATATTTCCTGAATTTTTGTTAAATTTTGATGACAAAATTATGACAAGGTTATTCACTTAACCAACCGCAAAGTTTTTAAATTGGTAAGTATTTTGTATCAATAAAAAAAAATAGAGATAGGATTTTTAAAGTAATTTGGCTTTGAGGGTCTGAGGTATCAGTTCATTTTGGAAGAGGGGTCTCTTGCCCAAAATAATTTGGGAATCCTTGGTTTATGTATCCATTATGTAATATACACACAAATAATCTTTAATACTATATACACTTGTGTATTTGTATGAGTGAGTGTACACGCACAAACACTTTAAAATTTAAAAACTCGTAGATCAAGCTTAGGACTCTCGCTGTAAATTTCAAAGTATAAGAGCAACCTGAAAGTAATCCCTGGCGCCAGCAAAGTTGATATAGCTGAATGCAGTTTTAGGAGAGGATTTTCCTCGTGTTTGCCGCTGAATTACTTTTTCTTGGGATTTTGCCATAGTTGCCACGCTTGGCGGGCAGGTTGGTAACCGCAGTTTTTTTTATAATTTTGAGTTGTTATCAGGAAAATGCTGCTGTCCAACACCTGTTTCAGTTTTTCTCTGCCGATATAGGGTAGTGGATGTTCTTACACCGCCACTACACGGCGAATAACTTGTAAATGTTTTGTAATTGTATGGCATATTTGTGTATTTATTTATTTTGTGTACTTATTAGGTTCATAAACGTCACAAAAGATTTTGTGGCATTTCCCATAGTCCACTCTTATAAAATCAACGGGACGAATAGTATAGTGATGGATGCTCTTAGAAAAATTGCCATATAGTGGTACAATTTTTACACTATATTACTTAAATATAGGGTCGGGGAAGAAGTTTCTTCGTACTTTATAGTTTAATCATATTTAATTATTCTACATATATATATATATATATATATATATATATATATATATATATATATATATATATATATATATATATGTGCTATTTTGTTCGATAACTTTTGCCATCTTGTAGGTAGTCACATATTCCCGTTGCTGTAGGAATCTTGGGATTTTTGATCGAAAAAATGCCACAAGTAGTTTTGACAATCCTCTCTTGATGTTAACCTAACACAACCCAAAGAATTCTGAAGAGACCGAAACAGGTGAAAATCTGAGGGTGCGAGGTTAGGACTATATTATGGATGCATTTACACTTCCCAAACAAGCTTTCTCAATTTTTGCTAAGTTGCCAAACATGTGTGTGGTCTCGCGTTATCATGATGAAAGACCACTCCTTTTCTGTTGATCAATTCGGACCGTATTTTCTCAATTTCTTGCTTGAGTCTCATTAGTTGTTGGCAGTAGAGATCCGAATCGATGGTTTTGCCCGGCGATAAAAGCTCATACATAATAAATAATACCCTTCCAATCCCACCACACACACAGCATCACCTTATTGCGTGTTAATCCGGGTTTCCCTACAGTCTTTGGAGCTTGACTACCCTATGATAATGATGTTTTTCGCACGTTCTTGTCGTAGCTGATCCACTTTTCATCACCACTGATCAATCTTTTCAAAAATGGTTCGGTTTCATTTCGTGTCAATAGAGAATCGCAAATGAGTACACAATTCATTAGGTTTCTTTCAGTGAGCTCGTTTAGTTCCCAAATATCGAGCTTTTTTGTTTAGCCAGACTTTTTCAAATGATTCAAAACTATTTTGTGGTCAATTCTAAATTCCTCGGTTATGTCGTAACTACTAATATGCCGATCTTGCTCCACTTTTTCAAAAATGGCATCGACTTTATTCGCATGACGGCAACTAGAGCAAGCTGCATCTTTGACATCAAAATTCCTGGACTGATTGATTAAGTCCATAAACATCACAAATTTTTCGCGGCTTGAGTCGCATTTTTCCCTTTTGTAATAAAACTTCAGAATGTATCGAATTTCTTCGTTAGATTCACTCATTTTGCCGACAGAAAACAATTGAAAATAGCGGGAATGTATTTTTATTATTTTTCAATTTGTTGTGTTAATTAATTTCTTGTGTGGATCGTTGATAACGGCAGTATAACAAGACCATTTTGGTTATTTTAAAATGTTTCCAGTTTTAAAATTATTGTTTCGTGGAAAGAAATAAAACAAGAACATAGAAGTGGTAGACATAGATAGTGTCGTAAAAAAATATTTCCTTTAGAGTCGTTCTCCAGAGAAAACAGAGAATATGTTTGTAAACGTCGCCCAGACATCTTCCTAAATAACTGATACTATTCATTATACTTACTTGTAGTAAATATCTACTAAAATCAAAACTTCTGATGAAACATCATAAAATAAAATTGATAAAATATGTATCCGTGCTTTCAGCGACTGACCTATATACGGTTAGACGGAAATAGGGTTTGCTATATCACGAGTTCACGAGATCCGACCATTTTTGTACAAATAAATATATCCCTTATTATCCCCTCGACACAATACTACTTTATTATTATATTATACTTTATTTATAAGCCTTTTAGTAATAATAATACAAGAAGGTTATTTAAGCAAAGACATATATTCATTCCTGACTCTCACCTCTTAGATATGTCGCAGTAAGATAGTTAAACCCGTGATATAGTTATATCCTTAGGGATATAGCTATATACCAGTTCATAACTATCTTACTAGACTAATCTAGTGAAATAATTATAATTGTAAACTGAATGTATAGGAGGAACAAATTTCGCGACATTGACATTCCTGTTGTGTTTTGTTCATATTCCTTTTTTGACAGTAGGTTAAGGTGCGGCTGGGGTGACCCTTGGGCTACCCTAAAGCCGCTTGCGTTATAACGATATAAAATGTAATATTGAAAGAATTTAACTTTTTAATTTCAAAAATTCAAAAGTATTAGTTTTTTACATTTTGTATGTTTACATTATAAACATTATATAAGCAAGCATGATAAAAGGCAAACAAACATCTTCAAAGTTGGTTTTGCGGGAAGAAATTACCATCCAAACGAGGAATACCCTAGCATCTATTATAGCTTTATTACTTTTAGTTCTTCTGCACTCTACCCATTGAAATATAGACATTATTTAAATTTTTGTTATAATCTTAATCTTCTCCTTCATCATCTTCCGGTATAAGTTCACTGTTGGATATTTAACGTTGTAGGAGGATTACATTTAATTGCCGCACATTGCAGGCAAATTCTTGCAGCTAAACCGCAGCTCCCAGTTACTGATCTGGATACTTTACGACTGGCGTAAAGACAAAGTCACATAACCTTTCTGGTATTTCCCATAGTTGCCTCTTACCACACCGAATTGAAGCGATGGTTTCCCTAACTCCGCCATAATACGATCAAATCAATCTTATTTATTCCTTACATACATTTTTTATAGAATAAGGGTGACAAACGAGCACACAATCCACCTGATGGTAAGTGGATGCTGCGGTCTATAGACATCTACATTTATCCTCAATTAAGAATCAGAATGCAGATACATTGTCACCCCTGAGGACTGAGATGGAATGCCTCGTTTCCAGTAAAAAGGGTCTCCGGTTCTCTACACTCACCATACTAGACACAGCAGCATTAAGCTGCTATTTTACGCTGGTAATCTGTGAGAGCGTGGTCCTACCCCGGACGTGCCGACCCATTCGTGCTGCAACAACAATATACTAGCTGCAGCATGGCTCTACCACATAATACATAAACACTCACGCCTGTCACCCAGAGGGGTAGGCAGAGACTACGGACTTCCATTTGGCAAGATCCTGACACACCTCTCTCGCCTCCTTTACATCCTTATACCTACGCATAAATGCTCGTCGGTTAAGGGTACTCTTTATCGGGACAATCTTCAATATATCGCCAATTTCGTCGATAAACTTTCTTCCCGACTCTGCCGTTCACTTCTACAACATAGATTTGGTTTGTCACTCTTTTTTATACCTTCTTTATTTAAATTATGATTTCAAAAGTTACTACCTACAAATGATCATTATATTTTGTATTAATATCTTTCACCTTTTAATTTTGATGACATTTCACTGACCACATTTTTTCCCTTTTCTTACATTTGTAAATTTAGTCTTATTTTAATTTATAGATCTATTTTAATTTAAACGAAAACTTAAAAAATCAAACTAATGAACTAACAAGCAATCGTAAGTACTGGACGTTACTAATGTATGATCCACTGTCAACCATGACCGAATCAATATTTTAGTAGTCAAATTGTTCCATTTCACGTCTGGACATACCTTAATGATACCCATATCTAGTGGTTCTATATTTGACTTTTGCTCATCGATCGGACGTTTCGTTTGACACGGCAAAGTGAAATATTTTTTAGCTCAGACTAAAGATAAACTATATGAGAGTAATTTGATGAAAGGCTTTTAGTTTGAGTGTTATCGTTCTCTTACATTCATCTACGGGATAAACGTGGCTCAAAACCGTATCTTGTGGCAATCCTAGGTGGAAGCATATTTTCAGCAGTAGACCTGTGAGAGACTGTAATAAAACTGATGTAACCTGAGAATATTTACACAATAACGAGTATTTTTTATTTTTTATCCAGCATTATAATTATTCTCATCACTCTGTATACACTCCTGCTGGAGAATCTCCTGTATTAGGGAAGATTTTCGATATAATTGCCATGCTAAGCAGGCGGATTGGCATCACAGTACCACAGGTTTTGCATCTTGAACACTACTTGTAGTCCTATCCAAATATATAATGGTATACCGCTGTTTCTAGGATGCGATCTAGACGAGATGAGTAAGATTCTGTACACCCATTGGTGACACCATATAACTATAACATATGCTCCTACTGAATTTACTTCTATTTTTATATTAAACTATACAGTTTGAAGCGTAATATATAAAATCTTTGTTTTTTCTTTCAGTTTACTTTTTACATAAAATGATTAAGCATCTACAAACTTTATTTATTAAAATAATATTATATAATAATTTAATGACATTTTCAAATGTACGTCATTGGTTCATTTAATACAAAAATATTTTGTATTTTTATCTTTCAGCATAGTTATACATGTCAATTTAAAACTAAAAAATTAAACATTTCCTTTTAAAAATTGTCACATAATAATCTCTTGATATATTATTATTCCTATTTGCAAGGTAAACTCAATTTCCATGATACATAATCAAATTACCCTTCAAAACATTTTCCATAGCTACGTTATCATATAAGAAAGGAGGGAGGCTGAAGAAAACATGGATGGATGATATGCATGAGAAACGAGAAAGTAAGAGCTGATGAGGCATGACAGCTGATAACTTGTTAATTTACATTTATGAAATCGTTTAGGTGTTAAAGGCATGTACTCCATACGCTTATGTAATGCTTGAAAAAAATATGATAATTCCAATATAATGAAATATATGGTGTAATATATATAATGTGTACTAGTGACGTCGCTTATCAGAGAATCCATTACCCTACAACAGACCGTAGGTGTTGTAAGAGAAAAAACAATAGAAGATAGACATCCAACAGCTTCCTAATAACAACTCGAAACAATAAAAAATGGTATTGCTAGCCCACCTGCCAGGCGTAGCAACTGTGGCAAATATGCCCCCATGAGGCAATCTATGAGTGAGGCATATTAAGACTTTTGATAGGGTGCATTGTTTAGTACATGAAGTTACTACCTCGACGATTAAACGTTATTAAATTAATTCACGACAAGTTGAAGTTTAGCTTTGTTCTTAAGAATGCTTCCAGCATACGATTGGAATAATGTGTTTTTATTTTTCTTCCTCTTAATACATAATGTCTTGAAGGATCACTAGTCTATCATTATGTTAGTGCGCTTGACAATCTAATATTGCATAATCATTAACCATAAGGTGGTATAATTAATCATATAATTACTTTATATTTGTAAAGAAAGAAGTGACACATACACAATGACACACAGCTACATATACGAGTAGCTTGAAGAAAAACTAACCCTTGGAGAACACAAGTCCTTGAGTGGCAGTTTTGTACGTCACTTTGTAAAATCTCTCAACAAACGATTAATTACCTCATAAAGGACAGACTAATTACCTCATAAAGGAAAGTGACTCCGAAATGTACTCTATATTTCTCTGTTGACGTCTAAATTCAGCTGTGAACTTTTTGCATTCATTCATTCATTACAGCATATCAAAAGTCCAGTAGGCGGATTGCAACCGCAGTTTTTTAAATATTTTGAGCTGTTATCAGAAAGATGCTGCTACCGATCTTCTAATTAATTTTCCTCTGTTACTTCTTACGATACCTACGAGATGATATTATGGTGTAGGGATTCCCTTAGGCCGCCGCTACACGGCACTTTTCTTGCTTAGAGCACAAGCTATGGACTTGCAATAACCAATTATGCTCATGATGATGAACAAATTTATCTCAGTTTTGTTGATATAGTCAAAAATGCCATATCTAAATCCCGCAGACAAGTTGATTTGAGGCAACAGTACCAATATAAAGATATCTGATTTACGCTCTCCGACCCGTCTATCCAGCATGCTGCGTACAGAAAAGGGATTCAAGAGATTAATCTCGATAAGAATTTTGCTCAGTATTGGATTTAAAAACACTTTATAATAAACAACACGCTGTACAAGAGGCCTATTCGAAAACTTTATCTATATCAACCATATCTTTTTCTATATATTAATGCAAGAAGAGAAAACTTTGTACCCCTTTTCAAGCATATGGCGCGTACGGAGGAGAGTGAGATTGGGCATAGTTAATGTTTATATTTTATAGAGAAGGAGAGCAGCAAGCAGAAATTTATATATTATAATATATGTTAGAAATAAATTAAATATAATAAAATAAAACATACATTGTTTACGTTCATACTGCCAATTTGGTAGTGAGTAGTGATTATATTCTCATTGCAGCCAATGTCATTTGGACAAATTAAGAGTTTTGGCGGGAACTTGAACGGTGGAGGATTGCTGCTCTTGTATTATTGTTTAAATAATGGTTTAAAGTGGATTTTGATATGTTAAAGTAGTGCGATTTTGTGTATTAAGTGTCTGCACATGTGAACTATTAGTGGAAACGGTGAAACAAGTGCTCTGATGGTGATGTGATTCTCAAGATAAGGTGTCTGTCTGCTTAGGCGCCTTGAGATACCATCGCCAACTGTCAGCTATCTGCTGGCTCAAGTTGCCGTCAAAATCTCCCAAGGGCTGCACAATGTGACGCATCAACATATTGTGAAGCAGTGTACTATGGCGGATAATTATACATTGTAACTTCAGGCTCAGAAGGGCTAGAACCCAGAGCCGTAAATCCAGTTATAAAAAAAAAATTGGACAAATTAAGTCGTTTGCTGGCCAAAGAGAATATAATTGCTGGCGTTCACTCTGGCAATGTCTCAGAATAAATACTTTACTGATTAAAATCATTGAGCAACGCGGTCCACCGGTGGCCCGTGTTGCTCTATGGATAGAAACACATTTAAAATTTAATGAATAACGACAAAACTTCAACCCCTGGTTGACCACTAATGAGTAAATATAATTTGTATTTAATTATTACTTTGACTCGATTCACTGACGATGGGAAGAGATGTTCCATTTTCTATTACATTCATCACGGGGATTTCTCAGAAGAGTTCTTGGAATTAATTCCAGACGCCTACTCGTCAAGGGTCTACTCTTTTCTAAAAGGCCGGCAGTGCAGCTGCTGTTGCAGTTGCTAATGAGCAGTCACTTACCACTAGGTGAGCCGCACGCTCGTTTGCCCACTCTTGCAAAAAAAACTAAAAAAACCAATAATATGTATTCACACAGTATGACAAGTTGTCATATTACATCTGAAAACTTAAATTGAACATATTTTCTTTTATAAAAACTTCTTCTGCATGGATTTTTTACACATTAGGGATTGGTGAATTTCAAAACGGGATTATAAGTGGTGAAGATAAAAACCAATCACCTAGTCCCTTTCATCAGCAGTAATTACCTTAAATATACAGTAATAATATAAGTATAAAGGATACTTTCTACGTTAATACTCTCGAAATGAGGCCAGCTGGGTGATTACAAACACTTATATTAAGTAGTATATCTATACAAATAAATAAAAATGAAGTGTCTGTTTGTAATGTTAAAACAACAGCTATTTACTACATGCATATAAAAGTATATACGATACTTATAACAAAACACAATTTTAAAATTTTTGTCTATCTGTCTGTCTGTCTGTCAGTTTGTTCCGGCTACTCTCCGAAATTGCTGGATCGATTTTGACGGGACTCTCACTGGCAGATAGCTGATGTTATAAGGAGTAACTCAGGCTACTTTTATTTTAGAAAAATATTTAGGATTCCTCGCAAAAACATTAAAAACTCATGAAATCCTATCGTAATAACACGCCGTCGAAGTCGCGGGGAACAGCTAGTTATTTTATATAAGTACATTATAGCACACGCAGAAGAGAAAGTAATGAATTCTTGATTAGTGTTTTGTTTTTATACGTGGTAATTGTTATTATACGTGGTAGAGCCATACTGCAGCTACATTAATAGTGTAGTTGTACCACGAATCGATCGGCTCAACCGGGCAAGGACCACGCTTTCACAGAATACCAGCGTAAAATAGCAGCTCAACGCTGCTGTGTTTCGTATGGTGAGTGTAGAGAACCGGAGACCCATTTAACGCATCTGCATTTTGATTCGTAATCGAGGATAGATGTGGATGTCTATGGACCACAGCAACCAGTTACCATCAGGTGGACTGTGTGCTCGTTTGTCACCCTTATCATATAAGAAAAATAGTACATAGTTGCCGCGATTGAAAATCGTCCAAAAAGATATCCGCAATAAGATTTTCTAGCAGTTTTCAAACAAAGAAAGAGGTTAACACTTTGATTGCATATTTTTCGTATGTATGTTACGCGGTATCTTCATTAATTGTGAATCGATTTTAATGATTTTTTTGCTAAATAGGTATACTTCAAGAGTATATAAATTTGGAGAAAAAATCACCCCTAACGATCGCAAAATAGGAGATAACGTTTTTAATGGAACTATTTAAACGACATAGAAATTGTGATAGTCCACAAAAACACAGTCTAAAAGAGCAAAAATGCTCGGAGTCAGGATTTTTCTTCTTCTATACTATAAAAACTCTTCTATACAATACAGTATGTCTCAGCATCAACTTCCGAATGTGGAATTATTAAAAGCACCAAATAAGAGAGTCTTCAAAAGATTGGTCCGGGAATATCTTTCGAAAACAATGTCGTCAGTATAATGGCAATTTAATACGGCTACCTTTATCCAGACACATTATGAATGTATGTATACATGTATTTATGTATGTATTTATGATAAAGGTAAGATAAAGATAAAGATATTTATTTTCATAACCATGAGTAAAATATATAAATGTGTTAAAAACTTTAAACGAGCTACATGTTTTGCCATTTATATCATAGAAAAATTATACTATATATTATATACATAACATAATATACAATATTTTACATACATATACATACATAAACACTCACGCCTGTCACTCAGAGGGGTAGGCAGAGACTACGGACTTCCACTTGGTACGATCCTGGCACACCCTCTCGCCTCCTTTACATCCATATATATATCTACGCATACGCTCGTCGGTTAAGGGTACTCCTAATCTGGCCCATTTTCAATATATCGCCAATTTGGTCGATAAACCTTCGTCTAGGCGTCCTTTCCGACTCTGCCGTTCACTTCTGCAGCATAAATTTGCTTTGTCACTCTTTCTTCGTTCATTCTTTCTACATGACCAAACCACCGAAGCATTCCTTTCTTAATCCTGGTCACAACGTCATCTTGCAAACCACACTTTTCTCTTATCACACTATTTCTCACCCTGTCATTCAGATTCAGCCCTAACATACTCCTTAATGACCGCATTTCTACAGCATTTATTCTACTCTCATGCTTCTTCTGCCAGACCCAACTTTCACTACCATACATTAAAGTAGGACTAACACAGCATTGTGAATTGCCAAACGTGCCTTTTGACACATTCTGACTCTTCACAATAGCGTGTAGAGCCCCATTCACTCTATTTCCTGCGTTCACTCGTCGTTCTATATCCTTATCATATCTACCATCCCTACTAAATAAACATCCCAAATATACAAACTCATCCACTTGCTCAATCAACTCCCCTTCTATTCTTATTTCACATAACGTTTTACTTTCTTCTTTCAAAACCATCACTTTCGTCTTACTTGCGTTCACTTTCATACCTCTTTCTTTTAATGATCGGTTCATTAAAGTAACCATCATTTGCAACTCGGCCGCCGACGATGCAAATATGACTTGATCATCGGCGTACAAAAGGCATTTGACGGTTAACTCACCCATTCTCAACCCACATTCTTCAACTTTCAAAGTTTGCAAACAACTGTCCATAAATAGGTTAAACAGCCAGGGGGAAGCTACACAGCCCTGTCTGACACCTTTTTGGATGCCAAACCAGTCCGAGTAGACCCTGTTGATCCTGACACAAGCACTAGAGTCCCTATAAAGAGACTTCAATGCCTGTATCAAGCCAGCGCTCAAACCAAATGAGTTAAGTGTTTGCCATAACATTCCTGTCCACTCTGTCATAAGCCTTTTCCAAGTCCATGAAAGCATAAAAACTTTCTGGTTTTGGCCAAAACTCTCCGCAATCATGCGCATGGAAAATACTTCATCCGTACACCCCATTCCTTTCGAAATCCAGCTTGCACATCCCAAATTTTTCCATCAGTTTCTTCCATAACTCTTTCAATTAACACCTTAGCATACAGTTTACCCACAATGCTAAACAAGCTGATACCGCAGTAGTTTTACAGTCCTGCTGTGACCTTTTCCTTTATATATTGGGACTATAACGGCTTTGCAGTCTTCCGGTACCCGCTTCAGTTCCCAACATAAATTAAACAAGGTGTACAGCAGGCCTGCCCCACTCCCTCTCAGCCCTTAACATTTCAGTGATACTCTATCATATCCGGCTGCCTTACCTGCTTTCATGCCTTTCATTGCTTTTATTATTTCATCTACACTTATCTCCCCTCTCCCACTTCTTTCGGAATTTCTTTCCTTAATTCAGACGACCCTTCACTCATAAACACGCTTTCAAAGTATTCCTTCCATCTCTTTAAATTCGAAACTTCATCATTCAGCATACAGCCATTCTCGTCTCGTATAGCATTCATTCTAGGCTGTTTTGAATTTCCCTAGCAGTTCTTACGAGTTTCCAGAACATTTTAATATTTGCCTGGAAGTTATCAGATATCCTTCTATCATTCTTATCCGTTCTTTCTTGCTTTGTCCTTTCAACAACTTCTTTACTCTCTTATTTATAAGTCTAAAGTCTGCCTTTTTCTTTCAATCATTCATACCGCCAGAATTACCAGCTTTGGTTGCCAGTAAATCTAGCCATGCTCTCTTCTTTGCTTCAACTTCCATCCGAATCTCATCATCCCACCACCACGTTATTTTCCTTTCATTCGTTCTCTTACTTACACCACATACTTCAGTGGCTGCATCCACCAAAACTTTCTTAACATTATTCCATACAGTCTTCAGGTCTAAATCATTCATACATATTTCATTCAAACCATTTATATTCTCCTCAGTCTACCTTTATACTTCTCTTTCACCTTCATCTTGTAACCTCTCTGTTCTTATACGCTGTAACGCAGTGGTAGACACAGATGTCCGATGATGCCAACGCCTGAATAGACCATTAATTCGGCATAAGACCAAGTAATGATCCGTCCCTACGTTGGATCCCCGGTAAACTCTTGTATCTACCACTGCGCTCCGCATTCTTTCATCCACAATTATGAAATCTATCATGCTTCTATCATTACCTCTTTCCCATGTATACATGTGAATCCTCTTATGGCGAAAGTATTCGTCACAATTCTTTTCTCACATACGGCGAGAGGTGCACCATTCTCATTTACACTTTCATTAAACATTCCTAATATCCTTTCATAACCAGACCTCTTCACCCCAACCCTTCCATTAAAATCTCCTAACATAATGATATTTTATTTCCACATTTCATCAACACCATCCTTACCATGTCCCAAAACTGCTCTCGGATATAAGTGGGCTTAGACATGTCTGGGGCGTACACCTAGCACAAACAACTTCTTTAAGCCCACTTTCATTCGTATCCACAGCAGCCTTGGGCTTACACATTCATACTCTTTCACATTGACATTTTTCTGAAAGGATAACACCGACTCCCTGGCATGCCCGCTCGGTCTCTCTCACCAGACCAGTAAGCGGTATACATGCCATGTGCAGTAACATCCTTTCCCTTTCGTTTCGTCTCATTTACACATAACACATCTATTCCTCTATCATTCATCATTTCGCATATTTCATCCATCTTATCATTCATTGCTCACATACATTCAGCGTAGCCAGACGGGCCTCCGCAATCCACTTTTCGCCCCTCCGGGGCAGAACGTGACGGTGGCGAACCTCGTCGCCGGTTTTACTCCAGATTCTTCGCACCCTGCCCCATTAAAGGGCGCCGGGAACTCAGGGCCATTTCTTTACTGTGTTGGCTCATGGTGCGATCTAAGGGTGGTAGATTTTACGCCGCTACCATACGGCGAGGAGAGTCTATCCTTTCGGCTTTGTCGCTCGTTTAGCACCACCCGGGGGACACGTGTAGGGTGGGCCTAGGGTTAGGTGGTCGAAGCCTACGGACGCGAGCGACTCATCCCCCTATACATTATTTTATTATATACAATATACAATATTCAATATACAATATACAATATTTTATTATATACAATATTTAAAACTATAATAAAAAAGTTCTACTCCCCGCGGTATCGTGCCAAGAACGCTGGCAGCGTTTCCCCGCTGAATGGCTATACTTAGCCTTTGAGCGAGAAAAGAACCAGCCCTCTTATCACCAACAGCAACCACCAGTCGCGGATAGAGTTCCTTTAGGAACTTCCCGCTACGTGGACCCCACGGACCGATAGTCTCTACAGCAAATGGCACAAATATTATATTAATTATACAAGATAAATTAACCAACCCTAAAGACATAATTCTAGATATGTGTGTGTATATGTACAACTCTGTGTAAAAGTATCGGGAATATGTCAATAAAAGACCCGCGTAAAAGAGGTCGTTCTAATTTTTTACTGCATGTTGGTAGCACTGTACTGATTTAGCGCAAGTTTGAGCAGGATCTGTCATTTAATTTGTTTTAAACTACACTTTTGTTGGTCATAGTTTTGAGTTATCATGATTTTACAATGGAAAATATTGTTGAACAAAGAGTGTGCCTTAAATTTTGTGTTTCGAATGATATTTCATGTGGTGAATCACTAAAAATGTTGCGAAATACCTACGGCGAATCGTGTATATCGAAAACAAGGGCTTATGAATGGTATAAGGCTTTTAAAGAAGGCCGAGAAGTAGTAGTAGACTTGCCTCGTTCTGGTAGACCTTCAACCGCTACGACCAAAGAAAACATCGACAAAATCAAAGCTAGTGCTCGCAAATCGACGTATGAGTCTGAGAGTTGGCTAGTGAGGTGAACATATCTTTTAAGTCCGTCACAACATTCTCATTGACATTTTAGGCATGAAACGCGTCGCCGCTCGACTAGTTCCAAAAGAGCTCAATTTTGTTCAAGAGCGCAGCGAAAGCATGTCGCTGAAGACATGGTTTCCGAGCTTCTGGATCCGACCTTTATGAAACATATAATAACTGGCGACGAGACATGGGTTTATGAGTACGACATGCAAACAAGCCAACAGTCTTCAGAATGGCGTCTCGAAAACGAGCCGAAACCCAAAAACCGCGGCAAAGTCGCTCAAAATCAAGGTGATGCTGACAGTTTTTGACTACCGTGGTGTGGTTCACTCCGAATTCCTTCAGGGAGAAACAGTGAATAAAGAATATTATTTAGGCGTCATGAAGCGTTTGCGTGAGTATCCGCCGAAAACGTCCAGATTTGTGGCAACACAACTCATGGATGCTGCACCATGATAATGCACCATCACACACAGCCATTATAGTGAAAGAGTTTTTAGCGAAACATTCAACAAAAGTTCTCGACCAAGCACCGTATTCACCTGATATGGCTCCGTCTGACTTTTTATTTCCCAAGTTAAAATTACCACTTCGAGGAAAACGTTTTGAGTCGATAGAAGCCATAACAAAAATTCGCTGAATGAGCTAAAGGCCATACCGCAAATAGCCTATGAAAAATGTATGGAAGACTGGGTGAAGCGTTGGAGATGTTTATTGCAAGCGATGGGGCCTACTTTGAAGGCGATAAAATAAATTTAGATGAATAATTTGTATTTTTGTTTTATTGACAAATTCCCGATATTTAGTACACAGAATGTATATGTGTATTAAGAACAATTGTTATACATAGATTATTATGTATTTCTTTGTATTAAATTGCATATTTGTGTAATTTACAAGCCTTATTTTATATGTGTTATATCTATATAAATTTATTACATTTAGTTATTTAACTCACCTGCCACTAATTTCTCACCACGCCATGGGTTGACTGGCAGAGAATGCTAACTGGCATTAAGTCCGCCCTTTGTAACCTGTATGGTTAATACAATAAAGTTTTTAAATAAAAATAATTAAATAAATTGTATTATGTTTTGAATATTTTGTCTTTTTTAGTTATTTGACGTCGGCTTTTACTTTTTAGCAAAATTAAGTAAGCTCTCTAAAATCGTTTTTATTTGTATCCTTGGCTTTAAGAATACTATACAAATGTGTAACAAATCGAAAACTGTCTGTGTAGGATAATGCATTATTAGATTGATCAAAAATGTACTAACAGATTTTTCATGCCTCAGCGGGTGACCTATATTCGGCTAGACGGAAATAATTTTGGTCTCACGAAATGCGATCACTTTTGTACAATTAAATATTACTCTAATTATATTCTACCCATTTTTGTATGTACTTTGGACCTCTATATGCAGGTAAAATAGCAATTTTTCTTTATTAAAATATATTTTATAATTACTGTGAGTTATCTATGAAATGCCTGGAATGTCTCAATCATTATGCCTAATAGATAGGAGTATAACCATTCCATATACGCCGGACGACCAGGACCAACATCAAAAGTGCAAAAAATTGGGTACCACCGTCAAGTAGAAGTTCTTACACACGTTCTGAAGGGACAGATAACCAGTATAATAGCAGGCTGTTAAGCATTCCATTTTAGTCCACAGAGATGACAACGCATCTTTAGCCTCCTTTGTTTGAAGTTGGAGACAATTGTCCACGTGCTTCAGTAGCCACTTACCAATATATGAACTGTAAGCTCTTTGTCACTTCAGTATAAAAATAAAAATTGTGATCAATAACCCGCTTGGTTACGGCGAATTTTCCCTCTTAGAGACGAAACTCTTGTCATTGAACTGTTTACGGGCAATAAAGAGGAATAAGAGAGGATGCAATATACATTAGTATAAGTTTCTAGCCCAAATATATTTTGACTTAGTATAAAGAATTTTATATAACTTTCTGTACACGCATGACTCGAATATGCTTGAAGATAATGAACTCTCAAGAAATACAAATGATATTCTTTTTCGTTTTATATAGTGACAAGCATACCTAAACTTTTACTTTGTGGTCGTGAATTGTTGAAATGATTTCGACGTTTGTATTATTATTCTTCAATCCTTTTTTTACGTTATGTTTTCGAAAACTTTGGATAGTTTGATTTTACACCGAGGTCCGTATATTTTTCGGAGTCTAGTTCTCATCAATTTTATGAATAAGCAGTTCCTGGTGACCATAAGTTTTACTGTTAACTTTTTTCATAAAATTGAAGTGACAACGAAATTGCAGTCCACCTAATAGTAAATGGCTACTGCATTCCATTGACACCTGCCACCAACTACAAACGAAGAAGGCACAGATGCGTTGTAAACTCTAAAGATTAAGATGGAATGCCTCACAGCCTGTACTTATAATGGCTCCTATTCTCTTTCAGCACAGAAGTGCATGCACTGCTACTTTGCCGCAGAAATAAGTAACCTAACCTTACTTTTTTCGTGAGGAAATCCTCATGGATACCTTCCGCTGCGGGAGCACCGAACATATGCCGGATTACATTATGCCGGACTTCTACCGGCTAAAACCCCACGGTGGTCATCAGCGTATACGAGGGGCCCGGGATCTCCGTTCGGAACGCCACCGGGGCCCCTCCATCGCTTTGCTATACTAATAGCACGACCCGGGGGCAGTACTTGCTGCCCCCAGCACCCTCGCAGTGCTACGACGATGTCTCGAGACCACTTCCGAGTCATCGTCCTCCTCGGGGTTACATCACTAGGCGTTCGAGGCCCCCGCCCCGAGCGTCTGCAACCCCAGAGGCCCCGTTTCTGGTAGGGGAACACCTTAATCTAACCTACCCAGACAGACTTCTAAGCAGAAAAGGAGTACTACGGTACGGTACGGTTGACGTAAATAACGGGAAAAGTCCGCAACGTTTCTCCAGTCTGCGCGAGTGGACTTCGCATGTTCAAATGTCTTCATATTTCTCAGATATTAAACTGGTTTGCTCACAATTTTGTCCGTAACGTTTTTTATTTGTAACAATCTCAATTTTATTAATTTTTAATGCATTCCATTAACAGCAAAATTTCTCTGTTTTTGTAAATTTTAATTTTAACTCCGTGTTTTTAATTTTGTTGATCTTATTTAGTGAGTAGTTATAATTACAGCTCATATACAGATGTCCTACTTGTAGACATAGGCCTCTGCTTATTTCTGAAAGGGTTATAGAGTAAGTCGTAAGCTAGCTCTTAAAATTGCAATTAAAAAAATAATTATAACGACCGGGATCGAATCCAGGTTGCTCGTGTATTGAGAAATTTATGGCAAATACTTAGACCTTGAACTACTCTTTGCATTAATTTGTTTCAACGGTTTAGTGACGGTGTCAATCGTGTAGTGGTGGATTAAGAATATCCACTACCCCATATCGTCTCGTGGGTGTCGTAGGAGGTGACAGAGAGATAAAACCACGACATGGGCAGCACCATCTTCCTAATAACCGCTAGAAAATAGAAAGGCTACGTTTGCCAATACGCCTGCCAAGGGTGGCAATGAATGAATTATTATAATGTAATTTTTTTTATTAACCCACGCCGAAACCAAAATGTTGCAATAATCAAATTTTTCCCTTTTAGACCCTGAATGTATTGTTACCTGTAAGGTATCCATTTCACTGATGCTATATTCGAACCTTTTTGCATCGATCGAACTTTTGTCTGAGAGAGCGAGCTTAGAGCTAATAAGTACCTAACGTAGAAGATAGTTTAATAAAAATACCACTAATTATAATGTTTAGGTAAATATTTTGTCGTATAATATAATATTTTGTTGAAAGAAATATTTTTTTATAGAATAAGGTTGACAAACGAGCGCACAGTCCACCTGATGATAAGTGGATGCTATAGCTCATAAACATCTACATCTATTACCGATTAGGAATTAAAATGCAGACACAATGTTATCCGTGATAGTTCTTTTTCGATCTTACAGCCTGTCCATGACCAATTCAGCTTTCTGATCCGATGAATGGTAAGACTAGTAATAGACAGCAGTATTAATAGTGCGAGTGTATTGAGTCTACGTTTATCATTTTACCTACAATACCTACCACCTACCTCCCTTCACTGTCCTGTGAGTCATATATGAATATTTCCATTGTTTAACTATTGTGTCTTATTCGCGGACAGACAATTCTTTTACAAATCCAAGTAAGTCGTTGCATTCTTAATAAGACCCAGTCGTGGATTAAGGCTGACATGAAAAATGATATTAAAAGATAATCATATTATGAATATAAGTAAATTTTGCAATTTTTTTAATTAGTCACCTAGACAATAACTATACACATTGGAAATATCAGCTTTTGGATGAACTAACTTCTTTTTGATATTAAATTGATTTAGGTAAAAATTACAAATAATTTAAACAAATTGCATATTAATACCACGCATAAAATACATAAAGCAATGATAACTTAAAAAATTTGGAAAAATGTAAATTTCTGTATACTATGTATGTTTACATATTTAATTGTGACTATATTTATGTGTATGTATATATGTATTATGTATATGTATGAATATATTAACGTATATGTGCAGATAGATGTATTTATTTTATCCTTGTATGTGTTGAATGTTGTATGTACAAAAGTCAAAAGTTAAAGTTACAGCCTATATAGTCCCACTGCTGGGCACAGCCCTCGTCAAAGAAAAGATTTCTTCTTTTTCCAAAAAAAAAGAAGAAAAGATAATATAAATTATTAATATGGTAGCTCATACTAAATTTTAAATAGATATTAATAGATTTAAAAAATAATAATTATTAAAGCTTTTTCACATAAGTATTTTATAATGCGCCATATTATATTAATCAAAAGTTAATAAGCACGTAGAAGGACAGGAAAGCACGTAGTAGTGAAAAATCTTACGTGGTAAAGCCATGCTGCAATTATATTATTGTTGTAGCACGAATGAGTCGACTCGACCGGGGAAGGACCACGCTCTCACAGAATACCGTATGGTGTAGTATATATTTATATTAATAAATATAAACTATATATATAGCCATACGGTACGGTACCATATAGTTACCTATGGTGAGTGTAGAAAAGCGGAGACCCTTTTTACTGGAAACGAGGCATTCCATCCTAGTCCTCAGGGGTGACAACGCATCTGCAATTTGATTCTTAATCGAAAATGGATGTAGATGTCTATAGGTCACAGCACTCAATTACCATCAGGTGGACTGTGTGCTCATTTGTCACCCTAATTCTATAAAAAAACTACAAATAATGAAACTTATAGAAAATGGTACAAGCCGAATATAAAACTAAAAAAATAAAATAATTTCTATATTATAACTTCTGAAGTCAGTGCTTAACATATAGCATACTATAAAAGAATTAAATCCCCGAATTCAGAAGCTATTGTGTTGTTTGTACTTTCTATTCAAAGCTTAATTATCAATTTAAAAAAGTAACAATTAGAACTTCGTCTAAATAGTAACACTAAAATCTTCTTCCCCTATTTTGCCACTCCTTGGGATGAAATATCAAATATATATCGAACCACCACTGAAATTATAACCTATTTAAAAATCGTTGCTTGTTTGTCACATATAATCTATAAAAAAGTACTTTGATCGTTTCTGAGAAATCTGTGGACATACATAAATAAAACAAACGCGCCGAATATAGAACTTTCTATTTTTTGAACTCGGTTGAAAACCATTATGAAGAACATACTCGCGATATTTTTTTCTTTATTTGAAATCGTTACTATTGGTTGAAGAATGTGACTATAAAAATACAAATTCAGACAAAGAGCCAAAGCAATTAAATAGCATTGCCTCTTATTTTCAACACATTAAAAGCCTCCTACAATAAACAACGTCAAGCCTTTTACAAATGATAGTGCCTGCGGAAAGCTTTAAGTTATAGTTTTCAGCGGCGTTACGAAATTCAGTCGCCGAGAAGGCTTCGTGGCTGCCACCCGCGCGCGTCAGTTCAAAACTTGGCGAGATTATCTCGTAGAAAAAAAAGATAAGCATGAAGCTTTCTTTTGTGACCAATTGACCTTTTAATTAACAGCCGAATAAGATAGACTTTTGAAAGTATTATGTCAAATATTTTCTTTCATAACTAAACAAAAGTCATAAACATGTGTTGTACGAGTGTATCTAAGTTTACAAAGGAAATTTTAATGTGACTGAGTGTTTTAAACATCAACTTCCAGAAATTTTATATTTAAAGGTGAGTATGTGTGAAAGGTATTTGAAAGTCTTTTTGTTAAAATATGTTTACATATTTTAAAAAGTATGTTTTATGTATATATATAATATATACATAAAACATAATTTTTAAAATATATAATCATCATTATATGTACCTAATACTGTTTATATGAGATAATATTTTAATTAAATGTTATCAGTTTTACTGATATCAATATCGTAGTCTATTATGAAGTAACAAAATGTAATGTTGTATCAATTAATACAATATATTTTTGCCTACGTTTACGTCCAACTTAAGCAAAAAATAAAACAAAAATATATAAAAACCTTTAAAAACTTAAAAATTCAAAAAAAGTAATTTTCGGATCAAAAATATCTTTGAAAGGATTAAATTAATGAATAAATTTTATGTTTTATTTTATTTTATTTATTTTTGCACCACATAGTCATTCCAATCATCAAAAACAAATAGTGCTGTAATTTACTTAAATTAACATAAGGACCTTCTGTATTTTAGTTTACCAAAATGATTCAACAGTTGGCCATAACAACTAATGTTTAGTTCGATGCCTGTGCTGTATTACAATTTTATTAAAAATAAAATCAGAAAAAACTAAGAGGAAACATTAAAAAGAGAAGGAAGTAACAAAGGATTTTTTTTTCGTTTCCGCCGTATACAGTAATAATATTTAACACACAAATGAGCACTAAATTATTCTTAATAAGGCCAACAAATTAATTCATTTTATTTAAACATTAATTCTTAATTGCGAACACCTAAACCATGTTAAGAAAAAATAAACCAGAGAAGAGCTTTCGTTAACGAAAATCTTTTTTTTTTCTTTAACAGTCTTAAGTGGCATGCAGACACGTTGTAAGCGCATAGCTTGATAACTTCATATGTAAAATCCTTTCCTTCATTACGAATAAGAATTCCTATACTAAAAAGTGTATTGGAATTACCATTATTTTACTAATACACCCTTTGTGTTAAACTTCACGGCTGGACAAGGGCCTCTCCCATTTTAGGGATTGACAATCACAGTACCAGACATGTGGCATACTCTAACGTTCCTTCCCATCGCCAATCTTGGTTATTTAATAAACCTAAAATGACAAACGAACTTATAGTTTACTTACAGCTGCAACCAACTTCAAACAAAGAAGGCTACAGATGCGTTGTCACCTCTGAGGTCTTAGTTGGTATGATGCTGGCTCCTATACCCTTCAAACCAGTGCATAGCAGTGCAAGCACTACCCAAATGGACTACTAGGCAGAAAAGAAGTCCTATCACCTCATAAAATATTTTACGTCCAGTGTAAACGCATGCGTGTCGTATCAGGCGACTGCATTTCCCGCAGTCGCCTGATACGACACGCATGGGACAAAGGAGGCAACTTATTACCTTGCGTCGCCACCACATCGCAAGGCTAAAATATGGTTTATGAATAAAAATGAGTTTGGACGCGATTCCGCTTGCTCTCACTATTAACTCACATTTTTAATAATAACTCAACTAGGTATTCATTATTCAATTCAAATTCAATAAAGCGTTCTCGAGATGTACGAGACGAAACGTTCTGAACAAATGAATAAAAGAAGAGAAAGTAGTTTATGAAAAAATGAGTTTGGACGCGATTCCGCTTGCTCTCACTATTAACTCACATTTTTAATAATAACTCAACCAGGTATTCATTATTCAATTCAAATTCAATAAAGCGTTCTCGAGATGTACGAGACGAAACGTTCACAGACAAATGAATAAAAGAAGAGAAAGTAGTTTACGAAAAAAATGAAATTAATGAATGTATAGTTTGCTTCGTTATTCGTAATGCATACAGAAATGGAGAGGAATAATTTTCCAGCTTTCCATCTAGTTATAATGTATATGTCTTCAAGGCAAGAGGGAATAGGTTTTTGTTAAACTAAGCCAGTGTGCTTTACCATCTTCGGTTGCATCACCACTTACCATCAAATAGGATAATAGTCAAGTACTGGTTACAAACTTACGGACATATTACATTCACAGACAGACATTCTTTTGTACACCGTAGAGTCAGTCTCTATGGATTCGTGGAATTTAAAAGAAGATATCCTGATATTTCAACTTTCAAATTAGTTTCATGTAAAGGCTACAGTGGCCTAACGCTGAAGGTAGAGCTTACCAACTTAAAAAATAATAGATTCAAATCCGCTTACAATATGAATCTTTCCAACCGGTTTCAATATGGATGTCTTCGAGGCAAGAGTAAATAAGCTTTTGTTAAAATTAGCCAGTGCACTTTACCATCATCAGTACACCGCTTACCATCAAGTAGGATAATATTCAAGTACTGGCTTATAATAGTTAAAAATGTACAAACTTACGAACATAATACATTCGCAGACAGCCATTCTTTTATACACCGTAGAGTTAGCCTCTATGAATATTAAAATGAGAAGATATGCTGATATTTCAACTTTCAAATTAGTTTTATGTAAATGCCACAGTAGTCTAACGTTCAGGGTATGGCTTACAAACTGAAAAAATTGTGGGTTCGGATCCGCTATCCAACTACTGCCGTGAACTACTACAAGCATATTAAGCTTACTTGGAAGATTAACGGGAATATTAGAAATGTTGAAAACATTACTAGTATTATTTCAAAAAATGAGACCCATTAAAATGATCCCAATTGGAAAGTTAAAAATATATCAATATATTAACGTAAAATAAAAAATACATAATTTTAATGGCAATACATTGCATTTAAAAAAATTTATAATAAAATAAAACCGTAATATTAGAAAGACTGTAGCGTACAAAAAGAAAAATGAGACATCTGTGCCTTTAAGGACATATTTCACGGGATGCTAAATCTTTTACAAATGTTCATGCAAGCGGAAGGCTTTGTCTTTAACTTTCATATATAACGAATGTGATAATCATGTATATTCTGAAATAATTGGTTTTACTGCATAGTAAAAATACATTATTTCAGAGTAGGATGTTATCATATATCCCATACGTCAAATACTAACTTCAGATGCACGCGGTGCGTACTGCTGATTGACGTTCGAGCCTCTGGCGAGCGATACAGGAAATCTATATAAAACGTTAAACCTAAATTTAACAGACATGGTGAGGAACAAACAGTAAGATGGTGTCAGCAGTATCCTTCAACCCATAAATATTTCAAGAAACACATGCTAGCTACAATATTATTGGAAAGGCGTACGTCTATCAGTAGTAGCAGCAAACAAAGAAGGCTACAGATGCTTTATATATAGATTAGCACCTCTCAGGATTGAGACGAAATGCCTATCAGTTTGTAATTATACTGGTGTATTTCGGTCTTAAGTGCATAGGCCCTTATGACCAAAACACATTAGAGCACTGCTAACGGCAGAAATAGGTAAGAGGGTGGTACCTACCGAGACGGAATCGTAGGCGTCGTATAGTAGTCGTTGAACGTGGTAGAGCCATGCTGCAGCTATATTAATAGTATAGTTGTAGCACGAATGGGTCGGCTCGACCGGGGAAGGACCACGATCTAACAGAATACCAGCGTAAAATAGCAGCTTAATGCTGCTGTGTTGCGTATGGTGACTGTAGACAACCGGAGACCTTTTTTACTGGAAAAGAGGCATTCCATCATAGTCCTCAAAGCTGACAACGCATCTGCATTTTAATTCGCAAACTAAGATAGATGTAGATATCTATGGGCCACAGCAACCACTTACCATCAGGTGGACTGTGTGCTTGTTTGTCACCTTAATTCTATTCTATAAAAAAAAGGCAGAGAAGGAATCCTACCACTTAGTAAATTTGATGATGATTAAGATTCTTGAGAATTTTATGTATAAAATTATAGTCTATATACGGCCCACTACTGATCACAAGTCTTCGCTGACTAAGTGGGTATTAGAACAGAGTAGTGAACAATGCGTGTTGACGAACTTCATATTATGTTCAAAATATTTTTTACTTCTCAGATATGCAGGTTTATCATGATGTTTTTCTTTACTGCTGAGTATATAGTAAATCGGCACTTAAATTTACAATAAACAATTTTGTTGGTGCCGGCGGGTATCTAAACCGGGTTGCTCGTGTTCTGTGAAATTTACAGCGAGCGTTTAGCCGCTGAGCTACCACGGCTCGCCTATTCATCATTCATCTATCAGTAAGACTGAGCTTTAAATCTTACATACTTACCTAGTCATTTGTCGAGTTTTAATATTATAAGCCTTATTTTTATGACACCTTAAAGATGCCAGGTCATGCGTGTAATATTTTTTTAAATTAATTTAAAATATCTTAATTTTCTTTGAGAGTATTTATTAAACGAAATCATAATAGTAATAATATGATGTACACTTGGCCAAATTTTGACCACGCTGACAAGTATCCAATAAATCAACACACAGTAGAACATACAAACACAGACGCAAACGTTCGTGTTTAAATTTTATTGTCATTAACTTCATACGAGACTACTACTATGGACTCATATTATGAGATCTGAGTGGTATAATTACTTTGCATCAAAATTAAAAACGTGTGTCTAGTATTATAGGTACTCGTATATCCAAGAGTTTATACTTTTTCAGAGACTCGCCGTTAATTTTTTTTTAGTCGTCTCTCGATTTAATAAAATAGACAGGTAATTTTAATTTATCATTTAAATTTAATACAAATATTTAAAGTAAATTGCGGATAACAGTATTGTGTCTATGATTATTATCAGTATTAAGAAGGAATAAAGAAAGAAAATACGAGTATTTATTTTGCCATATTGACAACACCAAATTATACATATTTTTTTAAATTTATTTTTTATAGAAAAGGTGGCAAACGAGCACGCGGCTCACATGATGGTAAGTGATTACCGCCGGCCATGAACAACTGCAACACCTGGCTAATTGCAGGTGCGTTGCCGGCCTTTTAGAAAGCATATACGATATGATATAGAGATCGATACGACTTAAGGACCTTCAAGAACAGAGTTTACTACTTAGTTTACTACTTTTTAAAAGGCCGGCAACGAACCTGCAATTTCTTTGGTGTTGCAGTTGTTCATGAGCGGCGGTCGACACTTACTATGAGGCGATCGACAATTACTATACCGCATGCTCGTTTGCCCCCTCTCTTGCCCGTTCTCCATCTTCTATAAAAGAAGTTCTATAGATTTCAAAATGAGAAGATATCAACTTTCAAATTAGTTTTATGTAAAAGTGACAGTAGCCTAACGGTCTGGGTAGGCGTTACAAATTTAAGAAATCGTAGGTTCGAATCCGCTATTCGACTACTGTCGTGGACTACTTCTAATACAAGCATATTAAGCTTCCTCTCTTCTTGAAAGTCCCTAATATTCAAGAAGAGATTTTTGAATATTAGAAACTTTTTACGTATATATAAAATCGCCGATGATAAACGATTCCACAAAGAGGTCGTACGAGGAACAAAACACCTACTAAAAGGCACAGCGGTGGACCGCCAAGTACTTTTAATAGAAGCGGGGGGCAAACGAGCATGCGGCTCACCTGATGGTAAGTGACTACCACCGCCCATGAACAACCGCAACACCAATCCAGATGGTGTAGGTGGTATCGTGAGTTTTGTCGCGATGTGCGTTGGTTGATTTGTCGGTGTGATTGGCCCTGTGGTAACTGCGATAGAAAATGCACAGGGATGCAACATCCCTTCGCAGGGCCAGTGAATCGATCCGATCAGAAAGAACTCTGTCTCTCATAAAAGTTTTAAACCTTAAAAATACTGTTATAAACATTATACAACGTGTCAAAAAAGCGTCGTTCTCAGCAATTCGCGTAGCAAACAGTTACCTAGTAGTTCAAGCAGTGGTATATCTTGACTAACTTCAGATAGAAAACAAAACCAAAATAAATTCTAAACAACTTCTGTTCTAATTGTTAAACTTTAAACCTAAGCAGCAATAGTTATAGGTCTGATATAGTATTTAAATACAATACAACAAATTCATAGATCATTCACAGAAAAAATACAAATCTGATGTGTGTTTTATTGAATTTTAACTTTTTATGTATGTCTTACCAGGTCGTCACTCCATCTAGTGGGGGGACGCCATACACTTTGCCTGCCAGTACGAGGCTGCTACTCGAGAAACTCTCTTCCACATTTATTATAATATTATTATATTATTATTTATAGTGTGTAGATATGTAAGTGTAAGAAATTAATTATTTTATATTTAAGTAACAGAACGCAAAAAAATTGTCATTAATAGTATGAGTTCTTCCAGGTCGATAGTACAAATAGGCGTGCCACAGGGCTCAATTCTCGGCCCCTTTCTGTTTCTTGTATATACATGTTAACTTACCTTACATAGTAGGGGATAACCATGATATAGTATTATTGGCTGATGATACTTCATTAATTTTCAAATTAAAACGACAATTACTAAAATATGACGAAGTAAATAATGCTATAAAAAATATCTAAATTAGTAAATTGGTTTAACGTCAATAATTTGCATTTAAATGGCACAAAAACTAAATGTATGAAATTCATAACTCCAAATGTCAAACATTTAAATACTAATGTAATTTTTAATGGGGAGGAACTGAGTCTTGTCGATACCACCATTTTTCTTGGAATCACACTAGACGTGAAGCTTCAATGGGGCCCCCATGTATCTAAACTAGCAAACAAACTTAGTTCTGCAGCATATGCTGTAAAAAGATAAATAGAAATCTTACCAGTATTGAAACAGCTAGACTAGTTTACTTTAGCTATTTACATAGCATAATGCCGTATAATATTTTGCTATGCGGACACGCGACTGACACTGAAATTATATTTGTTTTACAGAGGAGGGCCATAAGAGCAATCTATTATTTAAAACCTAAAGAGTCGCTCATACAAAAATTTAAGGAAATTAATATATTTAGGTACTTAGGCCTCTCAATACATTTATGAAAATGTAATGTACGTACACATAAATAAAATTAGTTTTACAAAAATACGTGATATTCATTCTTTAAATACTAGGAACAGACACAAGTTAGTAGTACCAGTTACTCGACTCCACCGAGTCAGTAATTCTTTCTTGGGGTGATTTATATACTTTTACAACATAATCCTAGAAAATATACAAAATTTGACCTGCTCAAAGTTCAAAAACTTTAATAAACTAAGTTTTTATAAAAAGGGTTATTATAATATTAAAGGAATTTATGGATGATGATAACCCCTGGGAATGAGGTGCTCGCTACCAAGCTATTTCTAATTTGTTTTTGTGTAACATACATGATTGTATGCTGTTATTATTATTTTATAAAAAAAGTCCCGCTGGGTTTCCTGCTAGTTCTTACCAGGACAAAGTTTGTTTTTCCGAACCAGTGGTAAATGAAAAAAATAGAGTAATTTTTTCAAGAAGTATTATTTATAATTTATATTGAATAAAAACGTTTCTTTTTCTGTTTCGGTTATAACTAGCGACCCGCCCCGGGTTCGCATGGACAGGATCTATTTATGTGGCGTTATTTAGATTTAAACTCTAAGTTTTTCGGATAGAATAACCTAGCCTAGCCTCTCCTGGCATTATTGCTCTCTATTTGTTCGTGAAGTTTCGAAGATTAGCACGGAGAGACAGAAAGACAAAACCTTTAAAATAGTGAAGTATTTATGTTTTAATGGCATGCCTATAACACCTTCAGGACAATATAAGGCAGTTATTTGG
The DNA here is from genome assembly GCA_029286625.1 of Parnassius orleans. Classification (NCBI taxonomy): domain Eukaryota; kingdom Metazoa; phylum Arthropoda; class Insecta; order Lepidoptera; family Papilionidae; genus Parnassius; species Parnassius orleans. The sequence continues at coordinate 8,749 of JAGSMP010000102.1, read as the reverse complement.
ATATTACAGACAGACACTTCAATTTTACTTACATGTATAGAAGAAACTTTTTAATAATATATGTTATATTTTATTATTACGTACGGAAAAGCAATATGCTAAGTTTCTAGGACGTCGATGGATGCATTATTTGGGGGAGGCCTATGATCAGCAGTGGGCTTGTGAAGAGATGTAATGATGGGGATTATTCACTACAATATAAACATTGTAAATGTTTTCGGCACACATTCCAAAGACATTTATTCTTCTACTTCATCATCTGCTGATAAAACTGCACGTTGTAGAGAGGATTCGATTCAATCATCACGATTTTCGTAGCGATCTCAGTGGCTACCAGACGTCATGCAGCTTTGCCGCTGCTCCCCATCACTGGTCTGGTAATTTTACACCTCGCATAAAGAGGTGGTTATATACTATCGGAAGCCATATGAACTTTCTGATTGGGCCTATACACCATCGGCCATGATTGACAACCACAGAATGGAGCATGATTGTCACAATCATTGCGTGGCTGCCCACACAATCGTGCGTCCTACATATTTGTATTGTCATCTGTCCGAGATGGACGTTGAAACAGTAGCAGCTGCCGCTATTTATTTAATTAGTTTATAATATAAATATTATTTAAATGTACACCATAAAAGAGTGGTGCAAAAAAAGGAAGCAAATTAGGATGTTAACTATACACCGAAATAGAATGAGGTAAGTTTATAGAGCTTCGGCGTTCGGCGATCATGTAGACGCGTGCACGATCATGGCCGAACTTCCTTTGATGTTTCTCCGAAAAATCTACACAGCGGCCATTACGCTCGACCATTACCGATCATGGGCAGTTATAGGCAATTATGCCCTTTACACGATCGTGATCGCTAGAATTCGTCCATCATGGCCGATGGTGTATAGGCCCCATGACATTTTCAATAGTCGCCACTTAGACGAACGTACAGTCTGGACAGACCCTGAAAATACTGGTATGGTCTGTTGGTTCTATATTTGAACTCTTCCCCATAGATCGTTTCGTCTGATAGGGCAAGGTATAGTCTATTGGCTTAGATACAGTCACCTTTATGTCGCGTCGCCTCGGCACATGGCGCATCTTGTCAAAGGCGCCACCGCAACATCAAAGGTCGCCGCGAGCGGCGTACAACCCCGCAGGGGAATTTGTCATTTTAAATTTTAAAACAAAACGCCGTAGTGAAAAGGTTTTTTTTGTTTTTGTTGACTCTGCTACGTATACAGAAAATGTTTTTCATCCTTCGGAGGACAGTGAAGTGCCTCAAGATGAAATTTTGAGTGAACTAATGACAAAAATACTATTTTAGTATGGATTAAGAACGCGATGACGTTGAATGCCTCATTATAAATACAGGTGGCAATGACTCTGAGACTTCGAGTGATGAAGAATAGTGTCTATTTTACTTTAGTTTATGTTTACCTACCTACTTATATTTTTTATTTAAATTCTATTTGCTACCTAACTTGTGTTTATTATTTATATTCGTATTTTATTACAATAACCATAAGAATGAAATATAATTCTAGTTTATTCTTAGAGTAGAAAATTATTTATTTAACAAACACAGTAATAAATAATAAAATAAAAGCAAAATAATAAGAGCGCCTCTGGGTGTACTGACACTAGTTTAGTCAACATACTATATAATATATAACTTTAGCACATAGCATTATAGTTCTCCTGCAGAATGCAGGTGGCTCAGAACCGTGTCTTGGGAACCCTATGTTCAGCAGTGGACTTGTGAGGGGCTGTGAAAATTATGATGATGATGGTATCTCAAACAAAACTGATCTAACCTTAGTATACGTTTTCAACATAATGATAATTACATTATTTATAATATTAATATTATGATTAAAAATGCTCCTACTGAGCTTACTCCCAATTTATATTATTTATAATTTTTATATAATTATTAGAAATGGGCTCACTCTTGACCTCCATCTGGCCCGAGGGCAAAGATGTGGTTTACGATGGAGCGAGTTTGCCGCATCGCATGCAATGCATGCTGCAGACAGGAAAAGCCTGTTCACACGCACCTTGAAGAGGTTCAGGTAATACGCACTCGGAAAAAGAGACGCCGGCCTTTGGTTTTAGATCCTTCAGATAACTTTTATCTTAAAATTATTAACCATCTACAAAATATATACAATAAATATTAATATTTAATAACATTTTCAAATGTACCTCATAGGTTCATTGACCACAAATTAAATTGTATTTTTATCTTTCATCACAATTATATATAATACTAGCGATCCGCCTTGGCTTCACACGGGTGATTTCTAGATCGCGACAACAGCGCCACCAACCGGATCCAATTGTGAATTTAAACCATCCAGGGACCCACTTAAATATACACAAAAAAATTCATCAGAATCGGTCGAGGCAGTTTCGAGTACACTTCAAAACATTTTCCATAGCTACGTTCCATTGAATAATTTATACGTATTTTTATCTGAGTTTAATTTCATAATTATATTTATAAAAATTACTTATATGAAATGGATAAATATAAGAGTATAGGGAGGGCTTAGACAACATAGATGAATGATATGAGTGAGAAACGAGTTAGTGAGAGCTGACAGCTGATGGAGGAGAATGGAAGACATGCTATGCCGACCCCAATTTTTTTTTATAGAGTAAGGGTGACAAACGAGCACACAGTCCACCTAATGGTAAGTGGTTTCTGTGGCCCATAAACATCTACATCTATCTCCGTTTGCGAATTTAAATGCAGATACGTTGTCAGCCGTGAGGACTAAGATAGAACGCCTCTTTTCCAGTAAAAAGGATCTCCGGTTCTCTACACTCACCATACGAAACACAGGAGCATTAAGCTGCTATTTTACGCTGGTATTCTGTGAGAGCGTGGTCCTTACCCGGTCGAGCCGACCCATTCGTGCTACAACTATACTATTAATATAGCTGCAGCATGGCTCTACCACGTAAAAAAGTATCTTCTTGAGATAAGGGCAGGAATAAGAAGATCCATCTTTCTCTTTATACATAATGTCTTCAAGAATCACTAGCCTATCAATAACTTAGTGCGCTTCCAATCCAAGACTGCATCTCCGTTTAACATCAGGTGGGATCATAGACATGCAATTACTTAATGTTTTTAAAAAAGAAGAAGTAATTGACACATACATATATACAAATCGCTCACTGACTACTATGCCGCAGTGACACCGAAGTGGGTCTTGGCCTCCGATACGAGAACACACCACTTCTCCCTGTCCTACGCAAGCTCTCGTCAAATCCGAACATATAACGATTCGATCCTAACATATATACGAGTAGCTTGAAGAATTACCATCCCTTTGGAGAACATGAGCTCTAGAGTGGCAGTATTGTACACCACTGTGCAGAACCTCCCAACAGTGAAATACCTACCTCATAAAGGACGGGGAAGACGTCGACTGATAAAAGTGACTCGAAATATGCTATGTCGGCCTCTGGTGAGATCTATGTTCAGCTGTGAACGTTTTTACTGATTACAGTCTTTCAAAACTCCTCTGCCAAACATAGGCTGCTATAGACTGTCTCATAAGAGGGGATATTTGCCATAGCTGCCATGCTTAGCCAGCGGTTGGTGGTGGTGGCTTGCCCATCTCCTCTTACGATACCCACGGGGTATGTGTGGTAGTGGACAACTTTACGCCGCCATTACACGGCACTGCCTCTTTTCTAGTAAAAAGGGTTTCCTAAATCCTATGTCAAGCATACACATGTTTGTGTAAAATATAAGCTAAGCAAGTGTTTAAAGATTATGTTTGTGCCTTTTAAACTTACCCAACCGTAGTAACTGTATCTATGTCAATATGCGTTACATCGGAAATTGGTTGTTTTGGAAAGAAAATGCGAATTTATCCGATGGTTACGTGCAGCATAATCAACTTTTTTTTAAACTAATTTAAGTCTCCAAAACCATTTTATTATGTATCTTTTGCTTTTAGGATAATCCTACACAAATGTGTAACAAATCGAAAACATTTGATGTAGCATATTGCATTATTAGATTGATCAAAAATGTACTAAAAGATTGCTCATGCTCTCAGCGAGTGACCTATATTCGGCTACACGGAAATGAGATTTGGTCTCACGATTGCCGACCATTTTTTTATAACATGAAAATAAAATCCATCTCCCTTTTTCTGCCCATGGGTTAACTATGAAATGTATATGTATATACTCTAATATGTGGCGGGTGGAAGGAAAAGGGGAGATCTCCCGCCGGACAAGGTGTTCTGCCCGGGGAGCGGCCAACGCTCCGAGTGGTAGTTCGGAGCTATTGTATATATACTGTTTTTAATTCGGAACTTTGATAGCGTTATTTAGGCTTCGATGTATTTCGCTTGTGGCGCGACGACAGCGCCGCAACATCACCCCCTGCTCAGACCGGAGGTCGATAGTGCAGTCTAGATGTCGACAAATGTGCAAGTGCCAGGGAATTGCCTTGTAGTCTGCGGTGAGTCGAGAAGAAGGCAAGTAAATCTGCGAGAGTGCCGTGAAGCAGAGGCGAGCAGTAAGGCTCAGAGCCGTGCCGAACACTGTAGCGCAGAGAGTAGCTTGAAGGAACAGGAAGCATTATTATAGTGCTGCGATGAACCTTTGTAAAGCTAGATGGCTTGCAGGATGTGAAGACTGAATATTTGCTCGGGAGCGAATGAATGGGGTACTTGAGGACGATGACGAAGATTTGAAGTTGTAGGTTTCCGAAGGTTGTTGGTTGCGTGTTCAGATCACGTCGGTTGGTCACCACTGTGGCGGGTGGAAGGAAAAGGGGAGATCTCCCGCCGGGCAAGGTGTTCTGCCCGGGGAGCGGCCAACGCTCCGAGTGGTAGTTCGGAGCTATTGTATATATACTGTTTTTAATTCGGAACTTTGATAGCGTTATTTAGGCTTCGATGTATTTCGCTTGTGGCGCGACGACAGCGCCGCAACAAATATATAGGAGATAGGAGTATAACCATTCCATATATGCCAAATGACAAGGACCAGCATCAAAGTTGCAAGAAATTTGGTACTACCATCAAATAGCAGCAATTTCACCACTGTGTTCTGGTCTGAAGAGTATAGAGAGCTAGTATAATAACAGGCTGTGAGACATTTCAAGGCCAAAGTATTGCGGCAAGTGTTGCCACTAACGAAAAAAACTCTTGTCATTGGATATTTTACGGGCGATAAAGAGGAATAAGAGAGAACAGTGTAATTGTAATGCAATATAAGTTACTTGCTCAAATATTTGTGAATTTGTGAATCAAAACACGCACAAAGACATCTTGAGAAATAAGCAGAAATAATATCATATAACTTTCTGTACACGCATGACTCGAATGGGCTTGAAGGTAACGAACTCTCAAGAAATACAATTTTGATATTTCTTTTATATAGTGACAAGCATGCCTAAACGTTGGCTTTATGCCCGTGAACTGTTGATACTTCGTTTTTCTGATTTTCGTATTGTTAACTAGCTGCTGCCAGGCACGTTGCTGCCACAGAAGAAATAATTGTGAAAATGTGGTTTTGAATTTAGAACAGTTATATTGTTTCATTGACAAACGAATTTACAGTCCACAGTGGTTAGTGGCTACTGCATTCAATAGACACCTGCCACCAACTTCAAACGAAGAAGGCACAGATGCGTTGTCATCTCTGAGGACTAAGATGGAATGGCTCACAGCCTGTAATTATATTTTTTCTTTCTTCTCTTCGTGTTAAAAACCGTTACCCCCACACTAGGATTTTCTCCTGTATCGTAGAGGAAGTTTACAAACATAAATTGCACAAGGGCAAACATCCAGACCCGGAACCATTATTTGTAGTCCACACAAATACTTGATCCGTACGGGATTCGCAAATCGGCCACTGCAAATGTGTGGAAGTAACGTTTTTTTAAAAAAAAAAACTCATTGCTAAGCCATTGCGCCATGCAGCCGTCATACCCATACTGGCTCTCTATAACCTTCAGACATCAGTGTACGCGGGTATCAGTGTACACAGCTACTTGGCGGCAAAATTAGCTAACAGGGTACCTACCTGGACGATCTCCTTGGCAGAAAAGAAACAGCCCATGAACGTCAAGGGCTAGGCATACTCCATCCCTAATTTTCAGCGGTTAATGACGTGGGAAAAGTCCGCAACGCAAGTTCTTGAAATGATCCTTTTTATATTTCTAAGGTATTATACAGGTTTCCTCACAATTTCGCCTCTCACAATTTTTTTGTATATTTAACATAACGTAATAATATCAATTTTATATATTATTTTATACATTCCATTAATAGCAATTTTTTTGGAAATTTATTTTAAATTTCGTTTTGTTAATGATATTAATTTTATGTATCAAATAATTATAATTACATGAGGACATAGACCTCTACTTTCTTGTAATAGACTTCACATGTCCTTGAAATATCTATTTTTCTCGCCGGTTTCATCACGATATTTTCCTTAACCACAAAGCACGTTGGTCTCTACTACCATCAGGTGTGCCGCATGATTGTAGCGCCCGCTCTTCTATATAAAAACACGTGGTAAACTAGCACTTAAATTTTAATATAAACTGGGATGTAACGCGTACTTTAATATGATGTGGACTTTAATATAATTTGATGAAATAATTACTGAATTATAAAATATAATTATAATTAAAAAAAAACTTTGGTATTAACCGACGCCGAGACTAAGATTTTGCAATAATCAATTCCCCTTTCTAATCCCAATTTCTAATTTATATTTCCCAATTTAGACCCTGAATGTATTATTACCTGTAAGGTGTATCCATTTCACTGATGCTATATTCGAACCTTTTTGCATCGATTGGACTTTTGTCTGATAATAGAAATATCACTAGTTATATAGTTAACATAAAATATTTAAACGTATATTATAATATTTTGTTGCAAGAAATATTTTTTTTATAAAATAAGGTTGGCAGTCGAGCACACAGTCCCTGATGGTAAGAGCATGCTATGACCCATAAACATCTACATCTATCATTGATTAAGAATAAAAATGCAGAGAATCCTTAGGGCTAAGGTTGAGGCAGATGGATACAAAAAAATAATTTTGAAAGCTGTTCACATATATGTTTTATATTGCGCTATATATTAATCAAAAGTTAATAAGAACAGAGTAGGACAGTAAAGCACGTAGCAGTAAGAAATTTTACGTGGTAGAGCCATGCTGAAGCTAAATTATTGTTGTAGCACGAATAAATCGGCTCGACCGGTGAAAGACGACGCTATTACAGAATAGCAGCGTAAAATAGCAGCTGCATTCTGCTGAGTTTCGTATGGTACTCGTAAGTGTGAAAATGAGGCATTCCATCTTAGTCCTCAAGAGTGAAAACGCATCTGCATTTTGATTCTTAATTGAGGAGAGATGTAGATGTCTATTGGCCACAGTATCCACTTACAATCAGGTAGACTGTACCCTCGTTTACCATCCTAATTTTTAAGTTCAAGATAAAAATAGCATGTCGTCTAAATATTAACACTTAAATCTACATCCCCTATTTTCCCAACCTTTGGGATGAAATTTTTACAACAAACATATTATTATATAGAACCATCTTTCAAGTTGTCACCTACTATTTTTAAAAATACATTTGAATAAGTTCCACACTTAAGCCTTTTCTGAGAAATCGTTTAACATACATAAACAAAACAAACGCGTGGGATATAAAACCTTCTTTTTTTTGAACTCGTTTAAAACCATTATACTAATATGAAGAAAATAATATATTTTTCTTTGTCTGAAGTCTTTACTATTGATTGAAGAATGTAGATATAAAAACACAAATTTAGATAAAGATACAAAGCAATTAAAAAGCATTGAATCTTATTTTCAGTATAGAACACACAAAACCTCCTACAATAAACAACGTCAAGCCTTTTACAAATGATAGTGCCTGCGGAAAGCTTTAAGTTATAATTTTCAGCAGCGTTACGAAATTCAGTCGCCGAGAAGGCTTCGTGGCTGCCACCCGCGTGCGTCAGTTCAAAACTTGGCGATATTATCTCGCGGAACAAAACCATATAAGCATGTCGCTTTTATTTTGTGACCAAGTGATCTTTTAATTAAAACTCGAATAAGATAGACTTTTGAAAGCAGTGTGTCAAATGCTTTCTTTCATAACTGAACAAAAGTCATAAACATGTGTTGTACGAGTGTATCTATGGTTACAAAGAAAAGTTTAATGTGACTGTTTTAAACCAGAAATTTTATTTTTGAAGGTAAGTGGCATGTGAAAAACTTAGTTTTGGTATAAATATGACTAATTATTTTAAAAATACTTTTTAAGCATAATATATGTAACTGATACTATCGTATATATATGAGATAATATTTTATTTAAATGTTATCAGTTTTATTAACATAAAGGTTAAAAGTCTACATCAAATAAAGAAACTAATGTAATATCAAATTAATATAAATTAGAACATTTTACCCTACGTTTACGTCTAATTAATTATAAAAAATCACTCTGTATGTCTATGGACAGTGTGTATCTCTTAACACTTAATTTTTTTTTAAATAAAAGTAATTCTCGGGTTAAAAAACTTTGAATGGATTAGTTTAACCAATTTTTTAATTAGTTTATTTTATTTATTTTTGCAACACATAGTCATTACCTACTTAATATTAACATTAAATACATACAACGAGCCGTTGTAGCTCAGGGGCTTAGCGCTCGCCGTAAATATCAAAGTTCGCAAGCAACCC